>CM055967.1:6947500-8172500 GCA_029531755.1 Holothuria leucospilota | reverse complement strand
TTCGACAAAAGACAATTCCATCGAGGAAGGAATCGTTGACTATCACAGGATTTGATTTTTTGATGATTATTTTCTCAAGACAGTCAAAGGTTCCCCAACAGGGAATTAGTGATGATGTGCAGATTTTAACAGATTTTTCCCCTGCAATAGCCATTGTTAAAATTTAGTAAAAACAACACTATGTGCCCCTCCTGAAGTCAAGTAATTCTATCGTTCTTTTTCCTCCCCATCCCGAATGACCTCTTTGTTGGCACCTTTACAGTTGCACGTTCCTGTAGCAGATAGCCATTGGCACATTCTCTTTGGATTACATTTCCTAATTTCACTACCTTAAGACTTTTTATTACGCACATATTGTACTTCTTACATTAAAATGGCTTGCATGGTACTTCACTGTTACAAAACATGTCCGAGTTATTGACCGAAATAATTACCGTATTTCTCTTCATACAGCAGATGTTGTAGTCCTTTATTATCTCCCTTCAGATGATTTTCCTTTTTTGTCTCTATGTTTCCCTTTATTGATACAATTTAAAATATTTACCATTTGATATTCCCTATGATCATCTTACATTTTATACCCAATAAATGATAAATTGCCTAAAGAAGTCCATAAATTACATCATGCTTTTATTGATCGGAAACGTTAAGATAATTAAAACTTACTGAGTTCATTGTCGAGATAGGGCACTTCTCGGTATCATTAATAAGTCAAGACCAAAATATATCCAGGGAAGCTTGAATAGCCAATACTGTTCCAGGACCAGTCAAAAAAATTTAAATCGATTAAAGAAAACACAAAGGATCATAAATCCAAACTTCTTTAGACAGTAATAGGTTTATTCTTATGTTACATTATCGATATTAATAGTAACTGGTGATATCTGAGTATTTCAGGCCGAAATTACACTAATTAATAAATGTAACCATTAGATTCATTAATTACAAAGCTAAGCAAAATTATTTCTTGAGAGAACTGGAGAAAGTGGCACACCATTTATTGCATTGTTCTTCGTTTGTATCACATTTACGTAGTCTAAGCTGTGACATCGCCAGACTTTGCCAATTGGGGACACTGGGGGCACAACGTTCCGCCGGAGGGTCACACCAACATAAAGGATTGGGCGCCACTGGAAGCGTCGTGATGACGCAAAGCGATCACCTGTAAGCTTTATGGTTAAGGGGTCACAGTAGGACCCCCGGTGGGGTCCAGGGACAACGCCCTTGTGTTGTCCAGGGGGAGAAGCCCACGGAGGCTTTGGGGTACGTAAAAAATTGTGACCATTAGAATGGAAAATGTAACTATCTCCAAATGGCACTGGATGCTCACTTAACAGACCACAAAAATGAGAACCACAATTTGACCACTTTTGCTAGCCCAACGCGCCCTCGCGCTAACGATTTAATAATCTGGGGAGGGGGTTGTGAGTGGGAATGAAGCATCTTTTTAAGGTTTGTATTGCTGTTCAATAGGAATCAATGTTGAAAAAACTACCTACCCGGGTATGTCACTGGAGGAAAGCCCTCACATTACAGCGTTAACGATACATCTACGTCGGCAGATCCGGGGCCTGGCTGGGACAAGTTAGATAAAAAAGAAGCTCTTTTATGTGAATAATTGGATTTGGGTTGTCATAAATTTATTATTATGACTGATTTATTTTCTGCATTTTCTTCAACTGTAAATAAGTGCCCGCTGAGACAACCTCTGGTGCACCTGAGAAGCGTTTAAAATGTGAAAGTATTATACAAATTTTCATACAAGTTCTTGTATCCTTTTTGAGGTATCACTACTTTATGATCCCTGGTGTGGTGCTTGGCTCCCCCTCCTCGCTCTTCGGCTCTTGGCCAAAGAGTAGAGGGGAGTTTGGAAAAATTAGGATGCAAGAGAGGAAAGTTTCCTTGCAAATTTTAAGGCAGCGGTATCTAAAATAAACGGACTTTAGCCTTTGAGATGAAGCTAGTAAATTATCCCCATACCTCATCCGCTCATGTTATTGGATGGGTTTTCATAAAGGCAACAAAATTCGCATTAATACTTTTTGAAAATAGAATTGGACTTAAAGGTAATCGAAGTGGTAATAGTAGTAGATGGAGAACACACGGCTGCAGCTTTCCTATAGCCTAGCAGTTGAAAATAGATGTTGAAACGATAACTTTGGAAAATGTTTCTAGTAAGGCGGTGCTTCACTAAGTTCACAAAAGTAGATGTGCTCCAAAATGTAGTTTTGAGAACATTTTTTGAGCAATTCTACCGCCTTATTGGTGATAAAGTGACGGAGGGTCCTCGGGTCAAAATCGATACATGAACGATGTATAATATGCATAATATTCAATTTCTCAAATCTCATTTTGGGGCACAGCAAACTTAGGGGGCACAAACCTCCTCCCCTGGCAACGCCACTGAGTCTAAGTGCTTGCAAATTTACCTGATGTTTGAAAATTACAAGTTTTTGTTTACACTAGGTTAAAAAATGGAATTTTTCATGGCGAACTAGACACAGCATAAGCTCCTAGTGAGCTTGTTAATTTGGGATAGAGAGGTTGTTTTAATGGAAAGAGAAGGACTTTCATATGGGGCATTAGTAACATAGACACACCTGAAGGGTCTGTTGCTGAAACCGCTGATGTGGGGAAATTTTGCGTCATAATCAAAATGCAGGGCAATTGCCCAAAATAGTTCCTTTCCTGATGACCTCACTGTATATTGACGTATCGGCAAATCAGCCTCCACCCCCATTGTGACTACAGAGCAGAGTCAGTCCGTAGTAAGATGACCATTCAGGATGGCAAAATAACTAGATAGATTGTTTACTTATTCATGATGTGCAATTGCAGTGCAGGACGTTACACTGTAACACAACTGTCATTACCACCTTGCGTCAAATAAGACCTACAGTAACTTAAGGGCTAAGTTGAAATTGATAATCTGTTATGTTAAGTACCAACAACAGAAGTCGAGGTGCTAAAACCAAACGAAGTACTCCGAAAGATGCCCAGAAGTGACTCCAGACTGAAGCAGGAGTGGACCCAGGATTTGTCCTAGGGGGTTGACAAGGACCCTATATAAGAGTGAGCGTAGATGAACACCGGCAAAATTTGCCTTCTCTTTTCGACTAGTGCTCAGAGATTAACGAGGCAGGCTTGTACTAATCGCTCCCAATCTTGCTCCCGGGACCGCCATTTATGTCCCTATCCGACGGACGTGAGTGTATCCCCAGTGTTTAGCCACTTTCCCAAAGGCTGGGAGGGGTAGAGGTTCTCTACTCTGCACCACTGCTCGACAGCTGAACCGAACAAAGCTCACAACTTCCTAAATCGGACAACTTCCTGAAATGGACAATCAGATACCCAACTAAAATTCACCAATTTAAACCCCCTCAACATCACTGTGAACAGCTATGCTGAACAAATAAATTTTAGTCCCCAGAAAATTTCCAAGTGGTTCCACCAGGATTTGATCTGGGGACCTCTAGTATGCAAGGCAGTACACTCAACCACCATGCCAACTCCACCCACCCAAAAGAGCGATCAGTTACCGGAAGGCTGAGGACCATGAAGTTAATTTTCCCCTTGAGCCGAAAATTTTGACCTTTTTTTAAAAATTTTTGCAAGATTTGGGGGTTTATTAAAAAAACTGGAACGTTGGGGGTTTATTGAACAAATTTGAAAAGTTTGGACTTTTAAATAAATATAAAATAGAAAATGTGGGTTCTTATTGAAAATTATGCCTTGCCTGAGAGCAAAATTAAGTAAGCTGTCGGGGTTACTGGTCACCGTCGGGAATTACAAGTTTTATCCTACCCAATAGGGCTCCCAAACCAAATTGGAAAGTTTAAACACGGGAGGTCAGCCTTACCCGATGGAGGTCATGGTTCTCTGCCCCTACCTGACGCCACCTTTGAACTGAACGTGTGACTCCGTTACATATCGTTACACGTCAAAAAGTAAAGTTTAGAAAAGTTGCCATAAATACTCAGGGAGACTTTCACTCTAGTTTATACATAAATAAGTCAACGTAAAAACTCATCTACAGAAAACCTCTTGAGTCTAATCAAGCCTTACATTAAACGAGATGGACCATCAGCCAGTCAAGTCCATGTTTGGGTTCACGTCTTGTAAATTTTGGTAGAACCAGATGCCATTTTTTCAAAAGCAGGATCCCTGTTTTAAAATCAAAAAGCACTGGGAACGCAAATTGTCCATGATACTTGTCATGACGACAATGTACTTTCAGAGCCGTCGAGAATAACCTGACATTACAGTAAAAGTTACAGTATGCATCTATAAACATGTAAACTGAGGAAATGTCAGTGTTTTGCAGTGCACAAAAATCGAGAACCAAAAAGCTAAAGGCTTAGTGGTTCCTTGCCTCTGAAGATATTTAAGTACTTTTTCACTTTCCGGATTTTCAAATTTGCACAATTTGAGGACCAAGTGCTCCTAAGGAAAGTCTTGCTAGCTACCTCCTGCGCAAGCAAATTTGAAACCTGGAACTTCTCTCAAAAAGAGTAACAACCCTGCATTGTGACAAGACTTAAAGAGAAGCCATCTTAGGGCCTAACAATAGTGAGAGCTAGAAGTGACTTAAATGGCTTTAACAAAGTTGAGCAGCTTCAACAAAAGCAAGCAAAGTCAGCTATTTAACTGGTTTGCGCAAGGGTGGTTCTGACCAGGAGTGCAAGCAAGCTTCAGCAACTAACTGATTTTGATGGTAGAGTATGTATCTTGACAAATGGTAAGAAAGCCACCTATAAGGTCTATCAATGTTAACGCTCATGAAATACCATATTTATGAAGTTTACACCATTTGACCTCTGGTGACCTCAAATGACCTTTGACCTCCACAAAAGCAATGTAGTCCTTTTACTCAATATGGGGGCATCCTTATGCTACGAATGAGTTTCACCATTGTTATCCCTCTTAAAAATATGTTTGCGAGCAGTTTACACAGGTTTTACCACTTGACCTCCAATGACTTCAGATAACCTTTGATCGTTATCAACCACAATATGGTTCATCTACTGACAATAACGCATCTTCATTCTTATTATGAAAACTATGTGTGGTCCCAACCTTATAGGAAATAAAATTCACGTTTTTATTTTCTGGTGACCTTTGACCTCGTTCCATGAAAATACAATTTTTCCTCCCAATATGACACACGCATCTTTAGCTATACCGTTTACAAGCATTTTCTAAGGTTTTCATTGTTTCATTTTACATGACTTCAAACAACCTTTGACCTCTGCCATAAATAATAGGTCCCCTGCTACTATATTGCATCCGCATCCGCATACCAAGTATGAGAAGTATTCATGCTTCCTGCCTTGAGAGATATCATGTTAGACTTTTCCTGGTTTTTGACGTCTGCTGAACTCCCTTGACCTTCGACTTCTACTAAAATACCAGAGTTCTTTCTGTCAATATAATAAATTCATACAAGGTGTATGAAAAGGATTTACCATTCTCACTTGAGGTATTCTCACTTGAGGTATTGTGTTTATGAGGATTTTAGTTTTTCACTTCTGGTGACCTAACATGACCTCTGACCTCTGCCAAAAACAATTGGGCTCTTCCTTTAAATATTATAAATCCATGTAACAAATGTGGAATGTGTCCATCCTTCCCATCTCGAAATATTGTGTTTACAAGCAATTTCCAAGGTTTTTGAAGTTTTACCTCGGATGACCTCAGATTACCTTCGACCTCTTCCAGAACAATAGATTCATTTTCAACTACAACGCATCCACATGCCAAGTTTGACAAGAATCCATGCTTTCTACCTTGAGATATCGTGTTCAGCAGCTTTATTGGTTTTTGACCTCTGGTGACCTCACATGACCTATGACTTCCACCAAAAACAGTATGGTTCTTTCTCTTATTATGAAGTCATATAACAAGTATGAAAAGTATCTGTCATTCCTATCTTGAGAGCGTCACAAACACACACACACACACACACCCACACATACACACAATCGTGATTGCATAGATTTCAGTCTTTTGCCGTCGGCAAGGAATCAGAAAGGCTCGCTTACTAAAGTAAATACTAAACTCAAGATGTACTTAAGCTGGGGAAAATGACCAGGCACTTTTGATGTAATAAGGTGTCTCCTCGTCATATGTTTTTTGAGCAAACCAGGCGCCAGATTTGAGGGACCATGGGGTAAAAATCCCCGAGCGCGTGCTTAATGTAAGGCTCGCATTTATTATGACTGACAGTCAGTGCAACACATTAATACAATTTTTAGGGAGCCACAAAATACACAAAGACCTAATAGACCTATGCACATGACGTCACAGGGTCAGAATACCAAATATTGAGTGCGCCTGCTCAAGCTTTTACATGCCATGCGCTTAAATAAGATATTAACAGATTGCATGACGTTTACCCTCCGCGCTTAAGGTTTTCGTTTTTATTTTTTTTATTATTATTTTTTATTTTTTTATCTCCAGACCGACAAACCAATTTGGACACAACTGAGATCACCCTAGCTCGAGGGAGCATCGTATTACTCACACCATCCTATACCAAACCGTCGTCGGTTTGGGTCAAACAACCACCAAAACTGTTCAAGCTCTCAAACCACCCGGAACCAAACAGAAAAAATCCGCTATCGTGAAACGACAAGTTTAGGGTATAGGTGATAGGATCTTCTCAATGGTATGCGAATTGAAAGATAAGAAAATATACAGAAAAATGGTCCGAGATTTTCTGTGCACCTTTCACCGGGTTTTCTCCTCGGTACACTTATAATCTACAATGTTGATATTTATATACGGCGAGACATGGTAATTGTACCTTAAAAGGGGCATTAAAGTTTACACCAATTGAATCGTCTATTTCGCGCTTTTTCAAAGGCATTGTTTTAAAACGGACAGAGATCCCAAGACCAAAATGACTTCCGTCTCATGATAGGTCAGACCAAAGTCCCCGAGACCATGATCCAAAAATGACTAAAGATTTGGGAGGTTTGGTTTGGTCTTGGTATTGCATATTTTATGCACACCTTTACTTGTGTTCCTGAACCATTTATAGATTTAGATCTCGAATCTGTGCCTGTCCTTGAGTTAGAGTTAGAGTAAGATGAGGTTTTACGGTTCAGTTTCTAACCAATTGGTTTAAGTCGGGGCGGCCACGGCCTGTTTTTCCGGTTGTGGCTTGTTTTCCCTACTCCATTGCTTATGCTGAGCACCAAGCACGATGGCAGTAGGTTCCATTTTTAAAGTCTTTGGTATGACCCAGTCAGGAGTCGAACCCCAGACCTTCCGGCTGCAAGTCTGATGCTCTAACAACTTGACCATGCAGTCGGTCCTTGAGATTCACATGTGAGGACGGTCAGTGAGTGGACTGAACAATGTTATGACAGCAAGTAGAGATCTTATCACAGATGGAGTAAAATTGTCCGAAAAGACTCTGCAGTCTATTAGACTAGGTTAAGGGCACGAGCTAAGACCTGCATTTGATGTTACAAATGTGACAGGTATACGTTTTTCAAACGTTGTCTGCTTGCAGTTAAAGTGAATGATTCACTATCTATTAAGTCTGAGACTAAGGCAAGCAACCTCTTCAATCTGATGCGAAAAGAAGGTTGTTTGCTCATCTTTCAAACATCAACTGATGTATCACCCTACCAAGAATCAACAAGGTTGCAGGTTTGTTCTTGTCGCTTAACTAGAAAGAAATTGGGTGCAAAAACAAACCCAATGATTACGTTCGGCTGGCATTTTTTAATTCATTTTAAAGCAATATCTCTTCCTATGAATGCAAGACTTTGTACCCCCTTTCTAACCTTCGCTCTATCGCAGACGAGTTAAATTAGACGTTTGTCTTCTCCAACAAGAGGGCATGTCACGAATTTCCTTTCTTAATGAAAAATTAATCAAATTTCTTTCTTTTGTGTGGGTTACAGAAAAGGGTTTGCTCTCGTGAGCTCCAATTCACTGCGTAAGCAGGTTGTTTTGCTCCACAACACGAGTGACAATTTAAACTGAAATGGAATATTTTTCCACAAAAAAAGGATTAAATACTTCAGTTAAGATGTTTTCCTTTTTGCCTCTTGTTGTTTAAATGCACTTACAACCCGCTTTCTATCAACCATTTAATTAGGAGAGAACGTAATAGGCACATCCGAAGTATCTTCTTCGTCATCAGTATCAACGATTGGTTTTGCCTGCGCTTTTTATTTGATTTACTTTTCTAAAGACGACAGTAGTTCATATTAAACGGATTCTTCTTTTTTGGCGAAAATTACTTAATATGAAAGTAAACATACTCGAATGACTGAAAATGAATGAAAATATTCTAATCAATTGCTAAACGTTCTGCTTTTTATCCCAAACAATATGAGAACAAAACAAGTCTATTATGACGTCACTGAGTAGTACCTTCGGTATCCAGTGGGGACTTTAAGGTTCCTGGGCGCCACCCTCCCTTTCAGATTTTTGTCTTTCATTGCGTACTACACTAAATGTTTCGATATTTTGCATTGTGATCCCAATAACTCACTCCTACCCCTTACCCCTACCCCATGTCCACTACCCCACTTTCGCAAACCTCAGAATCTGTCATTGCCTCTTTGACACGATCACTTTTAATTGTATCACAGGAAAGGCATTCAGTCTTCAACTCCAAATTAAAAAATCACGCTAGGAGTGTTATTTCACAGTGAACTTAAGAGGAAGAGGATAATATGTCTGACATTCAATTTTAGAGATCATCAAACCTTTCAGTATAGGATACATCAAGCTTCAGATTTAGTAGTAGTAGGAAGATTGCCAATCATAGGCGGGATAACGGGGTGAAGAGGGGGCACTTGCCCCTCCCCCACTCTTTCCCAAAATTAGTAAAAATGCTACAAAAAATGAATAAAAGGAAGAAAGACCAGAGGAATTATGACGGAAATTTGAATATTATGGTCAATTATGCCATATAAAATGAAGGAAAACATTGATTTCAAATTTCAAACAATGCCAGAATTTTTTCCTCGTCGCGCTTCGCGCGCACCCGTTATGAGTACAAAATAATACATTGGTGGAGCTCAAAGGTGGGGAGGCAAGAGGCGATTGTTATTGAAAACTTTGTCGTCTTAATAAAATTTCTTTCAAAGCATGTGCATTGGCTCCCAGTCACAGTTTTATGGCATGAAGCCCTGGAATAAGGGTTACTCAGAGTACTAAATGTACGTCATTATACCCGCCATGCATGGTTCTTGCATGCACAATTCAGAAACCTACCCATGTATAGGGAATCGCGATGTTCAATGAATTTTCGGCATGTTTCGCTTGAGCTCAATAGAAGTAGTTGTCTCGTTACTACTACTGGCTGTACTCCGTAGTAAAACGTTCGTGGAATTGCCTCGTTATTACTTCCTCTAGGATCAGTGCTTGAGTAAATTATTATTTCAAGCCCTTGCAACCCCATTCGGCTGGTCAATTTCCCGACCATCTTCCACCATCCCTATACAATTGACCGAAGGTTAATATCTAAAACTTGCAACCACGACAAGAAAAGTATTCCGTTAGCATTTGAAATTTTACCCGGGGAAGCAGGATTTTCTCCAGAAATGGTCCAGATTGGTGGCAAAAGCCATCAAATTTAAAAAATTTTTAAAATGGACCCTCAGTCCCTACTCTCCGACTTCACACCTTCGGCATTCTTGTTAATTTCGCTGGACACAACTTACGAAGGTGCAGCGTTCAGTGCAAATTGCTTCCCTGTCATTTTAACTGCGGACGCCCATGGCCATATGTCTGTAAAAAATACCCAGAACAACATTTCACTTATCTTGAAAACATTCATACACCATCACCCTTAACCTTCCAACGTCCTTACAAAATTATGTTTTAACCTGTATTTTCGAAACTATCTTATTTTTCACAGCAATCAAAAATTTGATGGGTCCCTTGTCCCAAACCATGGACAAAAATTAAATCATATTTGAGAGAATAGCATGGCTAGGGAAAGTAGGATATTCTTTAATGTAATGGATAATATTGAATTACAAAATGAAGAAAAACAATATACTACAATAAAATGTTGTTTTCTTCGGCGCGCTTAGCGCGCACCTGTTTTAAATATTGTACATTGGTCGATAACTTCCTATAAAAATATCTTGCTTGTTCCATATTTGTACAAAATCTTCTATCATCATAGTAACTACCCACAAACCAAACCCCTCATAAAATGTTTAGTAATCCGCCACCCCCCATTTTCCCATACCAAATCCCCCCAGGCATGCCAATGTCTCCATACTGTCCAAGCAAAGCGCCATTGTTGCTTAGCTTGTAGGGCAAAGAAAATTTTTGGCTAAGTAAACCTCTTAAATTGTTAGAAATAGCCCTTTTCGGGCCTTACAATCAAAGCCAATAAAACACTGTAAAAAGCTGAAAAGGGCATCACCAGTCTTTGTGAATCAGTCACCCTTTCGACTTACATAAATTTAAACTGCACCACTGATGTAACCAAGTCTTCCTTACGAGGTCACAGATAAAAATGGCGTGTAAAGCTCTTGTTACTATGATGTTAATCCTCTGATATAAAGAAAGCCTACTAACATGCATTATTAATTAAAAACGACAAAGAATTATAATACAATATGTAAGTAGCAAAAGAGGTTGCCCTTTCCCTGTAGAAGCTCATCTCATAAAAGGAGTTATCCGTCTTGAATACAAAACATTCAACTTAACTTCGATGCGGCCGAGTTCTTTTACGCACAACCTACAGATTTTCAGATATCAACACTTTTAAAAGCCCCCTTCCTCCCCAAAATCCCGGCTTAGTAGGTAGATAACTGCATTACAGGACTTAAACAAACGGACAAATAGGGCCATGAGAAGGTATACACAATTTTGTAAACATGGCCATAGTGAAGATTTTAAAAAAGCAACTGCAAATTTCGTACTGCCAGTTTGCCTCAAAATTTCACAATTAGGTGGTTCTATAGCTAACCAACTAAAAGTTTTATGTATGGTGTTAAGCCTATGATCCGCACATATGCACAAGACGATTACTCTGACATGTTATACTTAACATCATGTGAAATTCGACTCAAAAGCTGATAACTGCACGATTGTGCTTTTTCATTAAGTTTGATGTCTTTAATTGCCTATGTTTTACTGCAGTCAAACTTATCAACAAATAAGATTTTAATCAAATGAAAGAAATAAATTGTTTTATTTATTTTTGGCAAGAACACGGCGGCAAGAATGAAAGTGTCTAAGGCATTATCCAATTGTGACATTTCGGTCTTGTGCATTTTCACTGAAGAGACGGAAAATACGTCTCTAAAGCTGTATCTCGTTTGGTATTAAATAAATACCACTTCAAAGGGTGTAGGATCCGTCAATCTGCCGGTGACCTATGCATGACATAAAATATCTCGCATGATAAATGAAACTGCATTTCTTAATTTTTGACATATATCACCAGTGGCGCAGGCAACCTCTGTAGGGACCTCGCATCAAGAAAGGATCATGGAGTAATGTAATATCGTACGTAGCCTTTGCGGTAACATCTGCAGCATGATGTAAAAGATTGGAAGTATGCACTTGTCGTCATACATTATTTGTTTAGCGGTTGCCATTCCACATCATAAATATCAATAATGAGAATTTGTATGGATGAAATTAGGTGAAAGATTTGCCAAACAGCACCATTTTGAATCTGAGCTAACTTACATAAACAAAAATTTCTCTAGGGGAGGAAATGTCACCCGTCAACTTAAACAACACATCCTTCCCTTACACCCAACCAAACATAAGACGAATTTACTAAGTTATGGAAATTTGTAACGTTTGCAGTTAGAAAATTCGCCAAAGATAGCACTGTTTTGCATCTAAGCCATCTTAAATGAACTAAGTTTCCCTTTACACCTCTCCGGCAGGATTTCCCCTTACACCTCTCCCCAGGACGGCACTTGACAAGTTGACAAACTATGGAAAGATCCTCTCGAGTGCGAACTATCGAAGGTAAACATATGCACAATTTACCCCGACTTTCTGGGTTTATTTGGGGTGGGAGTATGATATTATCTTCTGTGGTGCCCCACCCCTCCCACCACAGACCCCCCACTTTTCCTCAATCTTGAAATCCTGCCGGCGCTACTGATCACCAATTCCTTTCATTTTCTTGAAAATTTCAGTGTCAAGAAAAAGCAGGTGTACTATACGAAGTGGGTGTATTCCCACAAGCAAGATGGTATGTTATAAAGCATACTGTTTTATGAAAAGAAATTTCTATCGACAAAATTTGTGACTTTGTCTTCCAAACACATGCAACCATGCATGTGGTAGTGGGAGGCAGAAAAATCATTTTCAAGGACGTTTTCTTCTAAGGTGTCATTGAACTAAAGAAATAGGCCTGTTCCCATGAAAAGGGGAGCTGCTTTTAGTCGAATGTTGAACTGTTGTTTTTCCCTTTTCTATTTAATTTAAAGGCAGCACTGTCGTGACTAAAGTGCTGCCCTTCAATTTCATTCCATTGATGTTTTAACCCATACGGCATGTTCTTCCTTCAAATACAAGTGCGTCGAACCGCATTTAGTGAATGAATATGCATGGTTAGGTCAATGGTAAAATAAAATTAAAGAAAAGCAAGACTTCCGGTTATACACATACTTGTATTCAAATGGAAATATCACACCGCAATTAGTGTATAAGTAAAACAGAAAGAAATGTGACTAACTTAATTGCCCCTAACGTAGCTCAAGTATTCTTCCTGTTACCATAGTTACCAAACAAGTTCTCATTAGTAGATAAAGTAAAAATCATAAAAATTTCACTGTTACAAAGAAAATTTGGCATTTACGTATAAGCCTTATGCAAGTAATGCATATGATGGCACAGAGCAAAAACTGCTCCCTTGTTTGGAGGTAAAGCGCGTATCATTGCAAGTTATACCAATAAATGCAGACAGCTGATTTATCAACCAATTGTATACGCGCGTAGGGCTACTAAACGCGGGCGCGAAATCTACGCCGTTCGTGCACTTGTTTTCGTCCAAACTGCATAAGCTCTATATATCAGGCAACTCATGTTGTCGTAATTGCACCTTATCGATAAATGTGACCCATTCACCGCAAGAGAGAGGTTTATTGGCCCTTGAGCCCATTTCCGAGGGCTGTTGGTTAACTTAAAAGTTGTTTTAAAAACGTGTTATTACTCGGACAGTGATATGAAGTATTCTGGGCTTACATTTCGCTCGCAATTGTTCTTTTACACCGTTATCTTGAAATGCTGTTTGTGCGGCCAATTAAGCCTATTTTAGTGTAGACAGCATCCTAATTTTACGCCTTTCAATTCCTAAAATTGCAAAATGCTCTTTGATGGAGTAGCGGCACACCCTCCCCTAAACAATTGCACTGTCTCGTTCAGTTTACTTCAAGCGGCTGTGAAGCACTTTGGTGGTTTCGGAAAGTCAGCATAGGTGAATCCAGGGAACCGCGCCTCTGAGAGGGAGAAGCTGATTTACCAAGTAAGCGCTAAGAATATCACATCTAGGTGGGTACTTGCAAGATCTGTGAAGTTTCAACATTTTCTTTGTATGCTGCCCTCCGCATACGTTGGCACCCTCATTAGTTCACGTCATGACGTTTGAATGTCAAAAATCATCCAGCGAAAAATCCTTGGTGAGCCAAAGATGGATACACCATGAAACTCAATGTGCTGGGGTAACTAACGAAATCTGAGGCTATTTTTTGTATGGACTTTGTCAAGTTCTGCCTACTGAGTTTCGAGGGTGTACTCGGCGAAACGCTCTCGATGATCAGTTGACTGATCTTAGAAAGTACCGTCCAGTAAATTAACTCAGTCATTCTTTCTTAATTATCGCAACACATGTTTTAGGCCTTAGACACACGTGGGCAAAGTGTTGCACAATGCCCCTTTTCGTGAAACGCCGAGTTATCTCGAAACATCCGTTTGTGCTGCTCTCTTGATTCTGACGACGAAGGAAGTTTTAATCCCCTTTTTTCGTAATCTTCTCAATACAAAGACCAGCCTGTTGTAGTGTGAATGCAGAACCACGGAGCCCGGACACCTGCACGTGTGAGGGTTCAATTTCATTGAGGAAGGGCATGGATCCCAGTAAGTGCATGAGTACTGGTGGGGGAAATGAGTAAGAGCAGGGGTACTGGTGCAGGTCACAGTTCATGAGTACGGACACAGGTACGAGGTAAAAATATGCAAGTAAGAGCCCAAGGAACATGGACCATGATTACTGGTATGGGTCCTAGTTTGTGAGAAGGGGTAAGGGTCCCTGTTCACGAGTACGGGCACGGTTTACAGTCCATGAGTAGGGCTACGGGCACTAATTCATGAATAAGGGTACTGCAGTATGAGTAAGAGTATTACAAAAAGTGTCAAAAATGAATTTCTTAAAAACTAGACACCGCAGACAGAACGTCCGAGAAATACAGCAAATAAAATTTGACTCTCAATCTATGATCCAAACTAAGCTTAGGGCAACGGCATATTTGACAATTAAATTCTTTACAACACATAAACACGTGCTGCTATAACTTCCCCTGTAAAATGCCTACGTCATGATAAGCAGTTATTCAATAACGACTCTACCTTAGCAAACAGAAGATGTTTTCATATGAAGGTTGGAACGAGTTACATTTGTGTTGTCAGCGTATGTTCGCTGATTATTTCCACTTGTTTCTACTTTTTTTTTCCGTTCTACCTTTACTTTGACTGAAGACGAGTTAGTGATTCAAGTCACTTTTAAATTTAATGGGCAGGGGATTTCAAAATGATACGAATTGATTCCTTTTTCTAATTACGTGACACAACCATGAGTCTTTACGAATGAAACTCATATATCGTCAAAAAGATTCTTACCAACTCTACTTTGAAAGATATAGGGAACGTATATGTTTGAATTTATCACCATGCAAATATTTCGTATAGGCCTACACTTCAGTCGAAAATTTCCGTTTCAGTACCGTATCACTTTCCACTACATAGGCTATTTAGTGAATTTTTAAGTGTAGTTTTTCCATCCAAATCATCCAAAATACATCTGTAGCCCACTATTTTTGACTCACCAACACATTTCTAGCATGACGCATGAAACTTGTTTTGTATGTAATCTCCGGACTTGATTAACGTCACAATGACCTCACAAATCAAGCCGTAACTACATAAATAAACAACAAATGGCCTAAAAACTTTAAAAATACAATTTTATAAACATTATACAATGCATTTCAACTGTTTAGCAAACTTTCCCGAACTCTTTTTGTGAGTGAACAGCAATAGGTTCTAAATTAATGAATTATCAAGAAGGGAAACAAGTCAATAACTTACCTGAACATGAAACTTTATAAATCCTTGCAAATTCACCTTAAAATAACCAAAACGCCAAGTTTATATCGATTTGAATGGTAAATAACCACTGTAGAGTTTTAGATATCATCCAGTAATGTTATCTTTATAGTTTCTTCCATTCGTTACTCAGTGTTTCCTCCGTGCAGCAAAGCGACCGCCTAGGCCAACAATCTGTCTCACATCTCGAACGAATTTCCTATTTGACCAACTCCAATCTTGAAGAATAAATATTGAACCCACGCGTCGACGCTTTGAGATCTAGTGCAAGTAGAAAAGGGTTTATAAATATTAAAACGACTGTAATCCATAGAACTGCGCCATCATAATAGGAATATGTCAATATATTAAATGATGAATTGTAAACAGTAGATATGGTCCAGTGATTAGTTTCAAATTGTTGCTACCGAACAACCAGATTAAGTAATTTTATTAGTTTTAGTTTGGCGATTCTATTACGATAAAATTACGTGCCATTGTATGTATCCACAGCACGAGACCTTGCCATTATTTTATTAAGTGTATAGCACAGCAATGGGAGACTTCTGTTACTCAAATTTGTAAACTTTTTTTCTAATTAGTAGTCAAAATTTGATGGGTTCATGAAGCTGTTAACAACTTAATTGTCTTCTTCTTCATTTATTCGCAAGTTTCTTTACTGGTTTAAATCTTACCTTCTCCCTAAAATGAGGAAAGCCCTCAAAATTTTTCGGAGAGTAATAAACCGTGTCGATTGTAGTTATATATCCCCTTATTCAACCCAACCCACCCAACCTCCCGGTGTTCCCCTTCAAGGCTATAGTTACGCCACTGAATCTCCCATTTCCATGGAGGAAGATTTCAGGGCCTTGAATACCACTTGTCCAACTGAAAAATGTCATTGTCCTATACGACACTGCAAATTGAGCTGATAAGCAATGGATGTGCAAAAGACATGCTCTCTAAAAGCGTCCGGTTCAATTAGAACTTATGCATATGACGTCACTAAACAGAATCTCTTCCCTTGGCTGAGGTAGGCGTGTAGCATTTTAACTTACACCAACACAAATACGGACAGCTAATTTTTGCACCCGGTCTGATACGCGCCTACGTCTACTTGCGCGTGTTAAGGCTACGTCGTGGGTACAGTGTTTCATTGGTAACGAAGTGTAAACAACTTGTTAAAGTCTACTTTTGCACGTCATCAGTCGAAAAAAGGAAACACTATCAGATTTGGATATGTGATTGAGAAGTGTTTGTTGTGCGCGTTATCCCACTTCTAGTGTGCTCCAAAATATCTGAAGACACTAGGTGTACTAATCGCACGTTACAAAGAAGGACATAACTGTTATTATTAAGAAAGACACGCTCGGTGGGAAATATTGGACATTAAGATGCCCAGATCACCGAATGTTTTTTTTTTCTTAAAATTCCAATTAAAACTGTCTTTTTACGTGGGATTCCTAGGCGTGAAGCGTGGTTACGTTGCTCATCACTTTACTCGATCCAAGAGAAGTTCATGCATTTCTTGAGAGGATTATATAAACATATATCCTCTGGGTATTCGACTCATCTTCGGGAGCTCAAAATTTCGAAGGGAAAATCTGAAAATAACAGTAAAGATGACTGCCCTGCACCAGTTCAGGGATGGGTAAGGTGCGAAGGGATAAACATCGCGCATTTATTTGAAATTACATATACATAATAGGTAATAGGTAAACCTACACAGCTATCTATTGCTCTGAAATTACAATGGTAACGTGTAATATCATTCACTCTTCAAACTGTCACTGTAGCAGGATAGATCGACAGACAAATTTTACGTGATCTCATGTTTTGTTCATGCGACCATGTTACAGTAAAACGTGAAGGGCTTGGGTGCGATTTGCACGATACATCTACCTTTATGTACAATTGCATATGCAGGGTGTGTTAATGCACACCACTTGTTGCCTTGAGTCGAGAAGACTACAATATTTGCTCCTTGCCTTAATTTTCAACATGTCGGCTTTTCCGTTACTTTTAGAAACATGAAGTAGGTAACATTGGTCTACAAGACTCTTTACCCTGTTCCTAAGATTTTCACCTCAGTATTTTCTTCATTTTAGCATAAACTCATTCATGTTACTAGCACCTAGCTACCTTGTTGAAATTAAGTTTTAAAGACCGTTTTGCCAGCATTGTCCCCCTTGTAAAAGTTATTTTGCCACCCGGTTAAGACAGTAAAAGTCCAAACCAAGGAGCTGGCCTATTCTGACTTTGTTTGACTGAAAGACCTCGAAGACTCAAGGTATGCGACCATGCCCCCCCCCCCTTGGACTGAAAAGGGGAGAGAGATACCTTTACATAACCTTGGCTATAATAGTCCGAGAAGCGATAGTCAAATTGAAATAATGTGACGTGTGCGCATAGAAAAAACAAGACAGCAGGGTCGTTTCCAGACGGGCAGGAGACATGAGCCGCCAATAAATGGCAGAATACAGTAAAATTTCTTAAGCTGAAAGACAAAGAAAGAATAAGTACCGTACTTACAAGAAACACCTTTCCACACTTTCTGCACTTTCTGCACACTTCAAGCACCGACAGTTCACGCAATAAAATACCTAAAATTTTCTAATATCTAAAAGAATATGCATACAAATTTTAAAATTATATATATTATGCGTATTTGTTTTATATATATTATATATAACTTAACCCATCTGTATTTAAACTTAGTTGGCCGCGCTTTGTCACACAATGTCACAATGGCTCAGTGGTCAGAGCATCCGCCCCGTATGCGGGAGGTCGCTGGTTCGAATGCTTGAGGCTAAGTTTTCCATTCACATATAAATATCCTCTTTCAGTGTAAGGCAAGTGCCTATGTCAGATTAAAAATGGCCTAAGGTCTCCAATATATATATATATATATATATATATATATATATATATATATATATATATATATATATATATATATATATATATATATATATATATTATAGTCTTCCCCTTGCTATTGCCTCCCATCCCCCCACCCATGGAAAAGTCTGGCTACGCCACTGTAAGACAGGTCCTTAACTAGTTTGGGAGGGTTTCCACTCATTCGAATGAAACACGAGGTAAAAGTTTTAACATTTAAATCCATATGTCAATATGTGAAAGGCTTCCTGGGGCGACATTTCGTCTAAGGGAAAGAAACTTTGAGAATTGTTGACCAGTCAAGGATGTGTAGACGCTAACTAGTGCAACAAATTTTGAAGAAAATGTATTCTCAAATATTGGCCTGAACAAAGCTCTCTGTGGGGTGGGGAGGGGGCTCATCCAGACCCCCCTTCGACTGCCTTTGTTACAGGCCTGTGAAGATTCGCTGCGTAAGATTTACTTGAATTTATACTCATATATTTATCTCGTCTACTTCATCCGAAACTATTAATGGTAACTTTATTTCTCATTTTTATGGAAGCGAAACTCTTATCTTCTTCGCAACCTGTCGTTTTCCAATTCAAACATTCCAAACACGAAATTGCATTTTTACAGGTAAAAAAATAATGCAGCATTTCCTGTGCGCTTGACAATTAATGGCACTTTATCGACCGCGACGATTGACACCTTCAGAATTTAGAGTTGTGCGAAACCGTCCCATCACAAACGCCGACGCTTATTAATATTGCACACACATTAGCTTGTAGGTATCCCATATCAAAAGAATGCAAGAGTTGACTATAATTGGTCAAAGCAAAATAGGGAGCATAAAAGCCAGTGCTGGAAAACTTCTTGCTGCACTGAAGCTGCTCAAAATATCTCTTCGACTTTAATGGTTTTGAACTTATAGGTTATTCACTAGTAATAACAAAAAGACCATGAAAGGACAGGGTCATTGTAATAGTGGACATGGGGACGGTACTATCTAAAAAACACTATACGTTTAACAATTAAACACCATTTAACCCAAAATGCTTAGGAATGTGACATGTATGTATGCTTAGCTTTTAAACTTGTTTACAAATTGGGGCAAAAATATTTTGAAAACATGGAATTAGTAGCCACTGTTTTCAGAGTGTATAAGGGCCTGCAATAATTGTTGCCAACCTTATAACGTATACCATGTTACCATGGTTTTCGTGTAATGAGATGTTGGGAAAACCGAGCAAAAATTTTTAGATCAACATTTCGTGACGTCCACGTGCTAGACAGTATAGACGAAATAGACTATTATCTACAGAATATCTTAAATCATATAACCTATGCCTACACGACTTGAATCGTTGGACAGACCAACACCGTTTTTTCAGATAGTTGTTCATATTGTATTTGAAATGTTTTCCTCCATTTCCCCGACCAGGCATTCTTGCATGGTTAGTACCACTAAACAAACACTGAAAAGTTGTAGAATATATATGGATGTGTTTCATTAATGACCCATCATGACCCTAAAAACACAAATGAACAAAAATGTTGCGTATCTGCATCACCAAATTGTTTCAGGAAGTTTTCAGTGGGTAGTTAGATACACTTTTTGTATACAATCTACAACTTCAGTTGCACATTTTCCATCAATATCTGCTTTTGCTCAAGGGGTTTGCTTGTCTCATACTGTGAATAAACTTGAGCTAAATATACAATTTGTTATGTTAAAAGAGGGACGCACATGATGTGGTAAAACTTCTCATTTCTATATTCAGTCTCCACTTCAAGAGCAGAGGCCTCGCAAACTTGCTGTCAAATGTTTAGTTTATATCTGTTCGAAAAATGTCAACATCACACCTTAAACTGATTCATGTGTTACATATTACGCTCGTACACCTTTCTAAATTCAAAACTGAGGTTTGAAAGGGATGAAGAAATTTAGTCGAAGTAATGCAATCCAATAGCCTGCAAAGTTGAACGCATTGTTTATTCCTCAGCCTTTGAGGTCTTTTGTGAAGTAAAGTGTGAGCGAACCGCGCAGGTTTCAATTTGCTTCTTTTGCAGCTAATCATTTGTTCCTCTGCCGTCTGCGGACTTTTTTCCCACGAGGTTATAAGCAAATGATGTCAATGGACCAATCAACTTCTTGGAAATTGGCCACGCCTCTTACTCCAAAAATGAAAGTTTGTCTACATTTTTTTTTGGTAGTCCTGACGCCGGATTATGAAAGAACATGCCAAATATACAAAGAGGTCTAACCCTAACGTATATTTTATCCATAACTACTATTTTGAAACAATTTTCAAATTCATGACAATTCGAATTTGCCCATAACTTCGTGGGAAAAAAATAAAATTAGGCCTGCCGTCTGTGCTGTTATAATTATGTGAGTGAACTGCGGGTGTTATCTGCCTATTATTATCAATTATGGGTCGTGTTTGTCTTTGGAAAGAGAATATTGTGCTTACTGACCTTTATCAAAATGGCAAACTTTGTATCATTACGGCTTCTCCTGCCTTAAAATAGTCAACTATTACTTTCCATGGTTAAGATATAGGTGCACAGTTCAGTTGAAAAAAATGATCTCCAAACACACAATTGATAGACACAAATACCTTCCACAGAAATGCATTTTAAAGTTCCTTGCACTTGCACTGCAGGGTTAGTAACATGATACACCCCACTTAGACCATAGATAGGTGAGGTGTGAAAACAGATTTTTTTTTTAGCGCAATCAGTACAGCATGGATTGATCTCATGTCGGCTAGCTGAGCAGTGTGGTAATGTTACTGATGAGAATGCTCGTCCGAATCACCATTGACACGTAACACCACGAAGCTGTAATATCGTTTCGTTAAGGGCGTAGAAAGTGGCTTGATAACTTACCTTTTGTGGAAACCAAAAATGGCTATTCACTGCATAATTGTGAAATATTCTTGGTCTTTAACAAACGATTTACTGCATATATTCTTGAGACTAAGGCTCGTACCCCACACCCCCCCCCCCTTGTAAGTGTACCACAATGTGAATGTCGGTGGACTTGTAGTTTAGTTTAACCTGGTTTAACTGTCATTCTCACATTTCAACTTACAGGATTTTTTACGATAATGTAAATGAAATCGGCATTTGTAACTTTAAAAATGTTTGATTTTGGGAGTACGTCGGCGTTAACTTTTATTGGTATATCCATCCTTTTTAATTAATACTTATATATGTTTACTTCGTGTTTCTTTGGTACATTTGGTAAACCTTTCCAGTTAGATGACAAATGGAAACACTTAAATTCGGCCTTGTAGATAGGGAAAGGGATCCCGTCTAACTTTCAATCAGTGTTTCATTCTTGACGTTTACCGTAATGTTCCATTCGCTGAGCTATGCACCCTCGATTCTCTCTTTAACTACAAACTAGAACAAAAATGCCAAGGCTTTAAATTTCTTTCAAGTATTTTTTGAACACGCATGCATACAAAAAGGAAAATGTAAGGTATAACTCCATATTTTGAAACTAATAAGTAACTTTATTCCGTATTGCTTTAATATTAATATATTTCTAATTATTTCGTTCTATTTTTTATTTTCCATTTTTTATTGTGTTTTGTATTTATTTTTAACACAGAAAAAGCTTGGATACAATTAAACAGATGCAACGGTTAAAAACGTATCCTGCACATTGATCTCTTTACAGATACCTATTATTTTACAATATGACTGATTGAATTTTGTCAGAACAAAATGCCTCATTTTTTCAGTGTAGCCAAATCCCTCAAGCATTAATAAAAATATATTTTACATGTCTTTAGCGTCAAAGATGAAAGGGTAAACCATTCCCACGGCATCTTACCTATAACTGACTACCAGGGGCGTAGTCAGGAATTTGTCAAGGGGGGGAGGTGAAGCCCACCATGAGTTGGCGCAAAGCGCAGGCGGAAAATTTTTGCCAAAAATGACTCCCAGATCGCTGGAAATGGCGGCACTTCCCAGCCTTTTTACCGTATATAAGTAGGAAAAACACTAGCAATATTGTAAAAATACACCTTAAAAATACTAAAAATATGCTCAGGCTGCCCCCTTCTCCCCCCTTCCCCCTTGGCTACGCGCTTGCTGACTACCATCCCCACACCACTCTTTTCTTCCAAACTCTTCTTCTGCAGTGGAACTTACTTCTCTCCGCTTCATTTTCTTCTTAAAGAGTTCTTTGCTTGAATACATGTTTTCGATGAAATTAAGATTTTATGTCATAGCTTTTAATACATTTATTTCCTCTGTGTGCACAAATAAACATTTAATATCCTGGATAACCAAATAAAGTACTATACTGTGTATAAATACCATGCTATTTTTCAGTACATGGTTACCCTAAAACCATCAAAAACTGAATTGAACGCACAAATCACCAATTCACTGTATGATGGCGTATATGCGATGGTAAATTAAGCTCTAAATGACAGCAATAATGGTTTTATTGGCTGACATTAAACTGACGAAAGAAGTGTTTGAGTTGCCGGGGTACAACAATGATGATCCTTTCTCAAATTATCCATGACATTTTTAAAACAGACCAAATTCCCCTTTGGCAAATCAAAAATATTCCTTTTCTTTAGCCGGGTAAGCCCGGTGGAATTCAGCCAGTAATGAAATGAAATTATTGTTGTGCCAGCAATTTTGTAAGTTACAGCCTCGAGGTTTAAAATAAAGGTTTCGTAGACAGAAATACAATAAATTTCTCCCGGGCCAGTCGTCTACCTACAAAATCTTACTGACAAATCATTATTACCAAATGAAGTTCATTGTTCCCACGCCTCCTACAAAGATAATGCCTTGATTACAGCATAACTTGAGTAGTATATAGCAGACATGCTCGATCTTTCTTAGTCTGTCAAATGATAAAACGGATATACTGTACAGCATGAAACGTGACGTACAGCTGTGCGTACATATGTGCAATGTGTCATTGTACATTTTGTTTTGTACAGTACTTGTGGTCTTTGATTAGTTAGCCCAGTTTCCAACTAATTGGTTCAAGTCGAGCCGGCCACGGCCTTTTTCCAGTTGTGGCTCACTGGTTTGTTTTCCCTTACTCCATTACTTATGCGAAGAATCACCACAACGGCAGTAGGTTCCATTTTTAAAGTCTTTGGTATGACTCGACTTGGGAATCGAACCTGGGCCTCCCGCGCGAGAGGCGGATGCTCTACCTCTAGACCACCCGCGGTCTTTGGTCAAGTCAAACATATTATAAGCATAGATTCCAAACTCCTATAGAGATTTTTCACGTGACGTCAGCGCGTTTCAATTTGGCTCACTGGCCGTCACTGCTCATGCGCAAAAGACTTCAGGATCTTAGTTACGATTGTTATACACTGGGCGCCTGGCCGTCAAAATAGAGAGACGCGCGAACGCAGTGACGTCAGTGAAAAACCTCTATACCTACACTGTTACGCTCAGTGACTCCTCATAGAGACGCAAATCGGGGCGGAAGTGTTAATTTGACATGCGCGCCGTTATATTCCGCGATCTGCGTACAAAAATAAGAACGCGTCACAGAAAATTTCATTGTTAAAAGAGGTTAGCTTGCGTGCACTTTTACAACACGTTCTAAACGCGCAGAATACATGTCTCTGTGTATTATCCGGAATACTCGACGCACAGTTCTGCACGCTCTGGAAGCAAACGCACTAGTTGCTTTCCCGTTGTGAGCGCGTAAGTAATTGAACGCGCATATAAAAGTGCGTCACTTGAAGATACCATAAAAACTGACCAATGAATGTCCATGAACTTGCAATACCAGTCATTGTGCCTTCATGTTCAAGTGTAAATACGTGGAATGCCGCGTTGAAGAAATAAGTTATTCTTGTTTAAGTGGAATTTATTGAGACGTAGTACTTCTTCAGTCAACAACATTCCGAAATAACAAGTATTAATACTTTTGTAAGACATTCATTTGCCTGTTTGTTTTCTAACGGCTGAGCAGTGATCAGAGTCAACGCGCCATTTTAAGTTTGGAATCTATGCTTGTAATATCTATAGAGGTTTTTCACGTGACGTCAGCGCGTTTCAATTTGGCTCACTGGCCGTCACTGCTCATGCGCAAAAGACTGCAGGATCTTAGTTACGATTGTTATACACTGGGCGCCTGGCCGTCAAAATAGAGAGACGCGCGAACGCAGTGACGTCAGTGAAAAACCTCTATTGGTCAAGTACAGTAAGGTGTTGGCCATATAGAAATAAAGGTAAGTAGTTATTTCTGTGGGTCTTGGCATAGCTATTACGTAATACTCATTTGTTAGTCGTTTGATACAGCGTATTAATGTAGGGCGAGGCGGTTACAGTCTTTTGACTGTCTGCCTGTCTGCCCTTGTTGGTTGTGTTCTAGTTTTGTTAAATAAACCGTGTTGCATCAATGTCAGTTTTTGAATTAAACCTCTGTTCTCTGCCTACGCCCGACCGCGCTGTACATACCGAACGCCATTTGTAAACAAATTATCCAAACAGGCCGTAGGGCCTACTTACAGTGTTCGTTTTTAGTAATGGGCGAGTTTGTCCATCACACTGCATATGTAACGTGACTGCTTCCGTCCGATGCCACTTCGTACAGACCTAAATTTCTATTTTTATGTCCGTTTCTGATTGCATATGCATTGCCTTTGTGTAGGACTACCATAATTAACATGCACACACGGTACCGAATAAAGACAAAAAGCTATAGACAATAGGCAATATATACGAAAGGCCTAGTATTTTTGTTGTTGTTGATGTTGTTGTTGTTGTTGTTGTCGTTGTCGCTGTCGCTGTCGTTGTCGTTGTTGCCGTTGTTGTTGTTGTTGTTGTTGTTGTTGTTGTTGTTGTTGTTGTTACAATTGCTTTCGTATGTACACAAGGACTGCTGTCTCTACAGGAATTGATTAAACGGGTTTTTTCCCTTGATTTTTTTTACAGTTGCCTGAAGGAAATGGGCTAGGTTTTGAATTTAGCAGAAATAATTTGGTCTCTGATCAAAGTTTTGCGTCAATGACGCTGTGTAACGCATGTACAAGGGCTGATCAAGAGCACTTTCTGTCCGTGGCTCCAAGGACGGTAGTTTGGGGAAAAACCCAAAGAAAAAGGAAATTTTTTATGCCCTTCATTTATTTCACCGTCATGACGTCACTTACAGAGCATCCCTTAATAGAATACCCAAGCAAGCGCTCTTGAAAGCATAAAATCTGCCCTGATATGCCTAAACAGTAGTCTAGCGCGTGTGTGAAAGCAAGAAAAACTTCTCTTTCCAAGCGAATAACTAAGAAGGTGTAGAATTTTTCAGCCCTTGCGCCCTACCGCCTACTCATTTATCTGTGTGTGGAAATAGGAAGTCAATGGTTTTAACACCCCTCCCCCCTCCCAAAACCCCTTATGCTCTCTTATTTTACCCCAATTGTGAGTTACGCAGGTCAACCATTGAGATACTTTTGACAAGATGAAACTACCCTACCACAGTTTGTTAGATGTTTTTTAATACTAAAGAGCCCCCTGTTTATATTCTTACGTTTAAAATTGGCACGAATGTCATGCATCACTATCTAATCTACAAAGTACTGAAAAGTGGAAAATAGCAACAATTTTTAACATAAAAATCCATAAGAAGTTGGGCACTTCGGAGCTCATTCGTGTAACTATGTTACGCCTTCATCAGAATACGCGTTATCTAAATATATAAAGAAGGCGATCTCTATAAAAGGTCTGGTCAAATCTGAACCGAATCTGATCAGAGTGGCAGCAAACAGGAATACAGAATCAATACCTTGAATAGATTTGGTTCAGAAATGATCAGAAGTGGTTCATTTTTTAACCTGATCTGGTCAAATTTTTACCACATTCCTGTTCGGTGCCCCTCTGATTAGACCCTTTTAAGAGTTCCGGAACTCTCGAGATGACTTTTATGTTATCCATGTTTGCTCGATCTTCATTTCATAAAATAGCAGTTGTAATAGCACTGTTCATCTCATGTACCGTAAAAAGTGGAAGCATAAGTCTCACGGGACGGCTATTTCTCCAGGACAGAAGGGGAAACTGCAACTAGTACCATAAACCTAAGTAACACTGACCCGAACGTAAACATTATTTTTAATTTTTCATGAGTTCTATGCAAAATTTTTGAAAAACGCTCCCATTGTCCTGGGGAAAACTTCCACTCACGGAACTGCTTTTAATTGGAAAGGGAGATGGATGAAAATTTTTGCTCGAAATTGTAGCGATATAAAAGTTACGAGTTTTACCAAAAAAAAAAACTTATTTTCACGAAAAGGGGGCAATTTTCTACCCCAAAGGGAGAGCTGTATCCCCTCGCCGCCGCCTCATGCGCCTATGATTCAAAGTCACTACAGTCTTTAGAAACATGGACGGTGATCCCGGGGGGACAGGGGGACATGCCCCCAATATTTGAGAAAATGCATATTGACTTTCATTTTTCACACAGTAAATTATTTCAAAATGGGGTCATGTCCCCCCCCCCCCAACATTGAGAACAAATCGCCGCCCTTGTCTAGAAAAATGTCAGCATCACACTCTGCGCCAAACAGAACACTTGCTGATAACTTACAGGGTCAAAAAAAAAAAAGAAATACTGACACTTCGCAACAATGTAGGCGTTTATCAGTATGGTAGGCATTGCAAATGAACCATCTCAGAAACGATCTTTGAAAAAGCTTATCTTGAGTGTGGTTGCAGATATTAAACTAATCTTAACGGATTTATCGATAGGATTTGTTTATCTGTAATAGTTGAATGAAAACAGTTTTGTCTGGTAGCATGTCGACACTCCATTTCGAGGCATTTAGCCCATTCGGTGCTTCCATTAAAATTCTTCCCCCGTGCCCCATCCCTCATGAAAATAAAATTGGCAGATATAAAAAGCATTTACCATTGTACCCACCTTTTCTATCTCTTTAATCTTTAACTGCCCACAGACTTGTAGAAAGGATCTGATGTAGCCACGAGGTATACGTTTAACTTAAAACTTTGAATAGATGCCATTTTGAGCAGCATGAGACTTTCTTTCCACATGCCTCTTTCTGTATGATTCCATAAATCCCACCTGGGGCTCTTGTCATTTTTACAGTTCTACAATTATTATTTCATGTTCTTAGCTTTCGTGGCTGTGATAGTCCCAAATGGATGCAGCACGAAATTGTCTGCCATTAAATATCGATGTCACTCCAAATGATTCAACATAAATGACTCAGACACTCATGCCAACGCACCTTTAATAACATAATCCAACGAAGTACCGTCAATGCTAAAATTCTTCCGCCAGAGACTGATTAGAAACAAATCAATTTATCAGCCACAATTATTATAGATTTTAATCTCTTTCTTTTTTATTCAATTTTTCAGCCTTCAACTCTACCTTGCACTTTTGCCACAGTGCCTTTGGTATATTTAAATAATACAAGAATTATAAATGGTAAGGTAAGGTATGCAGGCACTCCTCAACTATAAGTTCTTCGACCTAACACAAGACATTAATCAATTGAGATACCGGTGATGCTCTCAAGTAATACCATTGATTTACCTAACGATTTGATCAATGTGTCCCTAAAGGGAGTAGTAAAGTATTATGCCCCTCTAAATATTTTAGTACTCCTTACATTTATAGAGTTTCTAGCTTTTAAGGTTCTTTCCAAGTTCACAGTTAATCCTGGAAGATGTTTAAATTAAATTGATTGATAACGCTTTCTCTTTATTTCACACTCCTATGGTTTTCAAACCAGCTACAATGCTTACATAGGTCTGTATATCTTTAATGTGGGGAATAATAATTGTGAGGACATAAGAGCCCCACTTTCTCTTCTAGAATACAGACCTGTATATCCACAGGTAAGTGGTTAGAGCATCCGATTTGCAGCCGGAAGGTCTGGGGTTCGACTCCAGCATAAGCAATGGAGTAGGGAAAACAAGCCAGTAAGCCACAATAGGAAAACGGCCGTGGCCGGCTCGACTTAAACTAATTGGTTGGAAACTAAAACCTCATCTAACTAACAGGCAAGGGCAACCAACCCCCTGGTCAGATTTTGACGGTCATAAGGTGAAACTTTTTTCCATAGTTATACACAATATGTTCACCTATACACATATATGAAGGTCGTACATATACCTGTATATAATATATTCACGTATATATTTCTTGGCCGGATTTACCTTCAGGGGCCCATCACCTATGAGGAGGGCCCTTTCATCATTATTTGTGGTAACATTATTTGTGGTGAGATTATTTGTGGTGACATTATTTGTGGTGAGATTATTTGTGGTGACATTATTTGTGGATTGGGACTAATACGTGACACGATTTATAGCACGAGGGCCACCCTCAATTGGCTCGTAGCCTACAAAGAAATTTTTCTCAAAAAACCTGATGCCTGCAAATTGCCGGAAATGGTACTTCCCAGGCTTCCCAGTTTACATAGAGACTTTAAACAGTTGTCTCCATATAAACGGCTGTCAAACAGGTGATACAAGGTGGGCGAAAACGAAGTGATGGCAAAATCGTTTCATAATCACACATATATTATACCGCTCACCAGCTACAGGAGGGACGAAAGGTATTCCATCCTCAACAATATTATTTTTGATCACATCATGGGAGGCGATTCCGGGGGAAAAGGGGGATATTTCACCCAATATTTAAGAAATCGCCCACTAACTTTGATTTTTCAGACAGTAAATTATTTGTAAGGCATGGGTTTATACCCCCCCCCCCCAACACTGAGAACAAAGTGTCGCCCGTGGAACACATCACCCTCATCCCTGTGACAGAGACCCTTGCAGAAGTAGATTACAAAGCAATTAAAGCAAGAAGCAGAGCTATAAAAAATGGTGCCTCTTACTGTTCCGGTTGTCTTGTCGTTGAGTCATTTTTGTTCTTTTTATTTTTATATTTTTATTTTTTGTTATTTTATTTTTTATTTCTTTTATTTATTTATTATTTTTTTTTTTTGCTGTTCTCATTTTGAGGTGGAACACCCCCGCCCCCTTCCATTGCCTGCTTCAATCCTCATATCTCAATGACATTCTATTCTCTGACCAGGGACTTGATTTCAGATGTCTATGACTGTGTTCCTGGCATCCCTGGAAGGAACTGAGACAAAGATACCAATTTAATCGGATGATAAACGATAAATATAAAATGCAGCCGCATTAAAAATAATATGTCCACTAAGTAACACCTGTTATTTAAATAGAAAACAGCTTAAAATTCACACTTCAAAAATGTAAAAATACGGAACTCTACGTATAAGGCATTGTCCACGTTGACATGTTGTTACCTGCGGTCAACGTTTCTTGCTGAAATTCAAGACACAAGAAGAACGTGTCGATTTTCTATTGTTACTAATTTTTCTTTTCTTATAATAAGTCCATCTTATTTACATTGCCAACAAAACAGCAGGGGTTGGACAGTACATGAAATTTTATCTGTTTTGTATGCCAAGATTTTATTTAATTTAAAAGCATTACTTTCAACTTTTCAACAGCCAAGCTCTGTGTGGTATAATAAATGCGGTTATTACATTCACTATAAGATAACAGAAATCGATCGGTCTCTTCATATTGGCATTGTATCGATTCAACGGAAATGGCCCCAGTTTTCATGAATAATTGATCTTTCAATTTTAAAAGCAGTGTCAAGCAATCATACTACAGACCTAAACATATATACTCCATAAATGTCAGACCGTTCCATTTTAACATATTCTCCAGGTCTTTTAAGTGCAATGCCCTAACTTTTATTAAACTACTTAGGCAAAGTTATCTGGAGATTGAGTTATATAGTGTGGCTATATTATTCTCAGAATTACTTTGAATGTCTGTCCCAGATCATAAAAGTGAAGCAGATGGCTAATTACAGACGTTAAAAGTCGTTTCAAATCCGTAAAGTGGAAAGAATAAAAGTTTTTTGTTTTTTTTTTGTAGGAGATTGAACTTATTAAAGCCTTAAACTTATGTAATGATGCATTTTCTTATAAAATGAATTTGAAATTACAAGAAAAAAGTCTTTCCACATCTATTAAGTAAAAAAAATACAAGTTTTTCAGGAGATTGAATGAAGGGAAGTATAAAACTTACTTGATGATCCATTTTCTTAACGAAAAATAAATCTGAAATAAGAAGACACAGAACAAGAAGAACAAGTCTTTGTCGTTTTATGCACAGGCTATAAAGTCCGAGTCTAGACTCCAACTCAGCTAAGGACTGGGGTCAGATTTTTAACTGAACTCGGATTGGCCTGACCTGGATGAACATGGAATAGGAATTGGTCCCAAATGGGCTGAAAATAAGACTACTTGGAACTGATTCCAGCCGAGTCCACAAAAATAGAAACTGAAGGCCCCCATTTTTGTTTGCGCACAGTTTTATGTACGAATGATTCCTCTCAGTCAACTAAATTTCTGCTTGCACGGACCAACTATGAAACTGAATTCTAAATATGACATTATTTATTCGGCCTACTTGCGTATGTTAAATATTGAAGAAACATTGTCAAACTCGATTAAACTCCGGGCGGACTCGGAATTGGCCCGGAATAAGGGCCACTGTAAGGATCAGAATTGGCCGGGACTCGTCGTAATTTAATTTGAATCCAGCTTTGCGTAAGGTAAGCACCATTATTGACACGGTTCTCATTTTTTTTACATGTTGTGTTGTGTTTAAAATGTTGCTGATTCATACTCCTACTACGTGGACGGCAGTAGCCGGGCCGCGATTGTAGTATGACCAGATTCGTTCTCACAGTGACAACATAGGTTCATGGGGTACTTTCCGGGGGAGCGGCTGAGCCTTTTTCTCCCCGGAAAAAAACCTGCAGCAGTGCTTGGGAAAAATTTTTGATTTTGTTGAAAAAATTCATCCGAAAAATACCTGTTTTTCATGGACACAGGAGACTGCAGCCCACTTCCCCTAAATATTGCAACTATAGAGTAAGCACGTGGCCTGTCTAAATTTTCCGATGTCTGAGAGGATGGAAGAATATGGTTAATTACAAAATTTGGCTCCTACGTGCTGAGTAGTGTAAACGGAGGCATTTTTCATCCTTTTTCAATGGAAAATAGCTGCTTTTATACCGTTTCCGGTTTTGACTCCACTTTATCAGACATTACAAGCTATAGTACACATGTCCCCTTTTTTATTGCAATTCAGGGGAAAAATGGGAAAAGGATGTGACATCCGCCTCTCAACTTTTGAAATTGAGAAACATGCCCCCCCCCCCCACCCTTTCAGCCTGATGATGTCCATGACTTCATGTTTTGCAAAAAGACTCGCTGAATCACTGATTTATCATTTAGGAAAAACCGTCTAAGATTATAAGCAAGCGATATAATTAGAAAGTGGTATCATTCGAAATACCTTTACCAAAATAAAAAAAAACCGCTGTGAAATAGTTCTGCACCCCAGTCTCCAAATCCAATCAAATATGCATGAAACTATTGTAAAATGTTCCCCGGTATTCATCGTGGTATCTTCCTACTAGCTAGTTTATCCAGACATTTACATAAAATGCCACTGACCCGATCGTTTTCCGAAATTTTATTCAAAGATTGCGAATTAACCCAATTTATTTACTTGACTTAAAAACATCTGAGCCATCTGGAACGTAGAAAAGAGAATGCCAGATGGGCGATACCATCTCTTAAGTAGAGGGGAAAATGCAAACGATTTCAAAGCGAGAAACGCAACACACAGTATCCTTTACAGTCATTTCAGGAGATTTGATACTTCAGTAAGAAAATGAGGCGGTCTTCCAACGTTAAGACAACTTGATATCAAGTCAATCCAATTCATTACAGAGACCTCACTTGGCATCAGAGCCTCGGGGCACAGCTGGAAGCATCTACCCTTAAACGGTCTGGTTGCATGCATCAAGACAAAATTATTATTCAAATCTGATCCACTTCTAAGGTGGGGGTGCCCGCTCAAACACTACCAGATACCGAAAGTTTGAAACGATGTCACAGTGTATACGTGGACATACCTGTGGAAAAGAGGACAGGGGATTACATACCCCGTCAAATTTTGGGGGTGCCCCCTTTGACTTTCACCTTTTCACTCAGTAAATTTTTGCTTCAAGGGCCTTTTCACCAGCCACTTCTTCTCATACAGATCTTCGCTACTGCGTGCAATACGTAAAACATGGGGTTGGTGTACACAGAGAAGGTACCGTAACGCGTATACTAATTTGATAAGAAGGCATTCATCTAACTACAATGCCTTTTCTTGTTAAAGCAAAAGGTATACATACTAAACATACAATAAAACTAATATATTTATGTGAAAAGATGTGATTTCTCGCCCTCCCCCTGCCCATGGGGACAGCTGTTCCCCTTGCGCCCCACCAAGCAATATGCCACATCATTGGTGAATAATGATTTTTGACTAATTTGCATGGTAGATCATGGAGCTAGCACGGATACGGAATAGCTCCATGGGTAAATACACGGAACCATCTCTGCATACTGAAACCCTGTATGTTTTGTTTTGTTTGTACGGTTTACCTTCCTAACAGTTTGTAACACATCCCATTTGTAACATGCAAGGATGTCCCGCTTCCATGGCAACACGTCATACATAAGCTATTTATATCCACCTAATGGCCGGCAATAATTTAAACAGCAAAAGGATAAAAAACAGTCGATAAACAAGTTCCGATGATTACGTCACATCTTTTGATTTATGGGCGTTCAACACTCCTGGATAATTGCCTGCGTAATCGTTGGATTTTATTTTCTGTGAAAATGATAAATAATTCAACTTTAATTGATTTTGGAGCATAAATATCATAGGCTTACTAGTTAATTTGTAATGTGTAATGAGTTATTAGAAATACGTGAAATGTGAATTTAAGAGTTCTTTTTTGTCTTGGCTTGTAGGGAGGATGAAATAAAATTCTGCTATGCATATGTAGGGCTGCCATGCGTTTAGTGAGTTTGGCTAAGGCGAGCCCGAAGCCGCCGGAAAGAAAAGCTTTTTTGTGATCACCAACTTGAAGAGATCTAAAATTCGGTTCCTGCACACAGATATTAGCAGAATATTGTATCCCCTTGTACAACTGTTAAAGGGACAAAGTTAGTCCGCCCCCCCCCCCCCCACTTCATTATCGTGGACCAATCCCAATTGCCAATCATGATCGCCGTCCCTCTTAACCAATCAGCTTGGGCGACTGCATTTTCCTCTCTAATTTAAGCAGTAGATTTCGTGCTTCATTTCTGTGTTTCCCTTTCTTAAAGAAGTCAAAGTTAGTCGTATAACGGCTACAAAAGCTGATATGCACTAGGTCTTATTTTCTTAACTTACTTTTTCCAAAGTTCCATCAACTCTCTGGCGAAAATCCGAATGGAGACACCAAACGTTACTCCCGAAGGAGTTCTAATCCTCAAAGGAGCTATTTACCCCGAGGGGACATATTTAAGACTTATCATGACCAACCTCTTGACCTTCAGACCACTACGTCATCGGTCTGTCTTGCGTGGTCCCGTTCTAGACTGGCTGAAAATACTACTTGTGCATATAAGCAGGAGGGACAACTCCCTGCTCTAATACAAAAGACCAAAAAGTGGAACTATTGCTCTCCACAATAAAAATTCTACTTAACATAAAATGGTCAAATTTTCATTTTATAATATCAGGTTTCGTGAAAGATTAAATAACGTCAAATTACTATCATGAATACACTGTACAATTTTTTTAATAGCATTTCAAATCATAAAGAATACCACTTTATTGGTAGTAAGTATTTCAACTGTTGACGGTAAATAATTAGTTCACAAATACGTGATAAAGTTGTTATGAGGCACGTGTACTTAACTGTCCAAAACTCAACAACATTGTGTTAAGATAAATTTTAGAAACCTGAACTGTATAAATTGAATTTCTATCGTGTGAAACACAATTTGATGTGCTGCATGCGTTCAGAATTTTGAAAGGCGCTATAAGCAACTTTTATTAAACTCACTGACACTACTGTTTTCCAAAATTTCTCCTTAAATATTGAATGTGTCAGGGCGTTGACACACTGCAATCAATAATCAACAATTTATTTGTTAACACATTCTTTGCTTCAGAAACCAATGAAAGACCGTACGGCAAGCAAAGTGGACTTCTCATCTCTCTCACACCTCTTGTAAGCAGGTTAAAACCGTCGTTTTAACATACAACATGGTGTTTTTATGATATTACGGAAGCACGATGTTTTTCATGCGTTCATAAAGGAAAACTTATCTCGCTTTAGCGAGTGAATGGTCTGGTTGCCTGGAGTTGTCGCCTCTAAGAACTGTATGCCTTACACGTGGTGAGGGGAACTTCAAGGATGGCATCACTTCCAGCGACCACAGTGGTGAGACAGGCAACACCATCCGGACACATTCGGGGTCTCGGCTGAACGTAGAACCGTTAATTGGTTGCGTATAAGGGTCTAGGAGCATTGTCTGAGGATATAGCGGTGGGTGAAGTTAACGCGTGGGTATGGAAAAATATTTATTAAATATTTATCAAATACCTAGGATTAATATAAAGGAGTTTATTTGAGTCTCTGAGGGACTTAAAAGAGTTATCGCCTTGATGCCCACGCGAATGTATTCTTCACGAGAGGAGGAAGCCCCACATAACTGACTATCGCTGTCATAGTGTTTAGGCTTCGTCACGATACCTTATTATGCAGGGCTTTCGCCCAAAACATGACACATTAAAGGAGGAGTAAGAAATTTATTGCATATCGGATCTTTCAATTCCTGTAAAAGTGTAAACAAGAGGGCAATTTATGGAGTATGTTACAAATCCCATTCCCCCAATAATCTCTACATACCTTGGGGTGAAGATACTTCCCAAGATACAACATAATGAGGGAAACAATAACAAAAGACCACTTAAATTATCATCTACTATGTACTACTTTAGAATGTCTCATCACTCTCTTCATATCACGTGGTTTATGATCTTTTCTTACAAAAATGCAAATGATAAAAAAAAAACATTTTACCTTATTTGAACTTTGAACTCTTAATTTGTGGCCCACGATGCCAGCAATTACGCAGCAAAAGTTTCTCATGATCAAGTTCGTATCCACCAACTTTGTAATTGATCGTATATGGTTTAGAGGGAGTTACAATAGACCTTTATGTATAATTTGGCAAAGTTGTCCTTTAACCTACATTTTGACCTTTGAACTCGCACCTTAGCAAGCGAAAAGCAAAGTTTAAAATTTGGTTTTATCAGTCTCAACATATCATGTAGTTTAATGACTATTCTGTCATACTGATAGGCAAATAAGGGCAAAAAAGTTTTATGTCAAATTTGACCTTTGACCTAATATTTCATCAATTACGCATGCACAAGTTTTTATGGTCAGGTACCTCCCCACTAAGGTTGAACAAGATCGGACTTACGGATTTCGCGACTAACTTTTTGCTCACAACTGACAGACACATACCTACTCACACACTCAGATACTTACACACCCATTCACAGCTTCACATTTCTGATGTTGTAGGAAGATAAGAGAAAAAGAGAGTAATATTGAAATTATTATGGTGAGGTGTGACATGAGACGGGGCTATCTACCCCTTCCCTTTCTGAGAATACTATAAAGATGATGTACGACAATCCCCTCGACGAAGCACGCAGCTATATAGGGAGCTCAAACAGTTGTTCCGATTCAAAGGGGGAAGGGTACATTTGAGGGATTTATGTAAATAGACCCCTCCCTGTACGGACGACTTTCCATTACTTCATCATTTTGAGTTGCAAAAGAACATTTAACGGCATCCCTATACACTGAAAGATAAAACAGCTGTAAATTATATTGTCTGGCAGTACGCACATACGTACAACAGTGGTATGAAAAGGCACATGTCAATACCATACATGTGTAGAACTGGCCGTCCAACGTGTGTTCAAACATATTTGCAACGTCATCTGCTCGTCATCTATAGACCGCTCATTCAACCAAAATGAGAGAGGTTATCCACGTGACGTCATGACTACTCGCTATAGGCAAAAACGGCGCTACGCGTGGAGGCGTATAAGAACTAGATTACGTGTACGCATTGGTATATGCATATACCGTATATGATGTTGTTTACTGCTCCGGATGACGTCAATGCAAGGTCTCTGTGGCTTGGGATTTCTCTGAGACTCTTTCGACCTTTGTCACGGTTCTAGTATCATTTGACGTTTGTCACATTTCAACTGAGTAGCAATAGAGGTACAAATGAAGTTCTCTCTGTGATGAATTATCTTAATCTGAAATAAATTGTCTCTTGAATGATTCTGTTACTGAATGTGTGGTTACGGTCGACATCAAAAGGCTTAAAAGCAACAAGGCACCCGGCGTGGACTCCATCATTAATGAAGTTTAAAATATAGTCCCTCTTCCCTGATAAGTGTAATTACTAAAATGTTTAATGTTTTTTATCCACGGGCATTGTACCTACTGATTGAACGTTAGGCTTAATTCACCCAATTTATAGAGGTAAGGTCTTCTGATGATGCTGATAATTACAGAGGCACTACTAAGCTCACCTGGTGAACTGTTTACCTCGATCCTTAACAAACACATCAAAAAGTATTTGGAGAGCTCGGGGTTGCTAGGAGACGAAAAAGCATGGCTTTAGGAAGGACCATTCGATAACTGACCACTTATATTATGCTTCATTCTATATAATTGACTACTATTTAAGAAAACGTAAAGGTTTAAATTGTGCTTTTATTCACTACAAGAAGGAATTTGACCTAGTTGACAGAACATTTCTCTGGGAAGTCGGTTGCGAGCAATATAAATGATAATGTATAAAACGCAATTTATTCTATGTACCAAAATGCCAAATCATATGCTGTTAATATGGGGATCGTGCTTTTTTTACTGTAATGTATGTGACAGGCAAGGCAAAAACTTATTCAAAGTCCCTTTTGCTATTTATTTAAACGATTCTGATAAATTTATAGGCAATTATTACGACGGTCTGAGTATTTGCCTGACGCGATGGGGGATCTAGGCAATCATGGCGATGCTGAAGTTTACCTTAAATTATTCAGTTTGTTGTATGTAAATGACACAGTCGGTCGTTTTAGAGAGAAAGAGGCAGACTTCAAATAGACTTTAAATTATTAAAGGGGTGAAAGATTATTGTGACACTTGGCACATGACTGTCACAAAAACAAAACTAAAATTGCTATTTTTCCCGGGGTAAGGTCAGACGTATATCATCATTTTATTTCTGTGATGACACTATTGATGCTGTTGATGATCATGTTTATCTTGGTATTTACGTTTAACTTAAAGAATAAGTTTACTAAGGCAAAATGTAAACAAGTGATTCAGGCAAAGAAAGCTCTTTTCAGTTTGTTTTCTTTGTCTTATAGCCTAAAGTGAACTCTTGCCTATTCTTGCAACGTTTTGGTCAGCTTGTTACTCCACGTTTACTTTATGGTAGCGAGATTTGGGGTTTCGAGTATCTTAGTCAAGTCGAAGTTTTCTATCTTAATTTTGCAAGCAAAGTCTGAATGTAAAGAAACTGTATGGCTTACTGGGAGCTTGGGAGGTACAACATTACTCGAGTTATTGAGGGAAAAATTGTAACAAATTGGGGTAAATTGACAAACAGTAAGGATAACAAATTGGCAGGTATGATATATATCTTTCTGCAAATTTACATCACAAAAATATTTACAAATCGCCTTGGATATGTCGGATTAAACACATCCTTGAAAAACAGGCATGCCTTTTGTTTGGAATCAAAATTAAAATTTATTGATACAAAACAATTGGTTTTAAGATTAAATGATATTTATGCACAAGAATGGATTTCTGATGTGAACAGCAATTCACAATGCAAAGTTTACAGGATTTTGAAGGGGGTGGGGGGTTAAAACTAGAAAAATACCTTACCATCCTTCCTCTGAAAATAGGTTAGATTTTTGCCATTCTTAGGTTACGTTGAAGCAACAACAGAATCCCCACTGTGAGTGGCAGATGCCACGGTATAAATTTCGGTGAATTGATTTGTACTTTATGTAATCAAAGTAAACTAAGAGATAAATATCACTATTTGTTTGAATTTCCATCATTTTCCAGAGAAAGGTCTAAGTTTTTGAGACCTCTTTTGTTAAATGTAAGCTATTTTAGTACTAAAATTTTAAGTCAATATTTAATTTTACTTAAGGTATGGTTTTCATTGTCAAACGAGCAGGTTGTCATTTACAAGTGTTCTTATTTCCTTTTCTTTTTCTCTTCTTACCTTCCTTTTCCTTTCCTATCTTTGCTTTTCCTCTTTACACCTCTTTATCTTAGTGTTCTCTGCGTTTTTATAGGCTCTAAGATATGTTATAATGTCGTTGTATGTTTCATATGTATTTTTGCCCCTTTAACCTCCTGGGGGATGCTTAGAAAATGATAGCCTAATAAACAAACTAATACCAAGAAGCAATGCTAAAGGCATTCATTTTGGGGATATGCATGCAGTTAAGCTGTTTACGCTATGCAAACTGATAAATGAAGTCATCCATGCGCCCACAACATACCGCGTATAGACCTTATGCATTGACGTCACCGACGTGTTTGGAGGAAAACAATAAAGCACTCGTGCACCAAAGGCGTTATACTTGGCCAAGTCTCTCGTGTTGTCCTCTGTTCTCTCTGCATAGTAGTGAGCACTGTGCCAATCTTTTGATCAACACGCCCTCTATCAGCTGCTTGTATTTAATGGTGGTCACGGCATTGATCGCCGTCCTAGTTAATTCTTACACATTTTATTAGGACACAAACAATTTTGGGGGGCCTAGCGAACATCTGTTTCCGCAATTCAGAGAGCGATGAACGCTAAGGGGGCTGCTGGGGGCTTTCTGAAAAAAATGAAATACTCAATTCAAGCTGGGATCTTACAAGATTCCAAAAGTTTTCTCTAGCTGAGTTCTCAAATTAGTTCACATAAAAGAAAGATAAATGTAATCTACAAGTCGAGGAGGTATACTACCCCTCCTCGGGTGTACTAAAAAGTTGGTGAATTATCTTGTTGCCAGATGTAGTGGCGTAGCTAGAGGGGGGCAGGGGGCGGTTCCCCCCCCCCAAAGCCTCCGAAGTCCTCTGTCGGAAATTTCTAGTCTCTGTTGGAAATTTTTACCACCTGAATTAAAAATTCTTACAACGGAAATTAGTAGCTAAAATTATATTCTTAGGGGTTTACTTACAACACTTCTTATGTTTTTTAGCAGAATTTACACATCGAAATGGTTACTGACAAGGCCTGGAATTGTCATTCAAGGCAATCTCGGAGATATTTTAATCTAATTTTTTCCGCGCGCTACACGCCAGATGATGGTGGCGCTACGCTTAGATAGTACATCATTACTTCAAGATAATAATCTGTCGGAATTTTTTTGCTTTTGCCCCCTCCCCCACAAAAAATATCTAGCTACCTCACTGATCAGATGCCACGAAATTGCATCTAACAGTGTTTAATTCCAAGTTGTCCTGGCGAGGACCCTTATTTCCCACCAGTGGCTGTAAAAACGGTGACCGAAGGGGCCATGGCTAAAAACCGTCCCGCCTCTTTTCCTCGAATGTAGTTTTATCCTTGCTGTCCATAAATATGGCATACTGACAGAAGTGACAATTGTAGGCAGCTGTACCATAATAGATAACTTTTGCAATGTACTATGAAGTAAAGCATTAAAATGTTTGCAAACATGCATTTTTTATCGTGCGCCAATTTCAGCTTTCCTATTGTTTCTACTAGTAGAACAGCTTCAGTGCCATAAGTCTTTCAAAGCCCATGCAAAGCCTATCACCCTTCTTTCTCCCATCCACAGGACAAGCCCCTTGGAGCATCAAAGGGAACTCCCATTAGTTTCTTTTGATATACAAACTAATCGAAGGGTGATTTTGTAATTTCTAAAGTGCGCACCAGGTTATTAGGTAGTCGGAATAGTCAAAATGTAATTAATTGACAGTGTCACATTCTCTTGTCGACAATATCGTAGACATCCCACAGCTTTCAGGGGACTTCGCCCCACGTCCCCCATTTGGGCTTTGCCCTGAATCACATAAGGGCCCTTGCTGGAAGGTCCACGGGACCCCTGACTGTTAAATTTCAAAACATTCTCCCCCTGACGGGGATCAAGCCTTCAAGCTGTCGTAAATCGTGGGATAAAGATTCGCCATATCAAAAGAGAGTCAGTTTTTAAGTCCTGCACCCCTGTTTTGCTACCCTGGGTCGGACCCGATGTTTGTGTAGGTCTATCCTTTATTTAAACATGTACTTGTAGAATTGATGTTTCATCCATAGCAAAACTATCTTAAAATCGAGGGGGCGGGATTTGCCAAACCCAAATTGAGCCGAAAAAGGTTGAGTACCGCCGTCTAGATAATACCGCCGTCTAGAAGGCGGTATTAATAGATGGCGGTATTACTAGATGGCGGTATTATAGATGGCGGTATTATCTAGATTGAGGTATTACTAGGTGGCGGTATTATTAGATGGCGGTATTAAATAATCTGACATCACTTGACATGGTTCCACTTTGTTCTACTTTCTTTAGTCTTGTTTAAGACATTAAGCACATTTGCTTTCATTTCACTTCGGGTCTCGACAAAAATTTCTAAACCAACTCGCCACTCAATTGGTGAGAGGCATAAAAAATCCAGTATAATCTTCTCTAAGTGAAGGTCGACATGCACGAAATGTTCCTTGCTAATGGCGGATTGGCGAACGGCTTTGTCGAGGCCTGTGCCACATTCTAATAATGACAACGCATGTCACCTGATTCGCCCTAGAGTTTCTTTATTGTGTCCCATAGAGAACCCTTCACAGAATTCTCGAAAAATTATCTAGATGGCGGTATGGGCTAGATGGCGGTATGGGCTAGATGGCGGTATGGGCTAGATGGCGGTATGGGCTAGATGGCGGTATGGGCTAGATGGCGCTATGATCCAATCCGTCCATTGATAATTGAGGATACAGAGATAGCTGTATTAGTATCGAGTTATAGTTTGAAAACTCTGTGTACATAGAGAGGGCTTTGTAAGCATGTAGAGTATAACTGGGAACTACGAGTATATAAGGAGAGCTACATGCCACTCATAGACAATGGTAGCGGTGTGGTCAGGGTGATATCGCTCCTCGTCGGGCAAAGTTGGCCCCTTCGGGTTACTGGCCCCCGTGTGGGCGCTTGGCCCCCGGTGTCGGGCGAATCCTGGCGGAAGCCCTACTTGTATAAAAAAAAAGTTACGTATGAGGTAAATTAACAGAGAAAGCAGAGAGAGAGAGCTTTGTAGAGAATTATGCGATAAGAACCACGTATATCTTACTAGCGTTGGACACTATGAGCTACTGGGAGTACATCAAGCGTCCTCACAAGTCACCCAGTGATCGTTGCTTTGCGTACACTAGTTGGGCAGAATAGGGCAATAAAAAGACCAAAATGTGGTCTGATCCGTCAAGGTGAGTCCCTCCCCTTACTCAAAATCCATATATGGCCCAGATATGGGATTTCATATCTGGCCCATATCTGGGCCAGATATGGAATTCATATCTGGCTTGTACAAGAATTGGGCAGATATAACTTGATATAATATAAAGGCCATATATGGCCATATATGGCCCAGGTAAAGTTTCAGTTTTATATGGCCCAGATATGCCCCATATATGGCTACTCCATTTCTGGCCCATATATGGAAAATCCATATATGCCACATATAAAGAGATTTATATCTGGCCCATATCTGTGCCATATATGACCCATATAAAACTTTATAAGGCTCACTCTTTATATGGCCCATATCTGGCCCATATATGGAAATTTATATCTGGCCCATATCTGCACCAGATATGGAATTTATATCAGATCGGATAAAAACCATATATGGCCAGATAAAGTTCTATCTGGATCAAGCCTTTATATGGCACATATCTGCTCTAGTTATGAATCATAGTTAGGACTTATAGTCCACACTCCTCATGGAGACTTTGAACACCAGAAAACAATGTTTAAGTGCTCCATGAATTAGAATTTAATGTAAGTATTAGGTTGAATTGACTTATTAAGTACATAAATTCAACTTATTTCATAACAGTGAACAGAAAAATGCCTTGAAATTTCCTATTTTATGTAATCACAGTGATATGGGCTTCTTATTTTAAACTTAATTACGTATTTGACTCTAAATTTTGTTTACTGCGTGGTGCATATTTTACTTTCAACTTCCTAAATCATGAAAAATGTAGGTTTAGATACAAGCTCCGCCCAAATATGCAAATTATTTGCCTAAGTTCACTTAGTACACTGCGGTATTAACAGAAGTGCAGCCACTAAATAACTGCAATGTCTGGGAAGGTGATGCTGTATCCAAAACATGTCTTAGTTTGTAACAAGCATAATACAAGAATCAAATCAAATAAATAATAAAACAAACTAACAAAATGCTCATTTGCATATCTAGCATATCAAGTTATATCTGGCTTTATATGGCCATATCAAACTTTATATACATATCTGGATCACGGTTATATCAAGTTATATCTGGCTTTATATGGCCACATCAAACTTAATATGCATATCTGGGTTATGTTTTAATCAAGTTATATCTGGCTTTATATGGCCATATCAAACTTTATATACATATCTGGATCACCATTTTATCAAGTTATATCTGGCTTTATATGGCCATATCAAACTTTATATACATAACTGGCTCACAGTTTTATCAAGTTATATCTGGCTTTATATGGCCATATCAAACTTTATATACATATCTAGATCACGATTATATCAAGTTATATCTGGCTTTATATGGCCATATCAAACTTTATATGCATATCTGGGTTGTGTTTTAATCAACTTATATATGGCTTTATATGGCCATATAAAGTCTTTAATCAACCAGATATTTCCAGATATAAAGCCAGATATGGATTTTGAGTAAGGGTCTTTATACACATATGACAGAACCTCCGTATCTATGGTTCTTTCAAAAGACTGTGGAAGCAGGGAGCTGTTAACAGCTCCCTGGTGGAAGCGGCGGGCTCTTGCCCTTCGCTATAGTACATAGTTACTCGCTCATACTATACGCAGGCAAAACCTGATTATGCTGTGATACAAAGTGTTAGTCGAAATCACTGGTTACCCTTTTTACTGTATAGGTTAATTACTATGTAGTATTAGTATCACAAAACTTTGTGTTAATTTCCACCCATAAGGCCCTCACTTAGGCTGGACTAACAAGCCCAAAGACAACTTCACTATCAAACCACATACGGGACTTTCGTCTTGGGTCGTCGTGTTTGTGTGGAAAACCCCTTTCAGTTGCTTCCAAACCCAAAGGCTGGATCATCGGTGTCCGCCAGTATATACGCCTCCTTGCATCCGTCACATGTGTTTACTGCGTATTGTGGTCGAATCTCGCCCGAAGTATCTTCTTTCTACTGGAAATCCTGCTTTCCTTCAACTGGCACGGCTTGCCATCAAAACCGATTGAAAGGCCGACGCATAGGCGTACGAGCCATGCAGGGAGCTGCATGGCTCGTACGGCTCGTACGGCTTTTAAGTCAATTCCCTCAGGCAAAAACGGCACCTCACTCGTTACCAGCCAACGATCCGTCATTCCCTATGTTATATCTAAACACATAACAGCAAAAATGTTACTGTCATTGTCGCGCAAACGAGGGTGGCCCCTTAACCTGGATATGGCTGTCTAGACTGTTTCTTACCTTCAAAAAGGTTAAAGGAGACCTTGAAGCGATTATGCAGTCTCCCCAACCCTTGAATATTGGCTAAATCGTCGATCTCTACTTCTTTCCCTTTCAAGTCTCTTTTAATGCTAATTCAGAATGCAAATATAACATATCAAAATAAACCAAGGAGTTATTCGCTCCGCATTTCAATAAAAATTCTAAAACAACATTGTCACGTGACGTCTAGCAAGAGACATGAAAGAGGATACCGGTGTTTAAAAATCATTGAAACTGAAATAAGGAAGAAGGATGTCCTGCGATGTGGACTGAATTAAGAGGAACGTAGCCTGTGGGGGCAGGGGGCAACTGCCTCCCCCCCCCCCGATATTTGCAAATCGTAAATGCTGCCAATTTCACTGTCCAAATTATGATTTCAACTCCCCAAAACCATGGGAAATCGCATTTAAAGGTCCCCATTTCCCCCAAATTTTCCCCGGGAGGTCCCCGGGCCCCCACCGTAGACTCATTATTATTCGAGTTCCTCTTCCTCTGACGAATGAACCATCTTTCTTCTACAAGATACACAGCTTGATAAACCAGCTTATATGCTGGCTAAAGATAAATAGCCTATGATTACATTTAATTGTTAAGTAAAACCAGTGAAGTGGTAAAGAAACTTTTAATTTAAAGGGTATAAGTAGTTGAAGCAAACTCATTTTAAACTAACAGCTTAATCTCACAAAAGTCCGCTTATTTCACTTCAACTATGTTCCATGATATGTTCGAACATAAAGTTTGCATATTCAAGGTAAACTAAGGAGGTACTCTATACGTGAATCTCAAAACTCGGTTAGAAACATATTGTAACATGATTCTCAAAAACCATTCATGAAATAGGACACCCGGGTACACTCATTCAAATTGTGGTGACTGCATTTTCCCTTTAAATCTAATCTAACTTCTCTTCGACCTTGAAAATCTGATGTTTCAATGCATGAAATCTAAACGTAAAAAATGTTTAGATGCAACTTTAAAGACAGACTGTCATCACCCCAAAGTATATTTTTAGTGTATGTATATCAAAATTCTCAGTTGGTGACTGCTCTTTGATTGACATCAAAGTTTGAAAATTTGAAAGATGCAGAGTAGCTCACATTCCACACAAGGCAGAGAGAGTACTTTTATTACATTTTATAGCCTTGTGTGCGAACCAGGACATGAACTTAAGCAATAAAACAGGTTTATTCTTGCACAAGGAAGAGCCTCATACAGTTATGGGAGGAGCTAGAAGATGCATAGTTGGGAGAATTGGAAGTGTCTGGGATCATGAAAATTCCCCTTTAAGTTCTAAAATGTTTTATTTCCCTCCATCTGGGAGGCATTTCGACCAAATGTTTTCTTCCAGACCTATGCTGCGGTTACGCGCCAACTGGTGGTGGCTCCCCAGGGTCGTACTAAGAGCGCAATAGAAAAGCCCGCACCTGGTACCAGCCTTGTAAGGGTGCCATGCCACAGCCGAAAAATTCAATAAATTATGAAAGTTTCAGATCTTGTTATCAGTCCAAAGCTTTATCAAAGATAACACCAATTTGGATCGAAGAGCAAGAAACAAGAAAAACAAGAAAAATTTCCCAAAGAGTAGACCGTGTCATCCCTCCCCTGGGGCAACATTCCCTTCAATTACACCGTACCAAAATAATGAGGATTCCTAAACATTTAATTAGTTCAACGCTTTACCAAAAATATATAGAACCATTCTGCATCCAAGAAACTTTACAAAGACAAAAATTTCCCAAAGAGTATTGAATGTCATCCCCGCCCTTAAACAGTACCTCTTGACTTACATCCAACCCCAAAATAGGAAGGATATCCCTAAATAATCAGATGATGACAATTTGTTACGATATAATCAGTTCAATGCTTTGCCAACGATAGCGCAACTTTGCACCTAAGCTAGGCCTTACATGTACCCCTGCCCGCAGCACCCTGCCCCAGGATAACACTCATGCACAGGTGAAAAAGGAAGGGTCTCCCCGGGTATCAACTATCAGTATAGGAACGTCAGTTGGTGCTTCGCTTAGACAGTGTCATGAACTGCCCCCCCCCCCCCCCGAGATCTCACGCAGGCTACCGCCCTGATTAAGGCACTAATCTAGCTGTCTGTACGGCGAGAAAGCAAGGGTGTTTAATACAAACATTACGTAGTTACTTGTGCCCCAGTTATTGGAGGAGTAAATAAAAGTTTATACAGTTAGGAGTATGTAACGAAAACTTAAAGCACCAAGACTTATCTCTGTTGTGAAAATTTCTCTTAATCTTTCAAAAAAACGGATAAAATGTACGATAAAATGTATGGCACTGCATGAAAAGTATTCCAATTAAAGTAAACCTTTGCAATATATTGATAATTTGCATAATTTTGGTATCAAAAGAAATGTATGATTGTGCTTGTTACTATACCGGCTGTGAGTACTTAATGTGACCTGTGGCAGGGGTTCTTAAAAGCATGGTCTGGTGACTAAATTTGATGCTTTCAAAAAAAGCAGAAAAATTTTCTGTGTTAGGCAGTGAAAACCCCATCTCAATAGCATCTTGCATTCGGAAGATACAAATTTTTGAAGAAATACTACATTTTCAGTTTCCCTAGTGCATGATGGGAAATCTATGATGTCATCTGGGCAAATGGATTTGATGTAGCTTTTGTATTCCTTTATAATGTTGATATCACTATATTGAATATTCCATAACTTTATTTGCTGTACCATAATTTATGGAACAGTTTTTCACTATATCTACACGGAAAAACATCTAAACATTCCAACGGTATCAAATTTCAAGGACAAACAAGGTAGCCAATTATAAAGAGTAACAAAAGGAATCTGAGGCAATTTGCCCACTTTGGATCACGTTTTGTGACCTTGAGGAAACTTGGAGGTATTTCTTATTAAAAGAAACCAATCTTTAGGAAGAGATATCTTGAGTTAGGAATGGAGTTTTGATATAGGGTTTGGATGACATGTAATAAAAAATTTTTATCTTTCATATAAGACCCCTACAAAATGCCACCAGACAATGCCTTTAAGTGTCTCACGCCGAGGTCCGCTTTTACTCGAGTTCTTAATTTCGCAGAAATGTAATAGCCAAAACAATTGAAGGCTTTGTTTTCGTATGCTGTGGCCCAGTGGTGCTGTGGCCGAGAGGATTAAGGCGGTGGCATTTGAGGGGATGAGCCTGGCAACCGGGAGGTTCGGGTTTCGAAGTTCGGGGGTCAAAGCAAGGTGGGTTTTTCACCCAAGAGCAATCCACGGTTTTCCCCACCTGAACTGGTTTTTCAAAGGAAGCCAAAGTTGATCTAAATTGTTGAGCTGGTTAACCACCCTATGTGAAGTTGTAATTCATAAACCATACAGGCTTCTCCCACATTTGTGGTAGCGTAGTGTGGTTAAAAAAAACTACCCTTCAAGGCCTGGATTACAAAATAGCTAAAGTTATTCTCTACTATTTATATCTAAGGGCGCCTGAATTTACTGTAAGACTGTGCTAAGTTCACTTTTTACAAAGTCTCTTTGCAAGATACAGGTCAATGATTTTCCTTAGTATAATCTTGAAGCTTTGCTCAAAAGGAAGAAAAGAGAAAAGTCACAATGTCTAACAACACACACCAAATTGCGTAATCAACCTTTGTAGATAATAACAGTAATAAATAAATGAATAATAAAAGTCACAAAATTCAGCATTATACATATCAGCTACACATTTTACACATTGCGAATCCTTTAAAAGAACTCAAGCTTGACTTATGTTCTTCCGCCTACACTCGATACAATATTAGACAAAACTTTTTTATGATTATCAGAAGGTTTTAAAGGATTTTCGTGAAGCCTTTGGGTAAAGAAACAGCTCTCTGAGACTGAAGGGGATAAGCAGTCGCCCCAACCTATTTGAAAGATGCATGCATCATCTTATAAATCTCCTTTCCTTTGCCTTACATATGTATCTTTCATGAAGTTTCTTAAAATACATCTAAACATTGCAAAGGCTGTTACCATAGAAACATGGATTTATTCTGCATGAAAGAAAAAAATCAGTAACTAGTAAAAGGTCTTGTCACATGATTAATAATAGTCATACATGATGAATGAGACGGCATGATAACAGACCCGTAGTCAAGGGGAGGCAGTGGGAGACGCCAACCCCCTCCCGAAAAAAATCTGCTCCCCCAGAAGTCTTTTGGAAACAAACATTTAAGGATAGGTTTTCTCATTGCTCCTGACCCCCCTCCCCCACAAGCAAATCCTGGCTGCACACCTCCGTCTGTTCAGCAGCAGCAAAATTGCGAAGGACCACATACAAAAGTCCAAAACCTTTTCGTTGAAGATTATTTGTAATCATATTTGTAGCATGCTTGTCAGTTAGTTGAGAAAGTGTCTGTCTGTTGTTAACAATTTCATCTAAAGTAGTTTGTGGCTACAATTTCAACATTATTAGCTATGCAAAGCCTGTACAAGGACCCCGCCTATCTCGGATATAGCCAATGGTAGTGCGTAATAACAAGATAAAACTCATAAATATTAAGTTTTACAGATTCAGGGCTTGAAGAATGAACTACTTCGAATCCCAGTGAGTCAACTTTGCTTTTTACCTACTCTAGATGTTACAGCTTTACCGATTTCCGGTGATATACGGTATATATATATATATATATATATATATATATATATATATATATATATATATATATATATATATATATATATATATATATATATATATAGGTAAACAAGCAGAACACAAAGCATAGTTGAAACAGCAGGAGTACATTAAAAAGAAATTTATTGTTGAAATTTTCGGTCCTACCGAGGACCTTCATCGGCAACTACTGTATTCCTGCTGTGTCAACTATGCTTTGTGTTCTGCTTTTTTACCTGTTATTTATATATATATATATAATATATATATATATATATATATATATATATATATATATATATTATATATATATATTATATATATAATATATGTAATATATATATACATATATATATATATATATATATATATATATATATATATATATATTATTGATAGCAAAGGAAATACAGACACTGTGCAAAATAAATTACATCATATATAAGATTTGCCAAGTATGATGATTATAGTAATTTGCATTGAGATAAGATAACTGATATTAAATTAATTGCAATGAATTTTTCACTTAAATTTGTCATAACTTACCCCTCATCATTATTTTTTTTTTTGTTTCCTGTTCACAAGCTTCCACACTTTACGTTATTAGAAAACGTGTCGTAAGCTTCTTCACTGCCTTCATCACTTATACCGCCTTCCAAACATCACTGCCATGTCAATATTCCTGCTAGCCAGTGGTGACACCCCTAACATCCTCTCTTTTTACGAGTACTGGGGGAGCAAAGAGGCATGTGCGTAATCTCACATTTATAAGCACCGTGACTTTTTAGTAGTGCGAAAGATAATCTTATATCTGTATTTTTAGCCAAGAACTTGATACAATGTTGAGGAAAGTGTTCCCCAAGGAGGGGCTCGGAAAAGTGGGGGTGGAAAAGTCTGTTCGTTAAAGTGTATACAGCACTGAACTTTTCGATTTTTAATCTTTGATAATAAAAGGAGAGGAGCTGCAGATTAGCAAACTATCGAAAAAGGCGAGGGGCACAAAAGAATAAACCAAGTCATTATTTGTATTTTTGCGTAATACCACAAAAAATCATTTGGCTACGCTGACTATATTGGCACATGATTTAATGGTGCTTTAAACAAGGAAAGGGTTACGTAACCCTAATAACAGCAAACGGACCAATGAAAGCAGACCATTTCTGAGATGATAAGCACACAGTTTGATCAACGTGGTTTATAGGGCCCTCGATGAGCTTCCAGAAACCTGACTACATGTAAGTTACGTTAAACTCTTTATAGCATACTCATTTTCTTATTGTTTGTCCGACTCCCCTACTTACAGACTTCCTTCCCTCTGCCCAACCCATTTGCCAAACGGAACGATTCACTAACTGAAAGGAATAATCCTTATTGGATCTCCCTCCAGTGGCACAGCTAGGACATCAAAAGTTGGGGTAGTTTGGAGCAAGCAGAAATCTGGGGAAAAAAACTTGTACTTGTGCTTTTCTCCTTTGTACAGGAGAGAACTTAGGGTAAAGGCTTTGACAGGGGGCCAAATCCCCCCCCCCACCATGGCAACGCCAGCTCCCTCCTTGCAGTGTTGGTATCGCCATGTCCAATTCCCGAACTTGGTGGCTGAATTTGTCTTCTCTCAAAACTTGGAACTGTTTGGCCAACAATGTAAATTAAAGGGATTTATTTTTACAAAAGATTATTTGTGATTTTATGAATAAGCTGTGGTCGGACATTTGAAAATAAATTAGAGAAAATTCTACATGCAGTATTTCTGCCATCAAAATGGTCAGAAATAAAAAATAATACAGAAACTTCTTCAACTGATAACTGGTTATCTATATTTGGAATTCACTCAGCCTCTAGCAGTGACGTCATGGATTACACATATGCCCCCAAAGAATCTTCACTGTCAAAACAAAAAATTGTAAATTATTTGAAGAATTTGACAGAATTTCGTCTGGTGATGAAAAGTCGTCTCCCGAACAGCTATTTTCCTTTCAGGCCTCGAGCCGAATCTTAAAAGTATGATAACCCGATCTCAATGGGGAACTCAAAAGGGTCATTTCTCTCACAATTTTGCTTGTTTGGCATTCCATAATGGGATAAAGCTATAAATATTACAACAATTTGTTAACTTTTAACTCAGTACTCTTGACAAAATGGCTGTCCTTTTTTATTGACACGTCTGGAAAATAAATGTTGTCAAAATTTTCAAATTTGTTTCGTTTCTTTTGTCTTGTGGGAGGGGACAACAAGCAAAGGAGATTCGCTTACATATTTTGGGATTTATTTGTTTGCAAGACAGGCTGACAGATAGGTGGAACATTGCACGTACGTGATGTGGGTTACACATGGGACAGACTAGGTGATGTCAATAAGACCAATAATTATGGACGTTGTATTGACGGCTTTTACCCCGTCAAACGTCAAAATGTATGAGAAAAAGCTAGATGGGTACGTTTCAATCACAAACTTTAGCGCAAACAGTCATTCTATATGCGTTTCAAGTCAATCCTTGACAAAGAAAAAGTAAAATGGGGATAACTACTTCCAAGATCATGCCAAATAAAACGGTAAGTCAAAGTTTTGGCTGAAGAGACAAATAGAAAAAAAGGAAAGCTGGAGGCTTTTAACAACTTGACGTAGTCTCACATCATACCACCCAGCCGTTTATTTCACCATTCCTGGATGACGTAATAAAAGCAATAGTATATCAGAAAAGTTGAACAGAAGCTGAACGAGTTTTGATCACTAAGGGTAGGGGGTCGGCCAGAAGCTAAAAATGTGGAAAAGATGTCATGATTGTCTACTCTCGGTATATTTGTGGGGACATTTTAAGTGCACTGTATACTTTTTGTAAGCATATAATTCCGGATATGTTTCTCTGCCGGTGGGAGATTCACTTCCAACCTTGCAAACTGCTCACCAGCGGCCCCCAATTAGGCCTTTGCAAGTAAAATTTAGTCATTGCGAACTTGCAGAAGGTCTTCCATATTATCACAAAAAGGAACATCACCAAGCGTTACTACTAGGTGGTTAAGACCATAGAGCTACCACACGGACTCCACGGTAAGACTGCATTGGCCAAGTGGTTAGAGCATCCGACTTGCAGCCGGAAGGTCTAGGGTTCAAATCCTGGCCGGGTCATACCAAAGACTTTAAAAATGGAACCTACTGCCTTTGTGCTTGGTGCTCAGCATAAACAATGGAGTAGGGAAAACAAGCCAGTGAGCCACAACTGGAAAAAAGGCCGTGGTCGTCTCGACTTGAACCAATTGGTTGGAAACTGGAACGTTAAACCTCATCTAACTAACTAACTAACTAACTAACTCCATGGTAAGACGATGAGATGAAGAGAACGAAACGAGAAGAGATTCTAGTAGCCTTTTAATAGCCCAAAATGTTAGTCTGCAGTAGCGACCGTTCAATCAAACCTTAATAGGCGATAATCCGTCTTGGAATTTCGCAAATTCGGACATTTGAAAATGTATACACATCGTATCGTACATTGTCTTGTACAGCTCCAGAACGAACCCCGATGTAGTGTGTTTTGCCCAAGAACTCTCCACTGAACACTTGGATCAATTTGACGCCAAAAGAGTCACTGGGGAACTTACTGAACTTTTGAGTCAAATGATAGCCCTCATTTGCGTCAACATAATTGATTCAAATTTGCGTCAATTGACCCAATTTGGACCCAAATTTACTTTAAAAATAAGTTAATTCCCTAGTGATCCACGTGTTTTTAGAGAATAAGACTCGTTACAATCCGTCAAAATCTCTCATCTATAAAGTTGTCAGCTTGCCTGGGGAGATTAGTACAAAGATTTAGCGTGTTGTTGTAACGCTGTGTAAATTACGCATGCCCCTGCATGTTGCTGAACCCGGTATTATGTGTTCAAATCGTCAACGCATTGCAACATCTAAGATAGAATTTGCCAACCTTTGGTAAGCGTGCCCATGTTGGCTACACTATACTATAGGTCCTTAATTGCGACAAGATTACGAACTCTTAGCTGTTGATTAAGCTTCTTAATTAGTTTCTTCTTTACGTTATTTGATTGCTTCAATTAGATTTCTATCGCCTGGCAACATCATCCGCGCACGAAAACAAGTTAACTTGAAGAAATACCTTACACGGAATAATTCTGTTAGGTGTAGTTTGTGTAGGTTCTTTAAAACTCGAAACTGCAGAGTAATGAAAATGGGTTGCTCCTTCCTTAAAGAGGGATTTGCATCACCCCAAGTATGACTTTTACTTGGTGGTAAGATCTCGTAAGTATATTCCCATTGTATTGAAGACAATTTAAAAGTTTGGGATTTTTACTAATTGGGATGACTAAAATATATAGGGGTCTTAAGGTTTTAAGCTTATTTTGCGAAATCGAGTATGCGACCCGTATAGTCGTTGAGGATTGCATACTTACTCCTTTAAGTCTCTACGATAACCTCCCGAGGGCATTCCCCCAGGGGCGTCAATCTGTATTCGAATGTAAGAGGGGGGGGGGCGAGAGATGTACATGACCAAAACCAGTCCCTTTGGTTTTGAAGAGGGGGCGTCTTCCTATAGGCCCTCCCCCCCCCCCCTTATGATGACTGACGTTGTCCTATTCTAATAAGAATTATCATTTCAAAGTTAACATGACCATCATAGATGATCTGCCAGGTGAAATACACGGAGTCTACGGAATTACTTCAAGATGTTTTTCATCATGTCCCAAAATACTGAAACAACGCTTCGCAGCGTGGATCATTTTCGGAGATCATGGACCCGACCAGGCCCGTTGCTAGGGTGATATATTTGGGGGTGTGAAGGTCCCAAATTCCTACTGGCTGGATGTTTTTTTCCAACTGAGTGGAGGCGTTTAAATTGCACTTTGTTATGCACCCTGCGTACTGTATACAGCAGTGGGGATCCTTTCTTTGTCACTACATAAATGTGTCGTCCTAGGGGAGGGGCCGTCCCCCTCCCCTTTGAGAAATTTTTGTTAATTGAAGGCTGCTTAGGTGCAAAACGGTGCTATCTTTGGGATATTTCTGGATCTGATTGTAGTATAGCAAAGGTGTGAAGGATTAACAAGGGCGTTTTTAGAATGCTTTGTATTCGTAAGTGTATTAACAATCACCATCTATGCCGATAATGGCTTCGGCGAAGAGCGCTCGGTAAAAATTTTTGAAAAGTGTTTAACGGCAACAACGTACTTTCAACTTTCCACATCATGCTACAAATTAGACTGAATGCAGTGGCGTGGATTTCTCTCAAGGGGGGGGGGGCGGGGGCATGGAGTATGTTGTATGACCGCTGGCCTTGGGGAGGGGTCTAAGGGGAGGGGTGTCCCTCTCCCCTTTGAAAAATTTCGCAAAATTCGGTGTCCTTACATGTATCCTGGTGCCAAATATGCTACCTTTTGAAGTAAATTTGTGTAAAAAATTTACGTATTTTTAGGAACTTAAAAAAAATTCCGAATCAGTGAGGGGGGGCATGGCCCAATGGGGTGTCCAACTCCCCTTTGAAAAATTTTGAAAAAATTCGGTGTCCTTACATGCAATCTGGTGCCAAATATGTTACCTTTTGGAGTAAATTTGTGTTAAAAAACTTACGTATTTTTAGGAACTTAAAAAATCGGAATCAGTGAGGATGGGCATGGCCGAATGGCCCTCTCCTCTGCGTACGTCACTGATTGAATGATCCCATGTTGATGCGAGGCCCCTACAGATGTTTGGAGATGTATGTCTGTTTTCGGAAAGTGTGATCAGAATAGTTCCATGTATAATTACCTTTTTAATGGTCATGAGAAGGAGTGCAAACCGTGACGCATGAGCGCAGAAATTTTGTCATTAAATAAGATTTCCCTGACGAAATCTACATTCAGAATCTGCATCGAGACACTTCACAATTGCCCAACAAACCTACATGCCACTCAAAAAGCTAGTCAAACAGAGCCACGACACTACTCTTTTAGGCAAATATGGGGGGACATTTGATATTGTGTCCCCACCCATCAAAATGCGGGGACTTGTCCCCCCGTCCCCCCCCCCAGGATTGACGTCCATTTCCCCCACCTGGTACCATGCCTGCTAGAAATTACCATTTGGTGTCCAGAAAACCAAAGTTTTTTGTGAAATAAGGCAAAGTATGTTTTGAAGCAATGAAAACATTTAATTAACCCAATTTCGTCAATGATAGGTCGAATCTGTATCGATGATGAGCAAAATAGAAAAACAGAGCCCCCCCCCCCCTCCCCTCCGTAGAGGATGACTTGTTTTGCAGAAAGAAAAGCTAGGGTATGCTCTTAAGGATGAACTTGGCAATCTTATTATCAAAGTGGGAACGCTAAGTGTGATTGGCTCACTATGTATGCATGAAAGGATATAACACTGTTTACTATAATGAGACAAATATGAGACAAAAGCAAAGAAAATACAGCGGGAGAAGCGTGTCCAAAAAAAAAATGACTGTGTTCATACATATATAAAAAACTGAGTTCCTTTAGGGCAACAGAAGGAAAACCGTCGTGGCGACTATTCCACGTTGGGTTTAGAGTGTTACACTTTATCGTACCCACTATGGCTTCAGAAGAGACTGGAAAATTCGCTGATGGGGCACATCGGTCCCCTCTCTCCCTCTGGTACCAGCCATGTTTCTTGGAATATTGTAATATTAATTTTCTAGAACTTAATGTACAAAAGACAAAGGAAATAGGAATCGATTTTAGGAAGTATACTACGAGTGCCCCAACAGATGTCATGATTAAAGAGAGCCTGTCGTCGAACGTGTTTCTACATACAAGTATCTTGGCATAGTAATGGATGATCAACTTGCTTGGCATGACCATATAGATTATTTAGTGAAAGGGTCAACCCGAGATTGTATTGCCTCCGTAAATTGAACAAGTTCAACATCAATAGCCGCATTCTTACCATTTTCATAACTCGGTGATTTGTGGTTTTCGGCTGTATTGTATTGTTTTTGGGGTGGGAATGTGGACGTTACAGATAAGAAAAATATTGACTCAATTATTGGGCAAACGGGCCGTATTTTAGGTGATAATCAGTTAACAATTTATTCGTCGTACCGCTGCATTTTAGTTAAACTCAGTACGGTTCTCGATGATACCAGCGGCACCCCCTGTATGCGAATCTTAATAGTGCCATAACCCCTCGTAGTGGTCGAATGAGACTACCTTACGCAGTTACAAAAAGACACAAATAATCTTTTATCCCCCAGTGTATTAAACTTTTTAATGTTCCTTTTAATCGTTAGACCTTTGTTTTATTATTTTTACTCATCTTCTCGACTTTTTATGTCTTATTCTGTATTCTGTATTCATATCTTACCATCTTTTTATCTTTTGTCTTATATCTTACATTCGTCTTAACCTCCTTGTCTATTTAGATTTGTAAACTCTTTAAGTAGTTGAATTTTTATGTTTGAAATTATTGTCTATTTATATTAATTTTGTAAAACTTTTGATATATTTGTATTTTTCTGTTTTCACTGCGAGCATTGAATTTCCCTCTTTAAACTTAATAAAAGTGAACTTGAACTTGACGCTTAAACGGTGGTGTAAAAATGGTTATAATATCATTACTAAATTAAAATGTATGCCTGATCAAATGGTTTCGCTGAACATAGATTGCACATGGCCTGTCGTCAGGATGTTCTTGACGGCGCACGGAACTTCGTAATTGTACTGATATTTCAATTGTATGCGATAAAATCAGGTGAAACGTTAAGAAACCAAACAGCAAACTAACAGCATAAGCAAATGTCTGCAAAGAAATTGAAAGAAGTATAGACCCATATACTCTTCATCAAAGGGTACTTCAGACAGAATCAGTTATTTTTAGAAGGATGGGGATGTAGGCCACATTTACCTCTCCAACTTGGTACATAAAGAAAGGGAACCCATAGCCGAGAATATTGCTGGCGAAAAAAATATTTGAAGTCTTCGATAATTTATGTTCTGTATATTTTATGCCAATGTGAAAAATAATTGTGAATATACTGAAAAAACATGCTGTCTCGTTGCAGCAATAAGAGTTACATTGTCAGTACTTGAGAGTGCTGGGTAGAAGGATGTTCACCCCTCCAATTTGCCCGCCCGGCGGACGTGCATTACTCCTGTAACTATCTTGGCTGCACTCGTTAGAGTATGTACGCCAAAGAGAAGTGCATATTCGACACCTGCTATGAAGGTAACCCTCCCACTCCCACCACCACCAATAGACTGCTCAAGCTTTATGATACTGAGGCAATGTCATTTCCAAGTTTCGATTTTTTGTGGCGCCTTTTTCGATTTTGACCGCTGACGGCACTATAATTACATATTTGTAAGTTTTTAGCCCTGGGCCTCATTTTAGACAAATATGGCCGAAAGCTATGAACCAACCTATGGTGGCGCTTCATTTAAATGACGATGGAGAATTGGGTATCTTTACCTACTAAATACCACTAAAAAAGTCATTCTTGCTCTACTCCTCGACCAAACATTCTGAATCCGCCGCAACTGCGGTGACGCCGCCAGGAGTTGACGATCGGGAGCACAACAGACTATTTTGTAATCCCACCCCAGGTATCCACACAGAGTCAGTGTAAATTGTGCATATACGTACCCGCGGGGATCCTTTGTCCCCTCGTGCAGGCGTCGTCCTGGGGAAGGGTCTAATGGCCCGGGGTGCCACTCCTCTTTGGGAAATGTTTGTTCTTTTAAGGTGGCTTAGATGCAAAATGGTGCTATTTTTGGCAAATTTTAGAACTGAACATAGGCTATATTGAAGGATTCCTCATAATGAATTTTTATTTTTGGTTGGGTGTAAGGGAAGGATGTGTTGTCTTAGTAGAGGGTGACAACTCCTCCAATTGAGAAACTTTCGTTTGTGTAAGGTGAGTTAGATACAAAATGGTGCTACCTATGGAAAATGTTTGAACTACAGTAATGACATAGTTAGAAATTCGCCTTAATTAGTGACATTTTGGCCGTGGCATGGCACCCTTTCTACAAACATGTTTAGCGGCAAATAGGCCTACATACTTCCAATCTTTCTCATCACACTACAAATATTACTGTATAGGCTACTCGTGATAAAAGATTGCTCTACGGTCCTCCCTTACATCGCAGTCCCTACATAGGTTGGAGATGTACCTCTGTCTGGGGGAGGAGCGTATTGGTCCGAATATTATAACCCTATCAGGCGCGGATTCAAGAGGGGGCTTTCCCGGTCTCACCGCCCCCCCCCCCCCTTCAGTTTCGCCACATCAGCAATAACAATTACGCGAAAATTAGCATAATGTTAATCTAGAGGAGTATTCAAGGGGGCTTTCAGCCGCCCCCCCCCCCCTCGTCCAAATGTCTGGATCCGGGCCTGCCTATGGTCTTGAGATGCGGAGTGAGAACCAAAAAGAATGCACGCGAAGAGAGCCGAAATTTTGCATCAGAAATCTTTTCCATGAAAAAAAAATCCCATACAGACTATGCACCGCCGAGTCTTTGCCTGGTTATTCCAAAAACTTTCAAGTTTCATGAAACATGTCTTCTCTTAAATTCCCGTTCCGCATTCTTGCAATGCTGTGCTCCTCTGTAATCACTCGTCAGACGGACATGAACGCGAACAATCGGCCTGAAAGCCCTCACCAATGAATTGTGTGAAGACATCTAACACGGTATTGATAATAACCACAGCAATGAGGTGTTGCTGGAAGGACGCAAAGCGCGCGAAAATTTTGATGTTTGCAAAGAATTTATGAAAAATTCCGTTTGACTTTCGAAAGCAAGACAGACAAATAGTCTTGCGAGATTCCAAGAAACTGGCTTCGTAGAACTGCCCAGGAAGCCATTATGAAAGTCACAACCACAAATTGTCAGTGGCGGTGTCTTGCCCCTACTCGCCCTCACCCACCCCTGTCCCTCAGCATTCCCTTAATGTCCTTCGGTGAACATACACTTTCTTACGGATTTTTGAGGGTTGTTTCGTCCAAATATTTTCAAAATACAGTAGCTGACTTCATAGCTGCGATGACCTTCTCCTGGTCTCTACACCAGTCAGAATAGATTATGGCTATGAATGGCCAATGGAATCACTTTCAGACTTCTAACTTGCACTTACGTAACTCTCGTTTCCCTTTAGGTCTCAACTCCTTTTCGAGGTAGTTTCAGGTTTTCGCCTACGGGTAGGCTATAGCCTGCTAGGTTTTGCCTAAACATGTACTTTCCAATATTTTGGCAGCAGTCTAAGTTATGCACTGCAGGCGAAGGAAGCGGGGGTGGTGGTGGGGGAGGGGCTAATCCCCCAGTCAAAAATGTGGGGAGAAAGTATGCTTCCGCCCCCTCAATTCAAGGAAGAGAATCCCTTATTTGTTCCCTCTGTAAAAAATATCAAAAATTTGCTGTAATTTTCCTTAAAATTTTCCCAATATACCGTATTGCACAAACTGCATCTGATGACCCTCAAATAGGCTATTCAAAAATTTCCAATGGGGAGATTCTCTCCCCCTACCCTTTCCTAGGACGGCGGTCCGAAACATTGTTCAGCCCTGTGCATAAAGCTCCCTAGCTAGCTATGCATGAAGACATTATACAAGGGCGGGATAGGAGGGTTTCTGCCCCAACTTTTTCCTTCTTGGCATACTTGTACAAGCATGATGCTGTAAATTTGCCCTAAAAACGACACTTAAAGACACTTCCTGCCAGAAATTGTCTTTTTTGTGTGTTCAGGGAGCTTCCTCCTCAGACTCCTCCAAATACGCCAGTGTATCTATATGGTTTGTACTGCAGTGTCCAAAAGTCTTGTTAGCACTGTCGCAGGACTGTATTATAAGGGTTTCAAGTACAAGTCGCGAGTCTCCCCGAGGTCGCAGTTCCTTTGGGGAATAGTTTCATGTTTTCGCCTGTAGTCGCAAGACTCTTCTAAAACCAGGTAATGTATCTTGGTTGTATGCTGCGGGGTTTCGGTGCTATCTATGCAGTGGCCTAACTTTAAAGCCTTACGACTTTTAAAGGGCGGAAGATCCCAAACACGCAATAACACAGTTTTACGAACTTAGTGACCACGTGCAACCCAAATTTAAACACAGACAGTCATCACCCCAAAGTATATTTTTAAGTGTGGGAGTATCAAAATTCTCAGTTGGTGACTGCTCTTTGATTGACATCAAAGTTTGAAAATTTGAAAGATGCAGAGTAGCTCACATTCCACAAAAGGCAGAGAGAGTGCTTTTATTTCATTTTATAGCCTTGTATGCTCACCAGGACATGGCCATAAGCAATAAAACAGGTTTATTCCTGCACACGGAGGAGCTTCATACAGCTATGGGAGGAGCTAGAAGATGCATAGTTGGGAGAACTGGAACTGTCTGGGATCATGAAAATTCCCCTTTAAATTTAACCCAAGGGCACGGTAAGATATTATATCAAATTTGTATTCATACTTGCACTCGATTTTGATAGTGATCCTTTGCTATTAATGTAAACTTTGTACGTAGGCTACTTGTTACCATGAAAAGGACGCGTACTGATACTCTCAACCAGTGGCAAGGGCGGATCCAGAGGGGGGAGGGGGAGACCGCCCCCCCCCCCCCTTAGGCCGACCGAAAAAAAATTAAAAAATGTAATGCAAAAAAAAATAAATAAATAAATAAAAAAATACTACAAAATCAGACCTAACTCACACATTTTGTGGGAGGAGCTAGAAGTTACATAGTTGGGAGAATTGGAACTGTCTGGGATGATGAAAATTCCCCTTTAATATGGCAATACAAGGAGGAAAACGCCCCTGATGGAGAGGGTGGAGAGGGTAGAACATTTCTTGCAGACATGGACACTCTAGTAGCGAAGGAAAATCGATTGTTGCGATTGAGCTGGGTTCACACTTAGCGATGCCATCTCCAAACCAGACGCGGATTCAGAGGGGGGTTTCCCGGCTTCAGCCCCCTCCCCTTTTCTCGCTTTTTTTTTTTTGAGACGGCCCAAAGCTGCTGTACAACGGGTATCGTTTACTTTGATTGCCAGATACCAGGAAGTATCCTTCAAGTCTCTAAATTTAAAGTTTTCCAAAGATCTGCTCCCATTGACCACCTTCCCTTTGTGAAATCCTGAATTCGACCCCGGAAGCCCCAAATAACCGACACCTTGTGGAGCCACCAATACAATCACTTCATTTACACTTTCTTGAGTACAGTCGCCACTGTTACCTGTTGGTCAAGACAGGTTCCTTGTACGAAACACCCCAATTTTCTCAAGGGATCGATCAATACTACTTTTTACATTTTACTTCTTTCAATTTTAGTTTTCACATGTAATCAAAACTATCGTAAGTATCACCACATCGTTGAAAGAAGAACGCCCGGGGCTTGCCCTTTTTGAAGGTCACATTTTGTGACTAAAGGGCCCAAAGGGTTATTGGCAATGAAAGAAGCGAGAGATATGTGATTAAAAACTATCACTAACCCCTACGGACCAGCATGTGATGAAAACGCAAACAAATATGCTATACGAAATGACACAATCGAAATAAACATACTTCCAGTACGGTAATCGTTCTCGATGGAAATATTTATTTTCTTAACGAAACATAACACATTCTTTCGAGACACTGTCTCCGGGGATTACTTATGTTTTACCTACGGTTATAACGAGCATGTAGAAAGGTTTGATTACATCTGAGAGATGCCACGGACAAGGTGTCAACTTGTAAATAAGCCTTTCAATTCCTAACTCTTAATAGTTATCTATGGAAATAGCCCGAGCAGATATTCGAAGGACGTCAACTCATCTAGATAAGCTTATGACAAAGAGGAAGGGTTTGGTCACAAGACAATGATTAGTTGTGTCAGTAGCTATATCCAAAGGTACCAGGCAGAGATGCACTTTCATACATCTCTACTGGTTATCCGCCTACTGTGGTGCTGTAAATTTCTGGGAGGGCTAAAAAGCCATTTTTTGTCTGGTTGGGATAATTAAGAAAATTAAAACTCGAGACGACTAGTATCCCTACAGGTTTGCCGGCCACGGCTGGTGACTGCTCATACGTATAGTAACACTCTGTCTTCCATACGCAGACACCAGAAGCTGGACTTGCAATAACTGTCGTCACAACACTTACGAGAACTGACCTGGGAATATCCAGTAAAGTGGACGAAACGTAGCAGCATCCACATGGTGATCAGGATGCATGTGACCTGGTTTTGCCTTTAAACTGATTTAGTCACACTCGCATAGCATGATAAACCATGAACTGCCAAAAGCTTATCATTACACGCTATCTGGACATAACATTGACTCTATTCACCAAGAATTGTACTCTCGCCAAAAATAACATCTCTGCCCTATTGATATCTGTTCATTGTTCATTCACCCCATCAAGTCATTCTCACTACTTTGAAAGTTTCTTCTAATTATGCACACAACTTGCATTTAACACAGCATTTTGCAACCGAAACTGGTACAAACCAACCACAACGCTCTTTTCAAAACTAGTGTGGCAGCCAGGGACCACATGGTGGGCACAGGGTTCAAAGTAAAGCCCAAATCGTGGTAGTCACTTATGAAGACTGCGACAAAAAGGAGTTAATTTGTCAACAAGGACTTAACAAAATCTTGGTAAAGCAACACAAATTTAAGAAGCAATGATTGAGTACATACTCAAGGTGAATTACGAATTTTTCTAAGATTAATACACCAAATTTATGTAAACTCACACTTCTCACATATGTATGAGGAACTGGGTGACAGCACTTTAATTACATCCAGGGTCTTCTTCAACTCACAGTTACCCATCTTTAATCTTACGTGACCCTGAAGTCAATCAATGAATAAAGACCCCTAAAGCTGTCCTTCAAACTTGGTTCAATAAACCCAAACCTAAGAAAGTGCCCTTGCAAGCCACTCAGATGTCCAAGCATACAACCAAAACACCCCAACACACAAAGATGCCCCTCTTAGCTATAATAAGTAAACTATGCACAGCAAGAAGTGCCCAGTAAACCATCAAAACACCCTGATATATCACAGTATGCCTAGAAAAGCTATGGGCTGGATTACAAACAGAATGCTGTCTATGGTAATTAATCCATATATAGGATTTTTTTTTATTCACAGGTCAGCTGGGGTAGCCACCTTTTCCCAGGATGGGTTTCTACCCTCTCCCCCCCCCCCTCAAAGGCTTTCAGATTGTCTAAATTTGAATTTGTTCTGAGTTTAAAGCCTTGCCAACAGTAACATCACTTTGTATCTAAGCCACCATCTTAACTAAACAAAAATTTTGTAATGGTGAAGTGTCCCCCTTTCCTTTAACCCCAGAATGGCCTACCCCTCCCCCCCCCCCCCCCGGCAGCAAATAGCAGCCTGCAGACATCTTGGCACAGAAGAATGCCCTAGTTACCCAAGCATGAAAAGTTTGTAAACGTACAGAAATATAATTCCAGTATTAAGCTCATTCATTCATTCATTACTTATGCTTTCAGGTGACTACCCTCATCTAGGACTTTGAGTCATACATAGGCCTTAGAAACAATTTATCAATTACCGTGCCTAGGCGTATCTGTGTTTCACTATGAAATATTTCCCCTGCTATGTAATACAGTACAATTTGCTACCTACTAAATACAGTATAACATCCAATCATATGAAGCAAACAGCCAATCAAGAAAGTCAAATTCTACAACAAAAGTATTTCAACAATATAAAACTTCCATTCTATCCTAAAATACATTCAAGGAAATATGGTATCCGACATCTTCATTATGCTCAAATGTATCTTGTCTATTTTCTTAAGTTTATTTGATATATTACTACATTATTTTTCTAGCTTTAGCAATTTCTCCTTACTATTTCTGAAAACATAATAAAGTCATTACTTTTTCAAATTCAAAGTAACCACTTACATTTAAAAACCAAATAACAACATTTCTGGAGGCATATGGTAACGCAAAGCTAAATGGTCCCTAAAGTCTAAATTTGAAGGAAATAAATGCAAAAAAATTGTAAAAATGGCACTCATTAGGCTTATTCCCATCCTCATAGCTAATTCTGTGTCTGAACACAAAATATTGAAACTTAGTCACTTAATTTTGAATAGTAGATTGCACACTAATTTGTGCTGTCATCCTTTAACTGCTTCACAGTACCCACTTATGTTTTCTTCATAAATAACAATGCTTCAATGATCTAAGAAAATGATCCGTATTTATCATGTTTTTATCATAATAGGACACTGATCACATTTTGGCGAAATACGCTGTAGCTTTAGCGAAAACAAAGAAAATCAAAAATGATAATCTGAGTAATGCAAGAGTGATATCACAAACTACTGTGCAATCAGGTACTCTAAATTGAGTAAAATAAATTCATATTTGCTGTGTAGATGAGATTTATCCCAATGAGGATTGTTTTTACAACTTTTGTATTAAACTTAAAGGTTTTACAATTTAAGACTTAGGGTCCCCTTGAATGATTTTGCAAAACTCTCCAGTGTGGGTAAGAGGGTAAGGCTATTCAGCCCTGCTCCACCCTTTTTCTAGCCCCTCTGCCATACCTGTCTATCACAATCCAACCCTAGTTCACAAACCTCCTCAATTAAAAGTTGACGATCTTATTTTCTACCACAATAAATTATTCAAGAAAAGACATAAAGGCAAAACCTCATCAAAGAATTGATTCAAACTTTTACCAACATAAAGGGCATAATATAAATTTGCAAAGGATTCTCTACCCTAGCATCCAAAAGAATCCACTACCTCACCCCCTCAACTTACCTCATACTCCAGCCACAATTTCTATCTACTTGAACACAGATCTCCACAAATGAGGTGTTCATAACTTAAACTCTGATGGGTGAATGGGTTCACATATGTGATATGATCTATCCTGTAAACACTGTCAGACCATTTTTACCTAGTCCTTAGTTCTTACAATTAACCAGTCACACTCACAATGCATTCTTGGGCTATCAGGAGCAAGAATGATAAATAAAATTCTCTGTTACAACCACTGACCACAATCTTCACATTCCCCATTGATTTTCACAATCCATGTCAAGGTCATTGGTACAAACTTCTTACCCTCGAATTTGATACTGTTTAATATGATCGATGTGCTATCTCTACAGCCTCAGAGAAAACGAAACATGATCAAGAGAATTATTCAAAGTTCACATTTAAAAAATTATATCTTCAAGTAATAACTGTACCCAGCTTGTAGAAGGTGCTTTTCTCCTTCTGAACTTTGTCTAAGATGATTCAGTATACCTGCCTAGGGGTGATTGTTTCCCTGGAGGGGAAATGATCCATTTTCTACCAACCGTTTGTCGGTGCATCTTACACTTCTCTAGATGCCAAAACCTTAATTCATCTTTATTTGCTCAGGATCTGAACATCCTCAGGATGAAGGTGAGCTGAATAAAATTTATGTCATTGATTGGAAGAAGATCTGGGAGCCAAAGTAAGATGCCACAAGGGTAAATATACATATATACAAATATACATATTACCTTTCCTTTCAATTACTTCATGCACATGTTCTATCATTGGCCACTTTCCTCTTCCTGTTTCTCATTGCTATGGATGTTGTACTACAATCCAGTTTGCAATCATGATTTCTTGGACAGGCATAAAACATTCCATTGTGACACATGGACCAACTATTTATGCTACGTCATCCCGTGAAAGCTTTACAGGATAGCACAAATTTTCAGTGTCTTTTCGGTGTTGAAACTTTTTCCGCCAAAAATCACAAAATAAAAAACTGATGACAAGCAACTTCGGGGCTACATTTTATGACCATTCTGACACACGAAAAATTCAAAAATAAATTGTGGCTTTAGTGCTTAGGCTTTCAATACCAAATCTGAAAGTACCTTAAAGCGTAAGGAAAGTCTCATTAACATTACAATGTCACAATCCAACAAAGTGCTAAAAAGAGATCCTTATTTAAACTGCTATTCTGCAGACACCGAAAATATCTTGAGATCTGTGGTACATCCACACATGCCTGGTTCATTTTCCTTCTGCCCATAGACTCTTTTCCCAATAGGAATTACAAAGGATTGTGGGATAGAATTTTGGTGTGCATCGTTTTTTGCCACAGCAAAATGCCATTGACAACAATATCACCAACCAGAACTCTGTCCCACAATCCATTGCAATTGCTATTTGGAAAAGGGCCTATTATCTAAAAGTATTCTACTTCCAATATTTTTGAATCCCTAAGTTTAAAACGATGATGATATATTACTTTAACTATAGGTGGGAATGAAAATACATTTTACAGGTCAGAGTGAGATTCTTTACTTATTCCTGGATAGTGAAACTTAATGTTCAGATGTATCTAGTGACGTCCTGAAATGCCTAATTTAATTGTATAAGAAAGAAAGAATCAGAGAAAAATGTTTGTCTTCATTGTCAGTCTAAAATGCTGAAATTTCTATCCCAAAAGATGGCTCTGTGTGTTTCTGAAGATTCCATCTGCCTCACTGGATGGTCTGAAGACCAACTCAAGGGCAAGAAATATTTGCCTGAGTATAGCACACAGTTGCCAGGCCAAAGCTTTACCACCTTTGGTTTAAATGTTACACATGGAACACCAAGAGGGTATGATCAGCATTAAACCGGTTCACTTCCCCCCAGCATGGCTAACAGATGTTGATACTCCAGGGAATGGGAAGGGCTGGCCTCTAACTTTGACTGAGCATTTTAGTGAGTTCCTGAAGGCCTGAAGATGAAACCATCAAAATGAAATATGTTTAATATGTGAGAATAAAACAGACTGTTCAAGCATCAGAAGTAAGTTCTGCTAATGTTTGGACAGAATGTGAACCAAACAACTGAAGGTTCACTGACAGTTAAAACTAGGGCTCAACCGATGTGGTTTTTTGCTGCCGATCCGATGTCCGATGTTTTCATCACAACATCGGCCGATATCCGATCCGATCCGATATTTTCGCTATCAATGCTTTTACATCGTTTCACAGTGCGATCAAACATTCCTTATTCCTCGTGAGCCATGCCTATATGCATGCACATCAGCTTAAACGAATTTCCTTTAAAAAGTTCCCCTCCATGTTTTGCTTCTACCTTCCATTCACAAAACGATGTTTATATGACAATTCTATGACCAAATAAAGCTTCGAAAATAAGCAATCGGTGGATTATCGGTGACTCTTCATTCATAGCACATAATTCGGTGATTGAACTGACTTTCACCTACTCATAGTGAGCCTACTAATTCCCCTAACAAAATGCAATACCGTTCGTTCTCTGTTCGTAGCCCAAGTCACTCGCACTAATGAACGTTAAAACAGAAATAAGCCCGCAATTTCAGTGCATGTACTTGGCCATTTCGTGCCATCCTACCATGCTTTACCTACACATAAACAGTGTAAATTTGTTTTGAGTATTTCATATAGCAGTACGTAATGCATGCATGCATGTACTATATAGCCATACGTAAATATTTGTTCCATGCTAGCCAGAGAGCTTGCTGTGTGCAAAGTTATGCAGCTAGGAGTTTTGGGTATCGGGGTGATGTTGCAGACATCGTTTATTACGAAAGCCATAAAAGCACATGGCACTCTTAATTTCACACAAATGAACATGCATGTCTTACATAAAAAGCATCCGCCGTAACTACTGAAAACTATGATGTAACAACTGGAAATTTAGTCGTACCAGCAGCGATCGAAAAACACCGTTATTTCGCGGACCACGCCCCATGTTCTTGCTATGTGCGTCAACGTCATTACAGAACAAGTGCGAAGCCTAATGTATGGGTGTTTGCATACAATTACGGACCTACACATGCACTGGCTTCACTGTGCTTTCATGGTGCATTTCACTTCAACTTCTCTGTACAGAACACGTACATGTCTAAGGTATCCGTGTTTGCGTACATTTCGGCCATATATCAAACATACAATTAATGACTGCGAATTCCACACTTCGTTTCGTTCATCGATAAATTTCGGTGAATTGAAACTAAAAGTGGGTGGACATGATCGCTAGACTCTACGTACAGATTTTAAAAGCTTGTGCATATTTCGAATATCACAGTGCCTGTCAATAGAGCCAGTTTACGCTGTTGATACTGAATTTAGGAGATTAAACTGAAATTGACAACCCTAGTTCATCACAAGGGCTATTGTCGGTCGTAATAAAATGATTAATCCTATTTATCTGTTCATTTCTTTGTTGTAAGAAATCACATATCACTATACGTCCCCGATGTACGTAAATGAAATTTTTGACGCACAGAACATCGGCAAACATCGGCAAGTGCAATTTGCTATATTTCGCCGATCCGATGTTTTACCGATAGTCCTAACATCGGCCCGATCCGATATCCGATCCGATTATCGGTTGACCCCTGGTTAAAACCATATAAATTTTGACATGCCAGCACTCACAAAACTGTGCCTCACTACAACACAACATAGAGAATGTTTTAGTTTCAAGAACAGCATTTTAGGTATTGCTAGAGCAAAATGGATGCAGCCACTGGCATTTGAAGCAGTGAAGTAAAGCAATTGGAAGGTTAATGGATTTGATCCTCAGATAGTGGGTTCCCCACCTAAAAGCGATCGACAGTTTCCGCATCTAAAACAAACTTATAAATGGAAATGATTCAAAATTCCAGCGACAATGCTGAATTGGGAGCCACCCTGCATTAAGATGTAATATAACCAAGCCCTTACAATACATACTGTACTTCTCCCACATTTCTGGTTACTTAGCCACTGTAAAGTACTTGCCTCACTGTCTACCTTAATTTTTAATTGTTATCTTTTACTTTCTTCCCACAAGTGTCACCAGGATTGGGGCAAGCTCCCCGGTAGGCCTGAAGGCAGCAAACTGAAGCCTGGACAAATAGCGACAGGCTGGCAGAAGGTTGACAAATGAAAAATTTTTGGTATTCATGAAAGAAATTGCCCTCTTTGAGAGCAAACCATAGGGGCAACCTGTGCCCCCTCCCCCCGGATTACAGGACTTAAGCTTACACATTGGGGCTCCTCAACAAAACTTGAAAATTTCCCAGACAGAGGCCCCAGTCTTCCCAAAATGTACCCACCTGGCACCATCCCTGCTTCTGCCAATCAGGAAAACTATTTTAGACCATGGACCACAAAGGGCCAAATCAAGTAATGGGACAAAACTTCTTTTGACTTTAGTTGCAGAAGTTCAAAACTTCTTTTGTGAAACAACAAATACAATACATGGTTTTCAAACAGTATACTTACTTGGCCCACTCCACATTTAAGATTAAATGATCATAGCCATATCCTGATACTTTTGAGATCGCCTTTTCAGCTGCATTCCGGTCGTAAAATGTAATAAATGCAAATCCCTGTTGAAATAAACAAAAGATTATGTTTGAAACATCACAGTCAACCCGACTTACATACAGCTTTAAATTTAATAAGCTGCTAGTCTGGATCCCTAAATGTACCTTATCTAACCATTTATCAGATGACCAGCTGATAAATTTTAATACAAATCACAAAGTTTGCACTTAAAGGACGCTTTAAACTTATACCAACGTAAAGATCCTCATAACAGGCTCCCGTTATCTTAGAATTTGTCAAAGCACCCCATCTCTGATGTTTTTTTACCCCTCCGGCATAAATGTCATAAAAGCAAATTGGCTTAAATTGATAATCTTGTTACTTTTGATGACATGTTTACCACTAATCTTAGAAATGTAGGCCTTTTAAAACTTGGGTTAGTTCGAGACAGATCATAAATTATGTAACTGCCTTAACGATTTTTCTACCCTCCGATATCAAACCTTGAACCTCCCTTCATTTTAAAACTTGACAAAATCATGTCTTATTTGGGGCGGGACTGACGTAAAGACTGAGGACAAATTTAGACTAGTACAGTTGGCCATCGAGTTCATCCACGCAATGATGCATTTCAAGCAGTTTAATTTATTGTTCATTTAAATGACTACGTAGGATTAGAGAACACGTTCCCCACCAATAAAGAGACCAAATATTGTCATGATATTTTTAGAGTATATATATGTCTATCTAACATTTAGTGCTACTTGAGATTTGATCTAGAAGCAATCATAAATCATAAAACGAATTTTCTTTCCAAACGCTTCAAGGAAAACATCTTTCTATACATTTTAAATCAAAGTGAATTTTACTGTCATAGCTTGTTTGAGAACTTTCCATCAAAAGGTCTGGTTTTGTTTATGGTACATTAGATTCGCAGCAAGTTATTTTTGACAAATTACAGTATATACATGTCAAAAGAAGAGATACTGTAACTACTTCAGGTTCAGATAAAAATACCACATTTTTACTTTATAGGAAAATATTGCGTTTGAAAAGATATCACAAAATGACATTAATGTAATCCCATTATGGTCTTTTCCCCTCTCCAAACATGAATCACAAATAACTTGCAGCAGATCAAGACCTCACGAAATATGAACAAAAAGAAGCAACAATTTTCTGATCGAAACAGCTCATTATCCAAAGATAAACCTTGCCCACATTGCATTGTATTGCTGCATACGTATTCAGAGCGGTTACGCGGCGTCATATTTACACCTATTACGCAATATGTGTTGACCTTGCTAACCCTGTGCGTCATGCTCACAACACAACAAACTATCACAGCAGTTTCTGGATGGCCTGTGCAGTACTGTGGGATATTGCAGCCCACCCTGGGAGATGCAGTGTAATCTCTCTGGTTCACCATACCAGGGAAGTACTACCTCAGAGCAGCAGCTATATGATCTGTTGAACAGTTGAAGGATATTTCATAATGTTTTTCGAGTGGCATCACAGGTTCATGGTTTTCGTTTTCTACTAGGGTCTAAACCGATAGTACCAGTTAAGCACCAAAAATCTCTATTACATCCTACTCTTTCAAGAGCGAAGCAACCTGCTAAGGAACAAGGGCTTCAATTCGAATGGCAGTAGCCTAGTTAGGCTGAATACTATACAAGGGAGGTGGTAAAACCCCACAGTATACTTACTGTAGTTCAATACATACAATGTAGCAGTAATTCTCAGTAGTTTGTAATTTAGGCCTACGAACATTTTGCACATGCCATAGAAGGCGTCTGTTATTGTCTGACATACGTGATAAAATGGATATGATTGGTGGATTTCAAATCGGGGTGAAGAAGGTGTGGTTTTGCATGCATAATTGTTCGGGTGAACAAATTTATCAGTTTTAACAAAAAAAGTTAATTACTTGTTAGTCAGTGCTCACTGGGTAGAATTACTTTCCCAGTTACCTCTCTTTCATTGAAAGGGACCTGACCGTAAGTAAAAGAGGATAGGTTGGATAAAAAGTCTTACAAACACAATATTTCCCTTTAAGTCATGTCCGTGTATTGTGTTTTTCGTGCAACATATATGTAAGTATAACATATATGTAAGTATAATACATACTGTAGCATATTGCATGTTTTAAACAAAATATCAGTTGCTGAAGGATATGTTCTCAAAATTTCAATTTCAAAAGTTTTTTTTACATCGCTGATTATCTTTTCAGCTTTGGAATTTAAACTGCAAGTCTAGAAAATATCAGTGCAGTACCTTAGAAGTATTGGTAACCCTATCCATGGCCAAGAAAATTCTTTGTATGGATCCAAATGGGTTGAAGAGATCCTTCAAATCCGATTCCCTTGTATCTTCGGAGAGATTTGTCACACGGATTGTAGCACCCTCATCTGAAATAGGAAAAATTGAGAAAGTCACAACACAAGTGTTTTCCAAAACATACTTATTTTTTTTTTTTTTTTTGAGGGGGGGGGGGTCGTGGTTTTGATTTAAACTAACACTTCTGTTGTAATTACTCAAGGTCAGAATGCTTTAATACAAAACATAAATATTGTCAAATTTCAATAATTTGCGTATTTCCTCAAAAATTGACGTTTTTCAGTCAACAATTTGTCATTTGCACTTTTCTGTATTAATTCATAACACCTCTGAATGATTTTACCCACTTAACAACTTCACACTCTATAGATGTCAAGTCCCAACCCCATGGAATGCCAACACTGCCTTCTAAAATCAAAGTTCACATTCTATGAACAACATCAATATCACCCCTGATTGCTAAAAAATAAAATCCTCCTCTAAAATGTTGCAAGGGATAAATCAAACATGTTTCATTATCAAGCAAGACAACTGCTCATCAGAACTTGCCACCAATATCCAATGAAGTGGGCTTCTGCTACAGTACGTACACCATACACAAAGAGAGGGAGCATCAGTACAAGAATCAAGTAAACTTAAATCCTCTGACCCCCAGAATGGTACAGGTAGAGAAGGTTGATATCCCCCCTTCCCCAGTACAAAGTACCTCATCAGCACTATACAGTTTATGGTATGTACACTTTTTGCCCTGTACAGTATTTATTAAATGTAACCTGAGATATGGCTGCTGAAATCCTTCTCCTTCAAATCAAATGGCAAATTACAGACATTGTGTCCAACTATTAAAATAACAAATTCAACCATTGGAATTTTTTTTCCGTTTTAAAAGGAGGGGTGTACTTTGGGTATGGTTTCCTTATTTATCCACAGTTACAGCACTTGCCCCCAATGTAACTTTGAACATCTTAGAATTTAAATGACCACAAATACCATTAAAAAAGATCCTTGCCATTCAAAAATCTAGAAAATCACAAGGGCATTACCTGACTGTAAACCCACCTCATGGTTAATTATTGATTTGTAGCCTGACACAGATCTGTCACCCAGCCATGCATGATGAGAACTACAGAGAATTACAAGTTACAGATCACAAATGACATCACAGAGCTTGTTGGAAACCTTAGAACTCATGCATTACAAGAAGACATGCTCTCTACAACAGGTGAGAAATTACCTTTCAAACCATTGAACCATTTTAAGTGTTGAAAAAAAAAGATCTTTTTCAACAAAATAGGGTGCTGGATATAAACTTGATTTGAGGTACCAGACAATCCTTCAAATGGGCAAAGAGACACTTCAAACTGGATAGAATTTGATTGTTTTGAAGAGAAAGGTCTTTAAAGGTGTTGTATGTGGAAAGGTGTTGTACGGTACGTGGAAATGTGTCACAGGGCAGAGTATTTGGTAATTCACTGTTTCACTATGGTAGCTCCATGGTGTTAAGGAGTTCAAGTCTTCATTAATCACGAGGCCACTGTACTGTTGTTTATACAGCAACTACCAAAGATCTACTGTACTGTGCTGTACTGTACAGTACAGGTCCGGGCCACTTATATAACCGGCAATCGAGGAACATTTTGACACAAAACGTTCATTCTGATGATCTTCAATAATTATGAAACATATCCAATCATACGCAAATGAAACGAGTGTACTGCTCTGAAAATGACTTCAACAGATTAGTAGCCATTTTACTTTTAGTACTGCGGTTCGAACTACAGTATTCTAGCATCACTGCAACATAATCAATTTAACTTAATAAACTTGTACTTTTAAATACCACTTCCAAATACTACCTCACTTTCAGTATGACCTATTAAAATGAGCATCACATATATAGTGTACATTGCCAATTGCTTAAACCACACAATTTTGTTTTCCCATACAGTACTGTATGTACTGTATAGTAACTGCAGATGTACAGTACACAATTTAAAATAGAAATCACTCACCAGGGGCCACTTTTAAAAAGAGTGACCCCTGGTATACAGGCTTATGCTTGGGACCAGGGGCCTATTTTAAGTGATCCAGGGGCTATCTTCCAAGTTTGTTCTAGTGTTTCTTTTTTCACTAATTACAACTTTCCTATATACAGGGATCCATCAAGCCTTTAGCTGCAAGATCCCCTTTCAAAATATAAGCAAATGTTTGAAAATCTAAGGAACTAATCATAAATACTGTATATTCCCTTGCACATCCAAATAGTTGGAGCACAGTACTGTAGCTGCTTTTTGTTGGGATAACTTTGGCGCAAGCTTGGAAATGTGTTTGCAGGAATTACTGTATGCTATTATATCAGCTTCCATAATGTGCATGTACAGTATAGGCACATTTGTAGGTTGGAATTTAAGCTGTCCCCCTCCTAAGCTTTAAGTGTCCCCCTCCCCTTTGAAAACTTTTTGTCTTTTTCAAGGAGCCTAGATGCAAAATGGTGCGAGATATTCAACTTTTTACAGAATTAGTCTTGAAGGTTTTAGTTTTTTTTTTTCTTCAAGTTCTTTTTGAAGTTTTTAATTTTCCGGGGGGGGGGGGGGGGGAGGCAAGTGCCGCCCTTGCCCCAATCTGCAGACACCCATGCCCTAGAGGGCTAACACACATGTCTACAGAGTGTCCAACCATCCTGATTTTGCTTGAGAATACAAACTAAAACATTACATCATAAAGAATGTGTACAGTACTGTAGCAACATGCAAAAGGCCTTGAGTGTTGTTTCAAGCATTCTAGGTACAGTACCAATGGCAGAACACTTCGTAGAACCCCATGTGCCAACTCACACTGGTGTTCCACTTTTGACAGCATGATCCCTGTGCCTCATCCCCCAATGTCAGAGAGCTCCTTCACCACTTTGGCTAGGTCAGTAGTTCCTCTGTACCTACAGTACCACACCTACAGTACTGTATGCTCAGCACAGCTGTCAGGATAGAGGTGCAGACTACACAGTAAGGTTCCTCCGCCCCTATCACCTCTTGCGAACTGCAGTACATGTACCTAAAGACTTACAATACTGTACAATCTAAGCCATCATGGGGAAGGGGGGTGGGGGGCATTAAAAGAAATAACAGAAATTACTCCCCAAGCCAAATTGGGAACAATTGGTACAAGACTGCTTCACAATCCTCTGACCACTGCATGGAAAGCAAAGAAAGCTGTTCTGACAGCTTTTCATCCACACTCTACTGTACACTACTACTGTAAACAAGGTTTGGCCTTGATGAACGTAACATAACCTTCCTAACCAGTAGTAAAACCAAAATTTCAGGGAACTGAGTAGCCACAACAACCCCGTTTTGAAACATAAGCTAAACCTTCCAGTTCTCCACTTATTTCCAAAATGCTCTCTAATCTCACCCCTGACAGTAACAATTCACCCTACTAAGTTTACTTCAAGCCCCTCCTCTAATTTAAACCAAATCACCTGTCTAGTACACCTCCAAGACAGAGTCACAGTATAGCCTGCACTGATTTTACACTGCTTGAGGTACAGTAATAGTCAGAAAAGTGTGTGTGTGAGCTTGGGAACACACCTGACTGTACAAGTCACTGCTGACCAACAAGAGTGGAGCTACAGTATATTGTTTGAATGAATGTCAAAGTCCAGTCATCAACTGTATTTAGAACTCTAGGGCTACTCCAAAATATGTTTGGGAAACTCCCTGGTTTGGAGAGATGCCATACAACTATCTTTCAGAAAATAAATATTGGATATTAAACACAACACTCAGAAACCCAAATAACTGTGACATGATTTACAAGAGCCAATCATGAATTACTATAGGATATCTAGGGCCACCGATTTTCCGCGATCACGGAAATTGTCAGGGAATCGCGGAATTTTAATTTTTTCACGGAAAATCACGGAACTTCAAAAATCTCTCAGAATGCTAAAGAAGTCTGCAGTCAAGAGGGCAAAATGAAAAAAAAAGTTTAAAAATCTGTATGTAACACTGGATGGCTCTAGCAGACTACAGTCTGATAGAAAACTGTTGAAATTCACCCCCTTCCGATGCTTACTGTATGTGGGACCAGGTGCGAGTTGCGCATATTTACCAGCCTTCGGTAGCTCTAATGTTGCTCAGTCTTGCAAAGTTTTCCCGCGATCCCGTTGCCTGTAGCTGATTCTTGTTTATACTGTATCATGTACTGTATGTATGGTATACTATGCATGAGTGCGTCATAACCAACTGTTGCGCACATTACTCAAGTTTCAGGTTTTGCTCTGTTGTTACGTTCATGATCGAACGATCATAACATTCTGACTGACAAGTTACACTTTCAATTGTGGAATAATTATCGGATTTAGTACCTGCTTATCATTTGGATATAATTTTATACGGATCTTTTACTATGTAAGAAGAAGAAGGGACCCACACTCAATCGTAAGTCGTTTTGGGTTTTTTTTGTCCATTACGTATATATGTGTAGACGTTAGGCTGGTGAATGGATTTTAGTCTGGTTAGGCCGCACTGGCCTAACACACTAATCAATGCAAAACAGAAAGTCACGGATTTGGCAAATTGCTTGCACGGATTTTCACGGAATTTGAAATTTCTGTAACGGAAATTGACTCTTTTTTTCACGGAAAATCGGTGGCCCTAGATATCAACATATACTAATGCAAACAGGGACGACTGTATTTCCCCACTAACTATTAAACTACTGTACTGTGTAGACAGTCGTAATTCACCTGATCAGTTTTTGTTCAAATTGCTGTCACCCCTCATCACTGCATGACTGCAGAGATGTAGAAATCCCACCACATTTACATCAAGTATTAAACAGCGCTGGTGATATTTGAATTCAAAATCTTTCAAGTACAATAAAGCCTCACACAAAACAGAGTTTGTACTAAAAGCAACACATAAAAAAACATTGTAATCAATAAAAATATGTCATTCAGAGAAAAGTTTGACAACTTCTCTCTTCGAGCAGACATAAATTACCATAGAAATCCTCCTGGTGTAATGCAGATGACACTCTTAACTGTTTGCAAAGACCTAGATACATTCCCCAAAATGAAATAAAAATCACCAAAAGGGGTCTGCAATTGAATTCGACAGTCTTAATGCTATGGGCAGCGCTCCAAATAATCTCACAATGCGATGGGTTTAGTCAAGATCCCCTCCAGTAACTTTGTACCCTCTTTGCTATTTTCCCAAATTGTCCCTTCTGGTGCTAAGCAGCTTTCCTTTCATCCTGTGAACTAAATTGATTCTTGGACAGAATTCCAACTGCATTATCTTATTTCAAGGAAAGGCACCGAGTTCAAAATAATGTTAATGGATAAACAGTGATATGGTTCTGCAAAAGGGCTAATTTAATTATTGCAACTTGAAACAGCATTAGAAATGAAATGTGCCGGTTCACATTTAAACCAGGGGGATAAAGATGTACAAGTAATAATAATTATCTCTTTTAAAATCATTTTGAAATGCTGATGGGTATTCTCCTGGCAAAACTTAAACCACACTTTACCCAATGCAGATGATCAACTGAGTTAATACAGAATGACAACATAAGTGTATGACTAACTCATTGCAAATTCAACTGACATACATTTAAGAATTGTACAGTATATGGTAATCACATGAATTTTTTTGGCCATGTTTTACCAAGCCATGGGATAAGATTTATCACCAATCACAGTGAACATGACAGATGATGTTTCCCATTCAATTTTGCTTGGATAATGAGTAATTAAATCACATGCTTGATAATGTATAATAATTTGAATAAAAGAAAATGTCCATCAGAAATCACCCAGCCATAAAAGTTCCAGCTGTGAGTCAATAAATCATTCCACTAAGGCACATCCAAAGTTTAAAGGTTTTATGATTCTTATCTTAAACCAGGGGGCTGCCATCTGCTTAAACTCATGAAAACTAATCTGGAGAGAAATTACAAACTAACATACAGTACATGTGCCATATACAGCGTATACAATGGCAGGCATCTAAACCAGTAGAGTGGATAAACATACTAAACCGACACATACTGTACTAAACCTGTAATATACAGTACCTTGTACAGGAGGTACTGTTGTACTACTGCAATGCAGATCTACCTGTTTATAGAGCACAGCCTTCCCATGCTACTGTAGCTTGCAAGCAAATGTTAAAATAAAGAGGGACCTTTTCGTTGTTTTTTTTTTTTTTTTGTAAAAAAAAATGCAGAAAACTTTTTGTATCAGAAGGTGAAAACAGTATCTCAGTGATGTGTTGCACTTTGAAGTCTGTAACTTTCAAAGAAATAGCTTTTTCAGAAATGCAATGCATGATGGCAAATCTCAATGCCATCTAATCAAATTGAACACCCATAATTACATGGTAATGTAGTTTTCTAACAATCTTACACTGTTGTGTGGAATATTTTAAATGAATTGGTATGCTTTGTAATTTAGCCAGCCTTTACTCATGCAACAAATGTCCTACAAAGGTAAAGAAATGACCCACAAATAAAATCTGATGACAATTTCTCTGTAGGTTTTTGTATAAAAGACATCATCTTGAATAAGCTTTGCAATGAATCAGTCTTTACAAATTGTACGTCTCACCTAATTTGCAAGGTAAATTTGGGTCAAATTTTATGCCACTTAACATCAAGGCACCTTTCAAATTAAAATATTTTCCAAAGGGTAGGAGTGTCTCCCTCTGCTGAACTTTCCCCAAGGACATCCACTCTGAATGTCACAGTGGAGAACTGACCTTGCTAAATCACTGCTGAACACTATCACTTCCAAAGTTTTATATCACATACAGTACCAGAATTGTAAAGTTGTGTGAGTAAAACAGTATGGGTTGTCACATTTTAACATTTAAATGGTTTTAAAACAAACATTTGGCTATTTAAATGGCACCTAATTTGACCAAACCTTCAAACAGATTTCCTTCTCAAAAATGCCAGAAAGTTCAGCATTTTTTTCCCTCACATTTTGCTTTGATATCCATTCCTCTCCATCACATGATGTTTATGTGAGAGAATAAAATGAGCAAATTAAGCTTCTAGAATATACCGTACTCAGTTGTAACTTTTTCTACACAGCATACCCCCATGACACTCACAGTACTTAATTCCCTAGACAAAATGCACTCTATTGTAATGCCATTCATTATTGTATGATAAATCACCCCAATATTGCTACACAATTGGGCTTTGAAAATTGTCTCTCAATTACTGAGCATCCTTCTAAGTACCATGTTATGCACTCACATGTACAGTAGGTGAAGTGTCTCTGGCTGCAGTACCAGTGAACACTTTTTATGCCTTCTAGTATACAGACTTGTAGTGGGAGTATACTGTACAATGTCATGAGTACAAGTGAAGTATATCTAATTGTGAGTATGAAGTTGTTTTTATGGGTACTGGTACACACACTTGCAGTGTGAGTAGTAATGTTCACAATACAAGTGAAGTACAGTATCTCTGGTTGTGAGTATGAATACACATTTTTGGTACTATCACACAGACTTGTAGAGTGGGTACAATGTCTTCAGCAAGAGTATTTAGTGAAGTATAATAATGTATTTCATGCCAATAGTCAGAGATGTCACTATGCCGGGCGGCCCCACCCAGGACTGGTGAATTGCACCCTCCACTCTTGTTAAAATAATCACATTCCGCCCAGCACTTTTTCCCAATAATGGTACTATAATTTTATGATTTTTGAAAGAAATTTGGATGTAGTTAGTTAGATAATATTTAACGACACACCAACACGAATGTGTTATATAGTGTCAACTAGATAAATTCGTTTCAAGTTCGGTTTCAAACGTTAAAACACAGTGCAAGTCCTCCCCCTTAGTCGCTTCTTGTGACAGGTGGGAGATACTGTGGGCATTTTCTACAACCCCCAGCCCACAGGGGAACCAACCATGGGGGGGGCTTGCTCGGTTTTGTGGCGCCGACAACCCACCAGTCATGGGATGAGTAATAACGGTATCATGTGCGCATTTTATAGGCGAGAGTTGGGGACAGACTACTCGCCACGCACTACCTCCTCACCCCACCTGGATGCAGTTTAACGTCATACCCAGGACATGAAATTTGGATGTAACATTTTAGTCTCAGAATGAGACGGCCAGTTGGAGCATTAATTTACAAAGGAGAAAAATACCCACACCTTCTCTAAATCCCAGTATGGTGATCACTAAAGGGGTCACAGTTGAGAATTACCCGGCACCAAGTTTGGCCTGGTGACAACCCTGCTGATAGTCTACCCTTTCTATTGCAGTGGATTAATAGTGAAGCTTTTCTTGTGATAACAGCAATTAATAAGTTGCAGTTATGACATCATCCCTGTCATTATGTTTACTGTATTGTCGAAACAAATATTTCCAAGTTTTGACACAAGATCAATCGTTAAATGACTTTTGTGGAGTAGTGCAGCATTGCGACAAAACCACCACTGTGCTTACGCAATGTTTTTGCTGGCAAACTGCTCTAACGATATTCTTGATAGGTTATGCTATATTTACACAGCAGATAAGGTGTAGTTCCTGAAGTGGAGTAATCACAATTTAGGTTTTGAGCATGGATTATCAGACTTTCAAAGAGTAAGTGAGACTACATGCAATTAACCCATTTCGACTAAATTGGAACTAATGTATTTTAAGGCACAGTCCTTCTGTGACTACACACAGAAAAACAAGAGAAAGCCATTGAAACTACCAAAACTACCATGCTTAAATTATTTTTAAGCTGTGGAGCAGACAAGGAGATTTCTTTCTCTGTACACTGATTTCAAAAAGTAGTTTCTTGCTTCCCAGGATATGTGCCATCTTGATAAACTTCCACCGAGTCACTAACCACAACTTTGTTTGATAAAGGTCAAAAATGAGTCACCATAGTTACTAGGAATATATGTCTGGTGTAGTTCACTGTCTTTGGATAAAAATGTGTCTTCCTTGGAAAGGTATCTCCCCAACCTACTTGGTATGCAGGGCAACCATTGCCACTGCTAATATGTGGACCCTTGTCCTTGTTACAGACCCAGGAAAAAAGCTGCCAGCATTCCTGAGCAGGACTTTGGTCAGCCTGTATGGAAATAGCTACAGTCAAGTGCTTGTGCAATGATATTCATTAAAACTGGGCCATTTCAATCCAACCTTTCAATTTATGAAAATCATGAACCTATATTTTGGTAAGATCAAAAAAACGCTGTATATAATTAAACTCTTTTAAATGGTATTCAAAATTTAATATGGCATAAAGCTAACAAAATACTTAATCTGCCATGGTGGCTTTCAAATTATCTTCAAAAGAGGTAACTTAACAGATGACAAAGAAAGACCACTACCTACCTAGCAATTGAAGACATCCCATACGGTTTTCCTCACTGAACTTTAACCAATGAAGGTTCGAATGATCAAATACTGTACCATCATTGTCTTCTCTACAAAACATATTTTCCAAATTGCTTCAGTAATTGTTTAATTTGGTTTTTAAAACACAAAGTTCATTCTGTTATGTGTTCAGTTGTTTCCTAATAATAAACCATTCTCCATTCCTAGTTTACATGCATGTATGTTGCATACAGTATATACAAATGACTCACTCAATTCTCAAACAAAGTTTTGTTTCCATTATTTCTGCTCGCCTCAATTCCAAGCAAAGAAAAGGACATAAAATATAACAACTTCAAGACTGACAAGTTTGCTCAAACCTACTTATCTTACAATTGTCTTCTTTAACACACTCATAGCTGAAATGCTACCAGTTTTCCCTAATACAACAACCATGATCTCCATCAAAATAAGTTACGTTAAAGTAAGTGCACACATCATTACTGGCTCGACTGCAACTTTTCTACAACTTTAGTAAAACAAGGTTGTAAGTGGTTCCATGATACAAAGGTTACTGTACTTCAGTAATAGCATGAGTTAGTACGAGACCTTAACCATGTACAATACTATTTAGAGCCACCCACTGTATGTAGCTGAAGTTGTGGCACTCCTACACATCTATTCAAAGAGACTGGATCATTCATGGCATCTTCTATCACACCTTACCATCAAGATCACATTCATGATTTCAGACACATACTGATACAATTAATGTAGAGCTACAGGGCGAGGTTCTGGATTATGAGAAGATGAAACTTAATGAGCCTTAACTTTAAAGGTGAACTGTTTTTGCTGCCCCCACCCAACTTCAAATGTCAACTGAAATATCAATTCTCCCCTCAAGGTATCTTTGACTACTAATAAGTCATTTTACCTGTTTTATAAAATGCAAAGAAAGGGGTAATTCCCACAGAAAACAACTCTAGTGAATTTCTGTGGGTGTGCCTTGGATTAATAAGGAAAGTTCACTCCTACCCAAGCTTATGGAGTTCACTTCTTAGGGTTCCCAGGATTTCTCAAAAACAACTTTCCCTGAGTTTTCCCTGAAAATTTTTAGCTTCATTCCAGGAGAAACATTTAGGCTTGGTCTTTATCTTGTTGCCACTGGAAGTGTGTGGTAGTGTTTCAGGTATAAATTCATTGATAGATAAATGGAAGTACATTACTTAAGGAATAAATCGCATTTGGCGGACTACTATTGTTGAATAAACTATTGAGACTCCAAATATGGTAATAAAATGGACGAGGCAAAGCCGAGTCTATTATTTTGCCACATTTGGAGTTGAGAGGGTTTACGAGACAATAATAGTCTGACAACTGTGGTTTATTCCTACTCCATCACCAAAAATGTGTGAAAAACTTCATTTTTATCAGTTTTCACGTTAACTGAAAATGTGTTGTGGAATAACAGGTCAGAGTTTAACCAATCAGAATGCAGGATTCTCTAGAGGTGGTAGAATGATAATTAATGTCCTCCCTTCTCCCCCTCAGAGCCATTATTACCTTACAAATTAAATGGTTATTTTATTCTCATGGTTCATTGCCTCACAACCAGCAGTGGGTGGGAACCATGAAATTTGGCAAAATAATAGCTTCTTTACAATAAGCTGGTTCCATCTGGTGTACACTTTCCAGAAAATTTGAAATCATGGAAATATATGTGCCTTGCCTTATATTTTATAAAGAAAATACAATTATTAGCAAAAATGTCACTTAAAGTTGTTTAAATACTGGAGTCCACAAGCAGATAAGCAAAGCTGACCTCAGCCCAACAATGGTTGGGGCTGAAGTGAAAAAAATTTTCAAATTTTCAGATGAGTAGAGAGCAAGAAAAGGCCTGTACGATAAAATTTCTGTTGCATACCCCCCCCCCCCCCCCATATTACTCTGTATCTCCTGACACAAAAGTGTTTTTCGTGTATTGTTCATTCGTTTGTTCATTCTTTGCTTTATTAATTTTTTTTTGTCTAAAAGAGGCCCCTTTAAATTAAAAACTGTATCACCATCAAACTACACAAACATAAACAAACCCTTCTCTTGTTCTAGTCTTCTCATTGTTCATTGTATTGTTTTATGATTGTTTCTATATGTCTTAGTACATTTATTGATCTTTATTATTGTACATTTTACTATTTTACACAAGCAATCAATTATCCTTTGTGGGGGTTTAACAAAGTTTATCTTTACTTCACGAGAAACTGCAAAAACTGTAATGACTGGCATTCTAAATGCCAAAGCGCGGAGTACTGTAACTATTACCTTGGTTCAAACTGAAGAGGTGCATTGGTTTGCTCTTTAATGTCCAGACCACTTAATCATTGCTATGGATACAGCTGAGACCACCAGAGAAAGCCTCATATTAAGACCACCCACAAATAAACAAGCATCAGTCTGGGGGTAAACCAAATCATCCAAACCAATGAAACTCTCAGACAACTTGAGACCAATCCAAAAAACCCAAACATGTGTCATTGAACAAAAAGTATAGTGCCTACTTGACAGACAATTCTCCATAATATGCAAATTGAAACAGTTCAAGTATACAGAAAAAAATTGGAAGATTAAAGAGCTTACTGGTACAGCCAGACTTTGACAAATTCCTTTTTCACTATTTGTCTATCAGGATAGCTGTTCTCTAAATCTACCTGTCTGCATGAATTTCTAATTGTGCAGTTTTAATTTGACTTACAGCCTTTGAAATCCTTTGTGGGGAGACTTAGCCAGTGTTCTTGCCTGACATGCTACAATTTGAAAAGTGCACTTGCCATGTGGGTTTTTCTTGCCCCGGGCTGTTGGGCACAGGGTTTGTCGAAGCTTGGGTACAGAGAGACTATAATCTGCAATTCTGGAATTTTGTTACTGAGGGGATATAATTTGTGACCTGAATAAAACATTAAATGTACACACAACTGAATTGTCTTTTTAAAGGGGAGGGGGCTTTTTGAAGGGAGGGGGTGGGGGAAGGAGGAGACTACTTGCCTAAAACAAACAGAAAACACTGACGAGTAAATCTGATGTGAAGACAATCATAACAACCTACAATCTGTCCAAAATAACACAGACCAAACAGACCTGTTGTGGAAGATCTTGGTTTGGTCCTGGTTTAGGGTACTTCATTCATACCTTCATTCAAGCGGACATCAAATCCTTACGTTTTGTTTTGTAAGGTATCACATTTGTGTCTTGAGACATGCATATTATGCCTGATATCATGTCTCCAGGTTTGGTTAGGGTTAGAGACATGAAGAAAGGTTACGGTGGGGAGTCTCGGGACTTGACATCATGCATGATATCATGTTACAGATTCGGTGAAGCAGACAGCATTAGATACTTAAAAGTCACTCTGGTATCACACCAGCATCATCCATTAAACATAAAAAAGCCTTAAAACTAACCTAGTCACCTCGAAATTAACAAATCTGATTAAATACACCTTGTAAAACAGGATAAAAATCCAAAAGTTTCTTTGCTGGACAGGAAATGGTTGTGGTTCCTCAAAGGTATGGATAAAATATACTTTGGAAGTTGCAAAACAAAATACAGATGAAAGGGATTCCCTTTGAAGACACTTCAGTCACTGCCAATGAAGTAAATCTTTGGTATGAAAGTACCATCCTGCATATGGTTAGAGGACCACTCGATGTAAACGGTGCTACAAAACATAAAACCTGCCACACACCTAACAACTTTTCACACTTCAGCTCAACTCCACTGCAACGTCATTCAGAATCTGTTGAGCCTTGGTTAATGACTATGATCGAAAGTTTGTTTGGCCAGTTTAAAGTCGTGTTGGTCAGAGTCAGGAAAATTGGACATGTTTAGTTTTCGACACTAGAGTCAAAAGAACTAAAGCAATTCAACCAATGACCTTGAAGAGATTGTCTACAAAGCAGTAGGATGGATTTCAAGTACCACAGTGCATCCTTGTAAACAGGAGCTACAATCCTGGACAAAAATGATGGGACACTTTGGCACAAATGTAGCAAAATACTTTGACAAGTTCGCGGTCTTCAAAAATCCCCCCCCCCCCCCTTGATCAATGTTGTCCCAATCCAAAGATATTCCGAATTTAAAGAAATTCAACATTGAACGGGGGAGCAGGGGTGCTGTCCCATGCAGGGATTCCGCCAGAAATGCAAAAAAGGGGGGGGATTAATTGCTCCTAAACCGCTAGTCCAAATTGATGCTGTCCCTGGCTAAAGTTACAAGTGGGTTCAGGGGGACAAAAGCTTGCTTCAAGACCCCTATAAGGTGCATTTTGAAGGGTTTTAAAGGCCATTTACTTATGAAAGTCCAAACATTGCTGCAAAGGTGCCCTCTTCTTAAGTAAGAAACCAAGATATGGACAATTTTTTTAATTTTTATGGAAATGAAAAGGGGGGGATTTTACCCACCTTCTTCTGGAAAGGGGGGGACAAATCCCCCCCTTTCCCCCCTTTGGCGGAAACCCTGCCATGTATTTTTGTCCAGGATTGTCTGAACTACTACACAAATGTATGGGAGCATACGAATATACGTTGCAGCAGAGAAATGTTCATAAATTGTAGGACAAATTAGAGAGCTATGATCGAAAATGAAGATAATGAGTAATTAAAGATTGCAGTCAATTGTTAATTTGGAAATCGAGGAAACTTGGATTTAAGTTGGGAAGGTGGAATTTGACAGTAATGGAGGTATAAATTTGCCTATTTAAGAAGTTGCGTTAGGACGTTTATTAAGGAGGACCATGTAAAAAAGGTATATCCATCAATTGTTTTCATGCTATTGTTCGGGGGGGGGGGGGAGGAAGTGGTGTAGGGGCCGACAATTCAGTTGTTTTGTACACTTGCTTACTCATTACAGCCTAATATAACCAAATGTCTGCCTTTAGTTGAAGATTTTACACAGCATACAATATTTCATAGTCATGGACAAGTACAACTTTTTCTCACCGGAACCGAAAGCTCACATGAAATTTCAAAGGGACGCTTTCGAAAATAATATCAAAGTGCAGAAGTTCTTAGCTTTTCGTCGAGTTATTAGAACTATTACGATAATACCCTGTTAAATCATTGATAACATTATTGCATAAATGCCAGAGCGATTGGATTCTATCATTCCGTCAAAAGGAGGGGGGACAAAGTAATAATTCCAGGAATTTGAGACTAAGGAAGAGGGCGCCCTCGTGCAATGGCTATTTCAGAACTATGGTAAACCACATGATCTACCTTATCTTACAGCATATTTTATCTCTAAGGATGACGTCATAAAGATGCAAAGATGAAGTATGTATAGATGGTATCACTGTACTTTTTTATGGGTATAAAGTAATTCTTAAAATGTAGTTTACTCGTTATTTGCCACGGTCAACCGTAAAATTGCTGTGAATATTTCTTTTGCATTAAGCCCCTTCCCAAAAGAGTGCGGTCGACCATCAGTCCCATTAAAACAGTGTGTAGGTCAACGGTAGACCGTCGTCAGGTCAATGGTAGACCGTCCGAAATGATGTCGCTATATCAAATTATTAGCCGCGGCAAGGGGTGTACAAGTGACAGTCCTTTGAAAATGAAAACGGGCTTTGTGTACGTAGTATATTCTTTTTCAGTGTTTGTAATATGATATCAGGGCCGGGTTTAACTTTGTGGGGGCCCTGGGCACAAAATATTGTGGGGGCTCCTTCGACTATAATTCTCCACAAGACTACAAGGGCGCAAGTCATGAAAGGAAGGCAAAGGTTGTGGTCCTACCCCAAAAATACAATAACATAATTTTGTGGGGACCCCTTTTTGTGGGCCCCTGGGCCACATGCCCCACTGGCCCATACTTAAATCCGACTCGGTATGATATTATGTTATTCTCAATTAAAGAAGTCACATTCCGTTTCCAACTATCATCTTAAATTTGGGGATGTGCATACCGCAACAAAAAAATCGAATCTCACCTGTGTTCATGTACCCTAAATATAACTGACCAATACTCCTATGGACGTGTATGGTAGCTCAGACAATCCTGGACAAAAATGATGGGACACTTTGGCACAAATGTAGCAAAATACTTTGACAAGTTCGCAGTCTTCAAAAATTCCCCCCCCCCCCCCTTGATCAATGTTGTCCCAATCCAAAGATATTCCGAATTTAAAGAAATTCAACATTGAACGGGGGAGCAGGGGTGCTGTCCCATGTATTTTTGTCCAGGATTGTAGTCAGTCTTGTAATGCCCAAAGGTCTGTCGTACAACTTGAAATTATAACAACACAAAACTATGTCAAGACAGTCTAGTTACATTGCAATGTACAAAGTCAACAATGTGTGGTGGGCTTAATAGAAAGCTGGTGCAGTAGATCTCAAGATGTAGGTCCTGGCTCAAATTTGTGTCACCTGGAAACTTCTTAGGACTACTAGACCTTGCAAAGAAAATTGCAATTGCTTAAACAACAGATTCTGTTCTCATTATTGTTCAACTGAAAAGTATTTTCACAGCCTGAACTACAGTGAGACAATTTCTGCTGTTATCAAGGTCAGGGACCACAGTGGAAATAAGTCTGCTGGTGAAACTTTTCTGTGCCTTGTGTCTTTTTTCTGTTTTTTGGTGTAAATAAGTCAAATGGTGGGGGAAAAAAATTGGGACCCAGGGACATACAGCATATCTTCATCAGCCCTGAGCATTTCTTCACCTGAACACTGGAAAACACTTAGTTTCCACATGAAACTGAAATTTACCCCACCATAAAGTTTGAATCCATTGTTCTCCATTTGTTGTGTTCTCTTTGGGTTGCCTTATAAATTACTCTGCAAAATATGGTTCACATTCAGGATAACAAGCACAATGACTGAAAACTGCCCTCTACACCTTTCTCCATATGAACTATACTAACCTTTCCTCATTGACATAGCTTCACCTCTTCTTTTGCCACCTTCTCTTGCAGCTGGGGGAATGTATTTACCCGTGGATGCTGGTTTAGGACCGTCTGCTTGATCTGATGATTCCAGAACTGTAAAATAAAAGAAAATAAACCACTTAGTGCTGATAGTCATAACTGAATAATAGGCAATGTTCACCATCACTCTTTGAAAGTCTGAGTAATTGTGCTCCAAACCTAGGTTGCACATAACTACAAGCACTCCACATAATCTACTTGCTGCTCAGCATATGCTATGGAGTAGGGAAAACAAGCCAGTGAGCCACACCTGGAAAAAAGGCCGTGGTAGGCCCAACTTTAACCAATTGGTTAGAGAAACTGAGCCGTAAAACCTCATTTAACTAACTCCACATAATTTGCAATTAAAATATAGCCTGCAAATCAAAATAACACTAAAGCAGTTGATCAGCAAACACAACATAAACACGGAAATGTTCTTTTCACAATGCTACACTAGGTCCTATTGTGCAAATTCTATGTAATCATGTATAAGTTTGAGTTTCTAACCCATTGGTTTAAGTCGGGCTGGCCACAGCCTTTTTTCCAGTTGTGGCTCACTGGCTTGTTTTCCCTACTCCATTGCTTAGCTGAGCACCAAGCACAATGGCAGTAGGTTCCATTTTTAAAGTCTTTGGTATGACCCGGCCAGGAGTTGAACCCCAGACATAGCAGGGTCAGGGGTTCAGTGATCTTGAGTCAAAACTTGAAAAGATTTGTTGTGGCTGTATTTTGACAATATGAAGAATGACAGGAATGTCGTCGTAACTGCAACCAATTAATTACTGTCATAGACTTTATGCATATGATGTCACAGAGCAGAAAGTGTTCCCTCGTTTGGAGGAAAGTAGCGTATCATTGCATGTTACACCAACAAATGCAGACAGCGGATATGTCCACCAGGGAATATGCGCATAAGCCTACTACACGCCCGTGCGAAATCTACGCTGTGAGTGCATGTGTGCTTCATTGTTTTCCTCCAAAATGACGTCAGTGTGATGTCAATGTATAAAGTCTATTGTGAGAAGAGCTGCTTTATTAATCAACTACAAAAGAAAGGATTGACTATCAGCACTTCTTTCCCTGTAAAATTTCTCAGCAAAGACACTTTGATAATGATTGCACATTGATACACATTCTACTTTCCAGTCTTCTAAGCTTGACCTTGATCAAAAGTTGCCTCCACTTTGTTTGCTATGAAGTAAATAGCTACATGGAAACTGTTGAAACTATGTACATGACAAACTTAATTAAAAGCTTTCATTCTCAGTCAACATGTTACAACACTTATTTTCCTTAATGCATATCAATGTTGAACCTTTTTTTCCAAAAGCCCTGTCCATGTTTGTTTCCTTAACTTGAGGTAGTAAGTTTAAATATTTCCACACTTTCTATAGATCTAAAGATGGGTCCTAGATGTAAAACACATATCACACAGAAAAAGTACAAAAGTTTTCTGTAATGATTGTGTGCTACTTTACTGTCATTGCCCATTAACTAAAGTTACTCTCAGTCCCAATCAAGCCTCACATTTAACTTTTTTTTTCTTACTTACCTATGCACTTACCCACTACCCCTTCTTTACTTACCCACTGTCTGTCTTACCCAGTCTGTCCCACACCCATTACTTCATAATGTAACAACACTGACTTCCACATTTCACATCAAGATTATATGATTGCGACAAACTAAAAATCCTGCATTTATTTCTTTTTGATCAGTATACAATATAAAGTATCTGGACACAATTTCCGGGGTAATACACAAACCATGTTTGTTTCACTTACAGTAGAAACAGACTTACTCGCATTTACAACATCACCTACCACGCGAAAACTCACTTACCACTGGTAAGTGGGTAAGCAATAAATGTGAGCCTTGTTTCCAACTACCTTGGATTTACTTTACTATTATGCCTATCATAACAGTTATTACTACTTGACAGAATCAGCCCTAAAGGGTAGGGCGGCTATTTTTGCTCTCAATCGTTTTTCCCTTCTAATGCCCTTAATGTGAACAAAACTCTCAATGGGAACAATCTCTACCTTTATTGGCCACTTCTGTGCCCCCTTCCTGTTCCTGGGCTGATAGTTCCTTCCTCAGGTTCTCCAGGGTATCTTTGTAAGGACATTTGGTGGTCCAATGGTCCCCCTGGCAGACTCGACACATCCCCATCTTGGAGGATTTTAATTTCTGGAGGGGATCTTCTTCAGGTTGGTTGTTTAGTTCCTTTTGAAAAGAAATTGATGGCAAGCACGACACATGAATCATTCAGTGGTTCTGATTATAATTAATGCTCCTCTTTAATTTTGGTGACAAAAACCAGCTGATTGTTCCACACTTAAAAGTGATACACAGTACTCACACTGATACATGACAAGAAATGCTGGAACAGGAAAAAGACTAATACTCATATATGCATGGGTGGAAAAAACTGGGTATGTGGAGATCTCTTTGCTCGGACATTTTGGTCATTGAAATGACACTTTGGCAATAGGAAGAAAAATTAGGGCTTTTTCAGTACATGAAAACAGGTAAAAAATGTGAAAAGACTGATTACTTCCTGGGAAACAACATCTTTTCCAGCCTTGAAAATTTGAACAGTCTTGTCTGTGATATTCTGCTTCACTTACAACTCTGTAATGTTTTTACCTAATACAAAGTTTTCTCTTAAGCCAACAGAAGTTCAAGTCTTTTCTCTGATTTTCTTTTTTCTCATTTTTTATCCACATTGCAAGATATTACATCGAAATGGGAAAAGTGACAACTCACTGCTCCAAGCAGGTTACCTTGCTAACACAGATGATAAGAGGGTGGGGGTGGGGGTCAGAGAGAGAGAGTGAGAAAAATTTAAACCTACCTCTTTATTTGTTACAAAGTTCATGAATATTTCATCGTTGACTGTTGTTGTAGCTGGATTGGGACCAGGGCCATCTCTCTCTGCTAATCCATATTTCTTCCATGTCTACCAGAACCAAATAGAAACATCCATAGCAATAATATTAAAGGGAAAATGCAGTCACCCCAATCTAGTTCATATATGGTCTATTTTGATCATGTGACAATGTTTTTGTTAGTGAATTGTGAAATTCAAGGAGAATTTCTCCTTGCTTTACCTATTGTTTGCAATAGTTATGTTCAAAACATCTTCAAAGGTACTTGAAATGCAATAAGAGGAGATTTGCAAGAGTTTGCTGATTTTTCAAAGCAAATTTTGGGACAACTGCCTATTGCCTTTACATTAAACTATTGCATTTGAGATACGGAAAATTTCCATTCCTTACAAAGCATGTTTTATAGATACTGAATGATGGGCAATTCAAAATACAGCAGCTGGGTAACTTTAATCTCACAAAGAGAAATTCCTTACTTAGTAACTTGTGGATAATCTGTAGGCCCAAACTTTCAAATTTTAAATGATGCAACATACACAACTCTTGTAATGCATAAAACATTTTGGAAAGTAAAGCTATCTTTAGAGTTAATGAGTGAAACTGAATGGTTTAATAATGGTAAAAGCTGATTTCTGTCTATGCCAAATTGACACATTATAAAATCGATATTTTCATTTAAAGATACAGGCTTCAAGTCGACCCTAGTGAGAACAAAAGAGGATAATAGTAGGACCAACATTCCCACCAAAACAGGAGAAAAGTAGTTTTATACAGATTAGAAGTACAGTAGGACAAAAGTAGGACTTTTGCAGGTTTTCATTCACCAATGCAAAGTTATGCTGGCCTCATAAAAAAAAAAAAAAAAACTTTTTAGGAACTACAGATAAAAATGGAGTATTAAACTGCTAATAAATTTAGATACTAAAAAGTATGGTTATTATTGCTAAATCAATTCTTTCACACTTTTTTGTCCTTGACTATCCAGGGAATGACAAGGTATTAGCCACACCCAAAAAGACCTTGAGAATTAACAAAAAATGGGTCTTGCATAATATACTTTGATACGTAAAAATTATTTCAAGTAAATGTTTGATGAAGAATTTTACCGGGACATGAATGAAACATTATATTTTACTTGTTGAAGTCAAGCACAGTTCTTCAACTCACAGTAAGATACTGAGGTCTTCCCCTCTTTTCAGTTACAAAATGCAGTTCCAAAATATGTAAGCATACGGTCCACACTTCTGTGACAAGGGACACATGTTGTCTGACTCATCACTAGGAGATATCTCTTAATTAATTGACAAGTCCGCATAAAAACTGTATTAAGCACAGACCCACAGTAATTACCAGAGCACCCTGTGCCATACCTTTCCTCAAGCCAAAATGCATGAACTGGAATAAAAAGGAGATCTGTAAGGTTTACTGTAGCTAATTTGATGTTTCTGTGCAGTAGACTGGACATCAGACCAGGCCTGATTTTTAAGGAAATTTTCAGGTTGCCCATCAGACAACCTGAAGCTAAATTTAGGTTGTCCGAAATAGTTTTTGGTTGTCCGAATGGAAGTGACGAACAAAAGATGAACAATTCTATTTCCTGTCTCTGCCATAGAAAACAAACATTTACTTTAAATTCTGCATTTTTCCATATTTATTGGCATGGTGCAATGATGAATGGTAGTCAATACCATTGTCTCAATGCCACTTCTTAAGGGGATTTTTATGACATACTTTCCTGCTGATGTAGGGAACTATTCAGTTACAAATAAAGTCTACTCGTCCATCGGACAAGTTCAAAGAGAGAAAGTGGTTGTCCGATGCAAGTTTTACCCGTCACGGATGATCGGACGAGTGCTAAATTTCAGCCCTGCAGACATATTATTTCCTGCAAGTTTGTTGAGAGCCATCACTCTACAAAGTGACACTACACTGCATCAAGCAATTTGGAAAAGCATGTACTCAGAGAAGTGAATATTTTCCATTGAGATAGACCTTTTTCCAAATAGCAATTACAAAGAATTATGGGCCAGAGTTTTGGTATGCACTGTTTTCAGACACGGTAACATGCCATGGATAAAAGGACACATACCAAAACGCTATCCCACAATCCTTTGTAATTGCTATTTGGAAGTAGGTCTACGCATTGCAAAACATGCCAGTAATGCACTACATTACCTTCCTCATAGCAACAGATTTTGATGCTCTTCTCTTCTCGATTTTGAATGTCTGGACAAGCTAGAAGGAAAGGTAAACAAGAGAAAGGGGATCAAAATCTTTCTTGCTTATGCCTAATGTATAAAATTTGATAAAATATGAAGTGAAAACCACATAAGACAATGGCCACTAGTAAGTATGCAAAACCCTCCCAACTTTAGTAGAATTTGAACTTTGTTGAACTGGGTTCCCTCAGTAAACTGGAGCACTGCAGATGCAACATTTGAACAGTGCAAGTGTTTGCATAGCAAAAAGGAGCTATCTATAAAGTAAATTGTACAAAACTTAAACCAAAACATATAATACTGTAATGACACAGTAGGCCAAGTAACAAACCCTAGTTTCTAGGGACTGGGCCACAAAAACTCAAGTGTTCACTACTGTTTGTGTATGTTTTTTTCCTTCTTCTTCTTTTGGGTTCCCCAGTAAATTGGAGCAGGGGCAACATTTGAATAATGCAAGTTTTTGCATAGCAAAAAAAGCTATTTATTCTGTAAATGGTAAATAATTTTAACCAAAACATATAATACTGTAATGACACAGTAGGCCAAATAACAAACCCTTCTTTCCAGGGATTTAGCCACAGAAACTCGAGTGTTCACTACCATTAATTTTGTGTATTTTTTTCTTAGCCTTCTTTTGGTTTCCCCAGTAAATTGGAGCAGGTGCAAAAAATGAATCCAGCAATTCTTTGCATAGCAAAAAAAGCTATACAAGCATGCTTCCTAACAGCTTTTTTTTTTTTTTTTTTCGGTTGCAGTTTTGCTTGGTTGTATGTGGTTACTCTGTTCACTTTTTTTTTCTTTTTTTTTTTAAATAGACTGGCTATGATAGTGCAACACATTTTTACGCTATTCATGCTTTGTTTGAGAAAGTGTCCCATTTGCAATGTTATGCCAGTTATTTCAAATGCTGATTCGTTGTCAGGTTAGACCTACAGGACAAGCTTTGACCATGAATCCTGCCACCTGGTCTGGACATGTTCTGTTGTGTAATTTATTGATCTATGTTACCCCACTTATTTGACAGGGTGCCAGTAGGCATTCAGACACCCAATTTTTCAAGGTCTGTTTCTTGAGAAGAACATTACTTTTGCACCTTACCTTCTGAAGCTGTCCTTCTTCAGTTCTTTTGTAACTGATAACTCTCTTGATGTTTCCATCGAATGTGATTTTGGATTCTGGTAGGGCGTCTAAGCATATTAAGAAAAGAAAAATAATTCTGAATCAGAACTTTAGTGACAGAGTAATATTACCCAATCACTGATGGCTGACACAAATAAAAGGGCTGTGCAAACACTGGGAAAGGCTGCAAGCAAGAAAACTCAAGCACTCAAACACTGCAAGCAAGAAAACTCCACTTAAGCATGTAAGTGGAGAATAACACTGGATGAAAAATGCTACCCAAAACTAATCACAAAGTCAGGGGTCCCAATCACATTTCTCAATGATTTACAGTAGCCTTCAAGTAATAACCCTTCGGAGTCTCAGCAAACACAGTATGTTTGCAAAACTACAGCACACTTCACAATCATACAGAACAACTTAATGCTGCATAAACAAAGAAGATGAATATCAGAAGAATAGAACTTATTGAAAAGGCCAATTTATTAAAAAGGTAACGGTCAATGCATATGTTTATATAGGTACAGTACATGTATGTACAGTAATGTTAGCATCACACGGGGTAAATTCCAATTATTGATTTGATTGCCTGATATAAGGTAAACTTTTTTGCAATCAGATATACTGTACTATTAAAATTATTTCTTTATTTCTTTCTTTTTTTTTCTTGTCTCGTACTGTATAAACAAATCACATCAATGTTACATTACTTTAAATGAACCCATGCACAATAAATCACAACAGACCATGGCCAAAAAAGAAAACTCCTGGAATTTTTTAATTAAAGACAACCTGGCACCACCCTAAGGCCCATTTTCTTCCTACAGTACCTGTACTTATAGGCTACAGCAGTAAGACAATGGTTATAAATTTCATTACCCCTGCAGCAGAGACATTATAACTTGTTCATCCTATGCTGGCATTTGCATGCAGGATTTTCAGATTGCCCAGGATAGGGCCACTGTTTTTCGCTTCAAAAATCACAAAATTCAAAATTCTGAGATATTCTATAACAAGTTTAACCACATTTGGGGATTTCTGGATTTGATCAAATGTAGCCTACTGTGTATGTTACTCAAAAAGATGCTGGTTAGCTGTGCATAAACATGGTAGATACAGTACATGTATTGAGCAGTATACTGATACTGTGGGTCTACATGGGGAAGTGAAAAGAGTATTTTAATGTACAGTAGCCCATCTAACAACAGCACATTCTGACAGGAAGTGCTGTACTCAAGTGCTGATCTACACGTACAGTACAGTACTCCGGCCACTATAACGAAGGCAGCAAAAACTTCACACGAGCAACCTATCCTAACACACTGTAGCATAGGCAAAATGGGGACTGCACTGGAAAAACAATTTGAGTTTTAGTTTTCTACTATATAGGCCTACTTTTCTGGTAGTAATTTCAAAGGTTTTTCACAATTTTAAGATGAATTTGCCATCATTAAAGATGGCAATTTGTCTGTGTATACAGTACCCTTGGTAAATTCAGGCATTCCTTTGCCATGGTTTAGGAGAATAATTAGTTTTCTATCAGAAATTAATATGGATTCTGAGCTTGATAATTTTGCTATTTAAAGTCTGTGCAGAAATATGAATTTTCTTTTTCTACAGTATTTTTGTTTTTGTTTTTTTATTTTATTTTTCTATGATCATACCTTAGGATACCTTAGGGATGTCCACATCTTCATTCTTTCCCTTAGGTTCCTAAGGTATGCTAAGGTATGTCTGCATCTGGATAATCTTCCCATCCACAACTGTAGCAACAACCAAGAGCTGTGGGTGACCACCATACTAAACTTGCACAAAATCTTGCAGGCATACAACATCTCATGGCCAGCCCAAAACAGCCTTTTCAAACTGAATGACAGTAGTGGCTGAAACTGCACTCTCAAGGCCATTCCAAATATCGACTACTCTACAGACCAAACTAAATTTCCTTATGTTAAGTCTACAAAACTCTTTGAGTTATGTACTTCCGACAATGACCACAGGTATGAGTAATTGTACTAAATATGATCATGGAAAAAAAGTGGCCCTACTGCACAGGGACATTGACTGCCATTCTACGGAAGGACTCTAAGGGAAGGGAATAAATTAGTTGGTTTGTTAGTTAGATAAAATTTAACACCAACACAAATGTGTCACATATAATGTCATTCAGATAAATACGTTTCAAGTTCAGTTTCAAACACTGTTCAAATACATTGCAAGTCCTCCCCTTTAGTCGCCTTTTATGACGGGGGGGGGGGGGGGGGGGATACCGTGGGCATATTCTACAACCCCCAGCCCACAGGGGGTGGGAAGGGAATAAAGCTGACTTTCCTGCCACACAGGCAGATGACTATAATGCTATGTACAGGGTACTTGTTTTGCACTGATGAAATCCACTTTCACCTCAGTGCTACTGTACAAAACTATTTTTTTGTTTTTATGACAACTTTAGGATTGCAAGATATTTTCAGGATACCTTCCCTGCCACCAGTTACTATTTCTGAAAATTTTCTGCAGTTTCTAACCAGCATTTGCCTTCCAAAATCCACTATAAACCATGAACAGAGGAGTAGCACAAGATTTGTCCAACAAAATTTTGCCCTGAACTGCTGCAGCAAATTCTCATGTGAAAGGATTTGAGCACAGTAATCTTATATCCCACTACACAGTGATGCAATTGGTAAGACTTAAGAACAACTATACAATAGGACCAGGTGTCTACAGGGGCATGGGACATTTTTCCCACAAAAACAAAGTACTGTAGTACTGTAGCTTTTGCTTAAATCTGAACTGAATGCTTTTTGGGGGCTAAAATGACCAATTTCCCAATATCTTCACAACAAACACACTTCCCTCATTCCCCTTATTTCTAATTTTGTACCCTGTGTGGGTGACCAGAAAGAGGTCCAGGAATACTTACGGAGCTCCCCTTCCTCCACTTGATCTGCCCAACTAGTAGAATTGAGAGTCCTGGAATAAAGGAAAAACAAACCATGAATACAGTACCTAGAAAGTTACAGTATTTCCCTTGAGAAAAGATATGTATGAATCTCATGGTTTTGACTACTGTACCATACTCTGTCAATACACAGGATATTCATTACTGTGCATCGTGAATAACGTAAGTTTTCACAGTACAGTTTTCCCTACCTACATGATTACCTCTGCACCAGATTGTAGCACTGCCACTGACAAAGTAGGCTAAGAATTTTCCTTGAAATCATGTTTTTGAAAAGTCTATCACAGTAAGAGAACTTAGGGAAACCCACTTGACTGAAGGTAGATCAAAGATTCCCTTACCAAAAGTCTTCTTCAGATTAAGACTTGCGATGCAGCTTAGATGCAGAACCAAGTTTAGGAATAGGAGATCTTAACCATCTCAGTTTGACCAGGACTGTCCCAGTTTGAGCTAGGTGTATGCTGTTCTGGTATCCCGGTTTCCCTTACTACCGTTTTTGTCCCGGTTTAAAAACAAATGTTGTACAGGTATGTAGATACCTACTCCAAAGCAACCCTTCAGGCTATTTTCGCCATCTCTGACCAATCCACTAGCTCGGCCACTTTCTACTGTAACAGCTACTTTAATCCTTAAGCCTGTAGTCTATCAATCTATGACAATCAGGACTCGAGACCAGCCTTGAGTCATCCAGCACTGTTGAGTGTTGTACTTGTACTAGGCTAGTTGTACGCCAGTCTGGAACACATGTAGGCCTATATTACTGTACGCCGAACATCTTTGCCATGGCACTCGAGCGGTCACGCGAAATTTCTGGCGTATTTTGTCAGCCTGATTTCTATTTGGCGCACCTAGCCTACAGCAGATAGTGGTGTAATTTTTATCTTGCCTTTCCTTTGGCGTAAATCTTTGGCGGTGATAAAAAAAACTTTCAAATATGGGGTAAAGTGCCCAGTATTCAACCTTAAGGACTTTTTCATTCTAATAGCTGTTACTCAAATGAAATCAAATATTACTATTTAGTATCTTTCATTACATACTGTATGTCAGTCCTCTCCATTCCAAATAAAACTTAAAATAATTTCTTACATTTGAAGGAAGAGGGAACATTAGAAACTCTGACCCTAACAGGCCAGAATTCAACCTAGTGTGACCAGTATTCAATTTTCAAGCCAGAATTCAACCGCACTATTAATTATTGTTAGCTTACTGTACTCCTCTTAAGTCACAGTAATGACATTTTTGAAATAGTATCTCTAATATTTAATTCAATTATTTGTTCCTTCTTCCAATATCAATAACTTGTAAAGAAGCAGATAAATTATGAATGGTCGCATACTGGTAATAACATCAAACTTTGCAGACCAGAATTCAACCTCTGTGTTATATGCATACACATATATATCAGGGGTCGAAATTGAATTTTCTTGCCGCTGTTCCACGGAACAGTGCTTTTTCCAAAACTACTGTTCCGGATCAGATTTTACTGTTCCGAAGTACCTCGGCATACATAGGGTTCGTGCACACGCACAGAGGTACAAATTGCTGTTTAATGCACTCAAGTTGTATGACTGCCCGACTGGACCAAAATGTGTGTGTGTGGGGGGGGGGGGGGAGTGAATTTTCAAATTCAATGGGGATTAACCAGTGGGATGTCGTGATTTTCTTTTTTTTCATGTTTTTTTAAGCATAAGTTTATTGTTAGTACAGTATATAATCTTCCATTCAGTGTTCCGAGACTTTGGACGAAAAATGCTCAGAATTGATGCAGAACACAGCAGGCAAGGCAAGTGGGATTCGAGTGATGGCAAAAAAGTTACACTGTATTGTAGTTTATTGCTATAGCTAAGCAACGAATGGGTTCTCCAACATACTGTATGGGAGTGCACATACTGATGTTATTTTCTCGCCCTAGATTTACGTGAAATAGTCGTCTTATCCTTTGCCACAACGTTGCTTCAGTATGCGTGTTTCCACAATAGAGGTTTACCATGCAGCATATAGGGAAATAACACGTGCAAGTGTAACCAGCTTCAATTGATCACAGCTGGAATGAGATTGCATTTCATACTTCAGCCAAAATTTACGGAGATTTCTTATATTCACGGTGTGATTACTTTATCAGAGATAAAGATGTGTGTGTATTCATACGTCTGCAATTTGCGTCTTGTGGGAAAACACTGTTCCACGGAACAGTGGCTTTTCAAAAGTTACTGTTCCGGCACTAAAACTACTGTTCTCGGAACAGCGGAACAGCGGGAATTTCGACCCCTGATATATGTACAGTTGAATGATACATAACACTTTGCAAAGCGGAGCCTAGTAGGTGACCGCCCAAACGAAATGGCGGGGCAAGCAGTGGCGAGCTCCGTATTTAGTTTATTGATGGTCTTGCTACCCAAGCTCTCAGTTCCATTAATATAGAGGCTAAAATATCTTCAGCTGGAACAAAATCAAGAATTTTCATAAGAGGAGAATTCTTAACTGACTGTTTAAGAAAAGTGGCGTTTCATAAAATAACACCCGCCTTATGCACTTAGAGTAGAAACGTCATGAATTTTGTGGAAATGGGCTGTGTTGTACATCTTGTAGTATTGGGTAGGCTTTGAAGGTACAGTAACATAAGAAAATATTGACAATGGTGTTATGGGATAAGAGTGATTAATAAGTAACAACAAGCGGTTGAATACTGTGTAACTTGGTCAAAAACTATGTAAGTTACCCCTGGGTTTTAGGCTATAGGCTAGGCCTATGTAATACAGCTTCGTGACACTTTTGCACAACTGTACTACGTTAATGTAGGCCTACTATCTTATATGAACAATGCCGGTTTGTCACACGTACCGTAATAATTCCCAGCCATGATCATGGACTTCCGTAACTAAGTGAATCCCTACAACTTACATAACAACTTCACAAGTGAAGTTGAGTGGTAGTATTCTGAGTGATACATGCGACTTTTGAGAAAGATCTGGGAGTAGTTATTACAGGCGATTTAAAGCCATCTAGACAGTGTGCAGCTGCTGCTGCTAGGGCTAATAGGGTGCTTGGATTGATCAAGAGGAATTTCAATAGTTTTAGTAAAGAAATTGTACTAAATCTGTATAAACAGTTGGTAAGACCCCACCTCGACTATGCAGCCCAGGCTTGGAGTCCCTTCTATGAAAATAACAAGTTTCTTTGAGAGCAGGTTCAGAGGAGAGCCTCTCACCTTTATACCCGAGGTGAAACACCTACCTTATCATGTTAGACTTGGGCTTACCACCTTGGTGATCAGAAGGATTAGGAGGGACATGCTTCAGGTGTACAAATTTCTCTCTGAAAAGAATCCTTTTTCATCTTGCAATACGGGGCCTAGGCCTATTTAAAGGTTCAAAGTAATTCTCGGGTTCAAGGCCATTGTAAGAAGCTATTTAAGTGTTTTGCAAGGCTCAACATTTGGAAGTTCAGCTTCTCTCATAGAGCTGTTAACGAGTGGAATACTCTGCCTGAGCGGGTAGCCTAGTTAGCCTAACTCCACATCTGTGCACTGCTTTAACTTAGGTTAACATTGACAAGTTCTTCCATAACTGTGGTAGAATCTAATTGGGCTGGGCTCGTTTGGTGTTGGTTGGTTGTTTTTTATCAGTTAAGGTTGTATGGTCTTCAAGGCATCTTATGGGGCCTTAGCCCTCCTTTGTTAAGTACTAACCTTGGTATAACGTTAGGCCTAGATGGCTAGGGCTACAACTTGGACTTGTGTTGTACTGTTCAACAATGATTCAATGTTAGGATAGGCTACCCACTACTGTGTACAGAACGACCATAGAGTAGAACGACCATTCGCTACTTATTTTTACCGATCACATAACCGATATTCAAATTGGCTTTTATAGCTCATGTTAGATATGTTATTTTTAATCCAAAAACTTTATTTTGAAACAATAGTACTCACGGTTCGGTCATCATTTTGCTGAATTGCGCAACATATGTCGTTCGTCACTCACTAAACGATGCAGCTAGTATAGCACATGTGTGTCTTATGCATATGATGTGTAAACGTACCATAGTAATTTCTATGAAACGTACTCACCGTGTAAACGTGTAGTTACGGTCATCCTGCCATAATGGAGTCTGCGAGAACGCTAAAAGGAGGCACGTCTTTGCTTGTTGAGTTACCCTGATTACTGTCAAAATTACGGTATTTGGCGCGGATTCCGGAGCTGTTCAACTATTACATCTCCAGAAACTCGAACCAGGGAGCTGCCACTCAGTGGCAGCTCCCTGCTCGAACTAGAAGGTGAACATGCCGTACACATTCCTACCATTTTGGTTAAAAAGACAAGGTCGAAAGTTTGAGACAATTAGTGAATCAATTGAGAAGAATATTTCAGGGTTTGAAACATTTGGAGGCACTGGCCGGAGCCATTGCTCCTGGCCATGCCCCTCAGAAATTATCAACACCAAAAGTCATATGCATATAATGGCCACGATGCCCCCATATGCCATCCCTGTAGGTCTATGTGTTAAGTTGTTTTATTTCCAAGATTTGGCCTTCATTCCCCTCTTGCGTTGCCTTGGTCCGTGCCCTGACAAATTTCTTCTAACTAAAGGCCTTTTGGCCTTGCCTTTTTCAATTCTTCCGAGCCCTGATAGCGTCAGGTATCGGGCAGGGACCATGCATGGGACGTCCCCCCCCCCCCGTCGGAGAAGGGCTTCCCCCTCCCCTTCGGGGAATTGCAGTTTCGTCGGGGAGTCTTAGTCGATACGATAAAGTATGTAGTCCCCGACTGTTTGCCTGTTTTTTTTGCTCTCAAGAGGACAATTTCTCTATGTAATAAGAACCCAAATCGGCTAGCGCTGTAGAGTCACTCCAGTTTCTAATAGTTCATGTAGAGGTCGTAAATTTCATCCCATATCGCAAAGCCTAGTTGCTATTTTCTTGTGTGTGTCATATGCGGTACGGTCAGGCACAGTCACGGAGCGAACGTGCCTCACGGAACAACTAAGTTTACTATTTCATGATTGAGTAGTCCAGGCGACCTTTGCCCGCTTTGCATGCAATTTCACAATTCAAATTCAAAAGAATTAGGCTATCAGTGCGCAACTCAGTTCTTGAAGTATCATGTAAGTGTATTATGCAAAATATGTCCTGCAATGATGGGATGGTTAGGCTCCTTAATTCTTATCCCCTCACTTATCACCACCTCCTCGACATAGGGGCTGTTGGAACTTGAGGTGGCTGGCATGGCCCGGCCCCCAGGCTGTGGGAAAAATTCTGTCGCCCCTAATAGTTGGTTTACTTGGTTTGGCTTTCAAAGGGTCATTTCTGCGATCAAATATGAAATTTTCGGTACTCGCTTTGCCCACTCTGTCTTAGTCGGTTCCGTTACTTATAGCTAAGTAGTAGTACAAACCTTTTCCCCGGCTTTTCAAGTAACTTAAAGACAGGCAGTCATCACCCCAAAGTATATTTTTAGTGTAGGGATATGAAAATTCTCAGTTGGTGACTGCTCTTTGATTGACATCAAAGTTTAAAAATTTGAAAGATGCACATGTAGCTCACATTCCACACAAGGCAGAGAGAGTGCTTTTATTACATTTTATAGCCTCGTATGCTCACCAGGACATGGCCTTAAGAAATAAAACAGGTTTATTCCTGCACAAGGAGTAGCTTCATATTAGGGAGGAGCTAAAAGTTGCATAGTTGGGAGAACTGGAACTGTCTGGGATGATGAAAATTCCCCTTTAACAAGTGGAATACATGGATTTATGTAAGTGTCGAGAATTTCATCTCATTTGGCTAAACCTAGTTAATCTTTTGTTGTGTCTGCGGTACGCGTCTAGTGACTCCGGAGGAGGGAAGTAGCCTACAATGTCAAGTTTGCCCGATAGGACCAACTGCCCAATTGATCTATGGGCCCGGTATATTAGCCTCTTCTGAGTGCAGGCTTACCAAAAACATTTGTATAGTCGCACGAAAGGGAGGGGGACTGATGGGAGACTGAACATTAGGGGTAGATAGGGATACATGTCAGGGCTGATACATGTTTACCGGTAGAAATGTGAGAACAAATTTGGCATCGCGCTTTTTGGCAAGCGGTGTCATGCCTCCCGGCCGCGTAGTTTGTTTTCCCAGGACGAGTCAGGGAAAATCTGGCCAATGGACCAATCAGCTTCTTGGAAATAGGCCACACCTCTAATTCCAAAATGACAGCTTTTCGACCCCTTTTTTGTAATTCTGACGCCGGATTATGAAAGATCGGGCCAAATAACCCCATTGTACGTAACCATAACCGTAAATCTAACCCTAACCTTCATTTTGAAACAAATTTAAAATTTTTTGAAAACTCGATTTGCCCATGTTCGTCCTGGGAAAAAAAATAATGCCTCCTGGCCGTGTTTGCTTTCGTTGTCAAAGCTGATATATTGTGCTCAACCAACTAAAGCACCGTTAATCCTCCGGTTGTGGCTTCCTCAGTCTTCCTGTTTAATTATTGTCGATTCTTTAATCGTTAAGTCTAACAGTATATGCTTGCTAAGTTTAATAGTATATTTCATTGTACACAGAACTCTAATTTTCGCACTTGCAGTTTAACCATTGCCGAAGAAGGTCCCAGGGGGACCAAAAATTTCAATATAATTTATTTTTTGAATCTGTATTCTGGTTTGTCAACTATGAGACTGGTCTCTCTTTGTTCTTGCTTATATATATATATATATATATATAATATATATATATATATATATAATATATATATATATATATATATATATATATATATAGGTAAATGAGAAGCTTGGATAACAACGATGTTCCGGTGTATGACATGACATGACATGACATATATATATATATATATATATATATATATATATATATATTATATATATATATATATATATATATATATATATATATATATATATATATATATTAACAGTTAATGATATGTGAACATAGATCTACATGCACGAAAAATATTCAAACGTTCCAACAGTATCAAATTTAGTTGCAAAAACGAGGTATTGAATTTCCCAGACACAGGCTTAGGCCTACATGTATTTTTAATGCCCAACGCCATATTCTGCTACGGATACTATTGAGTGTGATGCAGGATACACTACTATGTTTATATCACATTTTATTGATATGCACTTGTCACCTAAAGTGAAATAACTAGACATGATTTGGTATACCCGGGTATAGCAAAAAGTAGTCTTGTTGTGGATGTAAAAGCTACTTTAAGCTTATCTTTCAATCTCCACAGCTTTTTAGCAACTTTTCATCTCTTTAAGCGGTTTTATTGTTGAGTACTACCTATTTTCGACTACTGTACACACTGAGGTGGCTCGCGAACCCTTTGCAAACAATCTATTTTATACCCCATGTAATTTGGGAATCCGAATGTGTTGCCTCTCTGTGCTGCTACTTTGCTCTGCAATCTGTATGTCACAAATGATCCGTACCAACTTGACCAAACCTTAAAAACAGCAGGAGTTGAGCTTCAAATTTTAATTTTCTCTTCAAATAGGTTTTATTAAACTTTTGGGAAAAATAGCCTCTCGAGATCATTTAATAATGTCCATATGAGCTTCTTTGTAGGTTTTAGTTGACAATTATTTAGCAGGTGAGAAGGACAATTTTCGTAACATTTGGCATTTTACGGTATGCCCTGATTTTTTTTTTTTTTTTGTCTGGAGGCTTTATAGCTGCTGCAAAAGTTAAGTGCCCATCACTTGGATGTATTTTGAAATCTGACAAACAATTAATCTGCCCCCATTAAATCTAAATGTGTCACTTCTCTGCACAGTGCCAGTCTGTTGGGCAACAGTCATCTTCATCTCGATCACTGATCTGCACATGACAGTGGCCAGTCAGAGTGGCCTGCATGCATTTGGAGTTGTAATTTGAATTTCTCTTCTACGTGTCAGTGAAAACATTAAAAAAACACTTTTCAATTGGGAGAAAATCCTACAGATAGCATATATGGATGGGGCGCTCACAAAAATGAAACAGGTGACGGGAATTGATCACATTGTGAAGTCACTTGGTATATACCTCTGACTTCAACTTCACCCTTTTTAGAAGAAAGCCTCTTTGAAATAAATTTTAGTTCTTGGTATCTACGAGCTTAAGTCACTTACCGTATATTTACTTCTGATTTCAATAAACGACGTCATTCCCAAAAGCGTAGTCATCTTCATGAGTCTAACCTGAACACAGACGCTTAGCTACAGGTGCCTGGGCCCCCAGATGTTTGCTAGGTCCCCCAGAAATTGTGTGTGTCCTAACAAAATTTGTAAGAATTAAGGACCGCGATCAATGCGGTGACCCCCCGTTTCAGGTTGGTACCTAGGCTTCCCTAAAAATTTCATCCTAGCTACGTCCCTACCTGAACAGCCTTCCCATATCATGCAGTGGAGTGTGCAGGATTCCAGACATCCAAGGGGCAAAGCTCCCGTTTACCCAGATTACCCCTCTCGACACTATCCCCATTTCCCCGAATTTCTTAAAATGCGTCTACTTTCTCGGCAGTGGATGTTCCATTATGACCAGAGTTAAGCCACATTGTTATTCCGATAGAGAAAGTTCTAATAAAGTTCAATCGATTTAGAGAAATTTAGGAAAGATACATGTTGGCTGGAGTCATAACTTGCTAGAGCAAGCAGTATACTTGTCTTTCTTAACTCACAGTGACTCTTTTTCAGTTGTTCAGTGGTACCGACTAAAATCGATGAGAAATAGACAAGATGGGTAGCTTAACTTTGAATAAAAACAGAGAAGGAGCACGTAGATCCTTTTATTTGAAGTAGTAAGATATAGTTAATTAAATTGAGCAATTTTGGGGGAAAAGAGGAAGAATTTCTGTCTTCAGAAATTACCACTTGAAAGAGATAATCATCTCCTGAAATTCAACATAAGTATGGAAGCTTGTACTTACCTGCATAGTTCGCCGTGAGGTTCAGCCACAAATCAATCAGACTCTTGATGAAGTCAGAAAAAGCTGATTAATACTGTCTGCACCACAGCACGGGGTATTACCTGCCCGGTATCACTGTCGGCTTTATTTGCTCCCCCTCCCCCCACTTTTTGACAGTAACGCATGTACTAAAGACTACTGTATAATGAGTAGTGTCGTCATCAGAGGCGTCGTGTCCAATGGTGCCGACGGGTCCAGTCCCACCCCTAAAAAATTCTCAAGGGCGTCGTATGATTTTGTCTGAAAATGCGTTTTTAAACCTTTCATAGGCCTATGCCAAGTTAATATGAGAAGTTAAGTGTTTTCAGAAAATATAGCACTATGCCTTAGGTTACTGCGCTACTTTTCACCCTCCCCCCTCCAAAAATATATATATATATATATATATTTTTTTTTTGCGCACGACGCGTCTCATACCTTCACCCAGTCATCACTTCTCAAAGACGTCACAGCATGGACCCTTGAGAGTTAATATATGTTGCAGTAAGTTTTACACTATAATTTAGCGGATACATAGCAAGGGTGGAGCGAGCGGGGAGCATGCCACCCCCCGTCGGGAAGGCTGGCCCCCCGTTTGGGACGTTTTCCAATTTCGTCGGGGAGCCTTGATCCGTAGGCTGCGATTAAAATATGTAATCCCAACGACCTTCCGTCACCCCCACCATCTGCTTGATTTTGCTCATAGGAAGTGCATATTCTTCAATTAAGACCCCAAATTTTTGAATTTTCCTTAAAAAAAAATAAATTTTCTTCCATAAAAATCCAAATTTTTCGAAATTTCCTTAATAAATATCTCACATTTTCAATTTTTTGTGAAAAAACAAATATTTTCGGCGCGCTTTGAGGGCTTTGGTTTGCTGCCCCCCCCCGTCGGGGAGTTTTGCCCCCTGTCGGGCAAATCCTGGCACCACCCCTGATACATAGTTGCAGAACTTGTCCCTTTGGCGAGATATTTGGCTGCAGATGAATAACGTTGAGAAATTACTTATTTTGATCTCATAATGCGACATAAAAGGTTATGCCACATAATGACAAATGTCATTAGCAAATATTTTTGTGACGTACTTTTTATGCCGCATAACTGATGGTAAAAGTTGCATAAGGAAGTAATTTAATATCGCTTTTGGCGGCTTTTGGCGGCAGTTTTGAAGCTGGGGCATAATTTATTTTCGATCTCGTTATACGGCATAAAGGTATACAACATAATGATAAATGCCCCACTTAAGTCGTTATGTGACATACTTTTTAAGCCACATAACGAGTAAAAGCTGCATTAGGCCTACAATGTAATTCAGTGATATCTTTTTTTTTTTTTTTGGGGGGGGGGTTCCTTATGATAGTACAAAATATTAACAAACAATTAGCCATGAAGTTCCATCCCCAGTCGGATACGTATGGATAAATCCACACTGTAAAATACTTTGGGGGAGCTAAGTAAGTAGAAAGGCTTTCACGACGGGAATCCATACTAGTAAGATGATTTCAACGAGTACGCCGTAGAAGGTCTTGAAATAGTCAAGCTTTCGTCAGAAGTGGCTCTGACTTCTTCAGGACTGATGGGGAGCTCTTTACCAGGCCATTGTAGCTTTCCGGTTAAGCCTCGTGGGTGAATATATGGAACACGTGCCCAAGTCGCCCAAGAAATACTCTACATTTTTCTATGTAATATATCAAATGACACACAGGCGGAAATCCTGAGTAGGTGGGGGATAAAACCCCCAACTTTTTGACAAGAGGGATGGCCTACACGAACACTCCCACCCAGATTTCAAAAATAATTACAAAATAATATGCTCTGTTTTATTATTTTTGTTCATCAAATTGATAACTTTTGAATAGTGTAAAATTAAGTAAATCATTAATTAACTAAAATAAATGACTTCCATTGCTATGTTTACACGCGGTTCGTGCATCCAGTGTGCACTGTTATCTTATTATAACAAGTCAGCCTGAGCAAGATTATTTTTCCAACGGCCTATTCAACTCCTACCACCACATATCCTCTCAAACCACAAGTGGTAGCGTATCTGCCGGGGAAAGCCCGTAAAGAATTTGACTGCATGGAAGGATAGCTGAAACTTACCGACTGCTGAAAGGGCAAAGTGAATGGAAGAAGAAACGGGAAGGAGGAGAGGCATTTGACTGCAATTTGGATAACTTTTGTAATATAGGATGAAGTAAAACATTCTGCACTGCAGGGGCGTAGATTTCTTTTCAACTTTGGGGGGGGATGGGGTGAACTATCGCAAATGTGGAACATGTGCACGCGAAGCGTACACGGCGAGCGCGAAGCGCGAGCCCATGACGTGTGGGGTCCAGGGGCCCGTCTTAGGGCCCCTGGTGGGGTCCAGGGGCAAAGCCCCCGGAAGCTCCTGGACTTTAATGTATCAGAAGTGCCAGAAAGACTGTTTTAAGGGGTTAATTTCAGTGGTAATGTTCTTTGGTAGGCTATTGGTATACTCATACATTTAGGAACTGCTATTTTGAGCACAAAACTCGTCTATAAGCTGCACCTGATGGAAATTGTACAAGAGCAACAATGTCCTGTTAAGCTTAAAAAGGCAGGGATCAACATATAGGGTCATCCCAGACAACTGGAGTTTGAATTCGGAGATGATTACAAGACCTGCAAGTTGGCTTAAGATCAGTGGCGTCGCCAGGTTTTTTTCGTGATTGGGGGCACCATAGATGATGTAGTAATAACACCTCAGTTCCCCCAAGTCTGCGCAAATTACACCTTTATTTTTCATGCGTTCCTGCATTTGCATGCAGCAGTTTTGATCTTTCGTTTGTCACTACATAAAGGTGTCGTCCTGGGGAAGAGGTTCCCCTTCCTCTTTAAGAGATTTTTTTAATTAATTTAAGGTCTTTTAGATGCAAAATGGTCCTATCTTTGGGATGTTTTTTAAACTGATCATACAGTGGCCGGAAAATGTCCATAATTTAGTGAATGCTAATTTTTGGTTAGGTAAAAGAGAATATGTTGTCTATTAAGAGACAGATACGTTGTCAACAAATCTCCTGAAGCCCCCTCCCTTCTGTCTATTTTACTGCCTTCTATTTCGGGAAAGTTTTTACACAAAAATATGTGCGTGGAGTCCACACAAACATTCTTGAGTTATTACGAAATATGTCCTTTTCTACATTGTGCATTAAGAAAGGGCATCTGAGGCTAGCAGATACCTGAATAGGACCTCCTGGAAGCTCTGCATTAATCATGAATTGGGGCGGGGGGGGGGGGGCAATGACATAATGCGTATACTACCTGACATCCAAATGATAATAGAGTACGCCGCCGAACACTTTACAACTATCGTATTTTTACTACTTTTGAACTAAAATCCGGACGAACAGCTGCCAGCAATGGGAAATGAGAGGGAGGAAGAGTATAGAAGAGTATAGGTGCAGGGAGGTGATATTAGACCTCCCTGATAGGTGTAGCAAAAGGGGTGAAGGACTAATAAGAGCGTTACAGAGTGCTGTTTTCATCATAAGTGTATTAACAATCACCATCTATACCGATAATGGCTCAGCGCGAACTGGCGAAGCTCTGGTAAAAGTTTTTGGAAAAATGTATAACGGCAGATACGTTCTTTCAACCTTCTACATCAAGCTACATATCAGATTGAAAGATCCCATATTGATGCGAGGTCCCCACAGATGTTTGGAGATGTATCTCTGTTCTTCGGAAAGTTCCGTGATCAGAACAGTTTCGTGTATTATTACCTTAATAATGGTCATGACATGGAGTGTAAACAGTGACGAATAATATTTCCATTACAAAACCTGCATTCAGACTCTACATCGAGACACTTTCAATTGCCCAACAAACCTACATGCCACTGCCATAAGCCAGTCTTTTACCTATTATTTCGTAAACTTTCAACATTTTGCTGCTGTGCTTTTCCGAAAGTTGCCATCGGAAGATATTGATAATATAAGTGACACTGACGTAAGGTTGGAAGCGCGCGGAGCGCGAGAAAATTTTGATAGATTGCCAACGATTTGCTAAAGTTCTGATAGTTTGAGAAACATTTGTGATAGAAAGTGAAGCGAGATTGAAAAAATTCTTACCAAAATGAAGAATAAAATATACTTTCCACCATACACGTATCTGTAGACTGAAACATTGGGGGGGGGATGATTACATGGGCCATCCCCCTAGTCAAATGTTGGGGGGATATATCCCCCAATCCCCCCCCCCGGATTTACGCCCATGCTGCACTGTCTTTAATTGTAATTAATTTAACTGTAGATAGTTACGCCAGTACCAATTCCATACGGAGAGCTGGAGTAGTAATATTGTTTTAATGCAACTCCTATTCCATCATCCACCTCTCCAGATCCAAATCTCTCTGTACCATCAAAATCACCTATCATCGGTATAAATAAAATAAGAAAACATAATACTCAGGTTCCAATTTCGAGGCGAATTTAATGTCATTTTCAGAGAGTGAAATGTTTAACACCGGGGGGGGGGGGGGAGCTGATCACCACGTTCCTGCATGCGGCGCCTTCTGAACCGTTAGGTCATTTCCACTTGAACTCTCCGCTGTGATAAAATTAGAGACAGGCCTTATAAGGATAAATTCCATGCCCCTTCTCTGAGTGTCAGGTATTCCAACATGATTGGTATTTGTTTTCATGGCAAAATAAATCCGTTTGCCTACTGACAAGTACCCTTGTATATGCTACTGCCCACAAGCGTGCAAGACTTAGGCCAGCAAGAGGTATGCTAAAACTATCATTTTTGTGGCCTAATTAGTACGAATCCAATTTCCTTTAGAAATAGTAAACCTTTTCATTCCAGTGATCAGAATTTTGAAAATATCCTAGTCTTTCGGGGGCTTCCCCCTGGGACTCATCTCATGTAGGAAGTTGCCTCTCGACCCACTACCATAAGAAAATGGTCGAGTTATCATTTCTGTGGTCTGCATAATGTGCATCCAATGTCCTTTAGAAGTAGTGAAATGCTTCAGTCTAATGCTCATAATTTTGTAAACCCCCTAGATCCTCCGGGGGTTTTCCCCTGAACCTCCTCCAGGCCCTAAGGCAGGCCCTTGGACTCTGTGCCGTCAGAAGGAGCACTTCGCTCTCCTGCCGCGCCTTCGGCGCCGTTGGCTCATCATCCCACCAAGTTTCAGAATAAATATCCCCTTATGCAATGACGAACATGATAGAGCGTTAGGGCCGAAGGCGCTAGATGAATGACAAGTCACAATGAAATCCACTGGCAGAGTGACTTCAGGTAATAGATCATATATTAACTTAGTGTGACTTAACACTGCCATTTATAACTGAATTCTGTACGACGTATGACCTGAAGCCACTGTGCGTGCGCAGAAATAACTCTGAACTGCGCTTGAAATATGGCAAAGCAATGTCAACGTAAAAAGAGCTTGAGTGTATTTTGCACGAGACACCTTTACCTGTTTTGTGGCGCACTTACCCGGTATGTTTTAAGCGCACCAGTGGCACCATTGCCTGACTTCAACTATCGATCGGTCACTCACTGTGCGTTCGATTGCTAGAGGTACTTAAACACATGATGATCATCCATCACATCTTCTATTCCTAGTCTACCTCAGTCAGCGCCTTGATCAAAGAGTTTTACGCGCGATGTTTCGAACCCTGTATAGTCAGTGAGTAACGCCTATCGTCAGCGGCCGTGCGTCATTTGGGCTTGTCCCTTTCGAGGGGAAGCCCGGTAGGGGGGTTTATTATTCTGCTGTGGGGCTGAGCTGTATTTGCCCGAAAAATCGTGTATAACACAAGAAAATCCCATTTTCTAAGCCCATTTTCTAACAATTTGCCCGAGACATAGGTTTCCCTTAACTAGGGGAGAGGTTAGATGGAGCCACATCTTCCGGCTCGTACTCCAACGAGGGAAATCGAAATAACCGAGTCCCTTACGTGTGGTTTACTTTCAGTTCCATGTAACAAAAAAGAACACAGTCACAAGCGGTCATCCACACATATGTAACTTGATAATAAGCTAGTTTCATGCTTAATGTACTTATGGCCAAAGCACTCTAATGAACTATGTTAAAATTCTGTATCAAAATGGTTCTAGAAATCATTTATAGGAAACAGAAAAATATCAACGATGCGCGTTTCTGTCTAAAATATCTCCCTTACCATACCCCCCTTCCCCTTCCCCTCCCCCTTCCCCTCCCCCTTCCCCTCCCCCTTCCCCTCCCCCTTCCCCTCCCCCTTCCCCTCCCCCTTCCCCTTCCCCTCCCCCTTCCCCTCCCCCTTCCCCTCCCCCTTCCCCTCCCCCTTCCCCTCCCCCTTCCCCTCCCCCTTCCCCTCCCCCTTCCCCTCCCCCTTCCCCTCCCCTTCCCCTCCCCCTTCCCCTCCCCCTTCCCCTCCCCCTTCCCCTCCCCCTTCCCCTTCCCCTCCCCCACCTCATTACAGGAGCATGTACCAAAAAATGTCAACACCACCAAGTAAACTATAAAATTCTAAAACAGCTCCAGTTGCCATAAACTTGGCTGAAAAATCATTAATGGAGACAGCACTTAGAACCAAGATCTAATAAGGACCTTACTTTTGTGAGGACGCGGCTATTGAGAGGACGCCCTCCATTTAATCCACGATTTCTGATCTGTGCAAGGTAAGGGCACTCGAGCGTACAAAGTTCTGTTGACATGCGCCCTTTTTCCACTAGAAAGTAATACAAAGTTACTAATGTCTTGAAGAAGATTACTGGATTTGCGACAATAGCTCCATGACGTGTTGAACGTCTTTCCGTCATGGAGATGACAAATACATAATGCTCGAAATTTTAGTTGAAAAAAATTCAGGTGATTATCAAACAACTTTTTACGTCTACGGAAAGTACTAAAGTTTCGTTTTAATTGTTTTCACGATTTGGTCCACGCTTAAGGGTGTTTCTCCTCCACAGGGATTTTCGAAGACGCTTATTAAGAGCTACATATAGTAAAGGATCCAAGGCGCAGTTGAAAAACAGTAGCCACTTGACGAAAATGCCAAGGCCATGACTTGGGACCAGGTCCCAGACGCAAGTAGTATGAACGATGAAAAATGGCGTCCAACACACAAAATTGACTGAAATAATTAATCCACCTGCAGAAAAAAAATATGACACTGAATAATAAATTGACAATGACCACAATAAGGGAAGGATACGTAGTACACAGAGTGCTTTATTTAACAATGTCTTGATAAGTAAGGATGTTTTGCTACGTGGAAACATTGCCTATGGCCTGCATCCCTCCTTCCAAGAAATCTTGTATCCACCACTCGGTGGCGTTCAGTCTGGTCTGCCCTCTTGGTTTTTGAGTTTGTCGCCCCTTATAAGAGAAACCTGTGAAAAGGGGACTCCATGTTCACTGTCTTTTCGTTCATTGACCAAACGTGCAGCCCTAAACAGTTGCCCCTTGGCCTGTACGTTCCCCCCGGGCCTTGACTGCGCTAGCATAGCTGGCTTTCTTGAAATGAAAATGTAGTATTCAAATATAATGAAACTACCTATTCAGTTCGTTCACTCTGAGAAGTTTAAACACAAAAAGGTTATGAAAAGCTGTTGGAAGTTCCAGTTAAAGACAGATTTGCATCACCCTAAGTATGACTTTCAGTTGGGGGTAAGCAAAATTCTCAATTGGTGACTACACATTGATTGACATCAGAGTTACAAAATTCAAAAGATGCAGAGCAGCTCATATTACACACCATGCACAGAGAATGCTTTGATTACACATGGGGTCTTTTATGCTCACCAGGATGTGGCCTTGAGCAGTGAACTGTTTGTGTCTGCACAAGGAGAAGCAGTAAAGACAATTATGGGCGGGGCTTACCACCAAGTAAAAGTCACACTTGGGGTGATGCAAATCCCTCTTTAAATTCACTTAAGCTTTGAACACTTGCCAAGAAAAGTTGAAAACAATATTTTTCCTGATTTTCTCATTATTAGTCTTTACTTTGTCTCCTCAAATAGGTTTAAAACTTGCTCGACTACAGTCATAAATGGACTTGATGACTGTGGTGCGATATTTCGCGCTGCATTAGAGCAGGGTTCCTTAACTTTTGCCACTGATGTAACCAGGGGTGACGCCAGCGGGGACATGCCTCCCGTTGGAGAAGGCTGCCCCTCCCCCCCCCCCCCTTCGTGGGGGAAATTTTCTAATTTCGTCGGGCATCTTAATCGCGATATAATATGTAATTTCAACGATCTTCAGTCGCCCGGACGACCTGCTTGATTTTGCTCATAAGAAGGGCAGAAGACCCCAGTTTTCCACTTTTCTTTAAAAAAAACCCCCAAATTTTCAAATTTCCTTCAATAACACTCCAAACTTTTCAAAACTTGCAAAAAAAGGGTACAATTTTTCGGCACTCGAAGCGCGTCGAAAGTCCTTTGCTTGTCGTCCTTTTGGCAACTCATTGCCTTTGTCGGGGTATGATGTTACTGCCTCCGTAGGGGAGCTTGACCCTGCGTCGGGCAAATCCTGGCCCCACCTCTGGATGTACCATTAAACATAGTCCTTTACCCCATCGATTACCATCATCGAAGTATACTATGCATGCGTCGAACAGCCTAAGCCTACTTCAGTGCATCTTGCATAGGCAAGCACCCCGGGTTTCGCCGAGAGATGAGTAGGCCTATATATCCCACTAGGAGTACTAGTACCACATCTTGGGAGCCTATGTACCTTAAGCATTTTAAGGCCTCCCTCTCCAAAGGAAGCATCTCTTCATCTGTCGTAAGTAAAGATTGCACTCAAGTTTAGATATTGATACAAACATTTCACCGTCACCTTTTGCTATCAACATCCAGCACTCACCTTGATGAGTGCCACAGTTCATAAAAGGAGTTGTTTGATTTCTTCTTCAATGTACAAGAGTTAGAGTCTTAGAGTAAGACGAGGTTTTACGGCTCAGTTTGTAACCGATTGGTTTAAGTCGAGCCGGCCACGGCCTTTTTTCCAGTTGTGGCTCACTGGCTTGTTTTCCCTACTCCATTGCTTATGCTGAGCACCAAGCACAATGGCAGTAGGTTCCATTTTTAAAGGCTTTAGTATGCCCGGCCAGGAGTCGAACCCCAGACCTTCCGGCTGCAAGTCGGAACCACTTGACCATGCAGTCGGTTGTCTTCTTCAATGTACAAAGGAGCATAAGCTTAACGCCATGGTACCCTGTACAACTGAATATGACGTAACCTTGGACCAACCGAAAAGTCATATCTTAATACAGCGATCACATACGTTTTCGCCATGATTCTGTTTGCACCAGCTTCATTTGTTCCAATCCAACTTTGTGGGTCGCCACCGCAGAAGCTGAAGTGAATAATCAGTGTCCAACGATTACCGATGGGCCGGTCTCATCGAACACTGTTGCTTTTTTCACCTTCCCCAGCACAGCGAAGCAAACGCAAAGTTGGCTAACAGGTCAGTCCGAAGCACTTTTTCCAAAGTCCCCTCGACTCTCTGAAGAAGAGCCGAAGGACGAAGCCAAACGTTTCTCCGGAAGGAGTTCCGCTCCCCCAAAGGAGCTACGTATACGTCCCCGAGAAGACAACAAGCCTTAAAAGAAGGGTCTAAGCTCGAATCAAGTTTTGAAATGTTAGAGGGGTACTTATTCTAGGGATTCTGGTGAAATTTGCATTGAAATCCGATATGTGGTTCTCGTGAAATGAGTAGTTAAAGTTAAATTATTTCCAGCACAAAGTGAACTTGATGCAAGCACAAATGATGTCATAGCCTCACATTAAAGAGTACTCTTTTGTTTCCTTTAAACTTCAAAACCAAGTTTCTCCTCCATAATCCCTATCCCTATTAACTTCAAGGTCAACACAACAGACTGAAAACACAAAGGAAACAAAGCATTTTCATAAATCTAGTGACTTCATATGCTGGTATCTCGAGTCCGATTTGAATGAAAATGTTCACCAAATTGCGTAGATTTAGTTCCTCTTTCACATATGAAAATTAATTTTTTGTTTTATAGCTTAAACCCTTCCTTTAACATGACCAGACTCTTGACCTTCAGAGGTCTTTCATGCGTGGCCCCGTTCGAGACCGGCTGAAAAGGACAAACACATAGGCATACGGGGGTCAATATTTCTGGGGGGCAGGGATTTCTGCCCGAATTAAGAATTTTGGACCAAGTTGCCCTAATTTTGGCCCGCAAAAAAGCATAATTTATTTTCTTGGCTGTCACATTTGCCCAAATGGATCCACTATTTTTGCCCGAATTGGGAGAATATATGCCCCCTGCCCCCCCCCCAACCCACCTCGTACGGTTATGGACAGATACTACACATGATCTCAGCGAAAAGAACGGACAGGTTAGTCCGACGTGCATCAGATTTTGTCAGCTGGGGAACACAGTTTGATAGCAAGACTGAGCCAACGTGGGAGATAGTCGATGTACCCGAAGAAAACCCTTTATGCTGGATTCCAAACCAAAAACGCCTGAAACACTTTTGTTCACGGTAGCACAGCCCGCATATTTTGCAATTTCGCATATTTTGAATACTCTCTTCAGGAGAATACACATTTGCATTTTGGTTTTGACCTTCAAATTTAAACTGGGGCAATACTCTGGACCCTATCCCTCCAGAGTTACCCCAATGGGGTCATCAAACTGGGGCATAAAGGACATGTTTCCCCCAGTCAAGGTATCTACCCACCCCTACCCCTCCCAGTCCGCTCCGGCCTGTGCAAAGGTAAATAATGTACAGAAGCAATGTTCACGAACAAAGCTTTATACCACAATTAATTGGCTTGCCATCCTACTTCTACCCACGACACACACTTCTGAAATTCTGGTGGCGCCACTTTTTACCCCTCTTGACAGAACACAGATTACACCTACTTGCAATAGCCACTCTTTTGTCAACAGACATATTTATCCGACTTCTCGTGTCCTCCCTCTTGCAGGGTGCAGGGACATCTGGTTTCGTTCTTGCTTTGTCTCTTTCTTTTGTTGCCATGTCAACTTGGGCACTCACAGTTGTGACTTCTGTTGGATTGTCGTTGCTTGGCAACGTCTCGTTAGGGCTACCAAATATTTCGTCATTTCTAGATGTCTCTGTTTCTAGCGCCCTCTGTCTTGTTTTCCTCAACCTTGTCTCACTTTTCCGTATTTCACGGATAATCAAAGTGTAGCAGACGATCATGGTAGGTAACGCAACACCGTATATGACTATCATCATGATGATGAAAAAAGAACATGTCTCCTTCCAGTCTGGGGAGCACGAATGCACCCCAGCCATGTATACGCTGCTTGACACTAGTCCACTAACAGGGAATACAGAGATAATGAACGGAATGAGCCAGGCGACCACAAGCATGACGTAGGCATGATTCTTTCGGATGGTGATTCTGGATGACATGACGACCCCTAAAAACCGATGGATCGCGATCAGGCAAATAGCCGACACGTTACTGAGACCTAAAAACAGTGCCAGGAAATTTTGTATCTGAAAAGGAAAAAGTTAAAATACAATGGTTATGCCGTATTGACTGTGTTAAATAGCTTTCTTCAAACCCAATCGGTCTATTGTATTTGTGGGGTGCATCATGTTACAAACCATATGACCTAAGGTCGTTGCAAGTGCAAGAAGCTCTCAAATGCATTTCTGTGAAAGATCTTTGTATCGATCAATTGTGTCTTCGATCATTGCTTCATATAACCTGTATGACCATAGACAAAACTAGGAAAATAACTGCTGACCATCAATTCGAACAGGCCAATTCTTCATTGTGTTAATAGAATCGTCGCTCTCAGAACGAATATACCAGTCTTTCCTGGACTTAAAATGTCTTCCTATGGTGGGAAGAATTCATGTGGACACAGGGCCGTAGCCTGGGCGCAATTCCGTAGGGAGCAGTTCATGATTGCGTTTGGTGGCGTTTAGGACAGTTGGTACACAAGCGGATACTTTCTTCGTCACCCAATGCCGTCCTGAGGGAGGGGTTCAAGAGAAGGGGTCAAACGGAGGACGTGACATTTGTGTAAGGTTGCTTAGGTGCAAATTGGTGCTGTCTTTGGCAAAGCTTCGAACTAATCATATTTAGTGTTTTTTTTTCAGTATTGGGATTTGTTAGGGCTTGGCTAAAATGCTGGGTGACACATTTACTCTTTGAGCATTTTTTGTGTATATGAGAGGACTAAGGTGCAAAATGGTGCTAGCCTATCTTTTGGAAAGCTTTGAACTGGTTACATGTTAAAAGAATTCACATTTTTGTGCCTTTTTTCTTTTTTCATTTTGGCTGGGTGTAAGAGAGGGGGTTCCTTAAAAGGTCCCTCCCCTTTGAGAATTTTTTTTTTTTTTTTGCCTTAGTAAAGTTATTTGTGGATACAAAATTATGCTTTCATTGACAAAGCTTTGAACTGATTATATATTTTGTTATTTCGCATTGTTTATTGTTTTATCGACCATGGTATGGCATAGTGCCATGCCACAGCGAGTGACGACCTTTCCCCTCTGAGTGCGCTACTTGAAGGGCCACCATCGATTGGTGCCTTGAATCAGGGAGTTTCTAGAGCAACTCCCTGCTTGAATAGCCTGTCGATTGTTCGTCCAAAATGCTTCCCAGATGGGCGAAAAATGCACTTTCCAGACCTTCAAAGTAGCATCATAACATTTTTGAGACTTCATGCTTTAGAAAGGAAGACTTCAAGAAGAAAAGTTAAACTTGAATAACTCATTCAGTAAGATCACTTTGTAGGAGAAAACAGGACTAAACGGTACTTTTTACAGGCGCATTGATTTCAGAAGTTAAAGGTTGTGTGACATGCCACCAAAAAGAGCTGTTTCACTTGTCACTTAAAGAATTAGGTCCTACAATTGAGATCCGTTGGAATTATTTCAATATTTTTTACCGTTCTCAAAATATACGTCTTCAAAGTTTGATGGTTTCTGCAGAAACTAATTGCCTATGCAAAAATAATGATGTGGAGTGTTGCACAGTGTTATTTCTTTTGTTAACCCTATATAAATTATCTCTTAATTACTGATCACATAGATTACAGTTTGGTGAGTGACATCAATAGTTTTCAAGGAAAAAATTTTAAGTTTTATAATAAACCCCTTAGGGAATAACAATGCTACCAGTGTCCTTGAAATTAAGGTTGAAAAAACAAAGGCTAACATGTTCCATATATGGTATGTCCCTCTTTCGATGTCACATATTTGCATATTTAGCTCATGTTTATTCATGATAGAAGTGTGATATAGAAATTTCCCCTTAAAATGGTCAATATTTGATGGATTTTAATGGAAATTGCTGCTTTTTTTCTGGATTTTTAATGATTTTTACATCAAATATCCAACTACGTTATTTTCATGTCACACGACCTTTGAGGTTATTGTAGGCCATTTGTAAGTATGTTCACTTCCTGAGGCGACGCCTGAGAAACATTCCTAAACATCTTTAACGTTTAGGCTTCAGTTGTGTTGTGTGCAACATGCTTGAGGAAAGAGGTTTGTTCGTTAATGCGAGTTACTCGCATTAAAGCTCGTCTGAGGTGGGGTCCTGGGACCACCTTCCCAGGAAAATTTTGGTAAAATGAACCGTTACGTGAGCGATTTTTCAGGTCTTGGGGTCTTAAAAAAATAATCAGTACAATGGAGTTTTAAGCATTTTCAGTATTTTATTTTAGGTAGCCTCACATTTTTCATTTAGGGTTTGAACAAGTTCCAAATTCAAAATGGATTTTTTAATTCTATGTTTATTGGTCATTTTCATGAAATTTGTCTGTTTCCTTTGGGATTTATGCCAAGAATACCCGGGAGAGCGCCACTTTTGCCAATAACCCCCGACTATTTGTCAGCAAGTAGCAAGCAGCAAGTAGTCAGTCCGTGCTTCCTGACTACTTGTCACACGTGCAACAAGGAGTCTGTCCTTGTCTGAGAAAGTGCCAGTTTTGCCATTAATCCCCGACTACACGTGCGACAAGGAGTCAGTCCGTTTCCCATGGAATAGCATATGGCAATCAGTGGCGTAGGAACCGGGGGGGGGGCCAGAGGGGCCATGGCCCCCAATATGTTTTGACGGGGGGCCAAATGTCATTTTGGCCCCCCCCCCCATATCGCGATAGTTTACAGTTTCGTTTTACCCGTTTTTTTTGCTCTCATGAGAACAATTTCTCTAATGAGAACCCAAAATTTTCGGCACGCTACGCGCGCTATAGAGCGACCCTAGTTTCTTCAATAGTTCCATTCTGCATAGCTAGATAGCGCAAGTCCCTTCCACCTTTCCAAGTAACATGTAGAGAAAGTAGTTTATGTAGAGGTGGTAAAATTCATCTCATATCTCAAAGCCTAGTTACTATTCTCTTGTGTGTGTCATGCTGTACGTTCAGTTGGTGAGAGACTCACGGAGCATTGTTTGGCCACCGGTATTTCATCGGGTAGTCGGGATGGTTTCGATACAATGTATATTATCTCCAATATGGTCTACAACCTGTCACAGTGGCGTAGGAACCGGGGGCCAGAGGGGCCATGGCCCCCAATGTGTTTTGACGGGGGGCAAATGTCATTTTGCCCCCCCCCAAATAGCGATAGTTTACAGTTTCGTTTTACCCGTTTTTTGCTCTCATGAGAACAATTTCTCTGATAAGAACCCAAAATTTTCGGCGCGCTACGCGCGCTATAGGGCGACCCTAGTTTCTTCAATAGTTTCATTCTGCATAGCTAGATAGCGCAAGTCCCTTCCACCTTTCCAAGTAACATGTAGAGAAGTAGTTTATGTAGAGGTGGTAAAATTCATCTCATATCTCAAAGCTTAGTTACTATTCTCTTGTGTGTGTCATGCGTTACGTTAGCTGGTGAGGGACTCACGGAGCAATGTTTGGCTACCGGTATTTCATGGGGTAGTCGGGATGGTTTCGATACAGTGTATATTATCTCCCATATGGTCTACAACCTGTCAACCCCTAGGGATTTTCTCAGTTTCTTCTTTTTATTCTTAATGATTACATATGTTTTTTGTGAAAACCTACCAAAAATTTCGAGCGCTTTGCAATTTTTCACTTTAGATTCCGGGAAAAACATTTAAAGAACGCGGAACTATGCTTTCCTAGTTTACACAAATTTTATGCAATATATATATATATATATATATATATATATATATATATATATATGCCCCGAATGACATGGTCTTAGTACACAGGTTTTCTTCAAATTCCACCTCACCAATACCCGACGGCAATAGGCTGTCGGAGCTTCGGGTCGCTGCCCTCCCCCCTTTAGAGCAAATCCTGGCGCCACCTCTACTCAACTTGATAATAGACTCTGGCTGTGGAAAATCTCCAGTCCAATTAATCACTGAAATCCATGGAGATAACTCCACTCTGAATAATTTTGAATAAATTCGGAAAGATTGTGACAAACTTAATGTGTTTTAAAGTAAATTCAAATCAACCTTCACAAATTTTCTACAAAAATTGCACATTTTGATGGCTGCTATTAAGGCCGACAAGTGCCATTTCCGGCGATCTGGGCGGTATTAAAATCTCAAATTTTCTTGGTACGCTCCGCGCCTACTATGGTGGCGCTCCGCTTAGATAGTAAACGAGAGCCAACGCCAACAAAATTCCCCGGCCCTCCAGAGCCACCCAGAAAATATCTTAGCTACACCACTGCTAATGTGTTGTTGTTGTTGTTTCCTTTTTCTTTAAATATACTACTTTGAGCAAATATTAAGTTGGAGTGTGGAAAGGGTCGGGGTTCAAGGTCAAGAAATCGCATCTTGTCTGCCCCCCCCCCCCCAATGTCAAACATCTTCCTACGCCGCTGACAATGTCGTATATGGTCGTAATTTTGTCAAAGGTTTGACAAGAAGTTATGCCAAAAGAGTTGTCCAGATAGAGGTAGAAAATTTATTTTGAAAATGGAACCTGTTCTTGAGAATCTCAGGGAGAAGCCCCCCCCCCCCCCCGCAGACTACGGCGCTGGAATAAGACAGAATTACAAGATGGAACTACTCCTGTCTGTTGTGGGTGCTGTGGGGTCACTATGGGTATTCAAGAGGGATTTGCATCACCCCAAGTATAACTTTTACTTGGTGGTAAGCCCCGCCCATAATTGCCTTTACTTCTTCTCCTTGTGCAGACACAAACATAGTTCACTGCTCAAGGCCACATCCTGGTGAGCATAAAAAAGACCCCATGTGTCATCAAAACATTCTCTGTGCGTGCTGTGTAATATAAGCTGCTCTGCATCTTTTGAATTTTGTAACTCTGATATCAATCAAAGAGTTGTCACCAACTGAGACTTTTGCTTACCCCCAACTAAAAGTCATACTTGGGGTGACGCAAATCTGTCTTTAACGGTGTGCATAAACCGCCCAAAAACAAGAGTAAACCGAAACCAACCTTAACCGAAATCAGTTTTGGGTGGTCTTGGTGATCTCGAACCGACAGTTGAGTGGTTTGACCTCTGATGAAACCAACACCATCTCGGTCTCTAGTGGTCGGTCTGATTTTTACCTTACCGAGAAAAACCGACCATTCAATTGGTGTAAATTTTATGCCTCTTTACCGAGATACTGTTACCATCCCCCACTAAAAATGTCCAAACGGCATAGGTTATAGTCTCTTTGTATCGGAGTGAACTCTGTTTCAATCCAGTTTCCGAGTTATTCCTCATTCATGGGCGTCCGGAGGGGGGGGGGGGGAAAGGGGCACTTAACCAATTAAATTTAACCAAGATTTCTTTTTACTTTTAACCAGGAATTATATGCAAAACTATTGACCCCATCCTCGTTAAATTAACCAGGATTTAACCAGGATGTTTTTAGAGAGTAAACACAGTAAACCACCTCCATGGATGAAATGGGAGTTTCTCGAGGACCTGAGTCTTAAAACTTGTAAAGAAAGCTACAGGGTTCCTCAGGCCACTGTAAAAGTTTAAAAATCATCCTTCGCTAGAGTCCCCAGAATATTTACCTGGGGACCTCTTGCCCCCCCCCCCCGTATAGCATTAAGCCCACCTGTGTTGTGTAGTAATAACATACCTTGCAGAGGTATTGAAAACATTTCATGTAACCCGGATGAAACACGTCATAGAGGCTGAAAACCATGGTAATTGACGAAGTAAGGAGATCCGTAACAAAAAGATTCAGAATAAAGATGAGATGTATATTCCGACGATGATTTGACCTCCAGATGGCCAATATAGCGAGCGTATTGGCGATAACTGAGACTACTATAATTGCTATCAGGGAGAGCGCCTCCAATGCAACTGAGGTTTTTCCACTGTGGTATCCGGGATTTTCGGAAGTGTAGTTGAAGTACCATACTTCACGGGTATCACATGACGTCACCATACTAATGTTACAAACAGGCAGGATTACCGAAATTGGGCCATTATCCGTGTCAAAGGACCATGATTTACTATTAACTATTAGAGTATGTCACACGATGTCGTAAAAGTAGCACGTTAAGGTACGCTAATCTTTCCCATTATGGACCAGATCTGTAGCGGTATACACCCATGGTAAAAAAGAGAGGCTTTTCAACTCCTTTTAAATGATTGTAACGATTCTCTTTATTTATTCACCGAAAATATTTGCACGAAATGTCCTCCCTTAATGCGAAGTACCTAACACTACCAGCGTTTGCAAGTTAATGATACACGTCGGTTACGACCACTTTGCTAAGAATTGGTTTGTCAATCTAATCTAACGTCACATGAAAATACTGGAAAAACATTTTACCTCTGTACTCAGAACATTAATTGCAAGAGCAACGTTGCATTACACATGAAAGTACGTTGACATATACGCCACTGGTATTTGTCATTTGGCAAGTTGCCCATGTGATTCCCATTGAACGAGACACTATTTGACGGACAGATATTTGCACTTTTACGATCTTATGAAAGCATATGTAATTGATAAAAAATTTACAGACTGTTTGCTGAAAGCTTGCCATTAATAATAAAAAGTAACGGCGATCACGACAGCGATTATCCAGGATTCCTCTTGAAGTACGAGAGGACATTATTCTAATTTAATTGATGCTGTTAATGGTAAAGAAAGCACAAACACACCAGACAAGATGTTAATTTTTGATGACAAAACTCGTAAATAGCTGATATCCAATTTCTGATAATTTTGAACTGAGGAATGCGTCTCGCAGTAACTAAGTGGGGTGCGTTTTGTTAATTACAGCAATGTAAATATATAACCGGGTGTAACTGCAGTCTGGATTACTGAACTACTTCACTAAATTTGTCGTTAAGACTTGGGAAGGTTTCCTCTCTTTTCGAGTTTGTGGCTTTCTCCAAAAAGAAGTATTATCAGAATACATGACAAATGTAACGCAGTGAGCTGGTACAAACAGACATTTGAAACGTGATTCATGTTCGTACCTAGCATTTATCAGAACTCCTCCCTGAGCTCACAAGGTTGGATTATAACGTCACATAATCCCTGCTCACCATTGTCACTGAAAGACAAAATACCATGGACGAAGTAGCGTATTTCTAATCTTCCACGTCTCCATGCTTATACTTCTGCAAAAAGGGCACATCTCGGGTGAGTCTACTCGGATCCCATGAATTGACGTAAGATCGAGATATTTTGGAAGCAAAAACTTTCCATTAATATATACAATCGAAAGATACCAAACACTTTGTTCTGGTATAACCGAAATTTTTCAAAGTAGAGCAATCCACGCACACAATAAAATAGATTCATTATAGCTAATTTTTGAAAATTCTTTTGCGAGCTATGAAAGATCTCTCGAGAAAATGAAAAGATACCATCATCATTCCAAGACATGTTAAGAAGTTGTGCTTTGCGACTGTCTTGGTAACGGTTGCCTTAATTATTACTTTTTCTCCACATGACCAAAATCTTGAACAGAAATTTTCAGTTCGGTGCCGTTTATTTCAGAGATCTGTGAGGTCATTCACTTCAAGATAGAAGTTCATACCAAAGTCGTAACGAAAAAAAGAAAGTTTTTTTTTAATCCAGATTGCTGTGTTTAAATAGCATTTGATAACTCCCAGTTGACTTCAGCATGTGCGCCGATAATCTTTTCACCAATCTTCAAATGGTGGTCTATTTGTGGATATGTCATAGCAAGGCGCTGGATTTACTTTGCATGATCAGATAAAAAACCAAGTCGTTACGCAGGCTCTATAATTAGCCCCCCCCCCTTGTCCCATTTATACTTGCCCCGTGACGTCAGAGACCACACAGGCTGAAGAAGAGACTGGTGGAGAGTAGATGTCTCTAATGGGGTCGAACGATAACCAAATAATTCTCGTCTCCTGCTGAAGGATTTGCCTCCGTTCTTCGGTAAGAAGATGAATGTTCTTAAATATTTGTTGATGTTGAACTTTGCTGTTACGCGAGACACGACTGGCGAATCCGTAAGCTCCGACAATCAAACTGTCGGAGTGATTGATAGTGCAACTGACACCAGGTTTTTCTCGGTCCGTGACGTATAATTAATACAATGAAGTTGGTAACGGAAGTTTAATCTCGGCTTCCAAATATATGTTCTTTGCTTTTCGTTACCGTCAATTACTGCTAATTGGTGATTCGCTTTGATAGGTAAAGCTGCCCGAGTTTTCTTTGAAATTTGTGGAATGCTTACAGTTAATAGACTAACGGATAATTATGGAGTATTAATTATTAACTTGTGAAAAGAGTTAGTTGCATGATACGTACTAAATATGACATGACTGCAAGTCAATTAAGGGACATTTTCATTACCCATTATACACTCGTAGATCCTCTAAGGCATCATAGCCCTTCTTTAACTCGAACTTGAACTTGACGACAGGTTTTGTAGTTTAGGCCAGTCCTCGTGAGTTACTGCATTGACGTGGTATCCCCTGGCATTGCAATTAAATTTAATGCAAATAATGAGAAATTCTAAATGTGTAATCAATAGCTGTTCAAATTCTTAGCGAAAGATAGCACTACTTTCCTTCTAAACCGTCCTGCACAAACAAAATTTCTCAAGTAGAGGAGTTGTCCTTTCTCAACTTGGAAAACACACCTTCCCTTTACACACCACAAATTGTTTGGGAAGCCTTAAAGAGGTGCTGAGCAAAACAGTGTCTGGTCCGCGGGTTAGGTGAACACCTGAAACTCTTTGCGATGGAGCTGCTCGGGTTACATGATAATTATTATTATTTTTTTTTTTGCAGATTCAGTTTAAACTGTGAGTCGGCACAACATGAAATCCATTTTTACTTACTTTAAATAACACAACAAAACAAAATCAAAATCTGCATGTTCATTATCAATAGAAAAATCTGCCCCTTGAAACTGGGCGTCATGATTTGGCCGATAGCGTCACGATTTGACCGATTTTTTAACGATAGAAAACCGCAAACAACAAACGGACCTTGGTATTTTTACCGGGTATTCACAGCCGGAACAAAGACTAGGGGTGTACCTCATTGCTGAAAATATCAAGAAATAATGCTCTTCTGCAATGATAAGCACGCTTTCGTTAATTTCGGAACATCTAGTACCTATTTGAGGTGTTTTTGGTCTCAAATATCAATTATTTGACAGATTATTGAATTTTATTTTGACAGATTGTTGAATTTAATTTCCTTGCATAACTTCACTAAATCTGAACCGATTTTCATGGTTCAAGATTCATTTGATAACTAATTCATCGTCTGAATCCGATTCTAGTCACATCATACAGGGAAACACAAATTGATCCTTAAAAATCTTTTCAAGATTGATGCCCAGTGTCTCGAGGTAAACCACAAAAATACGTCTCTACACCTCTGGATTCGGAAATCAAGGTCAAATTGTAAATGTCCAGAGTTCAAGGCGACGAAATCTGTAATGTGTTTTCTGTACAGACAAGCCCGTAACCAAAAAGGTGGGGGTAGAGGGGGCTAGCCGCTCCCCAAAAAACAATTCGCCTCCCAAGAAAATTAAAACTGCTATTGCCCTAGTGCATTTTAGCATACATCATTCCCCTAAAAATTATTTCAACCGACTTGTATTTGTCTCGCGTCTTTCATACTTTGTCTGGCTGGCCCGATTGCTGCAAACACAACGTAAAATGTCAGCATGGTGAACTTTTGCAAGTCATGTGATTTTAACCGTGAATTAAGGTCACGACGCCTGCCCCGTAGGACTTAACATTTCAGCAGGTGTCGAATATTTATTTCTTTTACCCGCACATATTATAGTATTGCAATCAAGGTGGGTGCAGGAAGAAAGCCTATTAAGCCGCCCGGTCAAGGCAGGACTGCAAATCGTGAAAAGTACTGAAGAAAGGGGTTTGAGTCAGCAAGAGTGAACAGAGGCACTGAAACAAATACGGGTTCTTTAAAGATACTCTCTTCTCTTTGCCAACATAATTTAAAACTTATCAATACACTTACCAAAGTCCTTTCTTCTCCAACAGTTATCTTCACATAGTAAGACAAAACACAAATCGTGACAGAGGCCCAAAGTCAAGGGGGTTGGGACTGAGTGACCCAATTGAAACATGTTTACGTCTTAATTTTTTTAAGAACAGAAGTTAGTATTGCTTGAATCCATCTTAAACAAATCACGCTTAACAGAATCACTATACTTTGGGACAATGCACCTTACAAGGTGCATTCTACTTTTCTACTTTACTGATCAGTTATGTAGCACAAAACAAAATCTGCAACTTCTTTATTTCTGCTTTAAATCAAGCGAAACTTCGACCTCCCTCCTTCGACGTAAAAAAAAGGGTAGTGTATAAATACCGTATGCTTTTGACCGTGAACCAGGATCGGAGTGCCTATGGACTGCTTAATCAATTGGAAGGTTTGACACTCGTAAAAACAACTTAAGAATGATGGTTGGGTCTGTGGAGTGTAGATAGTCACTGGACCTTGAGCACCGATACGGGTATCCTGAAACACGCTCTTCCTTCTAAGATCTCCGAAATAACTAACAAATCATCAGCCATACTTCTATACAGATTGGCTGCAATTACTTTCACATTACAACGCAAAAACAAACCCTCCACCACGTTCGCAGTCGAGGGGGGGGGGTAAGATGTCTGTACAACCTTGGAATAAAATGAGTTGTTCTACTTCTCCATCCACAAACTCAAGTTGTCCTGAAATGAATCTGCCAGAGAATAAAAATACATAACTTTCAACATTTTGTGTCTGTATAACTAAGGCACATCTTTTTGTGAAGAAGGCACTTTCCTTCCCGGGTTGAGGACCCCGCGCCCCTGGTCGAACACACACACGCGCGCACCCACGCATACGAGCACACACGCTGACTGTTATGATACTTTCGTGTCTAATAACATCTGCCAATACAGGCAATGCTCATTGCGGGTGGCCTGTAGGTCATATGCGAAGATGTACCGCAGGAAGTGTCTACAAAGATCATCGCGTTTAGAACTTAAAGAATGTATCGAAACAATTTTCTTTTAACACTGAGTCATATGCATTTTCTAGGTCCAGGAAAAATAATCGTGTGATTGTATATGCAATAGAAATGGCTACAAGAATGGAGGGACGCTGGGCTACAGAAAAATGTGGGAATTAGCAAACAGTGCACAAAGCGAATAAAATCTTCACTTCTAAACAAGGACCGCGGAGACGAGGGGGGCGAGGGGGTCTTTAGCCCCCGCCCTTTTTCTGCCGTGGGCATTTTTGGCCGCCTTAAACCGGGATGATAGACTTTTATTTTCTTGAACATATTGGGCCTCTTCGATGATTAGCCTTTCCCCCACTTCAAAATTGTCTCCGCTGTCCCTGATAAAGACTAATGTTCAAAATTAATAAACCACAAGTCGTTTTGCTGCTCATTAAAAATTGCCTTGCTGATATATGAGCCTTTTCTTACCTTTCTTCCTTTTTGATTCCTTGCCGAAAGCAAAAGTATTGTGGCTATGTGGCGCTTAGCTTTTAAACACGATATCTCAAGATAGCAAAGATGCATAGCCCTACTTTTAATACTTGGTGTATAGATTTATCATGTTGAGAGAAAGAACCCTATTGGTTTTGGTGAAGGTCAGAAGATATGTCAAGTCACCAGAGATCAAAAACCAAAAACTTTGTAAACGAGATATGGGCAAGGCAGGAAGCATGAATATTTATTACACTTGGCAAGTGGATGCGTTAAAGTCAGATGTTGGTGGGGGGTCAAGCACGATCTAAGGTCACAGGAGGTAAAACTTCAAAAATTTTGGAAATTGCTTGTAAACACGATATCTCAAGATAGAAATGATGGATACTTTACATACTAAGAAAAACCCTTTTGTTTTGGAGTGAAGGGCAGAGGTTATGTCAGGTCACCAGTGGTCAAAAACCAAAAGCCTTGTGAACACAATATCTCAAGGTAGGGAGCAAGGATACTTTTCATGCTTGGCATGTGGATGCGTCATAGTCAGAAGATAAACCCTATTGTTTTGGTAGAAGTCAAAGATTATTTGAGGTCACCGGAGGTAAAAACTTCAAAAACCTTGGAAGTTACTTGTAGACACAATATCTCAAGATAGGAATGATGGACACTTCATATTTGTTATACGGATTTATCATTTTGGAAGGAAGAACCACATTAATTTGATAGAGGTCAGACGGCATGTAAGTTCACTAAAGGTCAAAACCTGAAACTTCATAAACACAATATCTCAAGATAGAAATGGTAGATACTTTTCATACTTAGTGTAAAAATTTATCATATTGAGAGGAAGAATTCTAGTATTTTTGGTAGAGATTGGACGTCATGTGAGGTCACCAGAGGTCAAAACCTAAAACATTGTAAACATGATATCTCAAGATAGGAAGCATGCATACTTTCATACTTGGTGTGTGCATGGCCGTGATCAAAGGTTATCTGAGGTCACCGGAGGTGAAACAATGAAAACCTTGAAAATTGCTTGTAGATGCTATAGCTCAATATGCAAATGATGGATACCTTTCATACTTTATGTAGGTTTGTCATATTGAGAGGAAGAATTCTGTTGTACTGGGAGAAGACCAGGTGTCAGCAGAGGTCAAAAACTGGAAACCTTGTAGATTGTAGTACTCAAGATAGGAACCATACAAATTTTACATAATTTCCATGTGGACGCATCATCGTCAGTAGATGAACCCTGTTGTGTTTGATATAGCTTCAAAAGTCATCTGAGGTCATTGGAGATCAAGTGGTGAAAACCTTGTAAACTGCTTACAAACATGATATTTTAAGAGGGGCACTAATGGTGCAGCTCATACTTACCATACTGGTTACACCCATATTGAGTAAAAGAATTACACGCTTTAGTGGAGGTCAAAGGTCATTTAGGGTCACCAGAGGTAAAATAATGTAAACTTCTTAAATATGGTATTTCATGAGGGTAACCAGATAGACCTTGTAAGTGACTTTCTTCCCGTTTGTCAGGGTATACACTATACCATCAAAATCAGTCGCATAGCTGGTGAAATTGGTTGCACTCCAGGTCTGAAGCACCCTTGTGTGGACCACTTTAACATCTGGCTTTGTGACCAGTTTAATAGCTGACTTTGCTCACTTTTCTCGAAGCTGCTCAACTTTGTTTAAAGCCTTTTAAGTCAGTTCTTGGTCTCATTATTGCAAGGCTTTCTGTCGGTTTCTCAAGTCTTGTCTCAATTCAGGGTGGTTACTTTTTTGTAGGAGAAGTTTCAGGTTTTTAATTTGCCCGCAGTGGGAAGTAGACAGCAGGACTCTTCTTGAGGAGCACTTGGTGCTCAAATTGTGTCAATGTGAAACTCCGGAAAGTGAAAGAAGTACTTAAAAATATATATTCAGGTGCAAGGAATTACAAAGCCTTTTAGCTTTCTGGTTTTTGCTCGTCTGGCCAGACGTGAGCGTAGGAGCCCAAATTGATGGGGGAGGGGGGGGGGGAGGCTGTAACGATTTGCCCGAAAAAATAACCAAATTTTTCCGCGCGTTCCACGCACGTTCAACATGTTAGTGTACATATCATATAGGCATGCGTCGGTTTATCACACCGCATGCCAATTACATACAACCATTTGCCATGTGTACTACCTTTCATATTGATTAAAGTTTTGGGAATTTCTCTCATGGGGTGGGGGTATGCATTATGTTGTGTGGTTGACGGCCTGGGGGTCTAAGGGGAGGAGACCTCCACTTTGAAAATTTTTGAAAAATTATGTGTCCTTACATGCAATCTGGTGCCACATATGGTACCTTTGAAGTAAAATTTGGGTTAAAATATTTACCTATTTTAGGTACTAAAAAGATGAATCGGCATCAGTGGGGAGGGGGGGGGGCATGGCCCATTGGTCCCCTAAATACACCACTGGTAATCATAATATGTGTCTAACCATTAAAAAAGACACTGGTGAATTAATACCAAATATATAGGTTCTGCAATTCAAATCAGAACTTTATTGTAGCTTACCAAGGAAGTTTTATAAACTATTGATCTACATATTGCCCGAATTTTCACAGAAATGTTTGGTTGGGACTGCAGTCCCCAGCCCCTCCCCTTCCGCCACCAACGCCTATGTGGCCAGAGGGTGTCGCACCTAAATAGCTACCCCCCTTCTAGTCACTAACGTCATATTGAAACAAATAGTTACATATTCTTCCCACATGTAAGTAGAAGAAATCGTGCAAAAGATATATGAATTTTGTTGGGATCAGTGAAAAAATCAGACTTTATGTTAGGTTAAAGAAAATTCCGTTGGATGTCGAGAGGGTGTGTTTGAAGTTGATCTGCATGTATTTTCGCCCTAGTAAATAATACTTTGCACGTGATTTTCAAGCTGTTTGACCTTGCTGTCGTCCGTGAAAGGAACAGACACGCAACATGTCCTCTCGGAACTTGTGTACCCTTTCATTTTCATATTCCGCAACTTGTATGTAGTATTACTTGGTATATATGGTAAAGAAGACTTCGTGAAAGTCCTTGCAATCGTCAGTGAAGAAATTGACATCGATCAGTTCCTCAATATGAAGATATCGGTGTGTTAGCCGGTCATTTGCAAAAGACGGAAGGTACAATACATTAGGCAAACTAGCCGTTTTGACTCAACTTGGAACAAATTGCAACACTTTTTCACCACAACGCTATTCTGTTAGGTTCCCAAAACAATATACTAAAAGTCCCTCAGAATCCTAATAGGGAAAGTATACCTAATTTGCATAAATCCAAAATGGCCGCCATATGTCAATATTTTCCCATTAAATAATGCCATGAATGATGGATACATTTCATACTTGGTATACAGATTTATCATATTTAGAGAAAAATAGATTTGTTTTTGATGGAGATCAACCGTCATTTTAGGTCACCAAAAGTCAAAAACCGAAAACCTTGTAAACACGATATCTCAAGGTAGAAAGCACGGATAGTTACTTACAATGTGGATGCGTTATGGTCAATAAAAGACCCTTTTTGTTTTTGGTAGAGGGCAAAAAATATTTGAGGTCACTGGAGGTGAAACCATGAAAACGTAAATTGCTTGTAAACGCGTTATCTCAGGAATGATGGATGCTTTTCTTACTTGAGATATAAATTTGCCATATTACAAAAAAGGTCACTAGAGGTCAAAAAAGCGAAAACCCTGTGAACACGATATTTCAAGATAGAAATTATGGACAGTTTTCATACTTACCATATGGATTTTTCATATCACGAGAAAAGAGGATAGTATATCTGGTGGAGATCAAAGGTCATCTGAGGACAATAGAGGTCAAAGAACGAAAAATATGAAAGAAGCTTGTAAACACGTTATCTCAAGACAGCAATGATGAATACTGGGTATATAGATTTGTCACATTACGGGGAGGTTCCTTTTGTTTTTAATGGAGGTCAGATTACATTTCAAACAAGACTCTTATCCTAGCTAAGCCACATACAGTTCAAATGTTCAAATGGTGGACCAACTTGAATTCACAAACCTCAGAAAGGAACGATCTACCCCCTGACCCCACTATGTCCAAAAATTGCAGTAACAACAAACGAGGCTCTGTCGAGGAGGGTGCCCACAACCGAGCTGCATCCTGCAGAGAAAACCTCAGTATTACAGGCGCCTGACATGTAAACCTGACAGAGTTGGAACCAATCTTTCTTACGCTGAACCCCTTTGAACATCTAAAGTAGATCGTCAGAGGGTACGGAAGTGGTTGGACGAAGAATGCTGATATTGAAAAATAGCAGGTAGAAACTCGCCTTTTTGTCTGTGGAAAATGACCCACAGCCTTCAGTAGTGTTCCCGACGGGTAGCGTCGTTAGTAGCGATCCTCTTCTTCAACAACGATGACACAAAAATGCACGACTGCCAAAATGTTTTGAAAGGGGTGATAATACCGCGATCAGAATGTGGTACGGGCAGAAGGTTTCGGGTGCTGCGTAACCCACCCCATCTTATCGACTCTATATGTTTTGTGGAAGCGTTTGTCAGCCATTGGCAAGTTCTATAAGCAAGAAAGCCAAAAGGTTTAGTGATTCCTTGACGAAAGGAAATACTTACTAGTCACAATCTCTCAAAGTTATCCTTGAGATATAATTTTTTTGATGATATTTTCACAATTGTCGCTCTGGTGAGAAACCCTATGGCTAGAAACCCTTCGCATAAGCTTCATAATGTAACTAACGATGGAAAGGAAAAATTAATTTCCTTGGAATGAGTGAAAAATCAGAACGTTTTAGCTGTGTTAAAAAGAAAGATTTCGTTGACTGCCGGAGGGCGGCGTTAAAACCTACCTGTATATGGGTTCGCTCTAGTAAATAAACCTTCGTGCGCGATTTTCCAGCCGTTTGGTTTTGCTGTCATCCGTAAAAAAACAGACACGTACGCATATAACAAATCCTTCGCCGAACTGATATGACCCTTCATTTCCATCCCCTATTCCATAATTAGTCTGTACTGTTACTTGGTAGGTATGATAAACAAGACTTTTCTTAAGTTTCCGTCATTGTCAGTGAAGAAGTTGACTTCGGCGAATCGCTAAGTTTCTCACAATGAAGATATCGTGTTTCGTTGCTGTTGGTGTCTTTGCCTGCATTTTGCAAAAGACATGGGGCTCAAACCTAGGTGAGAAACAACATATATGTATTGATACTTAACTATAAGTGTGCGAGACTACTTGCAAAAGGTGGGGGCTGCAGCACTTTTGCTTTTAAATTTCATGCATGTTCGCTCGTTTGTAGCAATGCATTTTGCACGAAAATCTCCTTTTTCTTTCGAATGGGAGGATGCAGCCCCCATCCTCCAACCCCCGCCTCGCACAGATATGTACCTTATTCTTCATTTTCTTTAAAAAGCAATTTTACGATCATCTCACATGTTTCGAACTTCTCTCATCAAAGTTTACTTTAGATGTTTCTTCCAATCTTTTTTATTTCTGAACACCTCCCACTTAGGCCATAAGTCAAGTGGGGGCTCCCTCTAGAATATTCGCCAAGCCTCTCCCCCTTGGAAATATTTCTCCACAGTAGAAACTACCCCCCCCCCCACGCCTTGTTTGGCTACTGGCCTGTTACCACTGTGTATGTCCATGGCGCCAAAAGTAAACTTTATACTAGACAGTCTTTGCAGGTACTATCCCAAGACTGTTTGGGGGCTTGCCTTCTAACTTATGTTTAGTATAGTGTTTTTCCTTCAGGGTCGTGATTGCAATGGGCCTATAGCTTAGTGTAATCCCCCAGTGGAAGATTTCTCAGTTTGAAACAATTTAAACAAATCTAGGGGATCCATTTTAACCACAAACTTTGAAAATGATTTTTTCCGCATAAATTACACTGATGCTTTTTTCAGAGAGGGAGCAAACGGGGCACTGGTCCCTATTTCCTGGTCAGCATTCATGTAAGTGTCGTTCTTATAGTGTCCGTGTGTGAGTTAGGAAGCTATCTTTTGGAGATATACCCCTCCAATATTGTGCCCCGGTATTTCAAAACCTTTAACTCACTGTCTGACGAGCTCGGATAGCAAGGCTGTACATGAACGGGTCCACTTATACCAATTCCATACCAATCCCGATTCCAGTGGCCACCATTCCAAGTCCGAAAAAATCGAGTGCTAATCCGGACTCGGATGTTACAGCTCCGTCAGACAGTCCTTATGAGTAACGTCAACAGATTTTTCATTGAGGTTAATAGGATAGATGTGTTCTACTGACGGTCTTTCCTCCCAGAAGCAATTTCTCTTTTCTCTACTTGTTTGCTAGTTTTTTTCTATTTCTTGTCTTCGTTACCCTTTTAAAGCATTCTTCTGTTTTCAACTGAAGTGAGGTGAATTTGGGTAAACTTCGACTGATCCGTCACTTTGATACGATAAAGTATGTAGCCTACCCTTCGACAGCTACCAGTTGCCCAGACGGTTTACCCGTCTTCTATGGCACGCCAAAAGGCTCACCACATATGATGATGTACTAAAAATACACGTACATGTACTAAAATTACACGTTCATGTACCAAAAATACACGATGATGTACTAACTTCATACGATCATGATGTTAATTTACACCATCATGTACTAAATATATATGTTCATCATGTTAAATGTTACGATGTATATGTAAAACCACACGTTGTACATATAAAAACACACGTTGTACATGTAAAAACTTACGATCATCATGTTATTATTGTCCTCCCCGCATGCCATACTGAGTGAGTCTTTCGGCGTTCACGAAGTCCGCCGAAAGGCTCACCGACATACGTTCATCATCTAAACTCATGCGATGTACTAAACATACACGTTCATGTACCAACTGCTTACGATCATGTACTGAATGCATACGTTCATGTACTGAATGCATACGATCATCTACTGAATGCATACGTTCATGTACTGAATGAATACGTTCAAGTACTAAATGCATACGTTCATGTACTAAGTGCATTGTCAATTTATACGATGTACATGTGTAACTCACGTGTTTATGATCGGTCATCCAGTTGACTGAATCCAAATGTTTTAGTGGAATCATCACCGGGTTAACAGTGGCGGATCCAGGATTTGGCAAAAGGGGGGGCCCAGGTCATAGTGGTTTGTATAAAAGCCCGATCTGGGGGAGGGGTATAAGGAGAGGGAGTGCCCCCGGGGCAGTGCAAGGGTATTTTGATAGGGGCAAAGCATGTGATGAGTAATCGCCGCCCTGGGGGAGGGGTCTAAGGGGAGGGGTGTCCCCTCCCCTTTTGAGAAATTTTTGTTAATTTAAGGCTGCTCAGATGTAAAATGGTGATGTCTGTGGTGCATTTTTTGAACTGATCTTATATGGCTGGAAAGTGTTCATAATTCAGTGAATTTTAATTTTTGGTTGGGTGAAAGATGCTTTTCTGGGGAATTCTGGGGAGGGTGTCCCCTCCCCTTTGAGAAATTTTTGTTAAGATTGCTTAGATGCAAAATGGTGATGTTTTTAGGATATTTTTGAACTGATCATATATCGCTGGAAAATGTTCATAATTTAATGAATTTTTAATTTTACCCTAAATTCACAGTGCATTTCATTAGAATAAATTACAAGGCTTAAATAAGACACTACAGGGTAATATTGCAGCAAGTTATAATTAAAAGCCTGGTGTTGTCGAAAATATTCGTCTAAATATTAAAGAATTCTGAAATTCCCTTGAAAGTAAAAGCAGTGCTCCCAATGCTGTGGGTCTGGCCGGTAATAGACTGAAGTTAGCAATCCATTAATACAGCACTCATTAGTAACTCCTTGCAATGCCCAGAGAAAGTTACTGAGGCCAATATAAGCCAAAATGTTATCAGCTGAAAGTCAGTAGCAGAGTTACATAACACTTATTTTCTGAGGTAGAAAATAATGAACAAGTTTGAGTTTCACTCTGACACATCTCATAGGCCTATTTCATTGGAATAGGGCCTTGTCCTTTGTTTTATGAAGTTGAAAAAACTTTCAAAATTTTTTGGAAGGGGGGGGCCGGGCCCCCTGGACCCCCCCCCCCTAAATCCGCCCCTGGTTAAGTACATTTTAGTTTTCTGCACTTATTGGGTAGGCCACGCTAGTAATAATGCGCGTGTATACATGGCATCATCAGTATTACGCAACAGTAACAAGCTTAGCCTATGCCTAGTAGACAGTGCGTATTCGTTAAATAAATTTAAGATGGCGGAATACTCTCCTAGATTAGGGACGGAAGAAGGCAGATTAATAGAATATGTAGATGGGGTTTTCAAATAAGGAAATCGCAGAATTGCTAAAAATAAGCAATTCGACAGTAAAACGCAGGAGGGCAGAACTTGGTGTAAGGAAAAAAGGATCTAACTACTCTCATGAACGGTGAGCTCAAACTTCCTGTGTGTTTGTCAACCCTAGGGAATCAATGATCCCGCTTATCTTGATCAGAGCACTCTTGAGCAGATCTTGCTATTTTGAATTTGACTTTCACATCACAGTCAGGGAATCAAAATAATGCCATGCATCATATGCTATTGGCGCGCGAGATACGTCTCAGGTGTTTTAATGTGTACGTGCACTGTATTTAAGTGTCAGCACTAGAAGTGTCCGGCCGTCAGAGGAGCTTATCGAGACGGCATTACCAGGCTATTGCAAGAGGTGCTATCCCCGTTGTTGCTATTCTATGTTTTCAGGAAATTTGCATAAACTGAAATTACTTTTCACAGAAATGTTCCCACATGCACACCTATCACGTAGTTGTGATATTGTGTATTTTGCATGCTGATCGTGAGTTTTGACTTTTCAGTACATGAACGTATGCATTCAGTACATGGACGTATGCATTCAGTACATGATCGTAAGCAGTTAGTACATGAACGTGTATTTTTAGTACATCGCATGAGTTTAGATGATGAACGTATGTCGGTGAGCCTTTCCGCGGACTTCGTGAACGCCGAAAGGCTCACTCAGTATGGCATGCGGGGAGGACAATAATAACATGATGATCGTAAGTTTTTACATGTACAACGTGTGTTTTTATATGTACAACGTGTGGTTTTACATATACATCGTAACATTTAACATGCTGAACATATATATTTAGTATATGATGGTGTAAATTAACATCATGATCGTATGAAGTTAGTACATCATCGTGTATTTTTGGTACATGAACGTGTAATTTTAGTACATGTACGTGTATTTTTAGTACATCATCATATGTGGTGAGCCTTTTGGCGTGCCATAGTCTTCGAGTAGGACAGAAGTTATAAAACATAAACTTTTCGACGTTTTTTGCTCTAGTACTTATGATATGACTACAGGCTGGTCACCGTCTCCTGAATGGGGAGAATAAATGATCATTCACAGAGGGTACCATATTTCAAAATTTAATTTCGTAAATTTATTTCTTACGATTCCTGAGTAGATAATGCTGTTAGCCAAACATTACCGTCATTGGCAAAACACATCAAGGGACGGAAAGTATTATGCTCCCTCTAACTTAAACCACTCACTATGACTTATACTTACAAGTATCAGTTAAAGATAATGGTAAGCATGGGTAAATTGGCCTCCCTAAGATGGCCGGCTTTGTGTAGAGTAAATGTGAGTACACGGATGAATTGGTGATTGTCCAACATTTATGTGGATAACTGGCCCGAGAAGCGCCACAAGAAAAACCGTTTTCATGGCCACTGAGTCATTGAACAGTCATCTTACTTTCAAAGTATTATCAAGAAATACAACAGTTTCGAAATGTTGAAGACAGTACGTTCCCGCTCACCAAATTCTTGGAGGGAGCTTTGTCTTCCACTTACAATATCAGCAAATGTAGGGTCGTTGACTAAATACTGGGGGATAAAAGGGGGTCCGTACCCAACCCACCCCCCATGATTTCCACCTTTGCCGTTACATATAATACATAAGTAGTATTAACTAGACCACCAATGGTGCAAACTTCGACTTCGGTGGATTCAGGATTTCAAGCACGAAATCTGGACAGTTCCAACTGGGTGATATTTGAAAGCGTCACAATATATTTCTTTATGCGAAAACACTACTTATCATTCAGTCGTTTTCTTAACAAGAGAAGGGTTTATCTTTGGGTAGTGATATTTCAGATAGTCCAAAGCCTTGGGTTTGTGAAAAATGTGTATCTTTTGTAATACCTGACTCGATTGTATAAAGTACATCCTGAACGAAAATTACACGCAAATGTCACAAAAATCCTATATTTTAAATACTGCATTTTAAAGCAAGGACAATATTCGAAAGGATATATATTGAATCGTTTATAAGCAAGCAGGGCAACGAAATAGCTCCTTCCATTATCGACTGTCACTTTGCTACGTAGCAGGCTGAACTGCATATTCGTTTTTCAGTCATAATTATGTTTAGCAAGCCCCAAAGAGGAGATGAGAAAATAGAGTCCTCTTCGTGGGGTACTATGTTACTTCGACTAGAAAACTTCTGGTCGAAGTATTGCGATCGCAACAGCGGTTTTCGGCGAGGCGTTTGCAGATTTTGCCTTTGATGGATTACTCCAGCGAGTCCTGTGTTTTTATCATGGGTACATTGCCCGGGAAGATGGTTTGGCCAATTGGTGGGCGAAATATACAACAGAACTGAATGGCAAATGCTCTCAACACAAAATTTTAGTGGTAGAATTTGCGTGACACGTTACACATTCTCTCCAATTGTCAGATCCGTAGCTTACAAAACGACCGAGAAAACGCAATTCAGTGGCAATATCTCCAAACGCCTCGCCGAAACCGTTGTTTCGATCGCATTACTTCGACTAGAAGTTTTCTAGTCGACGTAAAATCTGAAGATTTGAAAGTTTGGGTGAACACGTTCTTTGTGAGCTACAAAGTAGAGAATTTGCTTTTGTCAGAACCATATCTATTTTATGAGTGATCAAACCAAGTATAAAGAGAACGTAAATAGATCTGCTTAACGAGTTATCGTCCTTCAAAAGCAATACTTCCTATATGTCTCAAATGGGAAGACTCTTCCCTTTGCAACACGGTCAAGTCGGTGAAATCGGGAGTCAAAATTTCCACTTCATGAAAAAGTCAAAATAACGGCGTGGCAGATGGAATGCTGTATACGTTCGTAATGATCGTGTTCAAATAGGAAAGTATCACACTGAAAATATTCATACGCCGAGCCATTAAAGGAAGCACCGATCCACGTGACAAACTGAGCAAATCCAACATTAATAATTATTAGTTTGTAGATATACTTAATTTTTTAATATCAGTCAATGTCGATAAATCATGGTTTAAAATACTGTTAAAACATCAGGGGTGAATTTAACCATAATATCGGTCACCGGCTATCCAACCATCAGTGTTGGAGGACTCGAGGCCGGCCTCGGCCTCGAGGCCGGCCTCGAGGCCGGATCGCCGCGGCCTTGGCCTCGGTCTCGGCCTCGGAGGCTGCGGCCTTGGCCTCGGCCTCGGCCTCGGAGCTCCCGGCCTCGGAAATTCGGTCGAGGCCGGGCCGAGGCCGGGCAAGACTACCTCCGACTTTTTTAATAATTTACTACCATTTTTTGCAAAGACATATCAATTTGTTCAAAACACTTTCCTGTCAAAACACTTTTCTGTCTACACTGAGGATTGGGTGACTGAGACGTCATGGCTATATATAATTCATACACACGCTCATCCCGTACACTTGATTGGTCGTGTGGGCGTGACCAAATGTTTTGTTTACCACTGCACGCACGTGTTCGCTGTACATACTGTACAACGCGCGCACGGTGTAGAAGTCTGTGGCGGGTAACGGTCGCGTTGTTTACACATCGCTTGGGGTCTTTTCATTGGTGCAAGACTTATGCATATTCATATTTGTGTCTGTTTGTACGTATTTTGGCCTGGTCCCTATAAGGGAGTGTTGAAAATTTGAAAACAAAGGTTACCATTGGAAAGTTTACATGATAACCAATCCAGCAATGCATGAACATCAGCGATCCAAGCTTATTTGTACAAACAGCAGTGGGTCAAAAGTTCATAGCTATTGCTTGCCATGCAAAAAGATGCCTTCGAAATCTGTCCAGGTCCCTATGTAAAAGTCAAATAATATCGATATATTTTTACGTCATTCAGAAGCTGAGACATAGTAGAACATGGAACTGAATGAACATTACTGTAATTTTGCTATGCAAGAGAGCACGAGCGATCGAAAGTTCGTATCCGTACTGTTTCCACAGAGCGCATTTTCGTTGCGTGGGAGACGCTAACACAAGCTGTATGGGTTAAAGTAACAAACAAATTGATATGAAATAACTAAACCATGCGAAGTTTAATGTCTAGATTGCCTTGAAATTAATTGTCGATATTTTCTATTACAAGACAACATCGATCGTTGCGGTTGAAAAGTGCAGATTAGCTGTGAACGTACGATACAGCGCATGTAATCTTAGTATCTTGCAATGCATACACCATACAGCAAGGCTGAACCGGCCACACACACACACGGTGTACCGTATACTGGATAACCTGTACGGCACATGCACAGTTCTCCACAGTCTACACCACACACACACGTGCAGCGCAGCCTAGCCGCCGTGTCACTCGCGCGCGCACTATCACTATACTAGCTTGTTATTGTCCTGACGAAGTCGCCATGTCTGCTGATTCTCGAATAATAAAATTCGGATTTTATGACCACGAAGAGTTTGAAGAGAGGGGACGGAAAAAACATAGGGCACGATGCAAATTTTGCAATCCATCAACACCTTTTGGAGGCCAGACGGTGCGGCCAGATTGCGCTATCCAGCACTCTATGCCCTGGTCCAGAATGTTCTTTCTGTCAGTCTGTGCCAGCTAGCAGTGCTCCGGTGGAGAGAGTTTTCAGCCATGGAGAACTGATCATGAGGCCACATCGCGCCAATTAAACTTTCCCCACAAATGCTGGAATGCCTCATGTTCTTGAAGTGCAATGCACACATTCTTAGCTTCTGAGCTTCTGAGCCAGAGAACCAAGCTCCTTTAAGTTGGGTGCAGTGGTGCACGTGGCAGTGTGTATGGACTTGTGAAGTATTGCGTTCCACATAATATAGTTTGTATTATTTTGGGGTCTTGTAATAGGTAAAAGATCAAACTGTAGATTGTAGACTTCATGTCAGTTATTTTAGTACCTTCTGTACACACATCTGTTATTATGTACAATATGTAGTGACGGTGACACATAACAGTGTGAACTGTCAGGAAAAAATATTTCAGGTTGTTTGTGGATTTCTTCCACCTTTGGTCACGAAAACTGGCAGTTGCAAGTTCATGAAAACACATTTTCTTGTTTTTAGATTGAGCTCATACACTAATTATGCTTTCTAAAATGAGTGCACAATTTGTATGGTATTTGTGCAGGCACACATGTACTACCGGCATCTACTGCTGTTTAGTTTCTCTCATTTTTTCAATAGAGTGATCAAAGTGATCAGCAATATCCTTCGCAAGGCAGATTAATTTTACTTTTTGGGAACTAAATGGAAGTTGGAACTGATCCCTTCTGTATTTTGTGAAAACCCATGTTTTTGTTTCTAAACACTAGTAGGTGACGGTGTAACTTGAGACAACTGCCCAAGTGCCCAGCTTCTTAAAATAAAGTTTGGTAAATTTAAATGAACTTAATTGACTTACGTGTATTTACTATTTGCTCATTCTTAGGTTTACATACTTCGCTTCAAAAGCCCGCCCTTGAAAGGCAAGATATCTCAATCTAATCCCCATTGCCTCACCACCTCTGGGCAAGGAGTACGGCTACTGAGCTCCAGCTATAATACTATGTTGGATGGAGTGAAAGTATGCTCTGATATTTTTTTCTCTGATATAATAAGTAACCCGGCCTCGGCCTCGGAGCTAATGCCTCGGCCTCGGCCTTGGCCTCGGAGGGTGTGGCCTCGGCCTCGGCCTCGGCCTCGGAAGTAGCGGCCTCGACTACAACACTGCCAACCATTTCATGGTTGCAAACAAGCAGGAATACTCGTTAAAATAAACATTTTCTGGTTAGATTAACGACGGGTCTACAATAGCAGACTTAAATGATTACATCACGCGTACAAAAGAAGCATGGTAACTGGGAGTAAAACAATAAAGTAGTAGCGCTATCGTAAGTTTTAGCAGGCACTCCATTTAGCATAGCACCTGGTGTGTTTATACTCCCAGTTCTCGTCCTGCATTGCAATCATTAAACTCTGCTATCCTGCTCAAAAGTCGTTTTTCCTAGTTATTATATTTAACCAGGAAAGCTTGGTTTTTTACCACAATATGGTTGGATAACTTCTAACTTGTGAGAGCAATGCTGGTTGATATTTTGAGAAAAAAAAGTTATGAGCATTTCGTACAACAATAGACGAGTTGGGAAAATGCTTTCACGCAATGCATCATGGGATGGGTCAAAGGTCAAGTGAAGCACTTACAAGTTGTCACTGTACAGCTGACATTGTGACCCCACCGGAAGTACTGAATTACCCAACTGGCTCATTGCAATATTTCCCTTATTATTATATATTTTGCTTTACCTAGCAGAATTCAACAATATGAAGTAAAATTTCAGTTACTTTCTAATTCTCATGTATACCTTTATAAATAAAAAACCACGTGCAATTAAGGGACAACCTGGACAAAAGGCTTGTGGGGAGAGGGCGTGCGCCTTCTACCCCTCCTTTCGCTTACTGGGACAGTTCATCTTTGGTTTTAGGGGCGAAGAATGTTTTTAACTTGTTATCAAAGCACCTAATAGATCTCTGGCAACTGAGCGGATCAGACTTTCTCGGCATGCATATATCTGGAACTGATTTCCCTTTTTTTTGACGTATTTGAGTACTCCTGCAAATTCCTTTAGGTACGCTGGGATTTTAGTATACCTGGATTCCCTCTGGATTATGTCCAATTTGGGTTGAACTATTCATCAGTTGTATCGGATTTAAGCTCGGACCAAACAGACTCAGACAGATATCTTTGGATTCGGTTGTTCCAAGAGGAAAGATAACTTAGATTGAAGTTCTAATTCAGCCACATTTACTATTTACCAAGGTCATCAGCAAGCCTGACCCAAACCCCCTCCCCATCAACCTCCCCCCCCCCCGTCAATTTGAACCCTGACGATATCCTCTGATCATCTTCATATTCTATATATCTTCTAAACAAGTCACTAATTCCTGGATAATTGCGGCCCGCCCAACTAGCCCACAAACACCCGAATGTTGGGGTACTCAAGGGTGGCAACTGTCAGTGTTCTAACTGTCCAGGGAAGCCATCTGGAGGAAACTTGTCTTAAAGGGGCTTATTGAGTTGGTTCAATAAATTCATGATTTTTTCACACCTGTTGAAATTTACTCACATCTTGATGGTAAATGGTCAAACTAAGAGATTCCTCATATCTGATACACAACTGAAATGGCAATGATAGGGTAATCAATGGTTAAAATCATTAATTACAAATTCGTGACCAGACACTTTTTACCATTAGGTATTGATCATATGCAACCACCAAAACAACAATTTCTCACATTTTCGGTAACTATAGGAAGTGATACATGAGTAATGGGGCTAAGTAGAAGCATTGTCATGCAATGATTTCCTTCAGACTTGTCACAAATAATCGATATGAACTCAATAAGTCCCTTTAAACTTGGGCATTGCCCAAGGGAGTTGTCCCCCCCCCCCCCCAAAAAAAGAAACCCATTACTGAGCGACGCCATCATTGGTTCGAGAAACTAAAACGGCTATAGCCTCTGTCAAGTCTTTCCGGCTGAAGTTCCTTTCTCCTCCCTCCCTATGTAAACACTAGTTGTTACCTTATCAGGGAGCTGTGATCCAAATAACAACTCCCTGGTGTTATACTCCCCGGTATGCGCTACGCCGACGCTACATCCGTGAAGGCTCAGTAAATACAAGGCCTATAGCCTCAATCGTAGGTGAAACGCGTACCTTCAAATCGAAACAAATAAAGGAGGGATAGCAATTGGCAGAAAAACCTTGGCAAAGAAAAACGACTAGTGTTCTTCAAAACCGTGAATCCCAAGAAAAAAATTCGAATACACTTGAAGCAAATTTTTCCTACTGAAATTTCACTCACCTTTTGGTGAGTTGTACCAGGGTCTCTGGCAACTCCCTGGTTGTACACTCAAGCCGTCAAGTATGCCCTAGAGGTGAGAACGAAACGGAACTAACGCAACTTTATGCATCGTCCAAAAACGTTTTAAAAAGGTTCTTAAAACGTATCAACACGTAACTACCATGGGCGCCCGGAGGGGGCAAGGGGGGAAATCAAAAACTTGAAAAAACGAAGAAAAAATAAAGAAAAAAACGAAGAAAATATAACATCAACATTTCTTAACAGTTTAATCAGTGTAAATTTCTACTCTCAAAACAGGAATTAAATAAAAATATCAACACTCAGGCCCCAGCAGCCCCCAGAGCATATTTTTGGTATTTTTAAAGTTTATATTTACGATATTGCTAGTGTTTGCCCTTTTTATATGTGGTAAATAGACCTTGGAAGTGCCATTTTCAGCGATCTGGGAAGCATTTGGGGCCAAACTTTTCTTGCGCTCCGCGCCAACCCATGGTGGCGCGGAGCGCTGAGAGTCTGTCTATGGGCTTCGCCCCCCCCCCCCCACTTGACAAATTTCTGGTTACGCCTTTGTCAGCACTGTGTGGAAGTAGCATCTAAACTCTTCTGGGAGTAAAGTATTTCCCATGAAAAATTTTGCCCCCCCCCCTTGAATTTTTTTCTGCGGACGCCCATGGTAACTACGCTTTAAAAACGTTTCTGGACTTACTGTGCTTGTTGGGTAGTAGCTAGGCATACATGTCCCCCAGTGGTTTTTGTAACTCGAATGATGACTTCAAGGAAGTGTCATCTATAGATCGTCACTTTGTTAAACCCAAAGAACCTTTTTCAGTCCTTATTTTGACTATTTTAGAAAAGCTGAAATAAATGAGCCAATTACTTGAACCGTTCAACTGATATCGATATAGTTTAAGCATTTTTATGGCGTGTTAGAAAGAGCTGGGTTGAAATTACGTAACTTATCGGAGCAAATACTTGCTAACATCTTGACAACAACGAAATAGGCAAAGTATTAAGTGGGATATGGCATCCCCCAAACCAGGGAGTTGCTAACAACTCTCTGCCCGCACATATTTAGGAACAGCCCTAGAGTTCTAAATACCGTTGATAGCTGCACTTTGACTGACATTCATTCAAACAATGCAGTTTTAGTCTGGTTGGTCAGCAATGACTTGCACAGTCAGTTGTGTTCCCAATTAAGCTCACACACTGTGTTTGACAATATTGCCTCGAGCAATTTAAACTCCGGCTACTGTCGCTCTGTCTTAGTTGTGTACTAGCCAGGTGGTTTGGTTTAAATTGGAGGAGGGCTAGAAGTTAACTTAGTAGGGAGAAATGTTACTTTCTGGGGTGAGATTAGAGTGCCTTTAAAAGTGGTCATTCAATTTTCATTTTTTCTTTTAGTTAAAATACTTTCGACTTGACTATTATTTATAATTTGTTCTAAGTAAGATTTAGGAACCATAAGTCCGACATGACACATGGAAAAAGTAGATGTGAGCTAGCTATTCATTTCAGAACTGTACACAAGCTTCAAGATGTTCAGACCTCTCGCGTACCGATCGGTTGCTCTGACCACTGAGCCATTAGCGCCTTTTCGATATCAGGACGGTAGACAAAGAGGACGGAACGAGCAGCAAAAAACTGGACCGCGCATGAGCAGAAGCAAACATCACTCCGTCGGGTTGATTTTCAGAACGGTCGTCGACCGATTTAACGTTCCGTCTGGAAAGAGGACGGTACAGGGGTTGCATGGTAATTTGCCACTTCCATAGGTACGTGTTTCTGTGACGTTATTTGCAAGCTAGATGCATGCAAACTTACATGATTTTGTTCATGTGGCAATCAAGCTGCTGACAAAATGGGCGTAACAAATAACAGCAGTGCATATCTGGTCAGCCATTTTACGAATGATTACGTGCTTAGCTAAGGGAAGTAGCTGTCTTGAGATAGAAACTCACAATTTTGTAAATCCTACTTATTTTGTGTGTGGCTAATTTCTACATTTGACATTTTAACTAACCCTACATTGGTAGCCTATACGTAATTTTCTTACTGAAAGTCAAGATTTCTCGGTTTTTTCGTGCCGTGTGAAAGTACGATTTTTTCCTAGTCTAAGATGTAAGTAACAACAGTTAAGATGGCGTCTCTAATCCTGTATAGGTTCGTCGTTGTTACAACTCATGCAGCGATGAAAGTCGATGCTAACAAAGCATCAGCTCGTCATTGTTTTGATGTCATTCTACCGCACCGTCGTTTCTACATAATAGAAATTGGAAATCCATGTCTGGACGGAATGTCGAGTGCGCGTGAGTCTAGTTCTCTGTCTTGTTCCTCTACCGTCCTGAAATCGAAAAGTCGCTACTGAGGCTTATGAGACGAAGCGCTGTCAACTGAGCTTAAATACTGTCGTGTTTAGTTTTCCATTATTATCGCTGGCTAAGTTTTCTATTCATATATTAATATCCTCTTTCAGTACAAATCAAGTCCCTATGTAAGAGGAAAATGGCCTGAGGTCTCTATGCGACTATGTAATACAGCGTTGATTCACTCATTCATGTAAAGTCGCTGTCTACCACTGACCACTGAACCATTGAGGCCTATGTGACGGAGCGCTGTCAACTGAGCTCAATTAAATACTGTTGGGTTAAATTTTCCATTATTGATTCCTTGTGTGTGTTTGTGACGCCGCTTGTAATCGCGATATCTCAAGATAGGATTGACCGACACTTTTCATATTTGGTATATAGATTTGTCATGTTGAGAGGAAGAACCCTATTGTTTTTGGAGGAGGTCGAAGGTCATCGGAGGTCACCAGAGGTCAAAAACCGAAAACCTTGTAATCGCGTTATCTCGAGATAGGGATGACCGACACTTATGTTGAGAGGCTGGTTACGTTATAGGAGTGCGTCCCATATAGTATTGAGAGGGTATAAAGAGACGATGCTACTTTATATGAATGAGTGGAAGCTATATTAAATAATCTTAGGAATGCCACTATTTAATATAACGTCGCTACGTCTCTCTACCTACTCAATCAGTACTACATGGGACACGCCCCTATGACTTTACAAAGGAAAACTTAACCCAACAGTAATTAAGTTCAGTTGACCCGTCACATGCGCCTCGGTGGCTCTGTGGTCAGAGCATCCGCTCGGTATGTGGAAGGTCGGTGGTTCGAATTCTGCTTGAGGCTAAGTTTTCCATTCATGATATATATATATATATATATATATATATATATACATATATATATATATATTTATATATATATAAAAATATTATGCATGTTTCAAGGAAGGCTTGCGGCAATATAACTGTTTGCCAATTGTGGATGAGTGACTATTTTGAGGGTGAAGTATCCTCACTAAGAATTGGTATATTTATGCATCCATGTTGCTAGCATGAGGAGGAGGAATCTCTCTCTCTGACACAAAGTAATCATCCTTCTCCCTTCCGTAATTATTTCATAAACAATAGCAGAAAAACAGCCGCAAAGCGCCCTAACCTTCTCATCAAAAATCCTTTCCCCATGAACTCCCCCCCCCCCACACACACACACACAAAGAAAATTCCTAATTTTCAAGGGTGTGAATTGCCAGGGGAAGCCCTTGGAGGATAACAGTAGGGGAAATTTTGGGGAGTTATCCAGAAAGCAATTAGCGAGTGTTTACATAGGGTACCCTTCGTGGAACCACTGCAACTGGTGTTTTCCCCGCCGTGAGTCACTAGAACTATATGTTACACATGAAGTTTAATTCAACGAAACTTTTCGATAACTCAGGAGCTTCTGAGCCCTCAAGCATTTTCCAGATTTGACGGAACGACACCGAGGGATGACGCTTCTAGTAGAAACATACAATGTCAGCAAATCGATTTTTACCACAAAAAACTTGAAAAACTGGGAACTTAACCATGCAGCTCCCTCACATAATTTACTGAACTTGATCTAAATGCTATGGAAGGGTAATGAATCGAGGAAACTGTCGCTCCCAGATCATTCTCATTTGACCAAGGTCACATAATCTTTGCCAATCGTTGTTGTGACTTTCATTAAGTACAAATGGTATTTTTATAGTTTTCAGCATGATTATAGCTGTTAGAAAGCTAACGTTTTGAAAGCGAAAGAATTGGTCTACGTATCGTAAGGAGTCATCAACGTTTTCTTCATTTTCTAGAAAATACAATACGCACTCATTCTTTAGAGTTTAGACCAAATCTCCCTCCCCAAAGGGCACTTTAAAATATTTGACAAATGATGATTTTTCGGCAAAGTACTGTCATGTATTAAAATTTTGCGAAAAAAAGACTTGCAAAAGTCTAAAACCTCAAATCGCCCAAACGTACGTTTTGTACCTTTGAGCAAATGAAGGAAGATACAAATGATCTCACGGTTTACTGACGAGACAATGAAGATTCCCCAATGGGGGAGGGGGGGGGGGCTCTCTTATAATTACATCGTTGCACAGTGTGTCTAATACACGACCCCATCACACCAACTGTACAGCATATCCATCCATAGACCCGTCATTATATCAACGTATGTACACATGAAGCTTGCCAGGGACTCTAGCTAAAACGGGTTCTACTCTGACTAACCACACACAAGGAGATCTTTCTGATCTTATTCACTTCTAAGGGAGTTACGTCTTGGGGAGGGGGCAATATCTAGTAGGGAGGGCAATTATGCACGACTCTTGTAACTGGGTCCTGTTGTCTTGCTTTTTGTTCTACAGATGTTTGTTTTTTGCTTCCCGATCCTGGACCATGTTATGGGTACTTTCCTCGAACATTCTATGCCGCAGATACCGGTACATGCAAAGAGTTCATTTATGGTGGATGCCTGGGTAACCAGAACAACTTCGAATCAGTACAGGAGTGTGAGTCAGTTTGCGGCGAGTTTGCGTCCTTTCCCTCGGGTGAGTTCTTAGAAAACAATTATAAAGTATGATAGGGTAACGAGGACAATTTTGAATCAGTACGAAACTGCCTGGAGGGAGTGCTGCCTCTCGTCTCCTTTCCCGTTTAGCAGAGTGTCGAGCGGAGTGGCATTTCCCTTTTCCCCGTATAGCAAAATGGTAAGCATGGTGAGGTGTCTCGCCCCCCCCCCCATGTAAGTTCGTATGTAATAACGTCGGATGTTTGAAATGTTTTCCGATAAGCAAGTTAAGATATTCCGTATGCAGTGACAGGGCCGTAGCCTGTGGGGCAGAATGGCAACTCCCCCTCCCCGAGATTTCCAAAACGTTAATGAAAATTTTCCTACTGGAGAAAAAATACTAAAATGCTGAAAATTTCGCTGTCCAAATTATGATATCAAGGCCCAAAAGCGGGAAATCGCATCTGAGGGTTCCTTTTTTTCCAAAATTTCCCGGATAGGCCCCCGGATCCCCGCCGTGGATGCATTCTTAGGCGGGTTTCTCCTCTTGACGAATGAACCATCTTTCTCCCTCAAGATACACCAGTATTTACGCTGGCTAAAGATAAAATAGCATATCACTACCCTCAGTTATTGACTAAACTCCAATGAGCTGGTAAAGAAACTTTAACATGCATAATATATTGGAGATTGTCACAATTGAAATTTATCTTGAGTGTCAAGAAAAATGTGACTGTAAGTTGCATATATAAGACACCTTCAGCTAAGCATTACGACTTTAATACTGAGTCAGAAATATTACTAAACAAATTCAAGTTCTGTAAAAAAGAAGTGTTTTTATGCGGAGATGTCAATATTGATCTTTTGAAGTATAATGAACACAAGGGAAGCCAAGAGTTTTTAGATTATGTTCAGCAAAGGTTTGAATCCTATTACTTCAAAGCAGGTGTGGCGTCAGCGGGGGAGGGGTCGGGGGCCATGGCCCCCCGTCGGGGAAGGCTGCCCCCCCCCCCCGTCGGGGAAGTTTCCCAGTTTCGTCGGGGAACCTTAATCCGTACGATAAAATATAAAGTCCCAACGACCTTCAGTCGCCCCGAGGATCTGCTTGATTTTGCTCATAGGAAGGGTTGATTCTTCAATAAAGACCCCAAACTTTTCAATTTTTCTTACAAAAAGCCCAAAGTTTTCAATTTTCTTCCATAAAAATCCAAAGTTTTCAAAATTTCTTCAATAAAACTCCCAAATTTCCAATTTTTGTAATAAAAACCAAAAATTTTTCGGCGCGCTTTGCTCGCCACAAATTTTGCGTTTTTAGTCCTTTTGGCCTTTGTCGGGGATTCGGGCTGCTGCCCCCCCCCCCTTCAGGGAGCTTGGCCCCCTGTCGGGCAAATCCTGGCGCCACCCCTGTTTCAAAGCCAGGTACAGTAACACGTTTTAGTTGCACTTTAATTGATAAAATTTTTACGAACAATATTGATGAAGGATTATAAAGTGGATTGTTGATCAGAGATGTTAGTGATCATTTGCCCATATTCACAGTCTGTGGCAACACATTTAGCAAAGAAAACGCTGTGGAGTTTACTTATATCAGAAACATAAGACCTGAAAATTTGGATCATTTTAGGGAAAAGTTATTAGGTGAAACTTGGTTTGAAGTTTTTAATAAAACAAATTTTAATGAGGCATACTCGTGCTTTAAAGTTAGGTTTTTAAAGTTGTTTGGCACTTGCTGCCCTGTTGAAAGAAGAAATAGTATAAAATGACTTAAGCTTAAGCCATGGTTAAAGGAGCTGAGTAGCCGCCAAAGTAGAATAAATTCTCGGACCCGCCGACTTCGTTACGTCACATCCGGTTATGCTTCTTGGTTTATCGATTCGATCCGATACCGATACTTGAGTCAAAGCCATGCATGCAGTGTGTCTGGTGTAACAGTACACTTGTTACTGCCGTTAACAGTACTAACGTTAGCCTAACTTAGGCTAGCGTTAGGGCCTAGGTCTACCACGAAAAACAAACTCATTGATCGAAAAAACAGTTTCAATACCTGCAAAATCCACAATGTTGTTCATGAACCTGCTGCAGATGATGCGCGAAATAGGCGCGTGCCTTGCCACTAGTAACGCTAATATACTACATAGGTACGTACGTTGTGAGTTGTATGCACTACATGCCTGGGTAGATGCATCGATTAGAACCGATACAAGTGGAAACGATTCAAAATTGCCGGCGCCAGAAGAAAAAGTAACGAACTAGAAATTCAAAAAACAAATTGTAAAATATCTTGCAAGTGTAAAATCAAATAACCCAAGAAATAGTATAGGAACGTTATTGCAAAATTACTTTGCAAGATTATTTTAAATGAGAATATAAAACGCATCAGGATTAATATTTTTAAAATTAGCCCCGCACAGAGGGTAATCATCTCGTTTGGTATGATGTATTTATTTTGGAAGTACGCCACTATTCAGCTCCTTTAACGAAAGGGCTGTTAAATGCATGTAAAAAGAAAACATTACATAAGAAGCTTCTAAGAGGAAAGACGGGTAGAAATGAAGAGAAGTTTAAGCATTACAAAACAATCTTACCAGAATATTACAGAAATGTAAGAAAAACTATTTTGACAAGTTGCTCTTGGATTGTAAAGGGGATACTAAGAATACATGGAAGACATTAAATGAATTAATCAAGAAGAAAAGACAGATTCAGGCTTATCCACAAGAGTTTTCACATAATGGTAGTTTCCTTAGTGACAAAAAGGATGTCGCAAATGGTTTCGATAGTTTTTTATGTAATGTAGGTGTAGATCTTGCATAGGGTATTCCTGACGTGACCTATAAATCTGTTAATAATTACTTGAATATTAGAAATGAATGTTCCGTGTTTATTGATAGTTTGGATGAAGGTGAAGTAGTTGTCGTAGTGACACAGTTTCAATCCAAAAGGTCGAAAGATTACAACGATTTAAATATGTATTGTATAACGTCAGGGGCGTAGCTAGGGTGAAACGTTAAGGGGGGTTGGGTAACAAATGGGGGGCCGGCACCGCCGAGGGTCAGGCTTGTCAAGACTATCTAAGCGGAGCACCTCCATCGGTTGGCCCGGAAACGGCACTTCACACGTGTTTTAAGCTGCATGTACCCAGCCTTGAAATTCGAATCTCATGTTTGCCATTTCTCAAATAGGCCTAATGGGAAAAAATCAATCCATGAAAAATGGTAATACACAAGGCCGCACATGCCCTTTTTTTACTAGGGGGCAAAAAGTGGGCATTTTTCTGATCTGTGGCCTGGGGGAGGGGACTAAAGGGAACGGGTATCTCCCTCCTCCTTGGCGAAAATTTGTAATTTCAGAAGGACGTATACAAGCAAATGGTGCAATATTTGAGGGATTTCAGCTTTAAAAGGAAAACGAAAAGTAGTTGTCAGTGACTAAGTGCGATAAAAGTCATTTTTGAGAGCGTGGTGGATATAATGTGAAGCATGACCTCAGCCATTTAACTCCGTTGCTGGGGAGGGTCTAAGGGAGGGGAGGGAGTAATATTGGTTGTAAAACATTATTATGACTAAACTGGTACGGTTTAAAAATGTTTTCAAGCCATTGATGATTGAAGCTACTTATAGCAACAACAACAACATTATAGCTACGCATAAACGCGCGTAGCGCAAGAATTTTAGAAAAGTAGCCTAAAAATACATCCTTATAGAGCTGTAAATGATTGGTGATGTGCACAGATATAGGCATGAAAATATTGATCTGCCTATTTGAAATTGTTTAAGTTCTATCATTACGATCACAGCTATTTCTTATATTTTTAATGCGTTTTCTCTGTATATTCTCAAAGTTGGAAACGGTGCACTTTGAAAATTTCTGGGGGTAATTGCCCGCCCCCGCTGTGAACGGCCGTGGATAGGATATTGAGCTGAGATAATACAAGAATCATACTGAATTATGCATCACTTTTCATATATTCTGCCTGCAATACTCCCATATTCACCTTTTAGTATACCTCTGTTACATTTGTCCGTCACCCTATCCATAGGCTACATATCCCCTAGATCATACCATTTGTCTCCAACCTATGGTTACCATATTTATTTTCTAGCAAGGAGGACATAGATCACTGTCGTGATGTAGGGGTCTAAGGGTGTCCCCTTCCCTTTGGAAATTTTTCTGGTTTTCAATGGTGCCAAGATGCAAAATGGTGCTGTATTTGTTCACGGACTCAAGTCATCGGTATATTACTTGGTCAGACCTATAATACCACCAGTAAATCTTTCAAACTATTTGACCCGCAAAGCAGAAGTAGGGATCATGTGGGAAACACATGAAATCCGGACCTTGTTGGCAATTTTACAAATCCGCCCGGACAGCCGGACGCCAGTGCGAACTAGTAAAAAGAGGACTTGTCGAAAACAATCGTTCTACAGTGCACTTGTCATGGGCAAGGAGAGAGACACGACGTACTTGTTAAGGATAGAAGAATTACCGTATTCGAACGCAGTGCCTGACCGTAAGGCATATTTTGTGTATGAGACCATATAGGAATGGTCGTGCATGTAAGAATGGTCTTCAGCAGGGGCGGCGCCACAGGGGAGGCAGGGCAGGCATTTGCCCCCCCCCTATGGTTTTTGACCCAAAAAATAAAATCGTCTAAATAACGTTTTAAGACACATAATTTTGTAGGGGGTGGGGTGAGGTGTAACAGTATCATGGAATAAAGTATTGCGATACATTATCCGTCGCATATAGGACATTTTCGGTGTAAATCCTCGAAAATTTTGCGCGCTTCGCGCGCGTTGTCTTCTCTGTCTAACTCATTGTACATTCGCCCGTTACTGCATCCACCGCAGAGCTTACACTTAGGCCCCTTCTACATCCCAGAAGACCCATGATTGAATTTCTCTCTGGGTTTTTTTTTTTTTTTTGTCGTTTAAGGGTTAATACCTAAAATCCTGGACAAAATTATCTGGGACAAATCCCCGCGCCCCACCTCAATGTTGGTTTTGAAGGTGAATTAAAGTTGAGCGCTGAAGAAAAGAGCGCGCTTTTCGTTTCTTCTCAACATTGAACGAGGGGTGGAGGGGAAGGTCCGGAAGTGTCCCAGTAATTTTGTCCAGGATTGTAGTAGCGTAAACAATGGGGGGGGGGGGGGCGAAAATACAGTATATCCCCTAGCGAGATTCTGTGAAAATTGCTGTCTATTTGAAAACAAGCAAAACATAGTATTCAACACTAAACTGACTGATTTGAGTGATTAAAAGTTAATTCAAATCCGTATTTGACCGACGTATTTATCAATATTCTGTCATTTTCGGACTATTCCATGGCTACCTTCACGACCGTGGCTCACGGAGAAGTAGGCCTACATCATATTTTAGTGTGTAAATCCAGTACGCATGGACCTACCAGCTCTAGTTGTACACTTGCCCTACACATGCAGTGACATGTCTGTAGTGCAGTATCGTATACAATCAGTGGAGGAGGGGGGAGGGTAGGATTTTCACTTCCGTGTACATTGTTCAATCATGTCACAACAATCACAAAATGGTTAAATTGGTACGCAGGGAAGGTTATACCAGAGGAAGAGTAACAGTTCCGTGAAAGTGGGAAAGTATATATAAGGCGTGTAACATATCTAGATGTCTTAAGTGCAATTTGAAAGATCTGGGAAGGGCCATTTCTTGCGATATGGGAGCTGTTTTGGCAAAAATTTTATCGGCGCAGTCCGCGCCAGCCAATAGAAATCATGCCACATATCAAGATTGCTTCAGTGCAATTTGAAAGGTCTGAGAAGGACCATTTAATTGCGATATAGAAGCCATTTTGGCAACATTTTAAACGGTACGCTCCGTGCCAACCGTTAGTGGCGCTCCGCTTCTATACCAACGCAACCAAACACCGTTCACACGCTCATGCCTGTCAGTCGTCACGTATCAAGTATCGTACGGTTTAAAACTGCCTCCAAGATCCCGAGAAGTGCCATTTCATGCAGTCTGGGGGGTCTGTAGGGCGAAAATTCTCTTGTACGCTTCGCACAAAACTACCGGTATGATGGCCCCGCTTCGATGGCAACTTCCATTCTGCGCCCCTCCCCCAATAGCCAACACAAATCGCCGCCCTTGCCCGTTTGTTATGTAATCGTCGACAATAAGTGCAACAAAGTTAGAAAACTGTAGGCGGCCAAAAGTAAAGAACGTTGAATTACTTACCTAGAAACTAGATTTCTCGAGAAAAAAATATGACTTCAAAAGATGCAAAATATTGTACCAGATTGCGTCTAAGGCTTCCCGATAGTCGAAAAATCTTTCACACCCCCTCCCCTTAACCCCTCCCTCAGAACCGCGATCACTCATCTCATGCCTGGGGCGGATGCAGGGGGAAGGAATCAGTCGCTCCCAAAAAATTCAAGAGAAAACGGCAAAAACGTTTGTTAAGCTATAGTATGAGGAGGGGACAGGATGTAAGTACGCTGCATCTTCGGTCTATGTCCGTCCCCTATACGTTTCTTTGCCTGTGTTTTTTTTAGTTTCTTCAGTTAAACGTACGTTACCTATCCGTTCATTGTTAGTTCTATTCCTTTACGCTTCCGTTGCTTATGCGTTAGTATCCGTCGAACATTCGGTACACGTACTGTACTTTTACGTTTCATCCGTTTGTTGTCCGGTAATGATCCGGTGAGCAATAGCAATCACTGGAGACGAACGGATACTAACGGAGAAGTCTAGTATGAGAAACGCACGATAAAATGATAAAACGGAAGCTTAGCGGATAAGTAACGAATACGTAATGGGGACCTTTTTCGGTCGACGTCTGGTCCAAGTTTTGTGCATGACTTGTTCAAAATCTCTCGCCGTTCATACCGGACGTTCCCGGTCATGAAACGAAGTCGGCGGAGGAGAACAGGAGACTAAACGGATACTAACGTACATCAACGGAGTGCCATTTTGGGTCTTCGTTTCCTCTACGTTATTGCAATCAGGTGAGCTGTGACAGGCGCTTAAAGACTGACGTGTGTTATGGTACGGTATCTCCCTCCCTCCTCCCTCTCCCTCCCTGGTGACGCCATCCCAACCAATTATTTATACCTCTGCCTGTGAATTCATTCTTAAGATTTAAGTCCAAATTTTACATAAATAATACTGCAATAAAACAAATTGCAATCAGTTTTGTCTCTTATCCCATACATGCACGTTTCATTTTAGGAGTTTAAAGTGGACCTAAAGTGTAGAATTATAAGAATATATATTTTAGACGTTGGAAACGAATTTTACTCATCCAACTCTCATTTTCATAGCTCACCCTGTTGCTGAGATATAAAAAGTTAAAATTTATTCATTTCATTTGAAATAGTCAATTGCGCAATAATTTGTGATGATCTTCTTGTAAAACTCACATTACTTGCTTTTGTTTCCTTTTGAAATTGAAATGTTTATATAACCTTGCAAAAATAACTGCTGTACGGTGAGGTTTTGTATAGTCAAGTCACCCTGTAACAGTGAGAAAGTGATCACATTTTGGCACAACCTGCACAAGGTGCAGAGGCTTTCGAAAAAATAAAGAAAACAAAGAATTTAATTTGAGTAGTACAAGAATGACATTACAAATTATTGCGCCATCTACCATTTTAAATTGAATAAGCACCAACATTTTATATATCTCAGCTCAGGAATTCCTGTAAAGATGGCAGTTAGACCATTTGGATTCATTTTTCAAGCTTTGTAGCATATGTTTTGAATTTTTAGCCTTTAGGTACACTTTAAATTTAGCTAAAATTTGGCAGTTCTTTATAGACCACAAAAATACATTTTCTATGTGTGTTTCTTTCAACATAAAAAGCTGATTTAACTGTATTTTCAAAGCAAAGTGAACTCAAAGCAAGCTGGAGTGATTTCACATTCTCACATTGATGAGCAGTTCTCCCTTTTCTGTGCCTTTCAATCGTTTTGGCTTACAGACCCTTAAGGGTGCAATTTGCAAAATTTCAATATCTCCTATGCATATTACGTAATGATACCATACGATTATGAAGGACACTAAATCGGATTTAAATTTAACGATACACATAATTCAGTCTATTAATGTGAGGAAATGACGTCACTCCTGTTTGCGTAAAGTTTACTTTAGCTTGCAAATTTGGTTACATCATTGGTTCAAAAACTCGAAAACTATAGGTAAAAGTTTAATGGTATCTCATAAGAGTTATGATTCCTCTCCCTTTTATAAAATTCAATTTTGCGTATAACTCTTCCTCAGTGATTCGGCTTTTCTATAAGCAAGAAAAAATCACATAATGAGGATTAATTTTTTATCATTAATTATGAAATTGCAGACATGAGATCCATATTTCAATGATGAATACATACAGTTTAGAACACTCGGGAAGTGCCGTTTCCGGACATCTGGAGGGTTTGCAAAGTCAAAAATTTTCTTGAACGCTCCGCGCTAACTGATGGTGGCGCTCCGCTTAGAAATATGTATTACCATTTTTCATAGATTTATTTTTTCTCCTTAATTGAGAAATTGCAGACATATGATCCCCCCCCCAATATTTTTTCGTTCCGCCGCGCTTGCTGCATAGTTGAAGCGTCTCATTCAGTGAGGGGCCGATTTTCACTGACAGACAAACAACCCTTCTCACAGTTCGTATTTATTTCAGACAAAAAAGTTTTTTTTTAGAGAAAAATAAAGTCCAAGAAAATGAAAACGCCAAAACGCAGGTTCTGACACGGGGAGGGGGGGGGGGTAGGGTGAGGCTCGGAAGTCTTCAATGCCTGCACCCCTCCAAACAATAAAGCTGGGTCCGACCCAGCATGCTTTGCCACCCCTATCGAAAAACCCTGGCGCCGCCCCTGGTCTTCAGTGTATGGTTGCCATGTTTTCAGTAAATCAACCAGCCATCCGAAAGGCCGAAAGGGTCTAAACCTGATAATATCACATCCGAACTAGTCGTTGGGACGTTCGTTTTATCGTCCAAGTGAATTATATGTGAATTAAACGACAGTGCAGATTATATACCTAATTTAGTGAAAGTAAGCATTTTAAGGTCATAAGTTGATTTCATACGTGCGTAAAATGTGTTTTTCACACATTTACTTTTTCTTAATTCTTACACATTTTATTTATTTATTTATTTTTTGAAGGAAATACTTCAAAGTTTATTTCCGTTCAAACATTTATTTTTTTTAATTCTTACACATTTTATTAGGACACAAAAAAATCTGGGGGGCCTGGGCCCCAGCCCCCCCCCCCCTCCCCCGTAGCTACGCCGCTTTATAAAGTATGTCATTGATGTGATAGCCAAACCTTTCTCCTGTATTTGTAACCAGTCATTCCAGACAGGTGTATTTCCAGAGAAAATGAAAACGACGAAAGTAATACCTCTCTTCAAAGCAGGTGATACGGATAAATTTAACAATTACAGACCCGTTTCGATCCTCCCCCAGTTCCCCAAAATTTTAGAAAAGTTACTTGATAAAAGGCTGTGTAAATTTTGTAACAAATACAATTTATTAGCTGACAGTCAGTAAGGTTTTTAGAGCTGGTCGCTCAACTGTCATTGCCCTTACCAAGCTTGTAGATCACGATACAACGGCCATCGATAAAGGAGGCATGCTGTTGGCGTTTTCATAGATCTTATAAAAGCTTTTGATACAATCAGTCATACTTTATTGCTACAAAAACTGGAATATTATGGTATAAGAGGAATTGTGAAAAGTTGGATCGCTAGCTATCTTTCCAACAGACAACAGTTTGTACAAATCAATGATTGCACTTCAGATCTATCAAGCATTAAGTGTGGTGTTCCTCAAGGATCTATCTTATGGCCTAAACTATTGATTTTATATATTAATGACATTTGTAATGTGTCGGATGTGTTTAATTTATTATTTTTTAGGATGATACAAATATAATCTGCTCTAGAAACAAGGGCGCATCCATCCTCTAGCTTATGGAGGGAGCAGTTTGAAAAAGAGGGCGCCGGCAAGTGGTAGTTTTACTTATTGCTTAGGACGCAGGAGGAGCGCAATTTTCTTGTATTTGGGGGCGCCAGACTGGTCATGGGGGCAACTGGGGACAGTTGCCCCCCCCCCCGATCAGCGTTTGTCTGGAAATGATATTCGGCAGTTAGGTTTAAATTTATGTGAGGTTTTAGATGAGTTCAGAGTATGGTTTACTGGAAATAAGCTATCTCTAAATGTTAGTAAAACCTTTATGGTGTTTACAAAACGAAAACGTGATAAGTATATTACTATAAAAATTGATAGCTGCATTATTGAAAGTGTATACACTACGAAATTTCTTGGGGTGGTTATTGACTGTGATTCAAATTGGAAGGAACAGATCAAAAGGGTTAACTCTAAAGTGGATCAAAGCATTGCTATTATGTATAATTTAAGAGAATTATTGACTACCAGCTCAATGAAGATCCTTTATAACTCTTTGGTTTTCCCTTACATCAGCTATTGTTGGGAAATACATATGAAAGCAATATTCACTCAGTCTTTGTAATGCAGAAGAAAGCTATTAGATTGGTTTATAAAGCTAAATTGAATGACCACACAAACGTATATTTTATTGACATGAATATTTTAAAGCTCGATGATCTTGCGATATTTAATGCAGCCCTCTCATTGTTTAAAGCTAAAAATAGTACATTACCTCCAAACATTCGATGTTTTTTTTATACTGGAAAACAAGGTAATTTACGTACTCGCTAAAAAGACGAGTTTTATCAAATTTCTGTCCGAACAACGTTAAAAGCTATGAGTGTTTCTGTTTATGGTGTAAAAATTTGGATTTATCTTAATACTGACCTTAGGAACTCAAAAAGTGAACGTGTTTTCAAACTCAAGTTGCAATTAGAATTCATTGATAAGTATAAACAACTGTTTTGATTTTACGATTAGCAACGTTAGCACTGCAACTTTCATTTCAGTTACTTTGATATATTGAGATATGTTGCTCTGAAAATTGATCATTATTTTAATTGTTTTGGGTGAGAGATTCATGTAAGTTATTCGTAACTCTTCCTCTCTCCTTTCCCATTTCGTGGGTTTGTTTTGATGATTGTTAATTGTTCTTCGTTTCTTTTTTGCTACTCTTTTGTTGATGTTGTATTACATGTCATTTATGTGTTCATGTATGGATATAAACTGAATAAACAAACAAATAAATCTGCTGTGATATATATCTATATATACATATATATATATATATATATATATATATATATATATATATATATAGGTCGCAATACTGCGTTGCATAGGGTAGAAACACAAAGATGCAGAAAACATGGTAGATCCTATGCAAAGAGTAGTTCTAAATTACAACTTTTCGGGTTAAAACCCTTCAACAAGGTAAGACAATGTACAACTGACAAGGCAAGAAAGATAACACAATTCTTAAGGATACGCTCAACTAAACATGGGAACCAAACAGACCTGGACAGGACAAAGTGCAACGAACCCAGGACGGGCGTAAACAAAACACACACACGAAAAAAACTGTCTACCGGGAAGAAAAGGCGGGTTAGAGTAAATCGAATTTGGAATTCGACCAACCACACACAAGGAGATCTTACTGATCTTATTCACTTCTAAGGGAGTTACGTCTTGGGGAGAGGGCAATATTTAGCATGGAGGCATTAATGCACGACTCTTGTAACTGGGTCCTGTTGTCTTGCTCTTTGTTCTACAGAATGTTTTATGCCTCCAGATCCTGGACCATGCCATGACAAGGATCATCGACTATTCTACGACGTACATACCGATATATGCCAATATTTCCTTTATGGTGGATGCGAAGGTAACCAGAACAACTTCGAATCAGTAGAGGAGTGTCAGTCAGTTTGCGGCGGGTTTGCGCAGTCCAGCTTCGGTGAGTTCTTTAAAAAACGACTATAAAGTATGACAGGGTAACGAGAACGATTTTGAATCAATACGAGAGTGCCGGGAGGAGTGTTGCTACTCGTCTCTTTCCCGTTTAGCAGAGTGTCGAGCAGAGTGGCATCTCCCCTCTCCACATACAGCAAAATGGCAAGCGGGGTGAGGCGTCTCGCTTTCCTCCCCCATGTAAGTTCGTATGTAAGCAAATTAAGATATTAAATGCGCAGTGAAAGTGTCGTAGTCTGCGGGGGCATGAGGGGTGAGTGCCCCATCCCCGAGATTTCCTAAACGATGAAAGTTTTCCTACTTGAGAAAAAAAACTAAACTGCTGAAAATTTCACAGTCCAAATTATGATTTCTAGGCCCCTAAAACCTGGGATCGCATATGAGGGATCCTTTTCTTCCATACTTTTCCCGGGGAGGCCTCTGAGTCCCGCCATGGATGCATTCTTAGGCGGGTGTCTCCTGCTGATGAATGAACCAAATCATGAAAATATCATCGATGTTTATGATTTTTTATGATTTGGCCGCATTCAGTCAATGAACTGAATGACTTTCTAGCTGCCTTAAACATCTGTCACGAGTCTATTAAGTTCAATATGGATAAGTCGTACCAATCACTACCTTACTTAGACGTTCTTGTGAGTATCGTAGATGGACATCTTAAAACTATATAGGGTGTATTCTGAACCCACTGATATGCATGCTTATCTATCCTTTAGTAGCTTCCCTCCGTTTCACATCAAGAAATCTATTGCACGTAGTCAGTTTATTCGATTCAATTAAGCGTATTTGCTCGTCTAACGATCTTTTCCTTGAGGACTCAATTAATCTCTTTGTAAACCTTCTACGTCGGGGATTCCACTACAAACTGCTAAAAGGGTGCTTTGACAATGTTAACAAGATTAGTCGTGAAAGCTTGCTTCAGTACAAAGAAAGGAGAACCAATAAATTCCTTTAGTCACTGTCTACGATCCTAAACTGACCCCCTTTGTGAACAGCATCAAACGAGCCTGTATGGCACTCAAAACAGATTCATAAATTCCAGAATGTTTTTCGTCACCCCCTGTTCAAGCCTTTAGACAGCCATCAAATCTACGTAACCTGTTGGTTAAAAGCTGCATTCGCCCCACCCCTAGCCCGACGGGCAATCACCCTTGTCAAAATCCACGTTGTAAGTTATGTGATCACATTGACACTAGTGAATATGTTACTATCAATGGACTCAAACTTTGCCTTCAGAATTTCAGTATACGTATGAGCTACATGTAAACTTCTTCGTTAAACGTCTAGTACTCACTGAGGAAGGAGATGGATTTTAATCTCCGAAATATTTGAGGAAAAATAAAGTTTGTTGGTTGACAAAGACATTATCGCTTATTAACTTTTTTGAACTATTCTATCAACCAATACGTGGACGGATTTAAACATGTTATATATAATATATATATATCACCCCAGTTTATGCATGTTTTCAAGGAAGGTTTGCGACAATACAACTGTTTGCCGATTTTGGAGGAGTGACCATTTTGAGGGTGAAACATTTTCGCCAAGAATTGTTATGTTTATGCATCAATGTTATTAGCATGAGGAGGAGGAACCTCCCTCTGTCATAAAGTAATCATCCTTCCCCCTTCCATAGTAATTTCATAAGCAATAGCCCAAAAGCAGCCACAGAGCGCCCTTACCTTCTCGTCAAAAATCCTTTCCCAATGAAAGCTCCCGCTCAAATTTAGTTTTTTAGCTATACCCACCCGTCTCCATCTTCCCCACCGGCAAATTCGTAATTTTCAAGAGCAAGAATTGCCAGGGAAGCCCTGGGGGGGGGGGGGGGGCAACACTAGGGAAATTTGTGGGGTTATCCAGAAAGCAGTTAGCGAGTGATTACTTAGGTTACCTTTCGGGGAACCACCGCAACGAGTATTTCTCTCCGCCGTGGGTTACTAGAGCTATATGTTACACATGAATTTTAATTCAAAAAATTTTTTTCGTTAATTCAGGTAGCGGCGGACCGTCTATATAGTCAGGGGGTGGTCGCCCCCCCCCCCCGACGGACTCAGATCGCCTATCGGTGCACTTTTTAGGTTTTTACCGTACTGTACTTTTGCACCATTATTAGCATTGCTTCCAAATGACATGTGTTGTTTTTAGGCCCAGATAACAAAATGCCCAAACAGCCGTCATTATCTGTACTATCTGTACTATATGTTCTGATGAAAAGGGTCATCTTCTATTATCAGGGCTGGATGACTCGAGACCGGTCTCGAGTGCCGATTCTCGTGACTCGTGACTCGGACTTGGACTCGGCACTCAGACTTTGGTTCGGAATGGACCGACATGACGCGGAGACCAGTGTTGTTTTCAAGACCAGCATATCCGAGACCAAGACCAAGACCGAGACCAGTGGGTGTCGACACCGAGACCGAGACCAGGAGAAGAATTCGAGACCGAGACCGAGACCAAATGTACATAATTGTATAAGAAAATGAAACAAACTGTTCAACATTTTGAATACTTTATTTACCTGAATTTACTACCTTATGCTCTACAAACGACCTATAGCACCAAGAGTGCATCAGCTCATTGATATATACACCTGTTTTCTATCAGGCCTAAAAAATTGTTTCTTTGCTTTCGACCGCCCGCACGTAATTTTTCGTCCGCTCGTATTATTTTTTTTTTTTTTTTTTAGTTTCTTATATATTTTTCTTTTTAGTTTTTTTGCCTTTTGTGTTGTACACAAACCTATATATTTTCCAGCGAAACTTTTTTGTTCTTGACTGAAATACCTTGCACTAAATGGCCCATATATGTTGAATATCCAGTCGAAAGCAGAACAATTAAAACGCCTCCTTCACGCACACACACGCACACACACACACACAAACACACACACAACGGTCGAGGAAAACCATAGGCCTGCTTTGTCCTGGAGTTCCGTGTTACTGACTTCCCCATTTTCAACACTGACTATGGAGAATACCTAGACGTACGTAGCTAGTTCGAATATACACAATTGTTCGTTGTACAACTATTTCTCAGGGACCGTAACCGCGGAACCAATTTTTAAATGCGGGGGCTAACCATCAAAGCGGCATAACATTTTCAAGAAAATAAAAGCCTTTTAAAGCGGCCCAAATGCCCACGGTAGGAAAAGTGCGGGGACTAAATCCACCACAGCCCCAGTCTCCGCTGTCCCTGTTTCAGTGGCCTGGCAGGTCTGCCTCGAAGCGTACCCGTGGAGATACAGTCCACTCGATCAGCCATTGCACAGACTCAACGCACGTGGCTACTGCTGTTCGTTGGGGGCACATGCAATGTCACTGGCGTTGCAAGCGGGTGGACAATATCCTGGGGTTCCGAGGGTTCAGCGGGCCCAACCTGCAAATGCGCAAAAAAATCTCCAAAGATCATAACCTACCTACCGTCTAACCATCCAGCAAAGACCCGAATGAACCAACTTGACAAAGCTATCCACAACTACAGAACCAACTGCTTTTGAAGAACGGCAGGCAAGGATGGGATTGGCAATTGAACCGGGATCTGGTGCATGCAAGTCCTGGCTGTTACCCCCGTTCCTCCCCACGAAGACTGAAGGGATCATAGGAAAATGGGTTTATGATACCATTAGTTTGGGCCCCTCCCTGCCTCTTGTCCATGGGCCCCGAGGGTCGTGCTACGCCGCTGATCACTGCGATCAGCGGCGTAGCACGACGCTAAGTTTGAAGAAATCAAACCCATGGGTTATTTTCAGAAAAAAGTACCTCTAGTCCATGAGATTTTGATAATAACCAAGTAAAAGTTTGGGATTTCTGGGGGGAAATCGCTGCAAAGAACAAATTTTGTGAACTGTCCTGGGCTCAAACTAATGTGCCCCCCCCCTTCAACCTTAATTTTCGGTTGTGGCCACTTTCTACCCCCCCCCCCCACACACACACACTGAAATGAACTCCATAGATTTTTTTCTTCCGTACATGTAAGACAACAAAACGAAAATTAGCAGAGATGATCTCCACAAACTACCCCAAAAATACAACTATAATGTAATTTTGTGGAGCCCCTAGGCACGTGCCATGCTGGCCCACGCTTAAGCCCGGCCCTGATCGAGGGATGGGGTGGGGGAGCATTCGGGTAAACACTGACGTCTTTTTATACCTGGCACGGATCCAGGCGGAGCTCAGGGGAATTTAGCCCATTCTCTTCATAACCATTATTCTTAAAGTAGTCAATTTTTGGTGTTAGAACTGTCAGTAGTAAATAATTCAATTTCATATACGTTAACATAGATCTCTGGAAAGCTAGAAAAGCTGATTTTTCTCTTTTTACACTACGAGTGCGGTGAAGCATTGCTGTGCTCTTCTATTATTTGGCCGGCCCCCTTTTTGGAAATTGTAGATCCTTGTCTTATCCGTCTTTGTTCATAAGAGGAAATTTAGTGGTCTTTGTTTTGTTACGTTTACTTACTGTTTCGATCTATGGCCATCGTTAATATTAGGGGAAGGAATAAAGGTTAGAATAAGACTTAGCCTATTTCATTGTAGTTCTCGTCCTCTTGCACTCAAAACAAAACAAGTTCAATTTACACAGGGACTTTAGGACTCGGACGCGGACTCGGGCCTTAGGACTCGGACTCGGATACCAGGGACTCGAACACGTACTCGGATTGGTGGACTCGACTCTAGCGCTGTCCAATATAGGAGGTAGGTTTAGCCCAAACTTGTCTACACGCTATATATGCACTAATGTATGGTGGAGCTTTGCTTAGTTCATTGCTTCCAAACCGGGCGCGACAACAAGCTTACAAAATACACGAAGTGACCTTTCATTCACCCTCGCAGTACCATGAAAGATGTTGAGGAGGGAGCAAAAATAATTGTTGCGAAAATAGCCCTGTTCCCGTCGGGGATAATTGTCAACATGGACAATAAAAATAGTCTATGCAGATCCCACAAACTGAAACTGTTTCCCAAATGATTTGAAAAGAACCCTCTGGTTAAAATGAAATAAAAATGTCGTCCTAGTGGGAATTGTTTTAGAGTACTGGACTCATATGTGATGAGCAGTTTCCTTTTTGCTTTCCTTCAAGTGACCATTTCCAAAGGTATATGAGCATAATAACCGGCTTTGCTTACTCTGCAAATGTAGAGTGGTCATCTGACACTGTATGATAATGCCATGACAATGCTTCTTTCTGTACTTTCGTGATTCTCAAATGCCGGAAAATCACATCTAGTAAAGTTTACTTTCATTTTTCATGAAGAAGGTACTCTAGAGGGTCAGGCAGACCTTCCGTCTTGGCCATTTCTATTGCAAAGCGGTCACATAATGACATACAAAATGATATACGATTTCATGAATTCTTTGTATTCTTATCTTGATTTCCAGATGCCAAAAATGTACATCTAACAGTGATTTATTTCCAAAATTTTGTTCCCCTTTTAAGGTTTCTTGCATTTGGCTCTAGCAGATTAAATCTTTATCCGCACAAAGTTAGTCCCTTTTTACATAAAATCTTGAACCTAGACCTGACAGAAACATGAACATGAAGTGAATTGTAATGGCCGCCTTTGTACTAGTATTTGAAAGGAAGAGAAAGAAAATTTAAACATGTTTTAATAGAAATATTTGGGGAGGAGGAATAGGAGGGCAGTTTTCTACCAGGTGGGGAAATCTAAAAGAAAAGATTGAAAAGCCTTAACTTAGATCGTGTTGAGACATAGGGTTTCTACCTACTTCAAAGCGCCCCTACAGGCTATTCTCGCCACTTCTGACCGAGTTCCCTAGCTCCGCCACTGAACTCAGGAGCTTCTGAGCCCTCAAGCATGTTCTAGACTTGGAGGAAAGACACCGAGCGATGACGCCTTTAGTAGAAACACACAATTTCAGCAAATCGATTTTCATCATAAAAAATTGAAAAACGAGGGAGATTACCCATGCAGCTTACTCACCTAATTAATTTACTGAACTGAAATGCTATAAGAGGGTAATAAATCAGAGAAATTGTCGCTACCAGATCACCGTCATTTTTCCAAGGTCACAAAGTCTTTTGCCAGTCGTTGTCATGACTTTTTATCAAGTTCAAATGGTATTTTTATAGTTTACAGTATGTTTATAGCCTGTTAGAAAGCGCATGAGCTTTATTTAGTCTTAAAAGCGACAGAATTGGGCTACGTATCGTAAGGAGTCATCAACTTTCTCTTCATTTTGTAGAAAATACAACGCATATTCATTCTCTAGATCACATGTCCTTCCCAAAGAGCACTTTAAAATATTTGAAAAATGATGATTTTTCGGCAAAGTACTGTCATGTACTAAAACTTTGCGGAAATAAACTTGGAACAGTCTAAGACCTCAAATCGCCCAAACGTACGTTTTGTACCTTTGAGCAAATGAAGGAAGATACAAATGATCCCACGGTCTACTGACGAGACTAAGAAGATTCCCCAATGGGGGAGGGGGACCCTCTTATAATTAAATCGTTGCACAGAGCATGTGTAATATACGACGCAATCACGCCGACTTTACAGCATATCTATCCCTAGACTCATCATTATGTCAACATATGTACACATGGAGCTTGGCAAGGACTCTAGCTGAAACGGGGTTCTACTCCGACCAACCCAGACAAGAAGAGATCTTGCTGATCTTATTTACTACTAAGGGAGTTACGTCTTGGGGAGGGGGCAATATCTAGTAGGGAGGGCAATTATGCACGACTCTTGTAACTGGGTCCTGTTGTCTTGCTTTTTGTTCTACAGATTGTTTTTTGCTTCCTGATCCTGGACCATGTTATGGGCACTTTCCTCGAATATTCTACGACGTATATTCCGGTACATGCAAAGACTTCATTTATGGTGGATGCGAAGGTAACCAGAACAATTTCGAATCGGTACAGACGTGTGAGTCAGTTTGCGAAGTATCTGCACCCTCCGACTCCGGTGAGTTCTTAAAAATTAATTATAAAGTATGGATAGGGGAACGAGAACAATTTTAAATCAGTACGAGAGTGCCGGGAGGAGTGCTGCCGCTCGCCTCCTTCCCCGTTTAGAAGAGTGTCGTGCGGAGTGACATCTCCCTTCTACCGGTATGGCAAAATGGCAAGTATGGTGAGACGGATGGCTTTCCTCCTCCCCCCCCCCCCCCGTGTAAGTTCGGAAGTTTGAAATATTTTCCGATAAGCAAATTAAGATATTACGTATGCAGTGATATATTCAAACTTAAAAAGAATGAATTCATTTCGTAAAGATCATCCGTTCTTTTAAGTAAGGTGGGTTACCGGAATCAAACCAATTGACAATGGTGCTGTCGATGTTGACTCAGGGGAGGGATGATACCTTTACTCTTTGAGAAATATTTCTAGTTCTAAGTTTAACTAGATCTCAAATGGTGTTATCTTTGGTAAAGATTTCAACCGATAACATGATCTGAAATTTTAATTTTGATTGAATTTTTCGGTTGTGGCATGGCATCCGTGAAAGGCTGGTACCCTGCGCCACCTCCCCCTAGTCCTCTTAATATGCCACTTTGGGAACCACCATCGGTTGGAGCGTAGCCGTAGAGTAGGCCTGCAAGAAAATGTTTGGTCGAAGTGTTTCCCAGATGGGGAAATAACACATTTTAGACCTTAAAAGTTGCATCTAAACATTCTTTTCTTTTATATTGCATGCTTTAGAAACACGTTAAGATTTCAATAAAAAAGTTAGATTTGATTTGAAACGAAATGCAGTCACCTCAGTTTTGAATGAGTGCGCCCGGGTATCCTATTTCATGAATGACTTTTGAGGATTGTGTTACAATATGTTTCTCACTGAGTTGTGAAATTCACGTTTGGAGTAAATCCTTGGTCTACTTTGAACATGCAATATTTATGTTCTGACATATCATGGAATATTATACCTGAAGTAAAATAAGAGGACATTTGTGAGATTTAGCTGTTGTTTCAAAATAAGTTTGCGACTGCTTATACTCTTTAAAGTAATAGTTACTTTACCAGCTATTTAGCTAATAACTGCAGGTAATCATAGGTTATTTTCTCTTTGGCCAACGTATATGCTCGTATACGCAAGTGATGTACCTTGTAGGAGAAAGATGGTTTGTTAGTCAGGAGGAGAAACCCGCCTAAGAATGCTTCCAAGGCGGAGGTCCAGGGACCTCCCCGCCCGGCCTTCCCGGAAAAAATTTGGGAAAATAAGGAACCCTTATATATATGCGTTTCCCCAGGTTTTGTGGGACTTGATATCATAATTTGGACAATGAGATGTTCAGCATGGCATTGTTTCTTCTAAAGTAGACGAACTTTCATTTTTCGATTTTCAAATCTCAGAGGGGGAAGTTGCCGCCCCTGCCCCTGAACAGCCTACGGCCCTGGCTTGGAGAGATGATCTACGCTGTGGTGAAGGCTATACTGCACCTAACGGAGAAGTAGCCCAGTGTGATCCTGATGGCATCTACCCATGCTGTTCCCCTCATAAATGGTGTGGTAACACGGCAGCTCATTGTACCTGTGGAGGGTGCATCGACTATAGTGGTAAGCCGTAACATTTTTATTGTATCATGTGCATATGGTTGTAGGAGGCGGAGGAGCAAAGAAAGTCCCCTCCCCCCCCCCTCACAAAAACATAAAATAAGAATTAAAAGTAACTTTTTGTCACATCTGTCAAAATTTATATATTTACAAATAAATTTGTACAGATGCAACTTGAATGGCAAGGACTCAGATTGTCATTTTTAGAGATAAGAGAGTAACGTCATAGCGGAGGGTGCAGTGAGGAGGGAGTAGCTACCTGATCCCTGGAGGATATTTTTCATATTTTTCCTATCACCCATATCGCTAAAAACGGCTAAAAATGCAATTTCCTTCGGCGCGCTTCTCGCGCACCCATCTTGAGTAATAGCTTTCCCATTCTTACTTCCTGTAGGATAATTTAGGTGAAATTGTTGTTTTAAAGCCCATGGAAACGCCCGCCATCATAAATCGAGTCCATCCCTCCACCTTGAAGCCCTCAGCTTCACCAATCCCACCCGCTACTATTCAGACATAGTAAGGCAATCACTAAAAGAATGCTAGCTTGTGATTTTAATGGTTTGTTTAGTGCCCATCCATCGTCATTTGATGAAGATTAGATGCGTTATTGTAATCAGTGAGTTGTTAGGACTTAACAACTCCCTGTTGTAATGCATAAAATTTCTTGAATACTCCACTGCAGCTTCTGGGTGCTTTACCCTCTTAGGCCCTACCTGAGCGTTGCGCCTGGACCCTTCGTCGTTTAGGGGAGCTTTGGCAGGACCCGTGGCGCTGTTTTGGTAAATAAATCTGGGCTCGCCTGATGCTGCCCTCGCCCACCCCAAGTCCCCCTCCCCGAGTAAAGACATGCGTATGCAAAATTTGAGAGCTAAACTCGTATATGTTCGGTTTACTCCTGTTTCGACTACTCCAATTTGAGTTTTGTGTCTTCTGCAACAACCAACTCCATTTCAAGTATGACTTGAAATAATAAATGTAATTTCTGCACAGAAAATCAACATGTTTTCTCTTGAGAAACTCTAAAAACAACGTTACACCATGTCACCGTAAAGAGACTTTCGTTGCTGTGGTTTAGTGGCATGCTGCCGCCCCAAGTGCAAATGCTGATGTCATTGATGTTGGTCCAATTTACCTACCCGTTAAAAAATCCACGGTAATATCAGCTTGGTTAATTTAAAGTGAAGGATAGCATCACAATATGACGGATCTTTTGGTATGTACTGTAAGTCATATTCAATGGAAACGTTCGATTATGGTATCAAGAATTCATTTTCTGGTATCAAAATCTTGTTTCGTGATAAATGAAAATATTCGAAATTTCATATGTTAGCAATTATGTAACACCAATTAAACAAATCTTCAATTTATTTGATACATCAAAAAATTGAAGATATCAGCACAATCATAAAGTAGTTAAAACAACTTCGAATTTATAGGAAATATTGTGATTAAGTGAAGTCAAATGCCACATATGACTTATCAAAGACGTTTTGACTTATTAATAATTGTAGCGAAAATTGTTGATGATATCTGCAAGTATTTACTGCCATGTCATCATTAGCCTAAAACATAGTAAAGGGAAAAACTGTTTGCGGTAATATGGTATAACCTCATAAACTCCTTCGAAATGAATGGTGCCGTGGAGTGGAAAGGTCGTGGCTGAACATGTTTCTAGCTTATGCTGTTTTCTTGATCTTTGGAAAAACTTTTCACATAAAGACCACTGTTTTGCATCTTTTAAGAGTAAATTTCTAAGTCTTAGCTTATACTTTTCGGCATGTTGTTTCTTCATCAGCTTACGCAGTCACGTGAGTTAACATAAGTTAATGTTGATAGAGAACTTGATGGTGGAAGGCAAACATACCATCGCATGCACACTATATATGCCTAGCCTAAGTGCACAAATCATTGCGTCTCATGTGTACAATTGCTGCAGTAGGCCTATATACGGTATAGTAAATTATAATGTGAAATAGGCCTATACTGTGACGTTAGGTTCGAGTGATATTACCCGAGTAAAGTTTGTTTGCGCTCCACGCACGGGTTGCAATAGAGAGTTGATAACTCCCTGGTTGCAAGCGGTTGTTTCAAAGTTCCGGCCCAGATCATGAGCCAAAATTACCATGACTTTTGATGGTGACTTTAAAGCACCATCTGAGTTTCTGCTGAATATGTACAAGAACTTTACAGAAAAATATCAGCTACCTGCCAGTATCTGTCGTACATTTGTTACTTTTTCGGTAAAAAATCAAAGAGTAGTAATAACCAGAGAGGATCCAAACTTCATTTCAGGGCGGGGTCGCATAAGGTAGCAGCTCATAATAGATGTTAACTTTGCAGGTCTAAAGCCGGTTACACCAATGATTGCCAGGACTGAGATCAGAAAATCTGGCATGGCAAACGTCCTAGTAATTGCAGGAACAGCATTAGGTCTACACATTCATAAATGTATGGCTACAGATCTGCATCTTACCTGATTGTTACACAAGTATTTCGAAAATTTAGCATCTTTGACCCTTACAATGTAGAAAATCGCACTCCCAAAACACAAGATTGTCATTACAGTTCTGCATTTACTACATGAGGTTCATTGGTTAGGCGGAGAAATTTGGCAACCCAAACACCCTAGATTGCGAGAAATGGCAAACTTAAACACGAATTTGTCACACAGGTTTGCATCTATACCATGTAAGGTCACCGGTATGTAAGAAAACTGTTGTCAGACTATACACTTACGTAACATTGAGGTGTCATTATGGGAGAAAAATCATCACGTCCCAAACGATCAGATGGAAAGAATCTCATTGTAAAACTACAAATTAGTCACTTAATTCAGTTCTGTAGCTGTCATCATCTTGAGGTGCTTGTTTATACTTGTATACAGAATTAAAAGCGGTTCTGAAGGGAGGGTTTCAGTGAGGCAAAATATTTTGGAAGCGAGAAATGCTAAAATGCATTAAGCCAATAGTAAATATAAATTTTCTAGGGGTAGGGATATTTCTAGGTGGGCACCTCTTAGTTACCTGAATCCACGCCTGTCACGTGTGCTTTTAAGTAAGCCTTACCGCAATTTTATCAACTGTTATCTGTAGATAAATGCCCATTCTGAGCCTCTGAGGGTGAAATATCAGGACCGCATGAACACATTTCAGAAATGTTTTGTTGAGGATTTTGCTGTACAAACACGAGGGTATCAGTCTGTCCTCATTTCCTAATATAACCTTTTCGAAGGACGTAGCTTAAACCGCTTATATAGCGCAGTGTCCTGCCCTAATGACCTACTAACTCCCCCCCCCCCCATACCCTTTTTCATCTGATAACTTTAAGCGATAAATTTAAGGAACATTTTGCTGGACTTTTCAAAGATTTCCCCGATTTATCAGTGCAAAATTAAGTAAATTGTCGATCATTTTTATATCTATTACAATGTAGGTGGACCCAAGGCTTGGAGAGATGATCTACGCTGTGGTGAAGGCTATACTGCACCTAACGGAGAAGTAGCCCAGTGTGATCCTGATGGCACCTGGCCATGCTGTTCCCCTCATAAATGGTGTGGTAACACGGCAGCTCATTGTACCTGTGGAGGATGCATCGACTATAGTGGTAAGCCGTAACCTTTTTATTGTACCTTGTGCATATGGTTGTACGAAGCGAAGGCGCAGGGGACGTTGCACCCCCCCAAAAAAAAAAAAAATAAATAAAGCAACTTTTTTTCTCATCTGTCAAAATTCATATATTTTTAATAAATTTTGTATAGATGCAACTTGTATGGCACGGAGAGTGCTAAACTTAGAGATATGAGACTGACGCTTAGAGTAAGGCGGAGCAAGGTGGGAGCAGCTGCCTTCTCTCTTGAGGATACTTTTCCTATTTTTCGTATTACTCATTTCGCTTAAACGTTTCGAAACGCATTTTTACTTAAGTTCGTGCTTCGAGCACACTGACCCATCTTAAAGTGTACCTAAAGTCTAGAATTTTGAAAATATATATTTTAGAGGTTAGAAAATGAATCTTATTGATCTAACTCCCATTGTCAAAGCTTGCTCCGTTGCTGAGATATTAAATGTTAAAATTTATTCACTTAAATCCAAATAGTCCGTTGCGCAATAATTTGTGTCCTTCTTGTGGTACAACTCACATTAAATGCTTTTTTTTCCTTTAAAAATTAAAAGTGTTTATATGACCTTGAACACTTCCTGTTTTGTTGCATGACATGCTGTACAGAGAGGGCTTGTATAGTCACCTGAAAGTCGTAAGGATTCGATCACATTTTGGCACGAGTTGTAGTAACTTTCAGAAAAACAAAGAAATACAAAGGTTGTACTTTGAGTAGTACAACAATGACATCACAAATTATTGCGCAATCTACCTTTTTAAATTGAGTGAAAAAACTTCAACATTTTATATCTCAGCTTAGGAATGTCCTGTGAAGATGGGATTTGGACCACTGGAATTCAGATTTCATGCTCTGTAATATCTATTTTTGAATTTTCAGACTTTAGGTACACTTTAAGTACTAGTTTTCCCATTACTACTTCCTGTAGGATAATTTAGTTAAATTATTGTTACACAACCCAAGGAAAATCTCACCATTATCCATCCTCCCCCCCCCCTTACCTCAAGCCCTCAGCATCATCAATCCCGACCGGCTGTTATTCAGACATAGTAAGGTTATAACTAAAAAACGCCAACTTGTGATTTTATGGTTTGTTTAGTGCCCATCCATCGTCATGTGATAAAGATTAAATGCATCACTGTAAGGCATAAGATTTCTTGAATACCCCACACTACGGCTTCTGGGTGCTTTACACTCTTAGACCCCACCGGAGCGTTGCTCCTGGATCCCACTCCGTTTAGGGGCGCTTTGACACAGCCTGTAAATCCACGCCTGTCGATCGCTTAACAATACAGGTGCTAGCTGATTCTAAGCTGTAAAGAAAGAAAAAGGTGTTCTTTAAGATGAAGCAAATTCCAAGGTTTTAGGTTCAATTTCCAAGTTTAAAAGGCCATGTAGTTATATCCCCAACATTTTGAGAAATATCCCATGCAGGCGCTGGTATCGCTACCTCCACTATAACCAGTGCATCACTGGATTTTACCTTGACTGCACGTTCCGTGTACTCTCTAGCACTTTTAAAATTTTGTCAGCCATCCGTTTCGTTTTTCATATTGAAAATAAACCAAATCCTTATTTCTACAATGGAGTATGCTACGGTATGCAATTCCATCAAGGTAGCAGAATCACATGAATCAAACGGCCTTGCCATAAATAGGCTTACTCATGGGGGTAGGTAACATGTCCCAGTCCCCGCCCCGCCTCCACTTTTGAGAAACTGTTGAGAAACTTGGGCGTGCTCACAAAGTTAGTATATTCTAACTGTCAGAAGTTGATTTAACTGTTTATTATTTACGTCAGTGACGTCACTCACAGGAAATTATGGTCTTTTTTCTTCGCAGGTTAACCTACAACCACTGTCTACAATGGAGCCGATTTTTTATGTTGCTGATCTCTTTTCTCAACTTCTCCCTTAAGTTATGTACTGCATGCAACAGACAATAGTTAAGTCGGTGGCGTGGCATTTTCAACATTTTCAAATTAGCGTTGGCCCCTCGGGTATCTTTTTTTCCCCAGGACAAATGGGTCCAACAACAATTTTTTTACCCTAATCTGAGCATTAGATGTCATTTTGCGTGATTTCTGTGGAAATATCTGAAAATAGCCCTCATTCATCCTGGAAAGAAATTCTGCGGTCAATTAGCCATATGCGAGTAAAACCAGCTGCGGACTTATCACAACTTTCTCACTAGTTGTCTCGCGACAGAAAAAGTGCCAATCCAAAGTTTAAACTTTCCATTCTTCATATCCATTGTCACTTATAGAAATGCAAACGTCAATTGTAGTGAATGTTAATGTTAATTTAACATATTGAAATTCAATTTGAAAACGAAAACAACTCCCACTACGAGAGCACAAAAATTGATAGAAAAATTGACGGTCTCTGTAAAGTTTCTTTGTGGCCAAGACATGCGTACTAGTAAAAAATGGCTGAGAACTACCCAAAAGTTTGGTTTACTAGTTTCGATGACGAGGGGGAAAATAGGTTCAATGGAAACCTCCTGCCCAATTTTGCTTGCTAATGTAAACAGCATGTGAATTTGCATTTAAACTTGTCCTGATGGAATTTCACTTTTGATATGTTAAATAGCACCGGAATCTTAACATTTTGGTGAAGCTGTCTTTCAGTTTCCATTGTCGGTTCTGGAGACATAAGTTCCTGACTTTTCCTTCAAAAGGTGAACTTGAAGCAAGCAGTTTGACATAGTTTCATATCATGTTGACGAATGCACTAGTTTTAGTTTTTCAACCTTAGTGTTGTTAATTTTCCCGTTTGCAAAGTTTACAATCATTCACTGCATCTGCAGGAAGCATTCAGAACGTGAATGATCGGAGTATGAATGCATCAGAGTGTGAATTCATTCAGAGCATGATGAATCAATGGATGAATGTATATCAATGCATTCAGAGTATGAATGTATGAGAGTGTGAATGCATTCATAGTATGATGGATTGGGTATGAATGTATATAAATGCATTCAGAGTATGAATACCTTCAGAGTATGAATGCATCAGAGTGTGAATGCATTCATAGTTTGATGGATCAGGGTATGAATGTATATAAATACATTTAGAGTATGAATACATCCGAGCATGAATGCATTCAGACTTTGTAGTATAAAAATGGGTGCGAATTTCAAATTAAAGTAACATAACGTTCGTCATCAATGAGAAACCTATTTCGTCGGATCTGCCTACTTCAAGATCACGTTCAGTAGAAATGTGAAACTCCGGATGTTAAAATTTGAAGAACCAAACAAAGGAATTTGAATGAAAGTTTCACCAAAATACACAGATTAGTCCTTTTTCATATCAAAATTAGAGTCTGAGCTATAAGTTTACATGAAGTCAATATAAAACTTCTGGTGTAGATCATGTTCTGTAATCTGTACTTGGAGTGTTGCCTGCTTTTAAATTAAATCTTTAGAAGGACTTGAAATCTTTCTGTATTGTGTTTTTGTATACATTGACAAACCCACTTCTCGGGATTGCAATGAATCATTGTCACAGTCATAGAATTTATTAAACTTAATTTCACGTATTGGTGGTGCTACAATGGGTAAGGTGGATAATTTACATGCCACTCAATATTACCAGTCACCCTGTCTCCAGTTAAAAAATATTAGAGTTTTAGAATAAATGCCCTGATAAGCCCCCTCCCCAAACAAAAACTAGCAGCAATTACAACACCCACGCCCAACAGCCATCTGACTTGGACCGCCTTTAGCCTCATTCAACTTACACGTGATAGAATTATACGGATACCTCTTGTAGTTCAAGATCCTCAGTTGACTCGGACACCCATAGCTTACTTCTGTTCTCCAAAAAGTGATCGACCTGTCGAAACAATCAATTCCCATTTACAACAATCAATTCAAACTTACAAAAATTAATTCAAATTTTATTCCATAAATGATTTCATAAGAACATACACAACATTCGATATACGACCAAAATAGCAAGAAACTATTCAAAGGGCACTAGAAGAAAAAAAAAATAGAAAAAACTGTTAACTAAGCTAGTGACCCAGGTAAGAATAAAAGTGTAACATCAGGAGGAATATATATTTTGGTGCACATAATTGTAGTTGAAGAGAAGAACGGCATGTGAGTAATACGTACATGAAGTTTCACTGCGCACTAAACAATTTAGTCACACAAGATGTCTTCAGTGCCATGGAATATATATATGCAAATGATATAAACGTTTGTCTTGCAAATGCATGGGAACGAACAAAGAACCGAATTACTGCAATTTCGTCTTTTTTTTTTTGTTGAACAAATTTGTTTGATAAAACAAATAAATGCAACGAAATGGAATGAAATGAGATGTCATGGGCAGTCAAGTACAGTAGTAGTAAGTTAGATGAGGTTTTACGGCTCAGTTTCTAACCAATTGGTTTAAGTCGGGGCGACCACGGCCTTTTTTCCAGTTGTGGCTCACTGGCTTGTTTTCCCTACTCCATTGCTTATGCTGAGCACCAAGCACAATGGCAGTAGGTTCCATTTTTAAAGTCTTTGGTATGACCCGGCCAGGAGTCGAACCCCAGACTTTCCGGTGCAAGTCGGATGCTCTAACCACTTGACCATGCAGTCGGTCCGTAGTAGCAGCAGTAGCAGTAGTAGAAGCAGTAGTAGTAGCAGTAGTAGTAGCAGTAGTAGCAGTAGCAGTAGTAGTAGTAGTAGTAGCAGTAGTAGTAGTGGTAGTAGTAGTAGTAGTAGCAGTAGTAGCAGTAGCAGTAGCAGTAGTAGTAGTAGTAGCAGTAGCAGTAGTGGTAGTGGTAGTAGTAGTAGTAGTAGTAGTGGTAGTAGTAGTAGTAGTAGTAGCAGTAGCAGTAGCAGAAGTGGTAGTAGTAGCAGTAGCAGTAGCAGAAGTGGTAGTAGTAGTAGTAGTAGAAGTAGCAGTAGCAGAAGTGGTAGTAGTAGTAGTAGTAGTAGCAGTAGTAGTAGCAGTAGTAGTTGTAGTAGTAGCAGTAGCAGTAGTAGTAGTTGTAGTACTAGTAGTAGTAGTAGTAGTAGTAGTAGTAGTAGTAGTAGTAGTAGTAGTAGTAGTAGTAGTAGTAGTTGTAGTAGTAGTAGTAGTAGTAGTAGTAGTAGTAGTAGGAACAAGATCTATTGGCTTGCTAATATGAACGAATACGAAATAGGGGATCCGAAATGTTTGTCGTCCTTCACTTTCACAAAAGGGATGTGCACTAAATAGCCTAGCTACTTTAAGAAATAAGGATGTGTGAGTCTTTATTCTTTGGTGTCCATTCGCATGAGCTAGTCACAGGTTTTCTGATGTCCTTCCAGAGTACTTGACTACCCATTCTGTGAAGATGATAATAGCTCGACGTATGGTTCTTATGGAGACATTTCTGCTTAAAATGTCCCTAAACCCATATTTTTCGTTGAAAAATGAAGAAATTTCAATATTTGGGTTTTCCTAATTTCATGTCCGTCCTCATCTGTAAATAAAAGTATTTTGTTTACTGTTGAAGCATTTGACCAGCCGTTCCATGAAGAAGATAATGTCCTGTATGATAATGATGTGATTTTACTGATCACAAATGCCCTTTCACTAATACTTTGCGATAAAAAGGAAAACGTTACAGTCTGGGTATTCCGTTACTTCGTATCCCTTCTCCTTTGCAAGTCCAAAATTATTTTTATGTACTCAGACATTTCGTTATCTATTCTATAAAGATGAGAACATCTCAACACTTAGAGAGGCACTAATCCTAAAAATTTTCCCTAAAAACCAGGTACAACCTATATTTTGAAACTGAAAAATGATGAAATTAATGTTTTAGGGGCCACATCAAGGAAAGATATGTTAAATTTAAAAGTTTCAAAATGTGTGTTAAAAATGCACTTTGGTTTTACTACTAGATTATAACGACTGGTTCATCAATTCTCTCAAAAGCGATCCCTGATTCCCAGATTTCGATGAAAACAAAGCAATTACAAATTTTCAGTGTCACTCATTTTTTAACTTTGAACGTGGGAGTCTACAGCCACCCCATGGTGAGCACGGTTGCTGGTCAGTACAGGAGTTGAACTGAAGCAATAATCAGTTTGAGAGATTCGTCCTTTTGGGAGAGTTTAGTTTGCCCCTATCTGGAGAAGAAGTGGCCATAGGCGCTACCATTTTGCCTATTTACTGCATTATCATAGGTACCGAAAGGCTTTGTCGTAATCGGTGATTCACCACGCCGTTTTTGAGAAAAACGCACTTTCTTGTGTGGTCTACGTTCTTGCTAAACCTTGTCTATGTGTGGCCATCACGCCTATGTACCGTGTTGCATACGTTTGTTCAGATTTGGGAGGATTTGGGTTTTCTCCCAAACGGGAGAATCTCCCGAATTGAATAACGACACTTTACAGATTGCTAAGTGCACCAAATATGTTGACTCCTCGTTGAAAATTTGGCATCTCTGAAAACAAAATCACTTAAACCGTCTGGAAGGCGACTGATGTCTTTACAGCAAGCTGCACCATGACTTCGACCAGGTACTCACTTTACAAGTATCAGCGCCCTGCTTCGACTAAAAGATAGGGCGGTTTGTGATTAAATCATAAGATTTTGACCGTCGAAATAGGTCAGAACGCCTGTCTGCTTTTTCAAGCGGAAGATTTAACACTTCTAACGTACAAAAGAAGGGAGTTCAAGTCAGTGGGGTTCTTTTCTTTTGGTGCAAATACTTGTATACCCCCAAAAGACGTACTCTCCTCTTCACCAAATTAACAAAACAATTGATCTCATCAGCTTCACTTACCGAAGTCACTTTTGCTTCCAAGTTACATTCACATAAAAACGCAAAAGCATGGCCCTTAGTCAAGGGGAAGGAGGTTGGTCCCTCAAAAAATTTCATCCCTAATTGTTTTGAGAGCACAAATAACTACTTTAACATATTTCACAAAACTTTAGCTCACGGAAAAAAGCTTTCACTAATTAAAAGTTGTCACCCTTCAACGATTTGTCTGGACAGCTCCCCACACGGGCCATTCTCCCCCTCCCTTCTTACCCAGACATGTTTCCCTGAAGGACTTACCAAGCCAATTGCCACCTGAACAATTCTCAAGAATAATTACTCGCCAAAAGCACACCCAACCCCATCCCACCTAACCGAAAACTCGGGATTATCTAGGAAGCTAATTGTCCACTGAGGGAATTGACCAGGGAATTGTGTGGGAACTAACATGTCATGTAACAGAGTATATATTGATAACAGCTGCGGCACCCGGGGCACAGGAGCAAAAGGGACAGGTGAAAAGTATGAATAAAAATATACCCACCCACTGAAGCAAATCAAAGTTACCAACATGTCAAGTATTAATGTTAAACCTTGAGTTAGTTTTACCTGTAGACACTGTCTGCCTGCTCCCTGATTCAACATAGTAAACACTATAGCTATTAGGGAAGGGTAACTTTTTTGGAATTTCAGAAAATACCCTCCCCTTACCTCAAACGACGATGACATTTTTCAAATAAGATTGCATCATTTCAATTTTTGCGCAGATAACATGTAGACCAAATTTCAACCCAATCGCAGCGCAGAAAAATGCGAGCCGCACAAACACAGTGCCAAAAAAGTGAGAATCTTTGGGGGTCGTGCATGATAGCAATAAGTCGGTTAGCTACGCTATAACTGCTCACCATGCCCTGAATATGGCGAAGTTTTTGGCAGATGGAGACTTTCGTTTGAAAGAGGACACGGGCCATATTAATTCCTGTTTCTCTCAAAAGGACACACATTGTCACCAGGCATGTAGCAACACCACCAGGACCGTACCCTTGGCGAAATCCCTAGGGGACAATTGTGGCGTACCTACACATAGTTGACACCCGGGAGGACCCTTCCCTTTTTACCTGTACTTGAGTGACATCCTGGGGAGGGTGTTGAGGGGATGGATACATGTAAGGCCTGACTTAGGTGCAAAACTGTACTATCGTTTGCAAAGCGTTGAACGATTATATCTTCACAAATTGTCATTATGTGGTGATATTTTTCCAATTTTTTGGAAGGACGTAAGTCAAGAGGTGCTGTCGAAGAGAAGGGGATGGCACTTTCTTCGAGAAATGTTTGCCTTTTTGAGATCACTTGGATGGAAAATGGTGATCTCTTTGGTAAAGCATTGTGAAACGTCGAATTAATTATATGTTTAGGAATCATCATTATTTAGTAATTTTTTTATTTTGGTTGCGTGTAATTGAAGGGGATGTTGCCACCGGGGAGGGATAACACCTCTACTCTCTAGAATTTTTTCTTGTTCTTGGTCTTCCTAGTTCTAAAATGGCGTTATCTTTGGTAAAGCTTTGGACTGATAACATCATTTGAAATAATTATTTACTGAAATTTTCGGTTGTGGCATAGTATCCGTACGAGAATGGTACCCGGTGCGGGTTTCTCTTTAGCGCTTCCAGCACACCACTAGCCGCGGAGCAGGCAGCAAGAAAATGTTCGGTCGAAATGTGACACATTTCAGACCTTAAAGTTGCATCTAAACATTCGTTACATTTAAATTTCATGCTTTAGAAACAAGTTTAGATTTCAAGAAGAAAAGTTAGATTTGATTGAAAGGGAAAATGCAATGACTCGAATTTGAATGATTTATCCGGGTATCCTATTTCATGAATGGTTTTTTAGGGTCATGATACAATATGTTTCTCACCGAGTTGTGAAATTCACTTTTAGGGTATCTCCTAAGGTTACCTTAAATATGCAATATTTATGTGTTAACGTATCAAGAAAGATAAAGTGAGATTTAGATGTTGTTTCAAAATAAGTTCGCGTCGACTGCTTAGGCCTATGCTCTTTGAATTAAAGTTACTTTACAAACTCACTAAGTTTAGCTAATAATTGGAGGTAATCTTAGACTATTTTAATTTTTGTCAGCATATATGCTGGTGTACTTAAGCGGTGTATCTTCTTGAAGGAAGATAGTTCCTTCGTCAGGAGGACAAACCCGCCTAAGAGCGGCATCCACTGCGGAAGTCCAGGGACCTCCCATGGAAAATTTGTGGAAAAAGGACCCTTTAAAGCCATTTCCCACGTTTGGCCTTGAAATCATAATTTGGACAGTGAAAATTTCAGCATTTCATTTTTTCCTCAAGTACTCCAACTTTCATTTACGGCTTGGATATCTCAGGGGGTAACGAGTACTTCCCCCTGACCTACGCAGGCTACGGCCCTGAACATGATCATCCATCAAATTTTCTATTCCTCCTCTACCTCAGTCACCGCCTTGATCAAAGAGTTGTTACACAATGTTCGGAGCCTTGAATAGTCAGTGAGTATAACGCTTATCGTCAGGGGCCGTGCTTCATTTGGGCTTGTCCTTTTCGAGGGGAAGCCCGGTACGGGATTCATTATTATGCTGCTGGGGTAAGCTGTTTTTGCCCTATAAAACAGTGTATAACCCGAGAAAAGTCCAATTTTTCCAAACATGTGCCAGAGAAATAGGTTTTTCTTTAGCTGGAGGATGAGGTGGCAAGAGTCACACCTTCCGGTTTGTAAACCTACGAGGGGAAGAAAAAAGTCGAAATAGCCGAGTCCCTTACGTGAGGGTTACTCTGAGTTCCATGAAGAACACACAGTCACACTCGCTCATCCACACATATGTTCTCTTTAAAGTAACTTGTTAATAAGTTTCAAGCTGAATATACCTATGGTTTTTACGATACTATCAAGCACTCTGATGAACTGTTACATATCTGTATCAAAATGATACTAATCTGTATCAAAATGATACTACAAATGTTTCATAGGGAGTAGAAAAAATCAAAGATACATGTTTCTGTCTGTAATATTTTTTCTACTATAACCCCCCTCTCCCCTCTTTACAGGACCATGTGCAAAAAAAGTCAACACCACTTTGTAAAACAAACAATTCTCTATCTCTCCAGATGCCATAAACTTAGCTGACAACTAATACATGGAGAGAATATTTAGAACCAAGGAGGTTCTGCAAGGATGGTCTTGCCTAGAATAACGTCAATTAGGAGTTTTGTCAGGACGCCCTCTATTAATTCCATAATTTCTGATCGGTTCAGCGTTAGAGCTCTCGAACGTACAAGGTTCTGTTGACATGCGCCCTTATTCTACCAGAAAGTAATACAAAGTAACTGTCTTGAACAAGAGTTGTGGCTTTGCGACAATAGCGACATGGAGTGGTGAACGTATTTCTGTCGTAGAGTTGATAAATTCATAATGCTCGAAATTTTAATTAAAAAAATCAGTTTTTTGCCCAACAACTCTAATGTCTGCAGAAACTACTAAAGTAGTTCGTTTCAATTATTTTTACTATTTGGTCTACGCTTAACAATGTTCCTACTCCACAGGGATTTTCGAAGACGCTTATTAATAGCTACATATAGTAAATCGGACATGAAAAACTCGAGATTCAGCAAATGAAGTTACTACATGTGTGACCCAAAGTGAGCTTGAGGCAAGCAGGATCTATATCACTTCCCTACATTGATGAGAAATCCTCTGTTTCCTTTTTTGTAGTCTGTTGTGCTAACCTTGAAGTTAATAGGGATAGGATCTCCCCATAGGGAATATGAAGTTGAGAAATTCCCTTGCCTCTCATGCAATCACAGTCTGATAACATGGGGCTGTGAAGGAGAAAATTGGTTGTAAAGTTTAAAGAAAAACAAAAGACTGTTCATTAATGTGAAGCTATGACGTTATATGTGCTTGCTTCATGTTCACTTTCTGTTGAAAATGTGACAACTTTAACTGCTAATATCTTGAGAGCCACAAATCGCATTTAATGCAAACTTCACCAGAATGCTTGGAATAAGTACCCCTCTAACTTATCAAAACTTGAGTTGATCTTAGACCCTTCTTTCAACAATGTCTTGATAAGTATGGATGTTTCGTAACTTGGCAACATTTGCCTATAACCTGCATCCCCCTCACTCTACCAAGAAATATTGGATCCCAACACAGTGAAGAACAGTGGCGTAGCCAGTTTTTTTTTTTTTTTTTTGTCGGGGGGGGGGGCAAGAGCACCAAGATTGCCCCCAATTAGTGATCTGCTTTGCTAATAACCAGTGTTCTCCGCAGGTCCAGGTGCTTTCTTCTGACCTGGCTGATGTGACTGATCGCCGTCCTGGGGGAGGGGTCTAAGGGGAAAATTTTTGCTCATATAACGTGGGCTAGATGCAAAATGGTGCCACATTTGGTGCTAAATGTAAACTGAATACACCACCAAGAATTCCTATTTTTTTTAGGAAGCTTTTTTCATCTTGCTTGTCTTCAGGTCTTGATGAATTTTTCTTGAGTCCTACTGGTAGATCAGAATCACAATGGGTGAAGTACAGTAATTAAGTGAACCCTGGTACACCTTTCCCTTCATCATGTTCACCACATTCACCACAATCAGTCCAAATTTTACGAGGACCTGCCCTTGTAGCAGAGTACAGCACTTGACCACTGACCCATTCTAACAAACTGCATATACCACAATGCTGCTGCTTTAATTATCAAGAAACATTGGAAGTATAATTACACTAAAAGGACAGAGTCCCTTGTCAGAGGTCCAGAGATCCCATGCTGTATAAAACAGATAGTAAAACATAACTAGTACAACTATAAGCATGGTGTCATCATTCCATCTCTGAAAACCTTAATGAGGACTGGTTGTGCCAGTGTGGTGTATACTTTTAAATAAGTAAAGTGTACTGGTTGAGAAATTTAAAATTTTACCAGATCATGAGCAAATTTCACCATATATTCACTTTCAAAATTTCCCCCAAGATTTTTCCAGAGGGGGCAACTCGCCCCCTGCCCCCCCCCTGGCTACGCCACTGGTGAAGAATAGTTAGTGCCCCAGGCGGTCTTTGATTTTGTCGCCCTTATTAGGGAGAAACCTGTGAAAAGGTTACATCATGTTGACTAATTTTTCATTACCTTGACCAAAAGGGCCTCCTTACATAGTGTCGCGCTAGCGCCACCAGCTGCCTTCTACAATGAAGATACCGGACTCAACTGTAAGAAGACGACCTGTTTAGTTTGTATACAAGAAGGATATTAAGAGATGCTCCAAACATACTTACTGTAGCTTTGAACACTTGCTAGTCTCAGTTGCCAATGAAGGAACCTTTAATCATATTCGGTCGAAAGTGAGAAAAAAAAACTTATTTTTTCCTAATTTTTTAATCATGAGTCTTTGCCAGGTCACCTCAATTTCACTTACTCGCCTACAGTCTTAAATGGAATCGATGACTGCGGTATGATGTTTCGCGCTGCCTTAGAACAGGAGTCCTTAACATCTTCTTCTAATGAACCATTTCACATTTCTTTATCCCTCCGAGTACCATTACCGAAATATACTATGTCTCAAGTAATCACATCGTATACTTACAAATAGTGTGGCTGGTATAGTTCTACTCAAGCACGTGGCATCAGTACTACATTTTAGGAACTTCTCTACCTTAAGAACAACTTAAGGCCTCCTTCTCCAAAAGAAGCATACCTTCAACTGTTATAAGTAGCCTAAAGCATAGCCTACACTCAAATTTGGGCACAAATTCGCACTTTAAATTTTCACCCTTTACTATCAGCATTCAACAGATAACTTGAAGGGTGCCAATAATTCATAAATGGAGTTGCTTTAATTTTTTCTTCAATGGACAAAGAGAGGAACCCTAACACCTGACAAACGGGCACTGTGCGACTGAATGTGGGGTAACCCTTGACACCGAAAAGTCATAGCGATCACACACGTTTTTGCCTATGGAACGCGAAAACGGCACACGTTATGTGACGATGTCACATGTTATGTAGCGATGCAACAACTGTTGCTGTGACTATGAAAAAATAGTGTGGGGACGACTTAAAAATGTCTTGTGACGATGTAAAAATAGGGTGTGATTACAAACATGTCACTTGTGATGATCAAATTTTATGCTGTGACGATGCAAAACTTGTTGTGACTAGGAAGATATATAATGTGACGACATGAAATCAAGTTGTGATGCCGTAAATCCATCTTGTGACAGTATAAATTTATGGTGTAATGTCCAAACGTATGTTGTGACGATATAAATTTAAGGTCTGATGTCAAAAAACATCTTGTAACGATATAAAATTGTGATGTGATGTCTAAATCCATCTTGTGAGGATAAAAAATTGTGGTGTGATGTTGAAAAGTGTCTTGTGACAATATAAAATTATGGTATGATGTCAAAATCCACCTTGTGATAATATAAATTTATGGTGTGATGCCAAAATCCAATTTGTGAAGATATACATTTATTGTGTGATGTCAAAATCTACAATACGACAATATAAATTTATGATGTGACGATATTTATTTGTGGTGTGATGTCAAAAAGCGTCTTGTACTGGAGTTTTATCTTGTACCGGTTTTAAAGCTACGGTGTGATGTTGAAATCCATAATGTGATGATGTAAAATTATTGTGTGATGTCAAAACGTATCTTGTGACGATGTAAAATTATGGTGTGATGCTAAAATCTATTGTGTGACGATGTAAAATTGTGGTGTGATGTCAAAAAGTATCTTGTGACAATATAAATTTATGGTGTGATGACAGAAAGCGTCTTGTAACGATATAAATTTTTTGGTGTGATGTGGAAATCCAAGATGTGACGATGTAGAATCTTGTGGCAATATTAAGTTAAGGTGTGATACCAAAATCTATCTTGTGCCAATATAAATTTGTAGTGTGATGTCAAAACTCATCTTGTGACAATGTAAATTTATTGTGTGATGTCAAAATCGATCTTGTGACCATAAAGAACTATGTTGCGCGAAAACGGCATCATGTGACGATGTAAACTTTGTACGTGACGACGTAAAAATGTGGTGTGACCGGAGTTGATGAACTCGCCGCTAGTCTCCATGAACTAACTTTTGGTCCGCGTAGCGTGCATAATTTGTTTGCAGTGGACGCAATCAAAGGTAAGCATATCCGTACTTAAGAGTGTCTTCCCACAACATCAGGACGTTCGTTATTCGGTCTTTTATTCAGTTTAAAGTATAGGCATCGTTGCACGTGCTGGCCATATCCATTGGGAAATGGTCCAGGTAATGTATGGTGTATAGTGCACAGTGCACGTATGTAGACTAGGCTTAACATTATGTACTTGTATAATGCTGAGATCGACTGTGGTCCATACCATCAGTTACGCATATGGAAGGAATATTGAGGGAGCTAGGGTACGCAAAAGAAGTTATTGAGATTTCACTTTGTAATATTTAAAAAAATGAGAATTTGGGGAGGGGTGTCATTTAATCGGATATTCTAGCTTTTGAAGTCGGTACGAGGTTTTTAATTTGCTTAGTGGCGTATCTGGATGGTGTAGAAGAATTTCGCCACCTAATTTGAACTAAAATCTGAATTATGCATAGGGCTTATGCCTATATACAAAATGCCCTGATCTCCTGGAGAAGGGGTGGGTTACAGCCATAGCAGGAGGTCAAATATTTCAGATGTCGGAAAAATTTTCTAAGTCAAGAAACCTTCCTATTAGGCCTTACACAACTTTTCTCTTGAAATGACCAAGTCCGAGACCTCCATTGACTTTGTACAATTTTCAAATCTCAAACATCTTTTAATTCCGATGGTCACAAGGGGTTGTCACTTTGACGTGGTCTCACGCCCTGGTAACACCATACGCAATCAGTTCATTCTGGGTTGGTCAGTTAGAGAGTCAGATCTGAACAAATCCTTAGCCCCGAAATTTCTTTAATATCAGAAAAAATAATTTCCCAAAAGCGGAAAATGTTTCCTTGAAAGTGGGAGAATTTTTTTTTTTTTTTTTTGCAAATTCGGGCTAACAACCGTTTTCTCTTTGCGCATACCGAAAAGTAGACATGTTACACTCTAAAAAATGCCTATTCAGATTTGAAGAAAATCTTATCAGAGGGACACTGAATAGCAAAACTAACAAATTATTTGAATAGATTCCTTTCAGAAATGATTAGAATTGATTCATTTTTGAACCGGATCTAATCAAATTTTTGAATAGCTTTCCTATTCAGTGCCCCTTTGAATAGGCTCTTTTTAGAGTGTAGAAAACGTAATTACTCCAAAACAGTACTCGTACTATACCTCTACTGGTAGAAATCCTCACAGTTACGAATATAGATAAAATATCAACAAGCATGGGGCCACACAATGACACACACCATGATCAAAAGACAAGTGAAATTCAACTATTATAATATTAATCCGCACTTGGTCCTGAAAATATCTTCCAAACCAGTGGGTACCGTACCAGCGCTTTGGGATTTTTCCCAAGTTCTTGGGATTTGGACAATCGATCCTGCCAAGTGATCTATTATATTTAAGAGCATTCTCACATTCAAAGACTTCTTTGCATTTCTCACTTCCACGGGGTCAGTTCCAAATTCTGCATCCCCTACTGTCACTTTTTGGCTTCTTTTTTTCGAAAAGTTTCATACGGGAGAAAATAACACCCAATATTTATTGACGTGGCTTACTTTAGGCCTATAGTTTCACCGTAGCCTAAGTCTTTGTATGTTACAGAACGCAGTTTGATGATTCTTTTGACCTTGGGAACTTTTGGTGCATGATCTTGGGAATTTTTCAAAAAGACCTTTTGCATCGTTCACTGTACTGTGAGTGCTGTGTCGCAATTACACAATATGTAGTGTGTGCGGATTGAGGTTACTTTGAGAGAAGAACAATGACGAACAATGTCTAAGGAGCAGCCACGAAGGTAAAGTAGATCGGGAGTCGTTTAATACCCAGTGATGTCAGGAATATCGATCAAGGCCCTGACCACCCTCTAGATCAGCGCTTCTCAACCGGTGGGCCGCAGCCCACTGGTGGGCCGCGAAGCTCTCACAGGTGGGCCGCGAGATCTGCCATAAAAAATTAAAAAGAAAAAAAGAATAAACTTTTTGTAAGGTGGGCCTCAGAAAAATTCTGAGAGTGAAGGTGGTTCTCGAGTTAAGAAAGGTTGAGAAGCGCTGCTCTAGATGGTTTACTGTCGTTTCACTCCACTGCCAGTTCCCCCCAACAGGCAGCTCGTCTCCATGTAGTGACCATGCAGTTCGCTCCTAAAGACCTACTAGTTCACCCTGCAGCTTCCACTTTGCAACCTTTTCACCAGTTGTACCTTCTGCATGACTTAAGTTTCCTTTCAAATGTCCAGAATAACAACAAACCACCACTTGTACCGAGCACCACAATTAAACGCATTTGCAAGCAACTACAGTTGTTCTAGTTGGTGATTTGCTTTGATAGGCAAAGCTGCCCAAGTCATTTTTTTAAATTTGTGGAATTCTTACAGTTAAAACACTAAACGGATAATTATGGATCATTAATTATTAACTTGTGAAAAGAGTAAATGACATGATACGTACTAAATATGACATGAATGCAAGTCAATTAGGGGACCTTTTCATTACCCAAAAGTTATACACTCGTAGTTCCTCTAGAGCAGTGGTTCCCAACGGGGACGTTATCGCCCCTGGGGGCATTTTCGCAGCTCATAGGGGCGATGAGCTCTAAGGGGCAGCAGGGGGTCGTTTTGAAAAAATGAGATACTAACTTTAAACCGGGCCTTACAAGATTCCAAAAGGTTTCCCGTAGCTGAGCTCTCCAATTCGTTCCCTTAAAAGGAGATAAATGACGTCAACAAGTAGAATAGGTCTAACATCCACTCCTCAGGTGCACTATAAAAAGTTTGTGAATTATGTTTATTGCTAGATTTCACGAAATCGTATCTAACAGTGATTAATTTCAAATTAAGGCTAAAAGTTGTCTCGCCTCTTTTACCTTGAATGCAGGTTTTCCGTGCTGTCCATCAACATGACACACGCCTACTGACAGAAGTGAAAATTGCAGATAACTGTAACATAATAGATAACTTTTGCAATGTACTATGCGTAAAACAAGTAAAACGTTTTAAATGTTTTTAAAAAAGGAACCTTACGGTTTGCAAATTTCTGCTTTTTGATTATTTTTGCCAGAAGGACAGTTTGAGTGGCATTAGTCTTTTAAAGCCTCATGCGACCCCTACCATCCTTCTTCCTCCTACCCACAGGAAAAGCTCCTTGCAGTATCAAAGGAAACCTTCGTTAGAAGCTCGATGGGTGATTTCTGTAATCTCTAGTGAACATTAAAGGTTAATGAATATTAGGTAATCGGAAGACAGTCAAAATTGACTTGCAGTGCCTCATTCTCGTGTCGACAATTCGGTAATACCCCAGAGCTTCCAGGGGCTTCGCCCCCGGTCTCTAATTGAGACATTGCCCCTGAGCCCCATTAGGAACCCTTGTGGAAACTGTCTACACTTCGGTGGGCCTTTGGCATCTGTAAAATTCAAAAAAGTTACCCCGTCCCTAACCAAAACTTTGTGATTCACCATCACAAAAGAGAGTCGGCTTTTTGAATGCGGGACTGTTGTTTTGCTTCCCTGTGTCGTGAAAACAACGTATGTGTATGCCTCCCCTTTATTTCACCATGTGTTTTATTACAATTGCCGTTTCATTCATGGCAATAGTATACTATAGACGGGGGGGGGGTGCCCAACGCCATTCGGTGAAAGGGGGCGGTGAGCCGAAAAAGGTTGGGAACAACTGCTTCAGAGGAATCATAGCCCTTCTTTAACTGAAACTTGACCTTGGGGAAAAGTTTTGTAATTTGGCCCCGTCCTCGTGAGTTACTTCATTGGCCTTCTCCCCTGGCATTGCAAATTTAATGCAAATAATGAGAAATTCTAAAACTGTATTCAGTAACTATTTAAATTCTTTGCGAAAGATAGCACTACTTTCCTTCCAAACCGTCCTACACAAACAAAAGTTTCTCATGTAGAGGAGTCCTTTCTCAACTTGAAAAACACACCCTTCCCTTCACACACCACCAATTGTTTGGGAAGTCTTAAAGACGGGGCTGAGCAAACAGCGTCTGGTCCGCGGGGTAGGCGATGGAGCTGTTTCGGTCACATGATTATTTCTTTTGGCAGATTCTGTTTAAATTGTGAGTCGGCACAAAATAAAATCCATTTTTTTACTTACTTTAAAATAACCCAGTACAACAAAACAAAATCAAAATCTGCATGTTCATTATGTTTTCTGTACAGACAAGCCCGTAACCAAGGGGGTCTGGTAGAGGGGGGGGGGCTAGTGGTTGCTCCCCAAAAGACATTTCGCCTCCCAAGAAAATTAAAATTACTATTGTCCTAGCGTATTTTAGCACATATCATCCCCCTAAAAGTTATTTCGTCCAGCTTGTATCTATCTCGCCTCCTTGAGTACCTTGTCTGGCTACGGGCCCGATTGCAGCAAACACTACGTGAAATGTAAGGTTGGTGAACGTTTGCAAGTCATGTGATTTTAACCGTGAATCAAGGTCACGACGCCTGCCCGGCAGGACTTCACTTTCCAGCAGGTGTCGAATATAGTATCTCCTTTTACAAGCATATATTCTGGTATTGCATTCAAGGTGCGTGCAAGAGGATAACCTCGTCCGCCGCTAGGATTTCAACTCGTGAAAAGTACTCAAGAAAGGCTTTGAGTCGGCAAGAGTGAAGAGAGGCACTGAAACTTTGTTGCAAATAAGGGTTCTTTAAAGATACTCTCTTCTCTTTGCCAACATATATAATTTAAAACTTATCAATACACTTACCAAAGTCCTTTCTTCTCCAACAGTTATCTTCTCATATTAACACAAAGCACATATCGTGACAGAGGCCCAAAGTCAAGGGGGATGGAAGTGACCCAATTGAAACATGTTTACGTCTTAAATTTTTAAGAACAGAAGTTAGCATTTCTTGAATGCATTTTAAACAAATCACTCTGAACAGACTCACTATACATTGGGACAATGCACCTTACAAAGTGCATTCTACGTTTCTACTTTACTGATCAGTAATGTAGCACAAAACAAAATCTGCAACTTCTTTATTTCTGCTTTAAATCAAGCGAAACTTCGACGTAAAAAAGTGGGTAGTGTGGCTTTAAATACCTTATGCTTTTGACAGTGAACCAAGATCGACATGCCTATCTGCTTACTGAACTTACAGGTTTGGTACTAGTAAAACAACTTCAGAATGGTGGTTGAGTCGTGGAGTATCGGGAGGCACTGGACCTTGAGCACAGATACGGGTATCCTGAAACACGCTCTTCCTTCTGAGTTCCCCAAAATAACTTACAAATCATCAGCTTAGCTGCAGTTACCTTCACAATACAACGCAAAAACAAACCCTGAACCAGGCCCGAAGTCGGGAGGGGGGTAAGATATCTGTACAACCTTGGAATAAAATAAGTTGTCTCATTTTTCCAACTACAAACTCAAGTTTTCTTGTAATGAATCTGCCAGAGAATGAAAATGCATAACTTTCAACATTTTTGTGTCTGTATAACTAAGGAGCACCTCCCTTCCCGGGCTGAGGACCCCGCACCCCCCCCCCACACACACACATATACACACACTCACCCACGCTGACTGTTATGAGCGTCATTATACTTTCGTGCCTAGTAACATGTACCTCTAGGTCAAATGTAAGATGTACCGCATGAAGTGTTACCAGAAGCCATCGCGTTTAGAACTTAGGCAATATATGTACTGGAACATTTTCCTTTCAACTAGGAGGCATATATAAAGCATTTTCTAGCAACCGGAAAGTTAATCGTGTGATTGTATATATATGCAATAGCTATGGCTGCGAGAAAGGAGGAACGCTGGGCTAAAGAACAAATGAGGAAGCAATCAGTGCGCAAAGAGGGCAAAATTTTCACGTCTAAAGAAAACTGTTTAAAATTAATAAACCATAAGTCGTTTAATTGGTTATTAAAAATTACCTTGCCGATATAGTAGCCTATTCTTACCTTTCTCTCACTTTGAATCCTTTCGGAAGACGAAAGGAATCTATGCAATCACGATGGTGTCTGCGAGGGTGTGTGTCTATCTTTGAGACGCTTAACTTGTAAACACGATATCTCAAGATAGGAATGATGTATACTTTTATGGAGGTGGTTGGACAAAGAATGCTAATATTGAAAAGAAAGAAGTCTATTGTTTAAAGTGGAGGTCAGAGGTCATTTGAAGTCACCCGAGATCAGAAACCAAAAACCTTATAAATACGATATTTTAAGATAGAAATGATGAACAGTTTTCATACGTGTCATATAGATTTGTCATATTACGAGAAAAAAAGTATTGTACTTTTGGTGGGTATCTAAGGTCATCTGAGGTCAGTAGAGGTCAAAGTACGAAAAACATAAAAGAAGCTTGTAAACACGTTGTCTCAAGATAGCAATGAATGATGGAGACGTTTTATTTGGTCTATATAGATTTGTCACATTGAAGGGAAGATTCCAATATTCTTTTGTAGAGGTCAGAGATCATTTCAGGTTACCAAATGTCAAAAATTGAAAAACGTGAGTCCTTCGATCCATAGACTTTCAACCAAAATACTCTCAACCTAGCTGAGCCACGTACAGTTCAAGTGTTCAAATGATGGACCAACTGGAATGTACAAAGCTCAGAAACGAATGTTTCACCCCACCTGTCCAATAATTGACTCAACAACAAACGCTGCTCTGTCGGAGAGGGTGCCCATATTCTCCACCGAACTGCATCCCACAGAGAAAACCCCAGAATTGCAGTCGCCCGACATGTGAACCTGCCATAGTTGGAACCAATCTTCCTTGCGTTGAGCCCCCCTGAACATCTACGGTAGCTCATCACAGGGTAGGGAAGTGACGACGAAGAATTTTAACATTGTAAAAAAAGCAGGTAGGAACTCGCACTTTTGTCTGTGGAAAGTGACCGGGAACCTAATTTAATGGTCTTCCCAACGGGTAGCGTCGTTTGTAGGGATCCTCTCCCTGAACAATGATGACACTGGCTACCCCAAATGTTTTGAAAGGAGTGGTACACAGTGATCAGAATGTAGCGCAGGCAGAAGTCTTCTGGTGCTAGGTAACCCACCACATCTTATGGACCTTTAAATTTCTGCAAGCCTTTGTCAGGCGTTGGCAAATTCTATAAACCAGAAAAACCAAAAACTTTATTGATTCCTTCCCAAAAGGAAACGCTCAGTCACAATAAGATTAATCCCTCAAAGGTATCTTTGAGGTATAATTTTTACGAGATTTTCAAAATTTGACCTCTGGTGAGAAACTTCTGGCTCTAGAAACACTTCGCATAAGCTCCACGATGTAATTGGCGATAGAAAGGAAAATTTAATTCCCTTAGGATGAGTGAAAAATCAGAATGTTTAAGCTGTGTTACAAACATAGAATAGGATAAAGGAACTAGTGCTCTAAGATTACAAAGAAAGATTCCGTTGGCCGCCCTGAAGGTGGCGTTGAAACTGACGATTTTCCAGCTGTTTGGTTTTGCTGTCATCCGTAAAATAAACCTGACACGTAAGCATATACCACACTTCGCCGAACTGATATGACCCTTTTATATTCATCTTCTGTTCCATATTTAGTCTGTACTGTTACTTGGCAGGTATGATAAACAAGACTTTTCTTAAGTTTCCGTCATTGTCAGTGAAGAAGTTGACTTCGGCGAATCGTTAAGTTCCTCACAATGAAGATATCGTGTTTCTTTGCTGTTGGTGTTTTTGCCTGCATTTTACAAAAGACATGGGGCTCAAACCTAGGTGAGAAACAACATATATGTATTGATACTTAATTATTTTATATTAGCGTGCGAGACTACTTGCAAAAGGTGGGCTGCAGCACTTTTGCTTGAAAATTTCATGCATGTTTGCCAATAAATAGCAATATATTTTGCACAAAAAACTAATTTTCCTTTCGAATGGGAGGATGCAGCCCCAGTCCCTTAACCTCCGCCTCGTTGAAATATGTACTTTGTTCTTCATTTTCTTAAACAAGCCATTTTACGATCATCTCACATGATTCTAAATTCTCTCATCAAAGTTTACTTTAGATGTTTCTTTTAATCTCTATTATTTCTTAAAACCTGCCGCTCAGACCATAATTCAAGTGGGGTTCCCCCTAGAATATTCGTGTTTCCCTACAGTAGAAACTACCCCCAACGCCTTGTCTGGCTACGGGTCTGTTCCCAATGTGTATGTCCATCATGGACGTAGATCATGGAGATTGGGGGACGCGCCTCCTTACTTTTTTGGAAGGGGGGACACCCCAATAAGTCCCCCATTTTTTCAAAAATGATGAAAACTAAAACTGTGATGGACTCAAAGGTGTAAATAATATAACATCGATTACGAGTTGACACTACATGCAAAGCTGTATCGCGAACAAATATGGCACCATTTGCCATATAGACACCTTCCACTTTCCTTTTTTTTTTCAAAGGGGAGGGGTACTCCCCTCCCTTCCCCCAGGACGGCGATTCACAAATGGTGAAAAGTCCCCCCACCTTTGGAGATGGATCCTCGCACTTGATGTCCATGGCACCAGAAGTAAATTTGTACTAGCCAGCCTATGCAGGCACTATCCCAAGGCTGCTTGAAGGCTAGCCATATAATTTATGTTTAGAACTGTGTTGTTCCTTCAGGGTTGTGACTTCAGTTGAAACTATAACTTCAATGATTCCCTCAGTGGAAGATCTATCAGTCTGAAACAATTAGAACAAATCTAGGGGATCAATTAAACCACAAACTTTAGAAATAAATGGTTTCGCATAAATTGCAATGCTGCTTTTTTTCAGAGAGGTAGCAAACGGGGCAGTGAAGACACTCTTCCCTAATTCCCCGTCGGCATATAGGTGTCGTTCTTATGGTGTCCATGTCTGAGTAAGGAAGCTGTCCTTTGGAAATATAACCCTCCAATATTGTGTCCCTCTATTTGAAAACCTTCAACTCACTGCCTGACCAGCTCATACAGTCCTTATGAGTAACGTAAGCAGATTTTTCTTTGAGGTAAAAAGGATAGATGTGTTCCATTTCTCCCAGATGCGGTCAGAAGTTTCTCTTTCTGTACTTATTTTGTTAGTTTTGGTTTTTATTGTTTTCCTCCCCTTTCAAGCCTTCTCCTCTTTGCAGCTGAATCTAGGTGAACTTTGGACAAACTTTGACTAATCTGTCCCTTTGGTACAATAACTAAAGTATGTATTTTTAGACAGCTACCATTGGCCCCGACGGTTTACGCGTCTTCGAGTAAGACAGAATTTATAAAACGTAAAACTAAACTTTTTGACGCTTTTTGCACTAGTACTGTGTCTCTTTTAGACAAAGATATGACTAAAGGCTGGTCATCTTAGGGAATGAAGTGTGTTGATTGGCGAGAGTAAAAGAACAGCACAGAGGGTACAAATGGTGTCAAAATTAAATTTCACACATTTATTTCTTACGATTCCTAGAAAACGCTATTCTAGCCAGACATTACCGTCGTTTGCAAAACCATCAAGGGACGGAAAGTATCTTCTCAATTAAATCACTCACTATGCCTTATACTTAACAAATATCAGTTCACAATGTTCATAATAATGGCATTGATAGGGAGAAATGGGTGAATGGCCTCCGTATGATGGCCTGCTTTGTGCATAGTAAATAATGTACACGGATGCATTGGTGATTGTCCAACTGTTATGTGGATAATTGGCCCGAGAAGTGCCCCAAGAAAACCCGTTTTCATGGCAACTGAGTCATTGCACAGTCGTCTTACTTTCAAAATAATATCAAGTAATATAACAGTTTTTCCGAAATGTTAAAGACATTACGTTCCCGCTCACCATATTATTGGAGGGAGCTTTGTCTTTCACCTACCGACAAATATCAACAAATAGAAGGGTCGTTGACTAAATACTGGGGGACTAAAGGGGATCCATACCCCCACCGCCACCCATGATTTACGCCTTTGCCGTTACATACAGTACATAAGTAGTATTAAAAACTGAAAATTTGAAACTTTGGTTAAAAACGTGCTTTGTAAGCTGCAAAGCAGAGAATTTGCTTTTGCCAGAGCCATATCTTTTCGTAATAAATTTGTAGAGATACTTTTTTGTAATATCAGTCAATATCGATAAATTATGGTTTGAAATACTGTTAAAACAACAAGGGTGAATTAAACCAGGATATCGGTCACCAGCTATCCAACCATTTCCTGGTGGAAAACAAGCAGGAATCCCCGTAAACATAAACATTTTCTGGTTAGTTAACGGCGTGTCTACAATAGCACACTTAAATGATTACGTAAGGCGTACAAAAGAAGCATGGGAACTGGGAGTAAAACAATATGGAGTAAAACAATATGGTTGTAGCGCTATCGTAAGTTAGCAGGCACTCCATTTAGCATAACGAATGCAGGGTGTGTTTATACTCCCAGTTCCCATCATGCATTGCAATCATCAAAGCCTGCTATTCTGCGCGGCAAAAGTCGTTTTCCCTAGCTATTACGTTTAACCAAGATCTCTTGTTTTTTACCAGATTTTTACCAGAATATGGTTGGATAACTTCTACCTTGTGACAGCAATGCTGCTTGATATTTTAAGAAAAAAAGTTATGAGCATTTTTATACCACAATTGAAATATTTTCCTTATTATTATATTTTGCTTTACTTTCCCACAATTGAACATTATCAAGTAAATTTTCCGTTCCTTTCTTCTCGTGTATCCTTTAAAAATTAAAAGACCACGTGCAATTAAGGGATAATCCGGGCAAAAGGCTTGTGGGGGAGCTTGCGCCTTGAACCCCCTCCCTTCGCCCTTTGGGACAGTTCATCTCTAGTTTTGGGACCGAAAAAAATTTTTTTAACTTGTTATCAAAACACCTAATAGAACTCTGGCTACTTAATTAGCGGTTTTTTTATCAGACTTTCTCAGCATGCACGCAGGAGTATATCTTGAACTACACTTTAAGTGCACTGGGATTTTTAGTATATTCGGATTCCCTCTGGATTGTGTCCAGTTTGGGTTGAACTTATCACCAGCTGTAGGATTTGAGCTCTGACCAAACAAACTCAGTCAGATATCGCTGGATTCGGTTGTTCCAGGAGGAGAGATAACTTGTATTGAAGTTCTAATTCAGTCACATTTACTATTTACCAAGGTCATCAGCAAGTCTGACCCAACACCCCCTCTCCATCAACCCCCACCCCCCCCCCGGTCAATTTGAACCCTGACGATATCCTCTGAACATCTCCATCTTCTGTATATATTCTAAAGAAGAGACTACTACTCGGGTAATTGCAGGTAGCCAAACTAGCCCACGAGCACCGGAGTGTTGGGATACTTAAGGTTGGCAATTGTAAGTGTTCAAATTGTCCAAGGAGGACGTCTAGAGGGAAGTTGAGGCATTGCCCAAGGCAGTTGTCCAAAACCCATTGTCGTTTTTAAAATCGAATGATAATGAATTCGAGGAAGAGTCTTCGAGAGATATCGTCATTTTGTTCAACCCAAAGAGTCCCCTTTAAGTCATATGTGATGATTGTTTTAAAAAAAGCTGAAATAGATTAGTCAAGGACTTGTCCCGTTCAATTGAAATACTTTCAGTAGTTTATGGCGTGTTAGAAAGTGCTGGGTTGAAATTACGTAACTTATCCCTTAGCTTCTGAGCAAACACTATCTAACATCATACATAACATTCATACTTATAAAATGTATTCTTTCTTCAATATGACTCCCCTAGTTAAGGGGCACTTTGTGAGAAAAGATGATATTTCGGCAAAGAATGAACGATACCTACGGCTCTCGAGATCCGTATAGGAATCATTTTCCCAGTCTCGGCTCGGAATTAACCCCAGCCAAGACTTAGAAAAATCGCCTTGGAAAGGGGGATTTCTACCCGGCAAACCACACCCAAGTAGATCCTGCTGAGCTTAGTCGGTTCCAGGGTCAGATTGACCGTTTGGGGAGGGAATAATGTCTTAGAGGAAGAGCAATTACTCTCGTGTCCTACTTCTCTTTGCATAGTAACCGTAACAGACTTTCTTACTTATTTTGTTCCTACAGCTTGCGACTTGCCTGCCGATCCAGGATCATGTCATGGGTTCTTTCCTAGGTATTACTATGACACAGAAACCAGTCTATGCCTAATTTTTATCTATGGTGGATGCGGGGGTAACGAAAACATCTTCGAATCAGAAGAAGAGTGCCAGTCAGCGTGCAGTGGTTCACAACCCTCCTCCTCCTCTGGTAAGTTCTGAAAAACAGTTATTATGGATGCCTGGGTATAAATGAGAACAGCTTTGAATCAGTGGCAGAGAGCCAAGAAGAATGAGGAGGAACACCTTCATCCAAACAGAAAATGTGACAAGCGGAGTGAGGTGGCTAGCCTTCCTCTCGACTTTTTGAAACTTTTAGATGAGTGAGCATTCGAGGGTGAAACATCCTCGCCAGGAATTGATATGTTTATGCATCAATATTGCTGAAATGAGAAGGCGGAAGCTCCTCCGACACACTAATCATCCTTCTTACTTCCATAATTATTTCAAAAGCAATACCAGAAAAACTGCCACAGAGCGTCCCTTACCTCCTCCTCAAAACTCCTTTTCCCACAAAACTTTATGTGGAAGTATTAGACAGTACTTTCTACCTTAGCTACACCCACCCTTTACCATGTTTGTAAGGCAGCCTGTGAGGTAAAGCATTTTAACTTATAAGAATTAACTTATAAGAATTGATAATTTTTTAATAGTATAACGCAAAGCATATTCGCAGGAAGTGGGTCGAGTTGCGGGCTAAAACTCCCAGTCAAAAATGTGGTGGGCGCCCCTCCCTCAATTCAAGGACGAAACCCCTTCTTTGTTTCCTTTGTAAAAAATGTCAAAATTTTGCCATAATTTTCTCACTATGATGCACCAAACTGCATCTGAGAACCCTCAAATATTAAAGTATTTCCCAAGGGAGAAAGTAACCCTCTCTTTAGACCCCTCCCCAGGAGGCTGTCGGAAATAACATCCAGGCAAACCATAGTACTTAACTTATTGTTTTGACTGGGAGGCAAAGTGAATGGAAGAATAAGAAGAGAGGACATGTTGATGTAACTTGGAAAACCTTTGTTATGCAAAATGAAGTGGAACATTCTGAACTGTCTTTAAAATTCTATTTTTGGCCAATTCGCTGATGCGCACCTATGGTAGGTATCTGCGACATTTGCAGTTCCTTTTAGACAGTTTGACCAGTATTAACATTTCAATGCAACTTTTATATCAGCATCAATCGTCCTCACACGCGATCCCCTAGTGAAATGATTCACCCACCCGGGAGAGCTCACCGCGTTCAAGCGGCCCCTTCGGCACCGCTGGGTCATTTCAATCTGAACCCTCCCTTTAGCAAAATTCTATAGCCTCAGGCTGTATAAAAATAAAATCCATGTGTCTACTTTTAGTGTCACGCATTCAAGCATGGTCGGTGAAGCGTTTACCGAAAAACAAAACCGATTGACACCTGACAAGTAATCTTATATACACGTCTGCCCACGAGCCCCCTAAATCATCAAATTAAATGGCTGTACGTCGGACTTAGAAAAATTAGGTACATCGTGAAATAATCATTTTGTGGTCTAGTTAGTCAGTTAGTATTCATACAATTTCTTTTGGAAATAGTTGTGGCATGTTTAGTGCGTATCCAATATCCTTTGAATGTTGTTAGATGCTTTATTCTAATGTTCTCGATTTTGAAAATACCTCAGAGGTTCAGGGAAGTTTGTCCAATGCCCTCTCCCTCGCCCTAAGGCCGGTCTCTCGACTCCACGCTGTCGAGTGTGCGCCTCGACCTTCCGCTGCGCTTTCAGCGCAGTTGGTTTTTATTATACCCCCAGGTCTCAGAATCACAATATCCACTAATGTTTGTATGATTACTTGAAAAGGTTGATAAACCCTCGATTAAAGCTCCCTGGTCAGCTGTTAATATTACCCATTTTGAAGATTATTCACATCATGAAAACGGCAAAAGAAAAAGGACTTCTATGTCGACATGGCGGATTGAACTTTCTAAAAATTGTCAGCTGTTAGTTTCCTACTTTACCTATGGGTGTATACAGTTCAGGTGAAGCTGTAATATCAAGCAAACAATTGGAAAAAAAACAGTTTTCAAAGAAATTCATTACGAACTGTTTGTATTTAAAATAGACAAAGGCAATGATGGGTTGATAACTTGATACAACCCACGAAGACAATACAATGGTGTGGTGTTAACAGCCTTTTAAGCGCAAGCACTACAGAATGCTTAAAGAGAAATAGTACTTGAAAATCAAACAAAGGAAGAGTTTAAGAAAGACAGTCATCATGAAAATTCTCAGTTGGTGACTGCTCTTTGATTGACATCAAAGTTTGAAAACTTGAAAGATGCACAGTAGCCCACATTCCACACAAGGCAAAGAGAGTGCTTTTATTACATTTTATAGCCTTATATGATCACCAGGACATGGCCTTAAGCAATAAAACAGGTTTATTCCTGCACAAGGAGGAGCTTCATACAGTTATGGGAGGAGCTAGAAGTTGCATAGTTGGGAGAATTGGAACTGTCTGGGATGATGAAAATTCCCCTTTAAAACTAGTCACTAGTTTTACACGCACATATTCTGGTATATTGCACTCAAGGTGGGTGCAGGAGAAAACCTCGTCCACAGTCCGGGCAAGACAGGAGTGCAACTCGTGAAGAGTTCTGAAGATAGGTGTTCGAGTCAGCAAGAGTGAAGAGCACTAAACTGTCTTCTCTTTGTCAACATAATTGAAAACTTATCAATACTCTTACAGAAGTTCTTTCTCCGTCAACAACTATATTCACAAAATAACAAAGACAAATCGTGACAGATGCCTAAAGTCAAGGGGTATGGGAGTGACCTTAATTTTTTTTAAGAAGAGAAGTTATTATTTCTTGAACCCTTCTTTAACAAATCACGCTTGACAGAGTTACTATAAGTTAGGACAATGCACCTTACAAAAAGCATTATACTTTTCTACTTTACTGATCAGTTATGTAGCACAGAACAGAATCTGCAGCTTCTTTATTTCTGCTTTAAAATCAAGCGAAACTTAGACTCCCTGCTTCGACGTAAAAACGATGGTAGTGTGTCTTTAAATATCGTATGCTTTTGACCGTGAGCCAAGATCGACATGCCCATCTGCTTATTCTATTTGGCAGGTGTGATACTGGTAAAAATAACTTATAAATGATGGCTGAGTCGTGGAATGTAGTGAAGCACTGACCTTGAGCACAGATACGGGTATCCTGAAACGCGCTCTTTCTTCTTCTTCAACACAACTGACAAACTTGCCATCAGCTACACTTACAAAAGTCCTTTCTACAGTTATCTTCACACAATAACGCAAAAACGAAACCCTGCACAAGGCTCGTAGTCGAGGGGGAGTACGAAATCTCTAGTCGTGAAAAATTTCCTCTACTAAAGGAAAATGTTCAAAATTAATAAACCACAAGTAATTTGGTTGCTTACTAAAATTGCCTTGCTGATAAATTATCATGTTCTTACCTTTCTTCCTTTTTGATTCCTCGTCAAGGGCAAAAAGGAATCTTGAAATTACGATGGTGTGTGTGCGTGTGTGTATGTTTAAGACGCTTGGATTGTAAACACGATTTCTCAAGATAGGAATGATGCATACTTTTAATACTTGGTGTATAGATTTATCATGTTGAGAGAAAGAACTTATTGCTTTTGGTGAAGGTCAGAGGTTATGTCAGGTCAACAGAGGTCAAAATACAAAATCGTTGGAAACACAATATGTCAAAGTGGGAAGCATGGATATTTTCATACTTGGCAGTAAATGCGTTATAATCAGAAGTTGGTAGAGGTCAAAGTTTACCTAAGGTCACCGGAGGTAAAACTTCAGAAATTTTGGAAATTGCTTGTTAACACGATATCTCAAGATAGAATGATGGATACATTTTGTACTTGGTACATAGATTTATCATGTTAAGAGAAAACCCCTATGTTTTTCGTGAAGGTCAGAGGTTATGTCAGGTCCCCAGTGGTCAAAAACCATAAACCTTGCAAACATGGATACTTTTCATACTTGGCCAGAGGATGTGTTATAGTCAGAAGATAGACCATATCGTTTTAGGTAGAAGTCAAAGGACATCTGACGGACGTGACCTGAGGTAAAACATCAAAACCGTGAAAAGTGCTTGTAGAAACAATATCCCTATATATAGAAAAGATGGACAATCCATATTTGTTATACGGATTTATCATATTAAAGCGGAAAACCATATTGTTTTTGATAGAGGTCACAGGTCATGAAGATCACCACAGGTCAGAAACTAAAACCTCTTGAACACAATATCTCAAGATAGAGCGGGTAGATACTTTTCATAATTAATTTGTAAATTTGTCATTTTAAGAGAAATAATTTTAGTATTTTTTGGAAGAGGTTGAACGTCATGTGAGGTCACCAGAGGTACCTAAAATATTGTAAACATGATATCTCATGGTAGTAAGCATGGATACTTTTCATACTTTGCGTGTGCATGGCAGAGATCAAAGGTCATCTAAAGTCCCCGGAGGTGACACAATGAAAACCTTGGAAATTATTTGTAAACGCTATAGCTCAATATGCAAATGACGGATACCTTCCATACTATATATTAGTTTGTCATATTGAGAGAAAGAATTCTATTATTTTGGAAGAATGTCAGAGTTCAACAGAGGTCAAATGCTGAAAACATTGCAAATTTTATTACTCAGGATAGGAAACGTACATAGCTTTTACAATTAGGATGTGGATATATTATTTTCAGTAGATGACCCTTTTTGTGTTTGATCGTGGTAAAACGATATCTGAGGTTATTTGCGATTAAGTGGTAAAAGCCTTGTAAACTGCTTACAAACATGAGTTTTTTAGAGGGACACCAATGGTGCAGCTCATACTTACCATAAGGATGGGCCCATATTGAGGAAAGAACTATATTGCTTTTGTAGGGTCAAAGGTCTCTTGGGAACTCCAAAGGTAAAGTGGTGTAAACTTCTTAAATATGACATTTCATGAAAGGGGAAGCTTGATAGTTCTTATAAGTGGCTTGCCTTCCGTTTGTCACGGTATATGCGATCCCATCAAAATCAGCCACATAGCTGATGAAGTTGGTTGCACTCCTGGCCTGAAGCACCCTTGTGTGGCCACCAGCTGAATAGCTGACTTTGATCACTTTATTGCAAGCTGCTCAACTTTGTTGAAGCCATTAAAGTCAGTTCTTGATCTCACTGTTGCAAGGCTCTCTGATGACTTCTCATAAATTAATTCATGTCTCAATTCAGGGTTGTTCTTTTTTTCTTTTTTTTGTAGGATACGTTTCATGTTTTAAGTTTGCCAGCAGTGGAGTAGATAGTAGGACTCTTCTGGAGAAGTACTTGGAGCACTCAAATAAATTGTTTCAATATAAAACTCCGAAAATTGAAAAGAAGTACTTAATAATATATTTAGACACAAGGTATCACTAAGCGTTTTAGGCTTCTGGTTTCTACTTCTCGTGTGGCCAGAGGGCATCACACCCTTGTAGCCACGCCCTTTCTAACTGCATATTAAAACAAACATGAAAATCTCATTCCCACATGTCAGTAAGTAATCATACAAAGGATGTATGAATTTTTGGGGGATGAATGGAAAATCAGACTTCACGTAATGTTAAAGAAAATTCCGTTGGAAGACGAGAGGGTGTTTTTGAAATTGACCTACATGTATTTTTACTCCAGTTAATAAAATTCATGAGTAATTTTCCATTTGTTTGGTCATACCTTCGTCCGTGAAAGGAACAGACAGGTAACACGACCTCCCGGAACTTGTGTAAGTTTTCATTTTTACATTCCGCAGCTAGGATGTGCTGGGTTACTTGGTATGTTTGGAAAAGAAGACTCCGTGGAGTTTTTACCATTCTCATTAAAGAACTTGACATCGACGAGATTTCCAGTTTTTCAATATGAAGAGATAGTGTTTCATTGTTGTCGGTGTGTTTGCCTGTCATTTGCAAAAGACGGAAGGTACATTTCACTTCACACATCACACTTGAGATGTACATTTGAACCCCGTTGAACATCTATGGTAGCTCATTAAAGGGAACGGAGGTGTTTGGACAAAGAAAGCTAATACTGAGACGAAAGGAGTGTATTGTTTTAGTGGAGGTCAAGGGTCATTTGAGGTCATAACAGGTCAAAAACCGAAAACCCTGTAAACACGATATTTTCAAATACAATTGATGAACAGTTTTCCTACTTTTCATATAAATTTGTAATACTAAGAGAAAAGGGGTAGAAAGTTTGGTGGAGATCAAAGGTCGTCTGAGGTCAGTAGTGGTCAAGGTACAAAAGCATGTAAGAAGCTTGTAAACACGTTATCTCAAGACAGCAATGATGAATACATTTATTCTGGGTATATAGATTTGTCTCATTTCAGGGAAGGTTCCAACAGTTTTTATGGAGGTCAAATTTCTTTTGAGGCCCATAGAGGTCAAAAGATGAAAAACGGAGTGCGTTGATCCATAGATTTTAAACCAAAAGACTCTCAGCCTAGCTGAGCCACATGCAGTTTAAGTGCTCAAATAATTGACCAACTTCTATGCACAAACCTCAGAAGGAAATGTACTACCTCACCCTGTCCAACAATTGCCCCAACAAAAAAACGCCGCTTTTTCGGAGAGGGTGCCCGTCTCCTCAACCGAACTGCATCCCGCAAAGAAAACCCCATTGGACATTGGAACCTGCTAGAGATGGAGCTAATTTTCCTTACGCTGAACCCCCTTGAACACCTAAGGAAGCTCATCAGAGGGTACGGAAGTGATTGAAAGAAGAATTCTTATAGGCCTATTGAAAAACGGCAGATAAGAAGTCACACTTTTGTCTGTGGAAAATGGCCCGGAACCTACTTCAATGGTCTTCCAGATTGGTCGCCTCGTTAGTTGAGGTCCACGTTCTCAACAATGATGACGGTGCCTGCTCCAAATGTTTTGGAAGGAGTGGTATACAGTGATCAGAATGTGATACGGGCAGAAGTTTTCGGGTGCTATGTAACCCACCCCATCTTATCGACTCTATTTATATTTTGTGGAAGCCTTTGTCAGCCATTGTGAAATTCTATAAAACAGAAAGCCAAACGGCTTCGTGATTCCTTGCCGAAAGGAAACGCTTAGTCACATTGGAACCTGCTAGAGTTGGAGCTAATTTTCCTTACGCTGAACCCCCTAGTACGTCTAGGGTAGTTCATCAGAGGGTACGAAAGTAATTGAAAGAAGAATTCTTTTAGGCTTATTGAAAAACGGCAGGTAAGAAGTCACACTTTTGTCTGTGGAAAATGGCCCGGAACCTACTTCAATGGTCTTCCAGATTGGTCGCCTCGTTAGTTGAGGTCCACGTTCTCAACAATGATGACGGTGCCTGCTCCAAATGTTTTGGAAGGAGTGGTATACAGTGATCAGAATGTGATACGGGCAGAAGTTTTCGGGTGCTATGTAACCCACCCCATCTTATCGACTCTATTTATATTTTGTGGAAGCCTTTGTCAGCCATTGTGAAATTCTATAAAACAGAAAGCCAAACGGCTTCGAGATTCCTTGCCGAAAGGAAACGCTTAGTCACAATGAGGTTAATCTTTGAGATATAATGCTTACGATATTTTCAGAATTTGACCTCTGACGAGAAACTTCTGGAGCTGGAAACACTTTGCATATTCCATGATGTAACTGACGATGGAAAGGAAAACAAATTCCCTTGGGATGAGTAAAAAATCAGAACCTTTAAGTTGTGTTACAAAGAAGGATTGCGTTGGCTGGCCAGAAGGTGACGTTGAAACTGACCTGTTTATAGTTTCGCACTAGTAAGTAAATCTTCGTGCGTGATTTTCCAGACGTTTGGTTTTGCTGTCATCCGTAAAGTACAGAAGACACATACGCATATAAAATACCCTTCACCGAACTGATATGACCCTTTTGTTTTCATATCCAATTCCATAATTAGTCTGTACTGTTACTAGGTAGGTATAATAAACGAGACGACTTCTAAAGTCCCCGTCATTGTCAGATAAGAAGTTGACTTCGGCGAATCCTAAAGTTCCTAACAAAAAAGACATCGTGTTTCGTTGCTGCTGTTGTGTTTGCCTGTATTTTGCAAAAGACATGGGGTACAAACGCACGTCAGAAACACAGGGTATGTGTTGATACTTAATTAGAAGCGTGCTAGACTACTTGCGAAGGTGGGGAGGGGGGGGGGGCTACAGCACTATTGCCTGAAAATTTTATGCATGTTAGCCCGTAGGTAGCAATATATTTTGCACGAAAAACCTGTCTAATTTGGGTTGAATTAAACATCAGCTGTATAGGATTTAAGCTCAGACCAAACAGACTCAGACAGATTTTGCTGGATTCGGTTGTTCAAAGAAGAGAGATAGTTTGCATTGAAGTTCTAATTCAACCACATTTACTATTTACCAAGGTCATCGGCAAACCTGACCCAACACCCCCTCCCCATCAACCCCCCCCCCCACCCCCACCCGTCAATTTGAAACCTGATGATATCATCTGAAGATCTTCATCTTCTATATATCTTCTAAACAATTCACTACTTCCGGGATAACTGCCGTCCGCCCAACTAGCCCACTAGCACCGGGATGTTTGGATACTTAAGGGTAGCAATTGCCAGTGTTCAAATTATCCAGGCCAGACGTCTATAAGGAGTTGTTTTGAACTGGGGCATTGCTCAAGGGAGTTGTCCAAAACCCATTATTAAGCGACACGGTAATTGGTTCCCTTCGAGAAACCATGGAGTTACCACCTCTGAAGCTAAAACGACTAGCACTCTTGAAAACCGTAAATTCCTAGGTCAAAATTCCCTACACTTGTGGCAAAATTTTCTACCTAAATTTCACTGACCTTTTGAAAAAGTTGTGACCTCAAGCCGATGAGTTGCCCTGGACTTGAGAACGAGACGGAGTGAAAGCAACTTAGAAGATAGCATACATGTCTTCCGAGTCGTTTTTCAAATCGAATGATAATGAATCCGAGGAAGTGTCGTCGATAGATCGTCATTTTGATAAGCCCTAAGAGTCTTTTTTTTCAGTCGTTGTACTGACTGTTTATAAAAACTGAAATAAAATAGTCAATTACTTGTACCGTTCAATTGATATAGTTTCAGTATTTTTATGGCCTGTTAGAAAGCACTAGGATGGAACTACGTAACTTATCCATTAGCTTCTGAGCAAATACTTGCTAACATCTGGACAACAACTAAAAGGGCGAAGTATTAAAAGGGGTCATTTAATTTTCCTCTTTTTCCTCAGATTTATCAAACATATTCTTTCTGACACCCCTAGTTAAGAAGTACTTTTTGAGAAAAGATGATATTTCGGCAAAATGATAAAAGAAATGAACGATATCTACGGCTCTCCAGAACAGTAGGATCATTTTCCCAGTCTCGGCTGGGAATTAACCCAGCCAAGACTTAGAAAATTGCCCTTGTGAGTTGGGAATTCTACCCGGCAAACCACACCCACGTAGATCGTGCTGAGTTTAGTCGCTTGCAAGGTCAGACTGACGGTTTTGGGAGGGAAAATTGTCTAATAGGAAGAGCAATTATGCTCGTGTCCAACTTCTCTTTGCATAATAACCGTAACCGACTTTCTTACTTATTTTGTTCCTTCAGTTTGCGACTTGCCTGCCGATCCAGGATCATGTCATGGGTTCTTTCCTAGGTATTACTATGACGCAGAAACCAGTCAATGCCAATTTTTCATTTATGGTGGATGTGGAGGTAACGAAAACATCTTCGAATCAGAAGAAGAGTGCCAGGCAGCGTGCTACAGTTCGCCATCCTCTTCCTCCGGTAAGTTCTGATAAACAGTTATGATGGATTCTTGGGTATAAATGAGAACAGCTTTGAATCAAATTCGAGGAAGCCAGGAAGAATGAGGCGGTTAACCTTCATCCACACAGCAATGTGACAAGCGGAGTGAGTGACTCGCTTTCTTCCCAGTTTAACAGTGCCAATACTATTGTTTTCCAATTTTAGATGAGTGGGCATTTTGAGGGTGAAACTTTCTCGCCAGGAATTGGTATGTTTATGCATCAGTGTTGCTGACATGAGGAGGAGGAAGCTCCCCATGACACACTAATTATCCTTCCCCCTTCTAAATTATATCAAAGGCAATAGCAGAAAAACAGCCGCACAGAGCATCTCTTATCTCCTCAAAAATCCTTTCCCCATGAAACCTCCCGTCCAAATTTTCTGTGCAAGTATTAAACTTAGTTCTTCCTTATATACACCCACCCTTTACCATGTTTGTAAGGGTGTCTGTAAGGTAAGGTAAATTAACTTTTGGTTATAAGAGTTTATAACTTTTGAATAGTGTAAAACAAAGCATATTCGCAGAAAGCGGGGCTAGCTGGAGGGTAAAATTTAGTCAAAAATGTGATGAGGCGGAAAAATGCTTTCGCCCCCTCCCTCAATTCAAGGACGAAAACCACTCATTTGTTCCATCTGTGAAAAATGTCAAAAATTTGCCATAATTTTCCTGAATATTTCCCACTATTTTGCACCAAACTGCATCTGAGGACCCTCAAATATTAAAACACCTCCCAAAGGAGAGGGGACCAACTTAAGAGAAATTGTCAAATTATCTTGTTTGTGACCTGTTTATTGCGCATCCAATATCCTGTGAAAATAGTAAAATGCTCCGCTCTAATGCTCTCAATTTTGTAAATACCTCAGAGCTTCCATGGACTTTTTCCAGTGCCCTCCCCCAGCCCGAAGGCCAGCCCCTCGACTTCACGCTGTCCAGTGAGTGTCTCGCCCTTCCGTTGCACTTTCAGCGCAGTTAGCTTGTACCATAACCTCAGGTCTCAGAACCACAATATCCACCAAAGTCTGTATGATTACTTGAAAAGGTTCATAAACCCTTGTTTAAACCTTCCTAGTCAGCTGGTAATATTACCCATTTGGAATTTTAAAAAGATCATATTCCTTTTTTATTTTTAGTCATATTGTTTGTTTGGGAAACCTTAAAGAGGGGCTCAGCAAACAGCGTCTGGTCAGCGGGGTAGGTGGACACCTGAAACACCATGCGATGGAGCTACACGGGTCGCATGATTACTTCTCTTGAAAGATTCAGTTTAAATTTTGAGTCGGCACAAAATGAAATCCATTTTTGTAGTTACTTTAAATAACCCCTGTACAACGAAACAAAGTCACAATCTGCATGCTCATTATGTCTGCTTTACAGCCAATCTCGTATCCAAGGGGAGGGGAGAGGGGGTAGTCGCTCCCCGAGAAAATATTTCGTCTCCCAAGAAAATTAAAAATACTATTGCCTTAGCACACTTTAGCATATATGGTCCCCCTAAAAATTATTTCGTCTCACTTGTTTCTATCCCGCCTCCTTTACTACCTTGTCTGGCTACGGGCCCCGATTGCTACGTGAAATGTGAGGCTGGTGACGTTTACAAGTTATGCGGTTTTAGCCGTGAATCTTTCAAGGTTACGATACCTGTCCGGCAGGACTTAACTTTTCAGCAGGTTACGAATATTTATCTCTTTTACATGCACATATTCTGGTATTGCATTCAAGGTGGGTGCAGGACGCGCGAAAACCTCGATCGCCACCGGGGCAAGGCAGGACTGCAAATCGTGAAAAGTCCTGAAGAAAGGTGTTTGAGTCAGCAAGAGTGGAGAGAGGCACTGAAGCTTTGTTGCAAACACGGGTTTCTTTAAAGCTACTCTCATCTCTTTGCCAACATAATCTAAAACTGATCAATACACTACCAAAGTCCTTTCTTCTTCAACAGTAGTCTTCACACAATATCACAATAAACAAGTCGTGACAGAGGCCCGAAGTCAGAAGATGGGAGTGACCCAATTGAAACAGTTTTACTTTTTAAAAACAGAAGTTACTACTGCCTGAATCCTTCTTAAACTAATCACACTTAACAGAGTCACTACAAGTTGTGACTTGCACCTGGCACAGCTCCCTGATATAAAGCAGAAATGAAGAAGCTGCAGATTCCGCTTTGTGCTACATAACTGATCAGTAAACTAGAAAAGAAGAATGCACTTTGTTAGGTTCATTGTCATAATAGGGAGCTTTAAGAGATGGAGAAACAACTCTCACAGCTTATTGTTTCGACGTAAAAACGATGGTTGTGTGGACATAAATATCGTATGCTTTTGACCATGAGCCAAGATGGACATGCTCATCTGCTTGTTCTATTGGCAGGTTTGGTACCCGTAAAAACAACTTAAGAATAATGGTTGAGTCGTGGAGTGTAGGGAGGCACTGGACCTTGAGCACAGATACGGGTATCCTGAAACGCGCTCTTTCTTCTCCAGAATAACTGACAAATTATCAGCTATACTTACCAAAGTCCTCTCTACAGTTATCTTCACACGATAACATAAACACAAACCCCTGCACCAGGCTTGTAGTCGAGGGGGAGTACGAAATCTGTACAATAATGGAATAAAATGAGTTGTCTTTACTTCGCCTTCCACATAATCAACTTTTCTTGTAATGAATCTGCCAGAGAATAAAAAAGCATATGACTTCCAACATTTTGTGTCTGTATAACTAATATATAACTTTTGTGAGGAAGGCACCTCCCTTCCCAAGCTGAGGACCCCGTGCCACTGGTTGGGAACAGTTCACACCAAACGCGTACACTATCACGCATACACATCCTGACTGTTGTGAGCGTGAGGCTACATTCCTGTCTAATAGTAATAACAGCTGCCTGTAGGTGATATGCGAAGATGTACAGCATCTAGTGGTAACAAAAACCATCGCGTTTAGAACAAACGGAAGGTATTGAAACAATTTCCTTTTTAAGTTGAAGACATATATAAAGCATTTTCTAGGTACTGGACACTCAATCGTGTAATTGTATATGCAATGGCTATGGCCACAAAAACGGAGGAAAGCTCGGCTAAAGAACAAATGAGGAATTCCCAGACAGTGCGCAAAGTCAGCAAAATTTTCACGACTAAAGAAAATGTTTAAAATTAATAAACCGCAAGTCGTTTTGTTGCCCATTAAAAATTCCATTGCTGATATATTTTGCCCTGTTCTTACCTTTCTTCCTTTTTGATTCCTAGCAAAAGACAAAAGAAATTATGAAATCACGATGGCGTGAGTGTGTGCGTCGCTGGTGCGTGTGTGTGCATGTTGAGACACTTTGCTTGTAAACACGATTTCTCAAGATAGGAATGATGCATACTTTTAATACTTGGTGTTTAGATTCATTATGTTGAGAGAAAGAATCCTATTTGTTTTGGTTAAGGTCACAGGTTATATCAGGTTACCAGAGGTCAAAATCCAAAATCGTTGTAAACACAATATGTCAACATAAAAAGCATGGATATTTTCATACTTGGCAGTAAATGCGTTATAATCAGAATTTGGTAGAAGTCAAAGGTTACCTTAGGTCACCAGAGGTAAAACTTCAAAAATTTTGGAAATTGCTTGTTAACACGATATCTCAAGATAGAAATGATGGATACATTTTGTACTTGGTATATAGATTTATCATGTTAAGAGAAGAAACCCTGTTTTTTTTTCTTGAAGGGTAAGGGGTTATGTCAGGTGACCAGTGGTCAAAAACCTTAAACTTTTTAAACACATTTTGAGAAAAAATGATATTTCTGCAAAATGATAAAAGAAATGAACGATACCCTACGGCTCTCGAGAGCCGTAGGGATCATTTTCTCAGTCTCGGCTGGGAATTAACCCATCCAAGACTTAGAAAAATCGCCTTGGGAAGGGGGATTTCTACCTGGCAAACCACACCCAAGTAGATCGTGCTGAGTTTAGTCGCTTCCAGGGTCAGATTGACGGTTTAGGGAGGGAAAATTGTCTTATAGGAAGAGCAATTATGCTCTTGTCCAACTTCTCTTTGCATAATAACCGTAACCGACTTTCTTACTTATTTTGTTCCTTCAGTTTGCGACTTGCCTGTCGATCCAGGATCATGTCATGGGTTCTTTCCTAGGTATTACTATGACGCAGAAACCAGTCAATGCCAATTTTTCATTTATGGTGGATGTGGAGGTAACGAAAACATCTTCGAATCAGAAGAAGAGTGCCAGGCAGCGTGCTACGGTTCCTCCAGTAAGTTCTGATAAACAGTTATGATGGATTCTTGGGTATAAATGAGAACAGCTTTGAATCAAAATTGAGAAAGCCAGGAAGAATGAGGCGGTTAACCTTCATCCACACAGCAATGTGACAAGCGGAGTGAGGTGGCTCGCCTTCTTCCCAGTATAACATTGCCAAAAACTTTCCCCAAAACTTTCCGTGTAAGTATAGCACTTAGTTCTTCCTTAGCTACACCCACACTTGACCATGATGTAAGGGAGCCTGACTGGACAACTGCTCTCCTCTCTCCTATAACAATGAATATCCTGAGAATCGCGGTCCACATAGGCTATCTTCCCAACCGGAAAATTCCGAATTGTCAAGGGTGAGAATTTCCCGGGAAGCCCTGGGAGATTGCAGTAAGTGGAAAATTTGGGGGAGAGAGTTATCCAGGAACCAATTCGCGAGTGGTTACATAAGTATTATTCACTGCCGTTGGTCACTGGAGCTGTACGTTATACATGAAGTTTAATTCAACAAACTTTTTTGTTAACTCAGGAGGTTGTTAACCCTCAAGCATGCCCTAGACTTGAGAATGACACTGACTGATGACTTTTCCAGTAGAAAAACGCAATGTCAGCAGTCGGGTTTCACCATAAAAGCTGAAAAACGGGGGACTGCAACCATGCAGCTTCCTCACTTAATTCATCCGACTTGCAGCCGGAAAGGTCTGGGGTTCGACTCCTTGCCGAAAGACTTTAAAAATGGAACCTACTGCAATTGTGCTTGGTGCTCAGCATAAGCAATGGAGTATGGAAAACAAGCCAGTGATCATGAGCCACAACTAGAAAAAAACGCCCTGGACGGCCCGACTTAAACCAATTGGATAGAAATTGAGCCGTAAAACCTCATCTAACTCTAACTCTAACTTCTCAGTAAATTCACTAAATTTAAATGCTATGGAAAAATAATGAATCGATGAAAGTGTCGTCGCCAGATCATCGCCATTTTACCAAGTCAAATAATCTTTTGCCAATCTTTGTTATGACTTTTTATTAAGTACAAATGGTATTTTAATAGTTTTCAGTATGTTTATAGCCTGTTAGAAAGCGCTTGGACTACATTTGGTAACTTTGACGTTTTAATTTCCTAGCAAATACTTGTTAACTTCTTAAAAGCGACAGAATTGGGGTCATCAACTTTTTCTTCATTTTCTATAATCTGCAAAACGCACTCCTTCACCAGGCCAAATCTCCCTCCCACAGTTCACTTTAAAACATTTGACAAATATTGATGTTTCGGCAAAATACTGTCATGTATTAAAATTTTGCAAAGACAAAAAGTCACAAAGATCTACGACCTCTAATTGCCCAAACGTAGGTTTTGTATCTTTGTGAACATGCTGGAAGAAACAAGTGAATCCACGGCTTTCCGACGAAACTAGAAAGATTCCCCGACGGGGAGGGGGCAACCCTCTTATAATTATATCATTGTACAGAGCGTGTCTTATACGTGACCCCATCGCGACTTCTTACAGCGTCATGACATCAACATGTGTACACATGGAGCTTGCCAAGGATTCTAGCTGAAAGGAATTCTACTCGGGCGAACCACACTCAAGGAGATTTCGCTGATCTCAGTCACTTCTGGGGAAGTTACACCTTTGGGAGGGAGAAATGTTTTTTAGGGAGAGCAATATGCACAACTCTTGTAACTGGGACCGGTTGTCTTGCGTTCTTTTCTTCAAGTAGGTCCTACAGATTGTCTTTCGCCTGCCGAACCTGGACCATGTAATGGGTTCTTTCCTCGAACATTCTATGACATCAACACCGGTACATGCAAAGATTTCGATTATGGTGGATGTGGGAGAACAACTTTGAATTAGTGCAGAAGTGTCAGTCAGTTTACGGCGGCTTTGCGTCAGCTGACTTCTTAAAAAAAATATGAAGTATGCTGGGATAACGAGAACAATTTTGAATCAGTACGAGAGTGCCGGGAGGAGTGCGGCGGCTCGCGTCCTTCCCGTTTAGCTGTTTAGCAGGGTGTCGAACTGTCGAACGGAGTGACATCTCACCTCTCCCCGTATAGCAAAATGGCAAGTAGGGTGAGGCGGCTCGCCTTCCTTCCCCTCTTGTAAGTTCGTACGTAATAACATCGGAAGTTTGAAATGTTTTCCGATAAGCAAATTAAGATATTACGCATGCAGTGATATATTCAAGCTTCAAAAGAATGTATTCATTTTGTAAGATCATGCGTGTTTTCTAGTATGGCTCACCGCAGTGAAACCAATTGCTAGCATAGATTAGTAACCATTCTGAGGGTTAAATATTACGGACCGCAGGAACACAGTTCGTAACTGTTAAGTTGACGCATTCACGGTACCGAAACCGGGTGGGGTTATCATTCCTTCCACAATACTCACACATTTGCTTCTATAATAATTTCGAAAGACACAACTGAAACCGCATATGGAGCGCAGTGTCCTGCCTTTATGACCTACCGACCCCCTATTATCTGATAACTTGAAGCAATAAACTTTAGGAACATTTTGTTGGACTTTTCCCCCACTTATCAGTGCAAAATTAAGTGAACTGTCAATTAATCATTTACAATTTAGATGAACCTAAAGCTTGGAGAGATGATTTACGCTGTGGTGAAGGCTATACTGCACCTAACGGAGAAGTAGCCCAGTGTGATCCTGATGGCATCAACCCATGCTGTTCCGCTTCGAACCAGTGCGGTAACACGCCACTTCATTGTTTCTGTTCAGGGTGCATCGACTATAGTGGTAAGCCGTAACCTTTTTTATTGTACCATGTGCATATGATTATAAGAAGCGGTGTCGGCAGGGTCACTTGACCTCCCCCCGCCCCCAGAAGTTTAAAATGAACTTTTTGTCACATTTGTAAACTTCCCATATTTTTAAATAATTTTTAAAGCTACAAATTGTATGACATGGAGAGTTCCATTTCTAGAGATGTGAGACTGACGCTAAGTTAAGGGGGAGCGAGGGTGAACAGCTGTCTTCCCCCTTGAGGGTATTTGTCCTATTTTTCCTATTACTCATATCGTTTAAAACGTCTAAAAATGCAATTTTTCAGAGCGCCCCGAGCACACCCATCTTGAGTACTAGTTTTCCCCTTATTACTTCCTGTAGGATAATTTAGAATTAAGATGAAATTATTTTCCAAAGCCCTAGGGAACTCTCACCACCATCCACCCTCCCCTTCACCCTCAAGCTATCAGCATTATCAATCCCGAGTGACTGTTTTTCAGACGTAGTCAGATAATAACTTAAAAAATGCCAACTTGTGATTTTTATGGTTTGTTTAGTACTCATCCATTGTCAATTGATAAAGATTAAATGCATCATTGTAAGGCATACAATTTCTTGAATACCCCACAGCTTCCGGGTGCTTCGCCCCTTAGACCCCACCGGGGCGTGGCTCCTGGACCCCACGCCGTTTAGGGGAGCCTTGGCAGAACCTATGAATCCACGCCTGTCGATCGCTTCACAATACTGGTGTCAGGTGATTCTAATCTGTAAAGAAAGAAAACGTGTTCTTTGAAATGAGGAAAATTCCAAGGTTTTAGGTTCCATTCCCAAGTTTTAAAGGCCATATACTTAATCCCCAACATTTTATGAAATATTCCAGGCGCTGGCATCGCCACCTCTACGATAACCAGTACATCACGGGATGCTACCTTGACTGCACGCTCCTTGTACTCTAGCACCTTTAAAATTTTGTTTGCCATCCGTTTCCTTTTTCACACTGGAAATAAAACAAATCCTTATTTCTACAATGTAGTATGCTAGTATATGCAATTCCATCAAGACAGCAGAATCACATGTATCTGCTAAACGACTTTGCCATAAATAGGCTTACCCATGGGAGTCAACAGGTGGGGACTGGTAACAAGCCCCGCCCCCGACCCCACCCCCACCCCTCCCCCACTTTTTAGAATCTGTTGAGGATCTTGGGCGTGCTCATATTCTTAGAGTATTTTGACTGACAGAAGTTGATTTTGGTGTTTATTATTTATGTCAGTGACGTTACTCACAGGAAATTATGGTCTTTCTTCTTCGCAGGTTAATCTACAAACATGTCTACAATGGAGCCAACATTCTATGTTGCTGATGTTTTTCTTGTAGCTATCTCTTATCTTAACTTTTCCCTTAAGTAATGTACTGCATGCAACAGACAATAGTTAACTTGGTGGCGTTCTACATCTCCAGCAGAGTTTCAAATTAGCGGTGGGTGATTTTTGGGTCCAGCTGCAATTTTTACCCTAACCTGAGCATTATTTTCCATTTTGCATGATTTATGTGGAAATTTCTGAATATCGCCCTTATTCGTCCTGGAAAAAATCGGCTGCCCTCTAACCAAATAATCGTAAAAACAGCCCTGGATTAGTCAAAACAACTTTTTTACTGTCGGCTTGCGACTGACAAAGTGCTAATAAAGTTGAAAACTTCGATTCTTCATAACCATAATCAGCAATAGAAATGGAAATGTGAATTACAGTGAATGTTAATGTAACATATTGAGATTCTATTTGTAAAAGAAAAACAACTCCTTCCACGAGAGCAAAATTGTGGTAGAAAATTTGACAGTCTCGGTGATGTTTGAGGTGGGAGGGGTTTTTTTGTTGTTGTTTTTGTTTTTGTTTTGTATTTTTTTTTTTTTTTTGACCGAGACACGCGGACTAGTAAAAATGTCTGAGAACTATCCAGAAGTTCGGTTTACTAGTTCCAGTGACGAGGGAAAAGGGAAACCCCTGCCCATGTTTTTGCTTTCTGATGTGAATAGCATGTAACTGCATTCAACTTGTCCTAATGGAATTTTATTTTTGATATATTTAAGAACAGTGGAGACATCAGTTCCTGACTTTTTCTACAAAAGGTGAACTTAAAGGGGCTTATTGAGTTGGTTCATGAATTTTGTCGTACCTGTTGAGTTTTACTCACATCTTGATGGAAAATGGTCAAACTAAGTCATTCTGCACGTCTAATACACAATTGAAACGGAAATGACTGGTTAATTAACCATTAAAATCATTTATTCAAAATTCGTTTTCAGACACTTTTTTAAATTAAATACTAATCAAATTCAACCCCTGTTCAAGACAACCAATAAGTGAAGCTTACGAACTTGATTTACAAGATCGCAACTCCTCTTACAAACATCTGGTTTGACTAGAGCTTCAGCTGTATGTATACGTTGTATATTCAGGAGAGGCTGGTCCAACAAGCGTTTGGAAGAGCAACACAAACTACAAGCCCGCAACTTCATGACAACTACAATTTTTCATGTTTTCGGTAATAAGAGGAAGTAATACATGAGTAATGAGGCTAATTAGAAGCACTGTCATGCAATAATTTCCTTTAAACGCATCACATAATAATCGATATCAACTCAATGAGTCCTGTTAAGGCAAGCAGTGTTAACTTGGTTTTTATTGTTGAAGGATGCTCTGGTTTTAATTTTTCAACCTATTTTAAACCTTGTAATTAGATTATTTAGGGTTGCTTTCTTTCCCGTTTGCAAAGTTTACAATCTTTCGTTGGTCATCAATGAGAAACCTTTATCGTCAGATCTGCCTGTCTCAGGTTCACATTTAGTAGAAAATGTAAAACTTCGGATGTTAAAGTTTGCAGAACCAAACAAAGGAATTGCATGAAAGCTTTACCAAAATACACAGATTAAACCACTCTTTAACATCAAAATTTAAAAAGAGTGTGAGCTGTAACTTTGCATGAAGTTAATGTAAAATTTTTAGAGTAGACCCTGTTCTGAATCTGTATTCTGAGTGTTGCCTAATTTTAAATTAAATCTTTAGAGGGAATTGAAATCTTTCTGTATTGTGTATTGTGTTTTTTTTGTAAACACTTAAACGGACCGACTCCCCACGATTGCAATGAATCATTGTCACCGTTATGAAATTCATTGCATTTGATATCACGAAAACTGGTGGGATTACGATGTGTAACGGGGATCATGTACATGGTACTCAATATCATCCGTCACCCTTTCTCCATTGAAAGTTCAAGTTTTTTGTATAAATGACCTATTTATCCCCCCCCCCCCAAAAAAAAAACTCGCATCAATTACAATACTCACGTCCAACAGCCGAGCAGTTGACTACTGACCAGCTTTCAGCCTCATTCAACACACACCTGATAGAATTATAAGGATACCTCTTGTAGTTCAAGATCCTAAATTAACTGGGACACCCATAGCACTACTCCTGTCCTCCACCAAGGAACAATCAATTCAAGTTTATAACAATCAATTCAAATTTATTTCATAAACGATTTTACAAGGATTCATACACGACATCTGATATACATAACAAAAAAACAAGAAATCATTCAAAGGGCCGAAATAAAGGGTACTGTTAATTAATCTAGTGATCCAAGTATACAAAGAATAAAAATATAACATCAGGAAGAACATATGTTTGGAAACAGATAAGTATAGTTGAAGAGAAGAATTGTATGAACGGTATATGAATGTACGTTTACTATGCACTACAATTTAGTTGAGGATGTTTGACTCTGTTTTGGAAAATTTTTAATGATTTGGATGATGTTTTGTCAGACGATAGGTCTTATCACAGATGGTAGCACTAATTGTTCAACAATTTACAATGTGGTGAATGTGCTATGGCTTGTGATAAGATACAGTATAGGGTTCCTCTCTTGCGAGAACTTGTGGGCAAATTTCATAGGCTTACTGAGTAAGCAGGGGGTCAGGAAGGGCGGACCCCAGATAATTTGAATGAATGAACCCAGATATCTTTCCCCACACTTCCCGGCCCTCCCCAACCCCAAGAAGTTTACGAAAAGTGTCTCCGCATATAAAAAAAAAAATAGAATAAAAGGTACTTAAAAGTAATAGTCCTTGTGTTTTTACTTTTTATTTATTAGTGACAAATTTTACCCATTTTCGACTCAATAAGGGGTAAATAAGCCAAAAAATCTCGGCACGCTTCGAGGGTGAATTGACGCGTACAATTCTCTATGGTCCTTATGCATTGACGTCACACTGACGTCATTTTGGAGGAAAACAATGAAGTACACGTGCACGAACGGCGTAGATTTCGCACGCAAATGTAGTTGACTTACAAGAGTGTACGATTGGGTCACAAATCAGCTGTCTGCATTTCTTGATGTAACTTGCAGTGATGCGCGCTTTGCCTCCAAACGAGGGAGCACTTTCTGTTCTGTGACGTCATTTGCATAGGGTCTTTTATGTAAACACTGGCGGCACGACCACTTCATACCTCAGAGTTTTTCTTGTCCCTACACACAATGATAGTACTTATCCAAAAATACACATATAGCTGTAGGATCCTTGTTCAGTTAGAAAGAGCTTACAGGAAATGCATTACACTTTGGATAATCACCAAATTGCCTTTAAAATACATTTTTTCTGTGACTTTCTCCCACACCCGTAGTAACTTAGTGTGTTTCTCATTATTACTTTTGGACAGATTTTATGAACATGCAACCCTACCATCATTGATCTAGTCCCACTTCACAATCCCGTTGCCCTATCAAACCGATCGGCCTTACTCTGGGACAGGCGATGTATGACGAAAAATACAGATTGTGGTATTTGTAGTCTAATAAGTTCACAATGATCAAATACATTTGAAGACACCTTAAATCGCACTGGAAACACATCAACGGCCACAGACAGACCCCTGGGTCCTTCCATTTCTGTCTTTCGATTTTTTTATATACCCAGTATGTAGCGTTACTAGCTGAGCAGTTCGCCCCATGCACAAGCCTTGAGGAGTGCAATTCCACAGCTAAAAATTTTCTAAATGATGATGAGAATGTCTATGTAATCTAGCCATGTAATCTATAAAAATAAACCCAAAAGGCCTTAAAGATATTATAGCTTTCTGCACGGGATATTATTCTAATCATTTCCTATCACAAGTCGTTCACAAACTATCAAGTCCTTTAAAAAGTACCAAAATTTCACTACTTGAAAGTTATTTCTCCTCTTCAGCGATTTGTCTCGGCAGCTCCCACCCCCTCAGCTTCCACTCGGGCGGTTCTCCCACCATCCCTTCCACTTCCGACAACTTTCCTCGGACGACTTTCATTCTCAAATCCCACCTGAACAATTCTTAAGGATAGTTACTAGCCAAAACCACACCCTACACCCCATCTCAATTACCTTAAGAGGGAATTCCAGTGAATTGTCCAGTACAGGGAGTTGTATGAAACTAACATGCACACGTCATGTCATAGAGTAGGCACTGACAGCAGCAGTCGCACCGGGGCCTAGGCGAAAGGGGGACAGATAGAAAAGTATGAACAAAAATATACCCACTCACTAGAATAAATCAAGGCTAGCAAGGTGGCATGTATTAATGTTTAACTTTGAGTTAATTTTACCAGGGAGGTGTAACACCTCCCTGATTTTACCTATAAACACTCCCTTCCAGCTCCCTGATTCAACATAGTAAAAATCATAGGTGTAGGAAAGGTAACCTTTTGAAGATTTCATAAAATAACCTCTTGTTACCTCAAATGGCAATGAAATTTGATGATTGCATTTCAACCCAATCGCAACAGAATGGAAAAATGCGACCCGCATAAACACAGTGCCAAAAAGAGACAAACTTCGGGACAAACATTGGGGGTCGTACATGATAGCAATAGCTCAGTTAGCTAAGCTATAATTGCTCACCCATGCTCAGAATATGGCAAAGTTTTGGGCAGATTGAGACTTTTCGTTTTAAAAGGGACCCGGCAACGTTACTGTTTCTCTCAAACGGACCTAGTCACCAGGCATGTAGCAACACTACCAGGGCCGCAGCCTGGGCGAAATTTCTAGGGGGCAGTTGTGGCGTACCTACAGATCGTTGCACAAGGAGGACCCTTTCTTTTTGACCTGTGCATGAGTGCCATCCTTGGGGAGGGCGCTGAGGGGATGGATACATGTAAGACCTGGCTTAGGTGCAAAATTGTGCTATAGTTTGAAAAGCCTCGAACGATTATATCTTCACAAATTATCATTCTTGATTGAAAGGGAAAATGCAGTCACCCCAATTTCAATCATTTACCCGGATATCCTATTTCATGAATGGCTTTTGAGGATCATGATACAGTATGTTTCTCACCGAGTTGTGAAATTTACGTATAGGGTATCTTCTTAGGTTACTCCTTGAATATGCAATATTTCTGTGTTAACATATCAGGAAAGATACCTGAAGTGAGATTTACCTGTTGCTTCAAAAAAGTTTGCCTCGACTGCTAATGCTCTTTGAATTAAAAGTTACATTACAAGTTCATTGAGTTTAGCTAATAATTGAAGGTAATCTTAGACTATTTTATCTTTAGCCAGCAAACAGGCTGGTGTACTCAAGCTGCCGGTGTATCTTGTAGGAGGAAGATGGTATCTTCGTCAGGAGGAGAAATGCTCATAACAACGGCATCCACGGCGGAAGTCCGGGGACCTCCCCTGGAAAATTTGTGGAAAAAAAGAACCCGTTTAAACGATTTCCCAGGTTTTGGGGCCTTGAAATCATAATCTGGACGATGAAAATTTCAGCATCTCAGTTTTTCTCAAGTACCGCAACTTTTGTTGACGGTTTGAAAATCTCAGGGGGGTAACTTTCCCCTGCCTCCCGCAGGCTACGGCCCTTAACATGATCATCCATCAAATTTTCTATTCCTGCTCTACCTCAGTCACCGCCTTGATCAAAGAGTTGTTACACGACGTTCCGAGCCCTGAATAGTCAGTGAGTAACGCCTATCGTCAGGGGCCGTGCGTCATTTGGGCTTGTCCTTTTCGAGGGGAAGCCCGGTACGGAATTCATCATTCTGTCTTTCTGGGGTAAGCTGCTTTTGCCCGATAAAATAGTGTATAACGCGAGAAAAGTCCCATTGTTCCAAAAATTTGCCCTAGAAATTTGTTTTCCTTAGCTAGAGGAGGAGGTGGCAAGATCCACACCTTCAGGTTCGTAAACCTACGAGGGAACAAAAATTTCGAAATAGCCGAGTCCCTTACGTGAGGGTTACTCTGAGTTCCATGCAACATAAAGAACGCGGTCTTACTCGCTCATCCACTCATATGTTCTCTTTAAAGTAACTTGTTAATAAGTTTCAAGCTGAATATACCTAAGGCCTTTATGATACTATCAAGCACTCTGATGAACTATGCTACATTTCTGTATCAAAATGATACTAGAAATGTTTCATAGGAAGTACAAAAAAATCAAAGATGCGTGTTGCTGTTTCTTTGCCAATTTCTTTGAAACTTACTCGCCTACAGTCTTAAATGGAATCGATGACTGCGGTGTGATGTTTCGCGCTGCCTTGGCACAGGAGTCCTTAACGTCTTCTTCTAATGAACCATTTCACATTTCCTTATCCCTTCGAGCACCATTATCGAAGTATTCTATGCATCAAGTAATCATATCATATTCTTACAAATAGCGTGGTTGGTATACACCTAGCCTACTCAAGCACGTGGTACTAGTACTACATTTTGGGAACTTCTTTAATTTAAGAGCAGCTTAAGGCCTTTCTCTGCAAAGGAAACAACCCTTCATCGGTTGTAAGTAAAGGTTACACTCAAGTTAAGGTGTGAATGCGCACTTAAAATTTCCACCCTTTGCTATCAACATCCAACAGATAACTTGATGGGTGCCACAATTCATAAATGGAGTTGTTTTATTTTTTCTTCAATGGACAAAGAGAGGAACCCTAACACCTTACGCACGTGCACTGTGCGACTGAATGTGACGTCACCCTTGAACCCACGGAAAAGTCATGTCTATAAATAGCGATCACACACGTTTTCGCCAGCCTGATTACATCAGCTTTCTTCGTTCCAATCTAACTTTGCGGGTCGCAAGTATGGCAAGCCGTTTTACTTTTTAAACTTTATTCAATGATGTCAGTAAATGATTGCAGATATCATTAAATCATTTAAACATATCAAAAAAACAAACCTACGATATCGGTAAATCATTTCACGATATCAACAAATGGTCATGGATTCCGTGCCCGCCAGATTTTCTCTTGGCTAATGAACACGGTGCATGCAAGATTTATTATCGGTAATAGTATGGGCACAATAATAAAGGGTTAATCAACGCTGGACAGTGCAGTAAGTAGATGATAATGCATGATTGGGGGTTAATGCAAGCGGTGCACGAGGGCGCAGCCCGAATGCATCTAGAGATAGCATTAACCCCCGGAGTGCATTATCCTCTATTTAATGCACGGTCCAGCGTTGATTAACCCTCTTCATTCATACACAACAAGAATTTGGGGAAAAAAGACTAAAACGAAAGAAAATTTGTGTTTGCAGATGACCACATTTTTATTGAAATCAAAACCCCGAGGAAAGATGAGACCTATTCACAACCTTTCAAAACAATAGGCCTATTCGTGCGAAATCAATAAAGTAGCCTACTGTTAAACAAAATGAATACAATGAAATATTCATAAATCATGAAATATAACAACGATATGACTAAATCTGAGAAATGGTATTCTTCTTTAAAGACTTCAACAGCCGAAAAGGACAAAAAATTACACAGTTGGTAACATAACTAGAGGTATTATGACTCCGTGGCAACCCCTTAGCCACGAAATCATTTGCGTTTGCACTTGTTTCATGTAGGTACATTTGTATGCACTGCACGCAGAGCATATTCACTAGGCCTATCATGTATGGTACGTTGTGTACGCTGTGGGCGCTCATGCTGTGTACATAAACACATGCAAGTACGACGTATATACTGCATGATTGCAGTGACATAGCCACCAGTATGCTTTAAGTAGCGCGGTCTTTTTAAAAGTTTTCGTCATTTGTTCAAACCCTAACGGACCTGTTCAGGTATTCTTGAGCTTTTAAGTTACTTCAAATGATGGAATTTGCCTAGGATTCAGCTACTGATTTTGGGAGATAATCAGCCACAGCATTTGAAACGTACATTTTGAGAAAAGTTTGGACATATTAGAGCTAGATCTCAGCCCTAACAGCGGTAACGTTAGTAACGTTGATTTCGTTCGAGGATTCAGTGCTCGACAAGGAACCTTTATGTAAGTTGTAACGTTACTGAGGCTTGGGCCTAGGTTATTTGACTTTGACTAAGCGAGTACGGAATTAACACAAGGAGCGAAGGTCAAAGGTCAAATGAGGGGAACCTGCAGGGAACTGACGAACTTTTTGCCACCGTCACTGTGTAGCTAGAGCACATACACAGCAGTAGCGTAGCCAGAGGGGGCAGGGGCAGACTGCCCCCCCCCCCCCCGGCGAAAAATCGAAGTAAAATCGGGACGACGGAAAAATTAAAAAAATAAGCCAATGGAAAAAGAGGGAGAAGGAAAAGGGAAGGGGAAGAGGAAAGGGGAAGAAGGGAGAAAAAGAGAAAAAAGGGAAAATAACAGGAAAAAAGAGAAATAAAACTAGAACTGCATTTGCTTGCAAATACGCAGAATTGTAGTGCATATTAGACAAGTCCTTGCAATTTGGAGTAGGCCAGATTTAATGTGTGTTTGATACGGTGTTTACTTGATCAAATATTTTTCACTACCTTCAGAAACGTTTGCAAAAATCTTTGCATACATAGTACATTCAAGACATAAGAAACGACTGGCACAAGGCTAACAAGGTAATTTTATTGCGCAATCATGTTTTTCTAACGAACTTCCGAGCGGCTCTGACGTTGCAGAAAATCATCTTATTTTCAAGCTAGGTAGTGTTATTTTGTGTTTTGTATAATCTTGCTAGTTTTGTGAAAAGGTAGAACACATTGTAAGGATTTCTGATTTGATTCCGATTTGAAGTAAATATCTTGAATTTTGGGGTATTCGTCTTATAGGTACCTGTAACACTACTATTGAGAAGAATTTCAGTTGTGCCCTACTGTATACTGTGCACATTGAAGGTGACGCATACAGTATACCATATACTGTACACAGTATACCATATACTGTGCACATTGAAGGTGACGCCGCCCGTACATATGCAGCTCCCATCACATTAAACTGTACGATAAATTCATCCGCTGATTACTTCGTTTGCGAATTTCAAGTTATGTAGGCAAGTTGTGTTAATGAGAAAGCAAGCGCAAGTTCAACTGAATTTTTTTCTGAAATAAAGACTATCGGCATTTCATCAATCAGTAACATTTCACTCTACCTTACAAGCTGTTTCTGTTTATAAACGAGTCCTTTGTCGGGACTAATTTAGAATGTGTGCAAGAAAGCGGTAAAAAATCATGGACAAACTTAACATTAGCTGCCTGCACATTGATAGTACCGATAGTAAAAACGCACCGAAACCGTGTGGAACTTCCAGTCTCAACGTTCAGTCATGCAGGTACGCCTAGCTTGTCGTGCAACGCCAGAATTGTAGAGCGCACGCGCACAACAATAATAATAACAATAGGAATCATTATCGATGGAAGGAAAGGATGGAGAGAAGGAAACGGGCTTGATAAGGTAGAGCACTGGTTCAAATATCGACGGGACGAGTATACTGATACAGGTAGGGCTAGGGACCGTGGAAAAGACAAAAGGGAATGAGAAAGAGAAGGGCTAAGAAGTCAGAAACGGGACGAGGGATGAAGAGAGGCAGATTGTGCATGAGAAAGAGGAAAAGATGAACTAGGAAAGGGAATAGAGAGTGTTAGACGACTAGGGAGTCCGGAAGGACAGACTATGAAGCAGAGCAGTCAGAGTAAGGGGATAGAAAAATGGACGTAAAGCAAGGCTGTCAGTGTGGGAGCTATAGGGATAGTAGCTACCGTCCCGATTTTTATTTTTAATCACTATCAAAAAGGGATACTTTAAATAAATGTCCCGGTGCAGATTTTCTTTCAAAGTTACACAATGAGTGGAAAGTATCCAGTTGCGTTGCCACTTATTGGGGTTTGGTGTCAGAACCCTAATGAGTGGTCAAGAAAAATTGCCAACGTAGCACGTAACGTAGTAGCGTGCGCAATGGGGGCCGGGGCCATAGCCCACACCGCTGGAAGTAGTCGGGGAAAATCAACTAGTAGGGGAAATCGAAAGCAGTATGACCGAGACTGGCCGAGCATCAGGCGCACTCTCCCTCCCCCAATTGGCCGTTATGGGTGATTTAACATGCTTCAGAATGTGTCATATATAGCACCATTTTTCATCTCAGCGAGCTTCTAAAAGCAAAAATTCCCCTCCCCGGGACGGCGAACAATCAATTTTTTGTCTCTCTATTATAACAATAATCACTAAACAAATAGCAGTCTGAAGAACGGTCAATCATCTATTTATAAAGATGACTACCTTTATACTGGTCATTAGGCAAGCGTGAAGCCAGGGAGTGGAGGAAGAGGGCAGCCGCCCACCTTATTTATAGTATTTTATTATGTTTACTTTTTGAAATAGTGCCAGTGTTTCCCCCCTTTTTATATGCGATAAACAGGCCCGGGAAGTGCCATTTCCAGCCATCTGGGAGGCATTTTGGACCAAAAGTTCCTTGCGCTCCGCGCCACCATCGGTAGGCGCGGAGCGATGAGAGACTTTCTATGAGCTGCGTCCCACCCACTTCCTTGACATTTTTTGCTACGCCCCTGTTAATAGTTTGCGTCTAGCCAGTTGGACTTTTCTCTGTGCCAGTCGGTGGAATTCACAGTCTACCCTCACCTCACAAATCCTGCGCACGCCACTGGTGTAACGTACAACACCCCGGGAAGGATCATTTCCTCAGTGTAGTTTGGGAAGGTATTTTGGCCAAAATATTCCCTGCACGCTTCGCGCCAACTGGTGGTGGCCCTCCGCGATGATAAAGTCTCAAAGGGTCTCTCTGAAGAAAGGCATTGATCCCTCAAGAATGATTCCTCCTCCATCTTACACCGAGTTTACCACTGACAGTTCACCCCGGCTTCATCAAATCGAGTTATGGTAAATAGTTAAATTGTGATCATCGTGACTATAAGTTCGCATACTGATAAGGCCATTTGAATATCAAGTTGATAATTTGTTCTCATGCCCCCAATTCTATCCGAAGCTTCCGGACTTGTCCCGGGGTGATAATCTGGACCCAAAAGAAACGGTGGGGGGGGGGGGGACCCACCTCTACAATTAGTTTGAAAAATCATAAAATCGGGACGAAAATTTTCATTTTGCCCCCCCCCCCTCCGAAGATCCTGGCTACGCGCCTGATACACAGCCACTGAGAGTCGCTACGCAGACACTCGGTTGATAGCGGGATGTAAACATTCAAAAATTACATGTACGTACTCATGTACGTACATGTAGGTATGCGATATGCATAGTGTATATATATATGTACTGTACACATAATTGTATGATTGTGCACGTACAAAGCGTTATTGTGCGGAGACAGGTAGCTAGCTGCTACTCGACTCTTAAGTCTCACAGTCAGCAGTACTCAGATTGATCACGTTATCGACGCAGTTTAGGGAAGGTTGACTCACAAAATCCAGGCTGTTGAGATTTATGGAAGATGATGATAGATCTACACATTTAATTTGATAATGGCGAGTCGACAAAACGGGGACTTAAACTAGCTTCGCTCTAACGTTAAGTTAGTCTTACGTTAACGTTAGTGTTTGCCACATTGAAAGTGCCCGAACTCGAAACGGTACCGTTAGGCCTGGACCGGCGAAGATAAGAAACCCAGAAATTTTGGTACAACGCTTTAAATTGTATGATTGGAATGATTCCCTTTATTTCTCTTGAAATATATGACTTCACTCCAGTTGTTTCATTCAATCTGAATACAAAACAAATGATTAATCTTGGTTAAAGAAGCTCAAAAAAAGCTTGTAAGGTTATAACACAATGGATCAGCATGCAAACTATGCTTCAAAACTCTTTGAATCATGCAAATGGGTTAAGCACAACAACATGAACGGAAAATCTACTGTACTGCATCTGCATGCAATATATCCCTTTAACCTTAGTTACGTCATGACGCTTTAACCTTGTAATGCCCCTTTCACAGTAGCAACATATACTGTCATTATGTAAAACTCACTCTAATAAACGTAACGTTAAGAATATACAACTGTACAACAACGAAAATACCTGTACTGTACGGTAAACTCTAGGCTATACTCTGAACAATAAAATACAAAGACTTTAGCGCAATTGGTACCTACATCGCGCAGGCTTCATCGATTTACAAAAACTCGTGTTTTTAAGCGAAACAAAACAATGTAAATTGCTTCATAGTTTTAAGTAACCTGCTTGCAGAAAACAACTACTCACTTCCTTGGCGCTATATTAAAACAAATTTGTTAATTAAGGGGTCTGATTAACCAGTTTCTAACATCAAAACAGTGAATTATTCACAGTCTGTAAACAACGCGACCAGAAAAATATGTCGCTGCTGTTCCTGACCAAACCCAAGTGAGTAGCAATGATAACAGAAACCCTTGGCTTTACATTGAACACAACATCCTTCCCCGATGAGGTATTTGCCTCATCTAAAAACTAAATCTCTAATTTCATAACCCTCAACTGGATAAATGACTGCTATATTTCCTATTGGACGTCGATACTCTGCTGACATGGTTTTCACTTTGACATTCCTAACTTTGCCATCATTACCCGGGTATACCAACAGTCCATTTTCCCCTAACTGCACTACTGTCTACCAACATAACAATGTCATTAACACAAACATTGCGTCGATTAGCATCCCATTTTCTTCGTGGAACTAGTAATGATAGGACATCTCGAGTCCATCGTTCCCAGAACGAGTTGACAATCTTCTGAACAAACTCAACCCGATGTTTCGGATTACGTGTCTCCCGGAACGGACCTTGGGGTACTTCTTGTGACGCTCTACCGAGCAGCATGTCATTTGGGCATAAATAATGACCATCATCTGGATCAGTGGGTACTCTTCCGATTGGACGTTGGTTAACCAGATTTCCAACGTCCTGCAGACAGGTGTATAGTTCCATAGGAGTCAGCACTTGATCTCCAATTTGTCTTTTCAGGGCAATTTTACAGCTCTTTTCGAGGCTCTCTGCGCACCCATTCTGGTGTGGAGCAGCAGGTGTGGTAAACTTTCACTCTGTTCCTCTCCCGGCACAAAACTCCTGCAGCTCTTGTTGGTTACATCCTTTCAGCATTAGTTGCAGTTCCTTTTGGGCTCCCACAAACTGAGAACCATTGTTACTCAGTATGTAAGCTGGCTGTCCTCTCATAGCATAAAATCTTCGAAGCACCTGGAGAAATTCCTTTGAAGAACAGTCCACAGCTAGGTCTAAGTGGACAGCTCTTGTATTGAGACATGTAAAAACAACTCCATAATGTTTGGTTGTCTTGTTCCTTCCAACTTTTACAGTCACTGGTCCAAAATAGTCGCAAGAGGTGTAGTAAAATGGTGGTGTATATGGAGCCATTCTTTCCTTCGGCAGGTTAGCCATTCTTTGAGTCTCGACTTTATGATCCATCTTTCTACAGGTTACACATTTATATTTTATTGACTTTGCAAGTCTCTGGACACCAATAATCCAATATTTCTTTCTGACCTTGGCAGCTGTACATGCCACTCCACTATGACCCATACTATGGTAGAGTCTTGTTATTAGCAGGGACACCTGATGCTTCTGTGGAAGCAGTACTGGATGAGTCGTCTCATAGGACATAAAGTCAGCCTTTAGCCTTTCACCCACTCAGATAATACCATCCCTTACAAATGGGCTTAGTGATTTGTAGTCACCATTCTCGAATCTATCCACTATACTGTTCTGGGCCTCTCGGATCCAGTATGTCTCCGATTCCTCCAGTTCAGCAGAGGTGAGAGAATTTCCTGTACGTTTCACTTCACCAGGCTTACTACATTTTGCTTTCAGATTTTTTAAGAACCGGAAAACAAAAGCAATAACTCGAACCAATTTTCTCCAATCTTATATTCTGCTGCAGTCAAGCACCTATGCTGTGACTACCAAAATTACCTTTTGGACTTTACGTTTCTCAGGGTCAGAAACTTGGTCTGGTTCAGACTTACTCAATGGCCACTTATCTTCTGACAAAGAGAGAAAATTGGCCCTTGTTTCCATCTACCTTTCAATTTGTCCACAGAAATGCCTCTAGAGACCTCATCTGCCACATTGAGTTCTCCTGGTATGTGAAACCATTGAGCAGGATTGGTTAGGTTTTGGATTTCTCCTATTCTGGCAGAAACAAATGGTTTGTAACTCCTTACCTAACTTTTAATCCAAGACAATGTTATCGTACTGTCTGTGAGGTAGATCACCTTTTCCAATTCAAGTGTCAGTTCCTCCATGATCGTTTGACCAAGTCTGGCAGCAAGGACAGCAGCCTGTAGTTCTAAACGTGGAATCGTGAGTTGCTTAAGTGGGGCAACTCGAGATTTGGCGGTTACAAATCTCACCATAAACTTGTCATCATTAGCTAATGACCACCTCAAATAGGCACAAGAACCAAAAGCATCTTCGGAGTCATCTAAAAATATGCATAGGACAGGTCGGCCCCTTGCCATCGGTGGTGTCAAATATATCTCAAAGGTCACGTTGTTGATATGCTCCATTTCCTTGAATTATTGGTTCCAAGCAGATTGGTCCTCCTCGGGAAGTTCTGTGTCCCAGTCGAGACCTTGTTGCCACAGTTTCTGCAGCCCTATTCTTGCACGTACCACTGGTGCAGATGAAAATCCTATTGGATCAAATATACATGCCACTTTACTCATAACCTTTCTGTTTGTGAATTTCTTAGGTTTTGAAATCTCACTTTGGGTTTCAGGTTCTGCCGTGTCTTGCCCCAAACAAACCTTGTAAGACAGTGTATCATTTTCATGATTCCAAACAACCCCTAAGATTTTCTCGGCCGTGGCATTAGTTAGGAGGGGTTTCAGAGCTTCTTTATCATCAGTGAGTGTTACACTTAAAGGGCAGTTTGACAGCCATCCCTTCACGCTGAAACCACCTTCAGCAAGAACTTTATCAATATCATTGGTTACTTCTGTCATCTCAGTTGCTGATGGAGTGGAAATACAAATGTCATCCATATATGTATTGTACTTCAGCATTTGAGCCGCATCAGGATATTTTGCAGCCCCTTCTTCTGCAGTCTTCAGCAGTGCGGTTTGTGCCATTGCTGCGGCAGGTTTGTGACCAAAAGTAAGAACGGTTTTTATGAAAACATCTGGCGGTCTCTCAATGTCCAAATCCCACCACAGGAATATATGAACATGTTGGTCAATTTCAGGTATAAGCACTCTGTGGGTACATCTTGGAGATGTCCCCACCTGCAGCCATTTCATACTGCCTGAATCTCAGCAGCACTCCTAACAGGTTATTTAACAGATCAGGACCTTTTATCCAATACTCGTTGAGACAGTGACCTTGAAATGATGCTGAAGCATTGAACACGATTCTTACTGGAGTGCTCTTCTTTTCAGGCCTAAGCACACCATGGTGGGATATATAGTGTACTGGCCCACTATAATTTTCCTGTTCCTCCTTTGAGAGCCTTTTAGCAAATTTCATATCTACCATTTCTCTGATTTGGTTGTTTTAGGCCTCTGCATACACTGGATTTTTCAGGAGCCTCTTTTCAGTGGTCTGCAATGTCCTTTCTACTTGTACTTTGTTGTCAGGAAGGTGTGGATCTTTCCACCACGGACTTGGGACGAGCCACTGTTTCCCCACCTTTCGACAAGATTCTGAAATAATCTTGCCTTCGTCCTGTTCTAGTTTACCGAGTTTGGCTGGTTCGCATCGGCAATTCTGGGACTGAACTCCCATACTCTCTCTGACCAGAAATCTGTCATGTTGATTGGTTCTGAAACTTTCACATGGAGCACACTTTTTTGATAGGTCGATTGTCCCTGGCGTGATCCAAATACCACCTAACCTAGTAGAGAGTGTCTTGCCACCAAGTTTCCAGACTGCCTCATTTCCCCGGAATGCATCTGGGCTAAGTCTAGGCCAATCAGCAGATCCAAAGGGCCACTTCCTCGTTTTACATCAGAGTGCTCCAGTTTTAATCTTTGCAAATCGATACCTTCTGGTATTTCCTCTATTTCTTCATTGATTGTGGGCAATCCTATTGCCTGGATCTGATACAGCATGTTAGTTTCCAGTGACTTTATCTGCAGCTGGAACCTTTTTGTCTGGATTTGCTCTTGCTCACCATCTAACTTTGTGATAGTAACGTGCACATGACGCCCCTTCAGGTTTAAATTCTCTACTACGGATAAACGAACTAAAGAGATCTCAGCTCCGGAATCAAATAAGACATTTACGGTGTACTCCCTTCCCTTGGGTCCAACCATCTTTGTTTGAACAATTGGCAGTATTGCTTTAGCACTTTCATTCAGGGTAATACCTACACTTCCAGTCACACTTTCTTGAGGTTTGTGCAACAGCAGACGATGAAAATATGTACACTGTCTTCCATTAATCATTTCAGTGCAGGTTTCTTCTTTTACAGTTGGCCATTCGATGTGATTTGCCAGCTTTTTTCAAGTAACAGAAGCATGCATGGTTATCTTTTATCTTTTCCGTTCTTTGGGAGTAACTCATGGCCACCAATTTCTTGCATTCATCCACCCAGTGAGTAGACGTCTAACAAATCCAGCATTTGTGAAATGGTTTGGCGGCTTCAGTGTTTCCATTCCCAGCATAATGCACAGCATATCCAGACTTATTGGAATCGCATCTCACAGGTGCAGTGGCTCTCGTCCGTGATTTCATCTCAATTGTTAGCCAATCTATGAGCATTGCTAAGGTTGCTTGTTTGTTTTCCATTTCCAGGTATCTGAACCACACCTTTCTATCATCCCCATTCAGCTTTCTTTCAATCAAAGCCAACATTTGACTGTTGTCCATATCTTGTGGACGACCAATTTCTTTCAGTGTGCTGAAGCTACGTCTAATCAGGTGTACAAGCTCACAAAAGCGAGAATCTTCCTCATCCTTCAGAACTTTGAATTTGTTAAGGTCATTGATGATAGCATCTGCAATGAATCTAGGATCACCATATACGGAATCTAGGTATTCCCACACAGCCTCGAAATCTGATTTTATCCCTCTGACCGTTTCGGCAGGTTTCCCATGTAGGCAAGCTCTTAACACGGAAATAGCATCTCTCTTACTGTACCCGGTGCCAATAGCATGTATAAAATCTGATTTGAAGACATGATAATCTCTAACATCTCCACTGAATTTGGGCATTTTTGGTTTTTCTATCTTCAACTTACTGACCTGGGCTGATCTTACCTCAGATTGCTCAGCAACAGGTAAATGCTCGGGTTCGGGGAATTCCTCTTGCACCAATGGTGCTGCCTCTTCCCTGACGGGGTTAAGTGAAGAAACCTCCTCAGCTGATTCAGCTCTCTCTGACCCTGTAAGGTCAACTGTATCATGGCAGTTGTCATTAACTTGTATTTTGAGTTCCAAAAATGTCTGCTGACATTCATCTATCCATTTTTCTTGTTTTTCGAATTCATCATCCTGGATAATTACTGAAGTTTAATCCTCGTGTTTCTTACAAACGTCTTCAAATGCTTGTTTGCACTCCGTAAATGAATCTTTCACTTCTGAACTTGGCCGTTTGCCTTTCAATAAAAACTGTACAGCGTTCTGTGTTCTTGTTACCTTACCCTAAGCAGTCCTCCTCTGTAACTTGAGACCTGCTTCCTCTGCCATTGTTTCTGTACTCTTCACGTCCCTGGTTAGCTTGTACGGAAATTGAATCTTATGGACCGGCGAAGATAAGAAACCCAGAAATTTTGGTACAACGCTTTAAATTGTATGATTGGAATGATTCCCTTTACTTCTCTTGAAATGTATGACTTCACTCCAGTTGTTCCATTCAATCTGAATACAAAACAAATGATTAATCTTGGTTAAAGAAGCTCAAAAAAGCTTGTAAGGTTATAACACAATGGATCAGCATGCAAACTATGCTTCAAAACTCTTTGAATCATGCAAATGGGTTAAGCACAACAACTTGGACGGAAAATCTACTGTACTGCATCTGCATGCAATATATCCCTTTAACCTTAGTTACGTCATGACGCTTTAACCTTGTAATGCCCCTTTCACAGTAGCAACATATACTGTCATTTTGTAAAACTCACTCTAATCGGGGAGCTGTTACGGAAGGAGATAAAAGCACCTCATCCAATTTCATCTATCAGACAATATGCATTGAGAATACTTTAAACCTTTTCTAAGTTTGTTTGACTTAATCCTCCTAATGAGAGTTTGATCCTTTCATACTAACGTGATCTTCAAACAAAGACCTTATAGTGACAATGGTTTGAAGTCATCTGCAATGCCGACAAGAGTGAATTCTTCGTCATTCTTTTAGTGTAAACGACTGGTAATGCACTTTTAAGTAATCAGATTCCTTTATTATTCCAATTTCTTCCCTTAGTTGGTAACATCTCTTTTCAGCAATGAATGTAAAGTCTAACTTTTGCATATGAACTTTGAAAAAGATTCCTGATTGTTCCTGAAACAGCGACATATGTGACCATGATCTATAACTTATGTAAAACTCTGCTGAACCCATCAAAACAGTGAGCACCAGCGTACAGTAATACAATAATTTTTTATTTCTTTGACGACTGGCAATATTATATCAATGGGTGAAATCATGCCAACAAGTATATGAGATCTAACAGACGATAAGAACTATTATCGTAACTCCCTAATCCCTTTTAATTGGTCCAAAATTCTCAAGAGCACAACAATAAGGAGCTTATTGTCGGCAAGCCTGATAGTTTCAAAGGAGAGTCAATTACTTTATCTCCTTCCGTAACAGCTCCCTGCTCTAATAAACGTAACGTTAAGAATATACAACTGTACAACAACGAAAATACCTGTTTACCTGTACGGTAAACTCTAGGCTATATTCTGAACAATAAAATACAAAGACTTTAGCGCAATTGATACCTACATCGCACAGGCTTCATCGATCTACAAAAACACGTGTTTTTAAGCGAAACAAAACATTGTAAATTTCTTCATAGTTTTAAGTAACCTGCTTGCAGAAAACAACTACTCACTTCCTTGGCGCTATACCAAAACAAATTTGTTAATTAAACGGTCTGATTAACCAGTTTCTAACATCAAAACAGTGAATTATTCGCAGTCTGTAAACAACGCGACCAGACAGTATGTCGCTGCTGTTCCTGACCATACCCAAGTTAGTAGCAATGATAACAGAAACCCTTGGCTTTACATTAAACACAACAAAGCCTACAACACATTTCCTTTTAGAATAGAAGAAATGCGTGTGATAATGATTACTCGAAGAAATGGTAAAGAAAATAAACTACGATTTCCCTTCACTAACCTTGTAGGCTATACTTGATGAAGTTCTCTAGCGTCACCAGACCCACACCGGCTAGTCAGTCTGCATGTGCATGTGAGCTGCATGCATTATTATAATATCTACCGTATACTAATACGCCTATAACAGATATACGTACATGCCCTGCACTAGAGGTATGTGCGAGAAAAGAGTACATACGCTTCGGTAGCTATGCAGAAGACATTCCACATGTGTCTGCTTACAGTTCCATGTATTTAAAGAAAATTTCCTGAAATAGACACTAAGTTCGATTCATTTTAGAAAATATTCCAATTTTTGCACGTTTTCAAAAAGACTTTTTATTTCTGAAATTTCTTTTGCAACCTTTGAAACCATTTTTAAAGCTTCTGGAATCCACTAAGGTTCTTTTTATGAAAAGGAGATTTCCATGAAGGTAGAAATATAAAACACTGCTGAAACAATGAAAACCCCTCACTTGACATTATTTAAAAGGTCACTAGGCCTGCGCTGTAGGTAATTCCGAACTCACTTATTATAACCGTGTATGGATCCTTTGCCTCTGACTTACAGGTTTCACGTAAGATTTGGTAACAAAAGTGTTTCTTAGAAATGGAAGCGTTTCGTAGGCCTTGATGTGAGTAGTGTCACACCATAGGCCTAACGTTGGATATATCATATCATGCTCAGCTAGCTAGGCCTATGTGTGCCAAGCCAGCCATATCTGAAGCTAGGTGATCTTAGTACAGTGTATATAGTACGGTATTGTATTCATCCGCCGGTGTTTTTATTCTTAATTTATCCTAAGATAATGCACGGTCACCTGACAGCAATGAACCAATAGGAGTTGAGGATTTTAACTAAGTATGAATAAACAAGATTTGAGACATGACTGTCGTACTGCACATGCAAGATTTATTATCGGTAATAGTATGGGCACAGTAACAAGATTTGAGATATGACTGCCGACTGCACTTGAAGAATATTTCAGGTGGTTTGAAGGTACACTGGCAGCTTTGTATTTGGGGGTGGGGGCGAATAACATCCTAATCTTACTGGCGGCCTGTTTTAAAATATATTTGTTTAGAAAAATTAAAGCATTATGGCATAGACGAATATTAAAAAACTGAGAAATTGGGGGAGGGGTGTTATTTAATCCGATATCACAGCTTTTGAAGTCGGTATGAATTTTTAATAATTTGCGTAGTGGCGTATCTGGATTGTATAGAAGAATTTCGCCACCTAATTTGGACTAAAAATATAAATTATGCATAGGGCTTATGCCTATATAAACAATGTCCTGATCTCTTGGCGAAGGGTCTGGTTACAGCGATAGCAGGAGGTCAAATCTTTCAGATGTCGGAAAAATATTCTCTAAGTAAAGAAACCTTCCTATTAGGCCTTACACAACTTCTCTCTTGAAATGACCAAGTACGAGACCGCCATTGACTTCGCACACGTTTCAAATCCCAAACATATTTAGGTCCGATGGTCACGAGGTGTTGTCACTTTGACGTGGTCTCACGCCCTGGTAGCCCCCTGTGGGCTGGGGGTTGTAGAATATGCCCACAGTATTCCCCACCTGTCGTAAGAGGGGACTAAAAGAAAGGACTTGAACTCTATTGGAATTGTATTTGAAACCGAACTTGAACCGTATTTGAACTTTACCTTTTTATCTAGCTGAAACTATGTCACACATTCGGGTTGGTGTGTCGTTAAATCCATGATCTTAAATCGCCCTGGTAATATGAACAAGTCCCTAGCCCTCCCAGGGTTATATTCTCGGTCCGTGTTGTATGATAAATACAACGAAGTTGGTCGGCTTCCATATTCGCGTTCCTTGCTTTTCGTTACCGTCAATTACTGCTAATTGGTGATTCGCTTTGATAGGTAAAGCTGCCCGAGTCTTCTTTGAAATTGGTGGAATGCTTACAGTTACTAGACTAACGAATAATTATGGAGCCTTAATTATTGACTTGTGACAAGAGTAAATTAAATGTTACATACTATACGACATGACTGCAGGTCAATGAAGGGACATTTTCATTATCCAAAAGTTATACTCTCGTAGTTCCTTTAGAGGCATCATGGCCCTTCTTTGATTTGAATTTGACCTTGAGGACAAGTTTTGTAGTCGAGGCCCGTCCTCGTGGGTTACTTCATGGTATCCAGTGATAATCAGTGACTGTTCAAATTCTTTGCCAAAAATAGCACTACTTTCCTTCCAAACCGTCTTACACAAACAAAACATTCTCAAGAAGAAGAGTTGTCCTTTCTCAACTTGAAAAACACACCCTTCTCTTTACACACCACCAATTGTTTGGGAAGATTTTAAAGAGGGGTTGAGCAAACAACGTCTGGTCAGGGGGTTAGGTGGACACCTGAAACACCATGCGATGGAGCTGCCTCTGGTTACATGATAATTTCCCTTGGCAGAATCAGATTATATTGTGAGCCGGCATAAAAGGAATTCCCTCCTTTACTTACTTTAATAACCCAGTACAACAAAACAAAATCCAAATTTGCATGTTCATGTTTGTCACAGACAGTTGTAAAATATTTTAAATTTCCTTTAGCCGGTTTATCCGAGTCCAAAATACGCGAGGGACGCTCATTTGCATAATCAACAGCTGGCAATGTAAAAGCCCGCGTTTACGCACATAGCAAAAGCATCCAAGCGGAAGGCTCTGGCGTGGGGACTGTAGCCCTTTTGGGAGAAGAATCGCATAAGACGGAAAAAGCAACGAGGATCGTTGGTTTGGTAGGAGCGCCGAGGCTCCAACTCTAAATCGTGTAGAATGAAGTCGCCGAGGACTTTATTCAGCCGCTGAGGGCTACTTAATTGTATTAGGAACAACCAGGTTACGCGCCGAGGCATAATCTGTAAGTCTCCATATTCCTCTTTTTTTTTATTTTTATAATATCACTATAGCACGTAAAACGTTAGCCTACTAAGCGTAAGGCAAATCTATATGTGAAAGTTGTATCTGGTTCTTGTAACCCCACTCAACAGACGTAGCTATGCAGAAAGCTGTATTAAGCCGAGTAACAAAAAGGGAATATTTGTTCGCATAAGTTTGTCACTGCAGGTTTTTCTTTACATTTATAATCTGGGTATATCATGTGTATTATTGTATGTTTGTATCCTAAAATATTGCAATTGAAAATTGTTTATAAAACTCTAAGAATTCTAAGAAGAGATAAAGTTGTGAGTCGTTTAAAATTAGAGTGAAGCCCAATGAACTTTAAGGGGGCGCTGTGAATCGTTTGTTGCATGAGAAATTGTATTAATTGGGATATGTCTTTAAAGAAGTTATTTTTCCTCTTTTGCAGGGTTCTTTCTTACTTTCATTCTTCCGTTCCTCGTTCTTTGCGGTATCACTGTAAATACACGCACCAGAATTGTATAGCAATCGTCGTGCGTCATTTTTCGGACGTCAATTTATGGCGACCTCAGGCCGAGTTGTGACAATGTTTCCTTTACAGCCAAGCCTGTAACCAAGGGGTGGGTAGAGGGGGAGCTAGTCGCTCCCCGAGAAAATGTTTCACCTCCCAGGAAAATTAAAATTACTACTACCCTAGGATATTTTAGCATATATCATCGCCCTAAAATTTGTTTCGTCCAACTTGTATCTATCTCGCCTCCTTTAGTACCTTTAGTACCTTACAAGTCATGTGGTTTAAACCGTGAACCACGGTCACGACGCCTGTCCGGCAGGACTTTACTTTTCAGCAGGTGTCGAATATTTATCTCTTTCACAAACACAGACACACATACAGTTGTGTTTTGCATTCATTTTGAGTACCTCATTGTTTTCTCTATTGTGTTTGCTTCCTTAACCCTAACTTTAACAATAGACTCTCTATTGTTAAACTTCTGAGGACATGAGAAATCTATTGTTTAGGTCCTCAATCTGAATGCAACGTTTGTGCACACAAACACACACACGTATTTTGGTTTTGCATTCAAGGTGGGTGCTGGAGGAAAACCTCGCCAGCAGCCCGGGCAAGGCAGGATTGCTTGCAACTCGATCCTGAAAAGCACTAAAGAAAGGTGTTTGAGTCAGCAAGAGTGAAGAGAGGCACTGAAACCTTGTTGCAAATAAGGGTTCTTTAAGGATACTCTCTTCTCTTTGCCAACATAATTTAAACTTACCAATACACTTACCAAAGTTCACTCTTCTTCAACAGTTGTCTTCGCATAATAACACAAAACAGAAATCGTGACAGAGGCCCAAAGTAAGTCAAAGGGGATGGGAGTGACCCAATTACCTCTAAAATTTTTAAGAACAGAAGTTAGAATTGCTGGAATCCATCTGAAAAAATCAAGCTTAACAGAGTCACTATACTTTGGGACAATGCACCCTACAAAGTGCATTCTACTTTTCTACTTTACTGATAAGTTATGTAGCACAAAACAGAATCTGCAACTTCTATAGTTCTGCTTTAAATCAAGCGAAACTTAGCCTCCCTGCTTCGACGTAAAAAACAAGGGTATAGTGTGGCTATAAATATCGTATGCTTTTGACCGTGAACCAAGATCGGCTGCCTATCTGCTTATTCAATTGGAAGGTTTGATACTCGTAAAAGGAACCAAGGAATGATGGTTGAGTCTGTGGAGTGTAGGGAGGCACTGGACTTTGAGCACAGATACGGGTATCCTGAAACAGGCTCCTCCTTCTAAAATCTCCAGAATTACTAAAAAATTATCAGCTATACTTACTATAGTCCTTGGCTGCAGTTACCTTCACATTGCAACGAAAAAACAAACCCTGCACCAGCCGCCTATTCGAGGGGTGGGGGGAGAAAGATATCTGTACAATAGTAGAATAAAGTGAGTTGTTTTACTTCTCCATCCACAAACTTGTCCTGTAATGAATCTGCCAGAGAATAAAAATGCATAACTTTCATCATTTTATGTCTGTATAACTAAGGCATAACTTTTTGTGAGGTAGGCATCTCCCTGACCGGGCTGAGAAACCCGTGCCGCCTTTTGTGAACAGTCCACACCAAACACGCACACACGAGCACACACGCTGACTGTTATGAGCGTCACTATACTTTCGTGTTTAATAATATCTGGCTATAGGTCATATGCGAAGATGTACCGCATGAAATTTTAACAAAAACCATCCCGTTTACCATAAATCAGTATTTGCATAGCGCTTAAATCGTAGCCACTTCAAAATCGCTTATTAGGTTGATGATCCCTATTGTTTGTGGTGGAAGTTAAAGCTCATTTGAGGTAACCAGAGGTCAAAACGTTAAAACATTGTAAACACTATATCTCAAGGAGGGTAACTGTGGGGGATCTCATACGTAGCATGTGCATTGCTCATATTGAGTAGATGATCCTTATTGTTTTTGGAGGATTTCAAAGGTCATTTGGGGCCACCAGAGGTCAAAGGTCAAAACTTTATTTACATGATATCTCAAGCAGCATATCTGTGAGGGATCTCATACTTGTCATGTGGGTGTTTCATGTTTGTTACAACATATCCATATGGCAAGGAATCACTAGGTCTTTTGGCTTTCTGGCTTTTGAGGCTGCTTGGCTTTGTTGAAGCCATTTAAGTCACTTCTTGCTTTCACTATTGTAAAGCTCTCTAACTGCTTCCCATTAAGTCTTCTCCCAGTTCAGGGTCATTACTTTTTGTAGGAGGAGATTCAGGGTTTTTATATGCTGCAGTGGGAAGTAGATAGCAGGACTCTTCTTAGGAAGCGCATGGTACTTAAAAGGTGTCAATTTGAAACTCCGGAAAGTGAAAGAAGTACTTAAAAATATATTCAGAGGCAAGAAATCACTAAGCCTTTTGGTTTTCTGGTTTCTCCTGCTCTGTCCTCTGGCTAGAGGGTATCACACCTTTAAAGCTACGCCTCTTCAGTAGTCACTAACTGCATATTAAAACAATTATTTATTTAAGTAATTAATCATGCAAAGGATATATGAATTTCTTGGGATGAGTGGAAAACTCAGACTTTATGGTAGGTTAAAGAAAATTCCTTTAGATGACGAGAGGGTGTCTTTGAAACTGATCTGCGTGTATTTTCGCCCCAGTAAATAATACTTCGTGCGTGATTTTCCAGCTGTTTGACCTTGCTGTAGTCCGTAAGAGGAACAGACACGCAACATGTCCTCTCAGAACTTGTGTACCCTTTCAATTTCATATTCCGCAACTAGGATGTAGTGTTACTTGATTATGATAATTTAAAAAGACTTCGTGAAAGGTCTTGAAATTTTCAGTGCAGAAATTGACATCGACGAATTTTCCAGTTCTGCAATATAAAGATACCGTGTTTCGTTGCTGTTGGTTTTGCCTGCAATTTGCAAAAGACGGAAGGTACACTTCACCAGGCAATCTAGCCATTTTTTCACTCAACTTGGAACAAATTGCAACAGAATCTTTTTTCACCACAACGCATTCTGTTAGGTACCCCAAAAATATACTAAAAGTCCCACAGAATCCTTATGGGTAAAGCATGCCTAATTTCCATAAAGCAAAAGTCGCCACCAAGTGTCAATATTTTCCAGCTTTCTATTTCCGGGGTTATTCCGAGTCCGGCCATTTGGCAATGTAGTGCCTAATACGAATAATGTTTGTACTATTTACAATTACACTTATGATGAAAACGAACACTTTTCAGGAGTCAATTTCATACTCTGGCTGAACCTGTATTTAAGTTGACTGTATGTGACCATTTACTTACTAAATTGTGCACTAATAATAGTGTTGCACAGGTAATATTAATGAAACTTTCATTTTTGTGGACTCGACTGGAATCGGCTCCGATTCCGAGTCCAGCTGAGCCCATCTCGGGCCAGTTCCGATTCTGTGACCTCCCATTCGGGGCCAATTCCAAGTCTGGCGAAGAACGGACTCGGGTCGGAGTCCGGACTCAGATTTTAAAGCCCTGCGAGAAAACCTTATAAACTGCACGTTATCTCAGGATTGGAATGATGGATACTTTTCACACTTGACATATATACATTTGTCATATTTCAAGAAAGGAGTCCATTGTTTTTAGTGGAGGCCAAAAGTCATTTGAGGTCACCAGAGGTCAAAAATCGACAACCATATAAATACTATATTTCAAGATAAAAATGATGAACAGTTTTCATACTTTTCATATAGATTTGTCACAATATTTGGTGGGAATCAAAGGTCATCTGAGGACAATAGAGATCAAAGTACGAAAAACATGAAGAAAAGCTTGTAAACACGTTATCTCAAGATAGCAGTGATGGATACTTTTATCCTGGATCTATAGATTTTTCACATTGTCGGGAAGGTTCCTATTGTTTTATGGAGGTCAGATTTCATTTGAGTCGACAGAGTCTAAAATTGAAAAGCTGAATTGCTTCAATCCATAAACCTTCAAAAAAAGACTCTCAGCCTAGCTAAGCCACATACAGTTCAAGTGTTCAAATGGTGGACCGACTTGAACGCTCATACCTCAGAAAGGAATGTTTACTACCCCACCCCGTCCAACAAATACCTAACAACAAACGCGGATCTGTCGACGTAACTGCATCCGGCAGAGAAAATCCCAATACTGCAGGCGCCCGACATGTGGAACCTGCCAGAGTTGAAACCAATCTTCCTTACGCTGAACCCCCTTGAACACCTAAGGTAGCTCATCAGATCAGAAGGTACGGAAGTGGTTGCACAAAGAAGCCTTAGCACAAGTGGTTGCTAATACTGGAAAACAGCAGGTTTGTCTGTAAAAAATGACCCTGGACGTGTTTCAATGGTTTTCCAACGGGTAGCGTCGTTAATAGCGATCCACTTCCTCAACAATGATGACACAAAAGTGCACGACTGCCTACCCCAAATGTTCTGAAAGGAGTGATACTGTACAGTGATCAGAATGCGGTACTGGCAGAAGTTTTCGGGTGCTACGTAACCTACCCCATCCTATCGACTCTATATATTTTGTGAAAGCCTTTGTCAGACAGTGGCAAATTCTGTAAACCAGAAAGCCAAAAAGCCTAGCTGATTCCTTGTCGAAAGGAAATGCTTAGTCACAATGAGGTTAATCCCTCAAAGGTATCCTTGATATATAAGTTTTACGATATTTTCACAATTTGACCTCTGGTGAGAAATCTCTGAAACTAGAAACACTTCGCATAAGCTTAACGATGTAACTGACGAGTTGTGCAACCAAGAAAGATTCCGTTGGCTAACTAGAGGGAGGGTTGAAACTGATCTGTATCGCTCTAGTAAATAAACGTTCGTGCCCGATTTTCCAGACGTTTGGTTTTGCTGTCATCCGTTAAGGGAACAGACTCGTAAGAATAAAACAAGCCCTTCTCCGAACTGATATGACCTTTTATTTTCGTATCCGATTCCAAAATTAGCCTGTACTGTTACTTGGTAAGTAAGATAAACAAGACTTCTCCTAAAGTTTCCGTCATTGTCAGTTAAGAAGTTGACTTCGGCGAATCGTTAAGTTCCCCACAATGAAGATATCGTGTTTCGTTGCTATTGGTGTCCTTGCCTGTATTCTGCAAGAGACATGGGGCACAGAGCAAGGTGAGGAACATAAGATATGTAATGATACTTAATTATCAGCGTGCGAGACTACTTGCAAAGGGTGGGGGCTCCAGAAATTTGCCTGAAAATTTCATGCATGCATGTTCGCCAAGTAGCAATATATTTTGCACAAAAGAACTCATTTTCCTCCCACATGGAAGGCTGGATCCCCCATCTCCCAACCACGCCTCGTACAGATCACATATGTGCTTTATTCTTTATTTTAAAGAGCCATTTTACGATCATTCCACATATTTCAAAATTCATCAAAGTTTACTTTAGATGTTTCTTCTAATCTATACTATTTCTGAACACCTCCCACTCGAGCAATTAGTCAAGTGGGGGGTTTCCCTAGCATATTCACCACGCTCTTTCCTTTCTTCGAAATGCGTCTCCCACTGTGTATGCCCAATGGCAACAGAAGAAACTTGGTACTTGACAGCCTTTGGCATGTACTATCCCATGGCTGTCTAAGGGCCAGCCTTCTCATTTATGATAAGTAGTGTAAGCCTATTGTTCCTTTATGGTCGTGATTTCAATTAAACCTAGCTTCAAGATTAATCCCTGAGTGAAAGATATCTCAGTCTGAAACAATTTGAACAAATCCAGGGGATCAATTTAAACCACAAACTTTAGATATAAATCTTTCCCGAATAAATTGCAATGCTGCTTTTTCAGAGAGGTAGTAACCAGCGCAGTGAAAGCACTCTTCACTATTTCTGCGTAAGCATGTAAGTGTCGTTCTTATAGTGTCGGCGTCGGAGTTAGGAAGCAAAATTTTGGAAATACAACGCCCCCCCCCCCCTCCCCAGTATTGTGCCCGGCTATTTGAAAACCTTTAACTCACAGTTCTTATGAGTGACGTCAGCAGATTTTCATTGAGGTAAAATGGATAGATGTCTTTCACCCGCCGCCAATTCTCCCAGAAGCGATCAAAAGTTTCTCCTTTTTGTACTTGTTGTCGTTGATTTTTTTTCCCTCCCCTTTTAAGCCTTCTACTCTTTGCAACTGAACTGAGGTGAACTTTGGGCCAACTTCGACTAATCCGTACGTGCGTCCCTTTAGTACGATAAAGTACTTACTTCTGTTTTGGATAGCCATCAGTTGCCCCGACGGTTTACCCCGTCTTTAAGTAGGACAGAAATTTACAACAGGCAGCTAATTAAAACTGTTTAGCGCTTTTTGCACTAGTTGCTTTATCTCTTGAGACAAAGATGAGACTAAAGGCTGGTCATCGCAGGGAATGGAGTAAGTTGAATGGAGAGAATAAATTAAAAGCACAAAAGGTACCACGGGTTTCAAAATTAAATTTAGTAAATAATGTGTAAACAGGTATTGGTGGTTGTCTAACATTTATGTGGATAATTCGCCCCACCCTTACAAAAAAAATGTGGGGCATGCTACATGTGAACATGCATAATCACATGTGACAGGGCATAGGAAAATACATAACTGGAAAAGTGAGGTAATGAGTGGTGACACATGTGGGATTGGAATCAATTTGACACACAATATTCTACTTTACCCCACTTTGCCACATGTTTGCCTTTGTAAAAATGTATTTTGGTTCTCCACTCTTTGTCACATGCGGCAAACTGCGGTAATGCAGGTAAAAGCATGGCACCTTAAAAAGTGGGTCAAATTTTTATTAAAATCACACATTGCCCTACAAATAATTACATAAAACTTACTATTTTTCACACCCAACCATGGTTTTACACAGTATGACACGGTTTGTCCAGTGTGGCATTGGAACTTTTGCCACACAATTTTTTTGTAAGGGCAGAAGCGCCCCCAGAAAAACCGTTTTCATGGCCACTGAGTCATTGGACAGTCGTCTTACTTTCAAACTAACATCAAGTTATATAACAATTTTTTCGAATTCTTAAAGATGGAGGTTTGTCTTCCACTTACAAATATCAGCAAATAGCAGAGTCGCTTACTAAATACTGGGGGACAAAAGGGGGTTCGCACCCACCCCAAGCCCCATGATTTCCGCCTTTATCGTTACATAGAGTACATAAGTACATAAGTAGTATTAAAAACTGAAGATTTGAAACTTTGGGTGAACACGTTCTTTTTGAGCTACAAAGCAGAGAATTTACTTTTGTTAGAACCTTATCTATTAATAATTAATTTGTAGAGATAATTTATTTTGTAATATCAGTTGTTACGGCTTGTGGTCGCGAGTCAAACCAATAACAGCGAAAGATCACAGAAGAACGAGATTAAAATTCAACAACTTAATGATTATTTACAATCTCCTTATCTTACTTAAATTTACAATAATTAATTAGACTTACTCACAATCCTTTACTTAATATTTGCCTGGTCTGGTCCAAGGGCTGGTAGTACATGCACGTTGACGAAGGCACAGTGGTAGACCTGCAGCGTGCTGTAGCGTAGGAACTGGTTCCACGAGCGAATAATGACAAGGCTAGGTAGGCGATGGATGATAACAACCTCAATACACAGTGTAGAACGGCGTAAGGCAATTTGTCACAAGTGTGAATTGTCAGTGGCTGGCCTCATATGATTCGGTCAACAAACGGACAGCAGAATAACGTCTGGACTCGATGGTGTCTCTCTATGTCTCTCTATGTCTCTCCAGTGTGATAGTTGTTGAACTGCCTTTTATATGCTAGGCTTTTCTTCGAGAACTCTCCAGAATTTAACAGAAACTTCTAGTGTACACAGTCCAGCAATTACGAGAACGTTCCTTAATAGAAACTTCTAGAACACACAGTAGTTGTAAACAATTGTTGCAGCTGGCTAGGAGTGTTGCCAGGTCGCTGCTATAATTGGGACATAACGTAAACAGTTCTCGCTTCTAGATAGTTCTAGAAAGGCTGCGTTGAAGTTGAATTCTCTGGAACTTTCCACTCGCTCGTCGATGGATTCAATCCAGTGTTCCTGACGGGTAGTCTTGTAACACTCCCCCCCTTGAAGAAGTTTTGGACGTCTCGGACAAAACTTAAGTTACAGTATTTACAATGTATAACTTTACAGTAATAACTACAGTATGTATATTATGTAGTCCAATATTCAATGGAAGGTATAATCATAACATATAATTTGTCTTGCAAGGTGATGATACATGAATACAGTAACATTATCAATACACATTGTGCCATAGTTAACACAAAATTTCAAACTTACAGTGAGATTTTCAACATACTGCATCAAATCAAATTCTTGACAAAGAGTCTGGTACAACATTGTCTTTCCCCTTAATATGCTTAATATCTACATTATATGATTGCAGAAATAAACTCCACCTCATCAATCTTTGATTCTTATTCTTCATCTTAGATAAAGATGTCAAAGGGTTATGATCAGTGTATACAGTGATAGGGAAACTAGTAGTTCCCAAATAAACATCAAAGTGTTTGAAGACCCAGTATCAAAGCTAATGTCTCTTTTTCAATTGTTGAATAATTTTTCTGGTGTTTTGTCAAATTTCTTAGAATAATAACAAACAGGGTGATCAACACCATGCTCATCAGCTTGAAGCAAAACTGCTCCTATGCCATTGTCACTGGCATCTACTGCCAACTTAAATTGTTTTTCAAAATCTGGAGCAATCAACACTGGTGAACTCATTAGTGCCTTTTCAATAATTCAAATGCTGCTTGGCAATTATCTGTCCAATCAAACTTTTCATTCTTCTTTAACAATTTTGTCAGTGGTGCAGCAATGTCAGAGAAATTCGGACAAAAACGTCTGTAGTAACCAGCCATGCCTAGGAAGCGCATGAGCTGCCTTTTATCAGTTGGGGCAGGGAATTTGTCAATGCCCTCAACTTTGGCCTTAATTGGTCTAACTTTACCCTGACCAACCACATGCCCTAAGTATATCACATGGGCACAAGCAATCTCACTTTTGACCAAATTGACAGTCAAATTAGCTTTGGCAAGCTTGTCAAATAATGCCTTAACATGTTGTACATGTTCATCCCACGAGTTGCTGTACACAATAAGGTCATCAATATATACTTCACAATTTTCTAAATTTGACGTAAGATTATTTACTAAACGTTTAAAGGTCATCTGTGAATTTTTCATACCAAACGGCATAACCTTACACTGAAATAAACCATCTGGCGTCACGAATGCCGAGATTTTCCGAGCCCTCTCAGTGAGTGGTATCTCCCAGTACCCCTTCAGTAAGTCAAACTTTGACACATACGTAGCTTTCCCAATCCTATCAATGCAATCATCGATACGGGGTATCGGATAGGAATCCGTTCTCGTGACCGCATTCACCTTTCGGTAATCAGTACAAAATCTGTACCCACCGTCTGGCTTGGGGACCAATATACAAGGGGAAGACCATTCACTATCACTAGGTTCTATAATGTCATGGTCTAACATATACCGAACCTCATCCCTGAGATGTTGTCGTTTTCTAGGGTTAACTCGGTAAGGATGCTGCTTAATTGGTGTGGCATCTCCCACATCAACATCATGTTCAATCAAACTTGTCCTAGTAGGATCATCTGAGAACAAGCATGCATATTCATAGATTAATGATTTCATTTCTGACTTTTCTTTGTGATCCAGATGACTTAATTTCTGGTCAAGATTTTTCAACACATCAGAATTTTGTAACTTAATACACATGTCAGGAACATTATTAGCCTTGATCTCATCATTACTGAGTTCATAATCAGCATTGATAATACACACTTGATCACCTGTATCATTAGTGTTACCATTTACATCATGTACACTTTCATCCTTAGAAATGTCACAATCTTCTCTTTCATAATATCTCTTCATCATATTAATATGACATACTCTTTTAGATTTACGCTTGTCAGGTGTCAAAATGACGTAATCTGTGTCACTGACCTTTCTCTCAATGACATAAGGTCCTTGAAAGCGAGCTTGAAGTGGCTGACCAGAAACAGGTAAAAACACTAGCACCTTATCACCAGGCTTAAACTCTCTTTTCACAGTGCTCTTGTCATACCACGCTTTCATTTTCTTCTGAGAGTGCCTCAGATTTTCCTGAGCAAGTTCACATGCTCCATGAAGACGATCTTTAAAGCGGGATACATAATCAAGTAGATGTATGTCTTCACCTGGATCTGATAACCACTTCTCCTTTAACAATTTCAATGGTCCACGAACTGTGTGTCCAAAGACAAGTTCAAACGGACTGAACCCAAGTGACTCTTGTATAGATTCCCTGGCAGCAAACATTACAAATGGAATGCCTTCATCCCAATCTCTCTCATTATCATGACAATATGTCTTTAACATATTCTTCAAAGTTTGGTGAAACCTTTCTAAAGCCCCTTGGCTTTCAGGATGATAAGCCGAAGACTTAATTTGGTCTATGCCTAACTCATACAACATCTGTTGGAATACAGTTGACATGAAATTAGACCCTTGATCTGATTGGATCTCTTTAGGCAACCCAAACAATGTGAAAAATTTAAGTAAAGCTTGTAAGACTGTCCGAGCCTTAATATTTCTCAGAGGTATTGCCTCTGGAAACCTTGTAGAAGCACACATAATGGTTAATATATACTGATGCCCTGCCCTACTCTTAGGTAGGGGACCTACACAATCAATGATGACTCTACTAAACGGCTCTTCAAAAGCAGGAATTGGCTTTAAGGGTGCAGCCGGAATATTCTGATTCGGCTTCCCAACCATTTGACATGAGTGACAGGTCTTACAAAATTTGGCCACATCACTTTTAAGTTTTGGCCAATAAAAGTGATTTAGAATTCTGTGGTAAGTCTTATTGACTCCTAGGTGCCCTGCAAATGGCATTTCATGAGCAATACTCAGTATTTCCCTTCTATAAGTCCTAGGTACCACAATTTGATGGTAAATTCTCCACTCTTCATCTAATAGTGCATCAGGTGGTCGCCATTTACGCATCAAAATATTGTTTTTCAAATAAAAGCAGACTGGGACGTCTTTCGATTCATCCTCAGTGAGTGCACCAGCTATTAATGGCTGAAGCTCTTCATCATGTTGTTGTTGGACTGACAACTGGTCTCTGTGGAGTGTGTCAGACATTTTTGATTTTTCCTGTTCTACCCCCTCACTATGTGTGGGGCGAGGAGACTCACAATCCTGACTATCATTAAGATTAGTCATAAAAGATTGGCTGAGATCATACCAAGAATCTTCATTTTCATGAATATTTTTACTGGAATCTTTTCCAGATTCTGACTCCTCTTTTGGGAGTGTTGTTCCATTTTTAGGAACTAATTCCTCAATTTTTGAGGGTGGATGATTAAGTTTATCATCCTTATTTTCAGAAATCATACCCTCATTTTTAGAGAGTGGATGTTTAAGATTATCATCCTTACATGATTCCCTACTTGTTCCACTTTTGGGAACTGTATCCTCACTTTTGGAGGGTGGATGTTTAAGATTATCATCCACGGCGAGCTTTTGTGACATAGCTCTAGTGACAGCACAGGCAGGGAATAAATTTGGAAATTCCTTTTCTAATTGCTCTGTGTTGTTATAATCACATGGTTTATCTGTCAAAATTGCATTGGCTACTACCTTTCCACCAGCTAGGTCATTGCCTAGCAACAGAGATACCCCCTTTACAGGTAGAGTAGGTCTGACCCCTACTATGACCGACCCAGAAACTAAATCTGACTTCAAATTAATTTTGTGGAGAGGGACAGAAATAAATCCACACTCAACCCCCTGAATTAGTACATTTGCCCCTGTGGAAGTAGAGTCCGATAATGGCAAAACTCCATCAAGAAGCAACGACTGAGTTGCGCCTGTGTCACGCAAAATTTTAATTTTGACGGGTGGATGAGCTGAATTCCCATCTAGGGAAATAAACCCCTCAGACACGAATGGAAGGTATTCTTCCTTAATTTTGTCGTTAGAATTAGGCCGTAAAGTCACGACTACCTCAGAAGAGTTCTCTACATTGGCTAAGGCATTGGAGGCTGTTTCAGTCTCCTTTAATTTTGCCAGTGTGAAGCAATTTGCCATTGTGTGGCCTTTTTTGTGACAGAAACCACAGCTTATGTCTTTAAAGGCAGCTTTGTTTGAGCTGACCTGGTCGTTCTTTTGACGACTTGAATCTGGTTGTTTTTTACCAGAATTTGTTGGAGAGATAGAACCAGACTGAGATCCACTATTACTTGTTGTGCCACTACTATTGCCATATTTCTTATTTGGCCTATTAAACTGACCCTTGTTTTGAGTCTGACCCACTTTACCAAATTTATGGGTAAGTGCATACTGATCAGCCAAATTTGCCACTTCCTTTAAGTTGTCAGCCTTATTTTCCTCAAGGTGAGTCTTAATGTCATCATTCACACACCGTTTGAATTCCTCGACCAGCATCAGTTGTCTTAAAGTGTCAAATGTGGAGACCTTTTTGGAAGCACACCATCTGTCGAAATGCCTTTCTTTTTGATAAGCAAACTCTACGTATGTTTGTGTATCCGCCTTACGATACTTTCTAAATTTTTGGCGATAAGCTTCAGGCACCAATTCATAGGCTTGTAATATGGCCTTTTTAACCTTATTATAATCCATGCTGTCCTCTATTGACAGAGCGGAATACACTTCTTGAGCCTTGCCTGTGAAATTACTCTGGATGAGTATGGACCATTTATCTCTTGGCCACTTTAATTGCTCACCTAGCTTTTCGAAATGGTTAAAGAATTTCTCCACATTATCCTCCTGAAATTTGGGGACAAATTTTACGTGCTTAGAAACATCGAATCCCCCAGTATCCAAGCCTATTTTAGGGTCTGAGCCTTTTATGACCCCTAACTCTAGTTGCTTCAACCTAAATTCATGTTCTCTTGCCTTTTCCTCCCTTCTTTCTCTTTCTTCTCTTTCCTCTTTTTCCCTTTGCATTTGCATTTCTCTTTCCTCTTTTTCCTTTTGCATTTCTCTTTCCTCTTTTTCCTTTTGCATTTCTCTTTCCATTTCTTTTAATCTAATCTCCTTATTCATTTCTAATTCAAGCCTTTTCAATTCAAATGTGTTGTCAGTTGGCACAGTGATAGCTGTTTCCAATACTGTACTAGGCAGGACACCTTCATCCACAAGATATTCTAGAACATATCTTTTAATCTCGTCTTTCCGCATTAAGGGCTGAAATTCAATGCCATAATGTTTTGCGACCTTTACAATCTCAGACTTCTTTAATGAATCTAGTTCCTCGACTGAGGGACTAGTCACGAATTTATCTAAGTTGAATGGCATTTTGAAGTTGTTTACGATTTACAACAGAATTTCTCGAATTTTCTAGTACTTTTCGTTCCCGGATGTTAGGCCACCAATTCTGTTACGGCTTGTGGTCGCGAGTCAAACCAATAACAGCGAAAGATCACAGAAGAACGAGATTAAAATTCAACAACTTAATGATTATTTACAATCTCCTTATCTTACTTAAATTTACAATAATTAATTAGACTTACTCACAATCCTTTACTTAATATTTGCCTGGTCTGGTCCAAGGGCTGGTAGTACATGCACGTTGACGAAGGCACAGTGGTAGACCTGCAGCGTGCTGTAGCGTAGGAACTGGTTCCACGAGCGAATAATGACAAGGCTAGGTAGGCGATGGATGATAACAACCTCAATACACAGTGTAGAACGGCGTAAGGCAATTTGTCACAAGTGTGAATTGTCAGTGGCTGGCCTCATATGATTCGGTCAACAAACGGACAGCAGAATAACGTCTGGACTCGATGGTGTCTCTCTATGTCTCTCTATGTCTCTCCAGTGTGATAGTTGTTGAACTGCCTTTTATATGCTAGGCTTTTCTTCGAGAACTCTCCAGAATTTAACAGAAACTTCTAGTGTACACAGTCCAGCAATTACGAGAACGTTCCTTAATAGAAACTTCTAGAACACACAGTAGTTGTAAACAATTGTTGCAGCTGGCTAGGAGTGTTGCCAGGTCGCTGCTATAATTGGGACATAACGTAAACAGTTCTCGCTTCTAGATAGTTCTAGAAAGGCTGCGTTGAAGTTGAATTCTCTGGAACTTTCCACTCGCTCGTCGATGGATTCAATCCAGTGTTCCTGACGGGTAGTCTTGTAACACAGTCAATATCGATAAATTATGAACGTAAAACGGTACTTTAAATCGATAATTTTTCAAAAGTCCCCCCCCCCCCGACTCTCTTGCGAAGAGGTTAGGGGCGAAACCAAACGTTACTCCAGAAGAAGGTTTTCTCCCAAAGGGAGCTGCGTCCTCGAAAGGACAACAAACTTAAAGGTCGTGTGACATGCCACCAAAAGAGCTGTTTCACTTGTCAGTTAAAGAATTAAGTCCTCCATTCAAAGATCTGTTGGAATTATTTCAATATCTTTTACCGTTCTCAAAATATACGTCTTCAAAGTTTGATGGTTTCTGAAGAAACTAATTGCCTATGCAAAAATAATGATGTGGAGTGTTGCACAGTGTTATGATTTCTTTTGTTAACCCTATATAAATTATCTCTTAATTACCAATCATATAGATTACAGTTTGGTGAGTGATATCAATATTTTTCAAGGAAAGAAAATTAACTTTTATAATAAACCCCTCAGGGAATAACAATACTACCAGTGTCCTTGAAATTAAGGTTGAAAAAACAAAGGCTAACATGTGCCATATATGGTATGTCCCTCTTTTGATATCACATATTTGCATATTTAGCTCATGTTTATTTATGATACAAGTGTGAAACAAAAATTTCCCTGTAAAATGGTCAATATTTGGTGGATTTTAATGGAAATTGCGGCTATTTTCTGGATTTTTAATGCTTTTTACATTGAATACCCAACTATGTTATTTTCATGTCACACAACCTTTCACTTATAGACCTACCTTTCGACCCTTGGACCTCTACATCAAGGGTCTGTCATGCATGGTCCCAGTCTCAACTGGCTGAAAAGAACAGATACTACACATGATATTAGCCAAAAAACCTAGAGATGATCACTACTTTAAGTAGTACTTTTTCCAAACTCCCCTTTACTCTCTGGTGAAGAGCCAAGGGAAAAAACCAAACGTTACTCCGGAAGGAGTTCTGCTCCCCAAGGGAGCTACGTCCCCTTAAGGACAACAAACTGAACTGACCAACATCTCGAACCTTAGACCTCTACATCAAGGTTCTCTGTCATCCATGGTCCCGTTCTTGACTGGTTGAAAGAACAGATACTACACATGATCTTAGCTAAAAGGCCGAGAAGCACTACTTTAAGTTGAAGTACTTTTTCAGAAGTCCCCTCGACTCTCTGGCGAAGAGCCATGGGGCGAAACCAAACATTACCCCAGAAGAAGTTCTGGTCCTCAAAGTTGCTACGTCCCCAAGGGACAACAAATCTAACTGACCAACCTCTCGGCCTCCAGACCTCTACCTCATGGGTCTGTCATGCGTGGTCCCGTTCTCGACTGGCTGAAAAGAACAGATACTACACATGATCTCGGCCAAAAGGCCAAGTAAAAATAAAACTTTTTCAAAAGTCCCCTCGACTCTCTGAGGCAGATCCAAGGGGCGAAACCAAACATTACTCCCGAAGGAGATCTGCTCCCCTAAGGAGCCACGTCCGTGAAGTACACCATACCTCCTCTAGAGGACAACTTAACTGACCATGCATGGTCCCGATCTAGACTGGCTGAATAGAACAGATACCCACACCCAGGTCAATTCTCTCTTTTTTCTTTCACGCCCGTTGGCAATAATACGCCCGAAGGCAACAGCACGCGAAAAGCACTGGGCAAAAACAGCCTGCACCTTGCCCAAGGGTGCCCCGGAGGTAGTTCCCTGGTCTAACTGCTTTGTTGTCATGTCTCAAAGCTGATACTACTTGTGTTGTATTTTGTGCCCTGCTGTAAAAGCTGAATATATTTCCAACTAGTAGAATAAAATTAGTAGGAATGCAATTGCCTTAATAAAATGGGAATGAAAATAGTATTTGTAGCTAACTTAAATTAATATGCCTGAATATAATAATAATAATAATAATAATAATAATAATAATAATAATAATAATAATAATAATAATAATAATAATAATAATAATAATAATAATAATAATAATAATAATAATAATAATAATAATAATAATAATAATAATAATAATAATAATAATAATAATAATAATAATAATAATAATAATAATAATAATAATAATAATAATAATAATAATAATAATAATAATAATAATAATAATAATAATAATAATAATAATAATAATAATAATAATAATAATAATAATAATAATAATAATAATAATAATAATAATAATAAATAATAATAATAATAATAATAATAATAATAATAATAATAATAATAATAATAATAATAATAATAATAATAATAATAATAATAATAATAATAATAATAATAATAATAATAATAATAATAATAATAATAATAATATAATAATAATATAATAATAATAATAATAATAATAATAATAATAATAATAATAATAATAATAATAATAATATAATAATAATAATAATAATAATAATAATAATAATAATAATAATAATAATAAGCGTGAATACTAACTTAGGGCGACAGTTACACTGACTTGCACACTAAAAATTCAAATTTTCTAACCCTAACCCTAACCCTACCCCTAACCCCACCCTAACCAAATTTGGTATACATACGTATTAGACCAAAATGAACAATTAAGCCTATTTGCGACAATAAAATTATTTTTCTAAATGGTACCTGTTCCTTTAAGGCGACAGTTATGTGTCGCCTTAATTCCAGGTGTCGCCTTAATGTTGTTGAATGAGCACGAAGTGTCGCCTTAAGTCATAATCCATGCTGATAATAATAATAATAATAATAATAATAATATTAATAATAATAATAATAATAATAATAATAATAATAAATAATAATAATAATAATAATAATAATAATAATAATATAATAATAATAATATATAATAATAATAATAATAATAATAATAATAATAATAATAATAATAATAATAATAATAATAATAATAATAATAATAATAATAATAATAATAATAATAATAATAATAATAATAATAATAATAATAATAATAATAATAATAATAATAATAATAATAATAATAATAATAATAATAATAATAATAATAATAATAATAATAATAATAATAATAATAATAATAATAATAATAATAATAATAATAATAATAATAATAATAATAATAATAATAATAATAATAATAATAATAATAATAATAATAATAATAATAATAATAATAATAATAGGAATTTATAGAGCGCAAAATGCAAAAGCCTCTAAGCGCTGAGAGGAAAAGACATACATAGTTTGTTTGGTAGATTGGATATCTTGCATACATACATAGATAGTTTGTTTGGTAGATTGGATATCTTGCATTTTCATATCCAATATGGAAATGTCTAACCCTATACGAAATGCCTTGCCTCATAGCTGAAAAACCGGGAGCTTCCTAAAAGGTTACTACCATTATGTTGGTAGGGGTCTTGAAACTTCGCCGAACGTAAAAAGCAAAAGTGAAATTGTATCCTGAACCGTTCATGACACCTTGGAAAGTAGATGGTATAGGCTAACAGAGAGCACACAAGTTTGTTTGTCGACTCATCCTTTTTTATCCCATCACAAATATAAAGAGGGTTCTAAGGTGTGGTTTTGTGCCGTTGACTGCATAAAAACTGCTTCTTTGGTGCAAAATTTTGTATTTTATCCTGCCGTAGTAAAGTAGGATAGAGACCCTTATTTTTGTGCAGTGGTGAGGCTTACTGGTATATGTAGGTACTGTACTGCAGGAAAATTGGGGACGCACGAAACTTAGGGTACGCAGTACACTATTTGCTGAACTCGGTTCGTTGACATCGCGTGTATCCCACAATTCCATGGGCAACGAATAATCGAACTCGCTTATAAGTGAACACGTATTCCTCTGAGAGAAGAAACGGAATTTCACAAAGTCAAAACGACAACTTAACAGCCATTTCTAAATGTTTGACAGTTGTTCAGTTTTTCTTGTAGGTCGGATTTTACAATATTTCAAACAGTTTAGGCTATCCTTTCGGCAAACAATCATTACTGTAGTTTTGACTTCTCAAACTTACCAAATGTATTCCCTCTTTATTCTGACTCCCCTTGTTAAGGGGCAATTTGTGAGAGAAGATGATATTTCGGGAAAATGATGAAAGAAATAAACGATACCCTATTGGCTCTCGAGATCCACAGACAGTGGCGTAGCCAGGATTATTCAACGGCGAGGGGGCATACATAACGATCAAGTAAGCAAAGCAGCATAAAGAGACCGAGGGCCTAACCTGGAGGGGTCACATATTTTTGCTGTATACCAAAATGACACATAACAAGGAGTGTTTTGCGCGATGAATCGCAGGGGTTTGGTGATGGGGGACGGAACAGATGACGTCGTAATGCCAGCTCATTTCACCCAACTCTCGGTAAATTGCGCCTCCCTGCGATTGTATACGGCGTTGTGGAATCCTTTTTGTCACTACATAAAGGTGCCGTCCTGGGGAGGGGTTTAAAGGGAGGGATGTCCCTCTCCGCTTTGAAAATTTTAATTTAAGGATGCTTAGGTGTAAATGGTGCTATCTTTTGGATATTCTTGAACTGATCATATATGGCTGGAAAATATCCATAATTTAGTGAATTTTAATATGTGGTTAGGTGAAAGAGGAGAGTATGTTGTCTTAGAGAAGGATACGTTGTCAACAAACTTCCTGAAGTCCCCCCCCCCCTTCAATGCCTTCTATTCGGGAAAGATTTTACGTAAAAATACGTGCGTGGAGTCCATAGAAACATTCTTGGATTATTACGAAACTTTCCTTTGCTTCATTGTGCATTATAAAAGGGTGTCTAAGGCTGGTAGATACCGGTATAGTGCCTCCTGGAAGCTCTGGATTAATTATGTAAAATGGGGCACTGATATGATGATTGTTACCTGACATCCATATGATACTATAGAGTATGATGTAGAGCACTTTACAACTATCTTATTTTTGCTAAGTTTGAACGAAAATCCAGACGAACAGCTTCCAGCAATGGGGAATGGGGGGGGGGGAAGAGTATAGGTGCAGGGAGGTGATATTAGACCTCCCTGATAGGTAAAGCAAAAGGGTTTATGGCCTAAAAAGCGCGTTTCAGAATGTTTTTTTCGTCGTAAGCACGGTAAGTGTATTAACAATCACTTTCTATACCGGTAATGGCTGCGCGCGAATCGCAGGGTAAAAAGTTTTGAAAAATGTATAAGGGCAAAAACGTACTTTCAACCTTCCACATCATGCTACAAATTAGATTGAAAGATCCCATAGGCCCCTACAGAGGTTGGAGATGTACTTCTGTACCATGACAAAACCTGCATTCATGCTCTGCATCGAGACACTTTCAAATCCCCAGCAAACCTATCTGCCAATCGCAAAGCCAGTCTTTTACCTGAGGATTCGTAAACAACTTCCAATTTTTGTTGCTGTGCTTCTGCGGGAGTTGCTACCAGAAATTATTGATAATAACGGCAATATTGAGGTACGGCTTAAAGCGTGCGGAGCGGACGAAAATTTGATAGTTTGCGAAGGATTTGCGATAATTCTGATAGTTTGAGAACGATTTGTGATAGAAAATGGTTACAATAGATCCACCACTTGGTCGAAAACACACCTCACCCTACCCCCTACAGAAATCTATCCCTTAAACGCCTTTTGGGACCATTTTAAAGTTTTCCAAAAAAACTGAAATCGATGGGGGGACACGCGCCCCCATACACCCCCCGTGCCGGCGCCACTGCTTGCATCGTCTTTAATTTGTCAAAAGGGCTTAAATTTATATATGATATATATGAATCAAGAAAAAGGTTGTTTTGAGGCCAGTGTTAGAAAGCACTTTTTCCAAAATTAGTAGACGAAATGTGTGAATCAGAAATAGGTAAATTTGATATCAATACACTACTACATAATGAACAATTTTTGTGAGACTTTTTGGGTATGAAGTATGTTTTCAGTTTTCACAAGTTCACGATTCTGTTTAAAATTAGGTCTTAAATCTTGCTCAAAACAATCCTACTGTGCACAAGGCATAAATGTGGTTTCTATGTGGGTAAATGTTGACTAATTTATGACGATTAGTGTCGATTATGATTAACTGTTGCAAAAGATTTAGCTCAGTGAACATTTTCTACATGCACAGCTGGATCATTGCGTGTAATTATGATGCATCTATACTGTGACATTTTATTAAATCAGGCGGGGATGAAAAGGGGGCCATGGCCCCCTTGTATCCTGTCTACGTCAGTGGCCGTAGGGATCTTTTTCCCAGTCTCGGCTGGGAATTAACCTAGCCGAGACTTAGCACAATTCTCCTTCGGGAGGGGGAAAACTCATTGAAAATTGTGTCTGATACACACCTCACTCATAACGACTGCACTGCATATTCATCAATAGACACGTCATCAAATCATCACGGGTGCACAACAGAGTTGGCTAGGACTTGCCTACGTAGCAGGCTGTACGGAACGTTCCTTGTTCAGTCATATCCCTAACGGAGCTGAGCAAACAGAGTTTGCTCCATGGGGTAGACTATAGGACTTGCTGACAAAGATTTCTACCCGGTCAACCCAGGGATATGATATGATCTAATATCACCTCCCTGGTCAACCACACTCAAGTAGATCGTGCTGAATTTGGTCGCTTCGAGGATCAGGTTTATGGTTTTGGGAGGGAATATTTTCTTGTGGGAAGAGCAATTATGCTCGTGTCCGACTAGTAAGGGCGGAACAACAGGTGCACGTGCACCGGACCCCACACGCTTAGTCCAGCCCTGTGTCCGGCATCTCTTTGCAAAATAATGGTAACCGACTTTTTCGTACTTATTTTGTTCATGCAGGTTGCTTCTTCACTGTCAAACCAAAACCATGTCTTGATAACTCTCCTGGGTTTTACTATGACGCAAAAACCGGTCAGTGCAAATCTTTCATTTCTGGTGAATGCGGGGGTAACAGTAACAACTTCGCATCAGAACTAGATTGCCAGAAAGCGTGCAGTGGTTCGGAATCCTCTCCGAGTGGTAAGTTCTGTGAAACAGTTATCATGGAAGCTCGAGTATACATGAGAACAACTTGAATCAATAGCAGAGAGCCAGGAAGAATGAGGCTGTTCGCCTTCATCCCCATTGCAATGTGTCAACCGAGTGAGGTGGCTCGATCGCCTTCCTCCCAGTATAACAATGCAAATCTGAGTTTCTTATGTAATAAAACGGAGTACGAAATGTTTGTGTTAAGCAAATTCCGCTCTTACACATCGTAGGCTATATATTTATATAACCAACTTACAAGGGATATATATATATATATATATATATATATATATATATATATATATATATTTATGTAGGTCAAAAAAGAAGTAAATAGTGCAAAATGTTTGTGAAAAAGTCCACGATGTTTTGGGTTTAAATTAACCCTTCATAAGGTGGCAAAAATGCAACTGATAGTTAACACGGCCAAAGGTACAAATTAGAAAACACAAAATAAAATTGGGCACGGGCAAACCGGCTAGGAAAACAGATAGTGTAAAGTGGTTAACACAGGTAACAACAATGCAGGAATTGCTCATTTATAAAAGTTCAAGTGTCACGTTCAGACCATGTGGGGACAGGGTTTCAAGTTTCATGATGAGACGTTTTTCGGCAGCCAGGCGTTCATGATCGGAACTTCGACATGAGATGTCCGCCGAAACGATAAAGTCACGGATCGAGCATGCTGATGGGGGATTGAAGTGTGTGGCTACAGGGAACCCTGGGAGGTTCTGTTTGATTGACCTCAGGCGCGGGGTGACTCGGTCAGCAAGACGACGTTTTGTTTCTCCCACATATAGTATATTACAGCGTTTACATACGAGGACGTACACAACATTGGCTGAAGTACAGGTTAAGTAGGCCTGTATATATATATATATATATATGTGTGTGTGTGTGTGTGTGTATATATGTGTGTGTGTGTATAGTTCAAGAAAAGTAGCATCACACCAGTAACGAACAAATAACATAAATAGAAGATGGTGAAACATAATTTAAATTTGAACAACAAATGAACTAAAGAACACGAAAAAACAGTAGGCCTATGTAACAGAAGAAAAAGTTCTTTCAGTGAGGGAGCTGTGTTACAACTGATAATATAGTAATTGCCGATAATGTATCAGTAAGCGATAATGTAGTAAAAATTGACCGAAAATGTACTATAGTAAAAGTTACTATAGTACATTATCGGTCAAATGGTAATACATTATCGGTTAAAAATTTTTTTACTACATTATCGGTTTTGAGGTAATACATTATCGGTTAAAAAGTTACTACACTATCGGTCAATTTTTTTAAATTATCGGTTAGTGATACATTATCGGACAATTACTACATTATCAGTTGTAACAAGCTGAAAGCGATTACAAATGAAGCTTGTCAATAACACAATGGCTATCTGGAATTAACACTAGATTTGTGGACTTGGGCATGAAGCCATCATTGATATTAAGGAAAGATAGTACAGTGTCAAGCCTCCAAATTCAGCTTATTTCTTTATCGCGTAGGCGGTATTCGCTGTCAATGACTTCTGAAATAGTGAAATTAATTTCTGTTGGGGAATGAATTGAAAGGTGCTCGTACAAACGCCAGCAACCATTGCGTTGCCTAGTACCAGGTCTAGAAAACAAACGTAAGGAGGACTTATGTTCGTTTAACCAGGGAGTTGTTATTTGGAAAGAGCTCCCTGGTTTAATCAAGCGCGAAGTTTAACTCTATGCCGTAAGTAGCGTGACTGTGTCAGAGGATCCCACGTACTGTAAATTGCAAGAAGGGCAGATGATACAATAAATGCAAAAAGTAGAATTACAAGAACTTCCCTTCGCTTTTAAGTGAAAACCATTTCCATTTGCTGAGATACGCAGGGAACTAGCACTTAACACAATATTACACAAAGAGCAGCGCTTGTTCCCACAGGGTGTGCAGGTCAGGTTAAGGTCCAGAAGATCGTTCTCATAGGTTTTAAGCTTAGCGCGAACAGGAGTATCACGCAGGTTGGGTGGGTTACGAAAACTTCACTACAGGCAGGTTAGGAACCGCATTGCGCATGTAATCAGACTGCTGAAGGAGACGTTGATACTTTTTCAAAATAGCAGCAATAACAGGAAGACCGCGATAATAAGAAGTGGCTAAAGAGACCCTTTCCTTCTTAGTTGACAGTGGACGCGTGGTCTCGTCACGCGCCGAAGCGCGACCGATTTCCTTATCAAACTTCTTACGGCTATGACCCCTACAATGGAGATGCTCTTTCAGTTCATCGCACCTTAATTGAGCGGTGGCAGCATCAGACCATATGCGTTAAACTGGAATGGCTTGAAGCAAAGCAAAGTCGGCTAGTTAACTGGTCCACCCGAAGGCGCTTCAGTCCGGCGCGCAACCGACTTCGTCGGCTGGGCAACCGATTTTAGAGGCAAGCCTATGCCAAGTGGGAGGAAAGCCGGAGTACCCGGAGAAAAACCCACGTATATCGAGCGGGATTCGAACCCACGCACATGTGAAACACATTGGTGCACAGCAGCTGGAATAGACCACTCTGCCACTCGACGACCCAAGGAATGGCTTGAATAAAATGCTCCTTTTTATATGACCCGGGTAGCAACTCGTACTTAAAAGATACTGGTGGGAGTCAGTGGGCTAAGAGTAAAGATCAGTACGAAGACATCGTTTATCATCAATCAAGACGGAGACATCCAAAAATTTACCGCTTTTTGCGAAAATTCGTAAGTGAATTTACTGGTGGGATGATGACTGTTAATAGACTGTAAAAAGTGTGGTGTTGATCTTCCCCATGTTTCCAGATCATTAATACATCATCAATGAACCTTAGCCATAATTGAGGTTTGCAAAGAGATTTGGACACAAACTCTTGTTCTAGGACGGTCAAAATACATAGGATGGAGCCATTTTCGTACCAATAGCAGTACCAAGCGTCTGTTAGTAAAGCCCATTGTTAAATTCAAATACATTTTTTGAAAGCAGGCTCTGTAAGTTTACAAATTGCGTTAACAGATTCCCGATGAAAATGGCTCTTCTCAAGATAATATGTCGGATCACTTATCCCATCTTTGTGTGGAATGCTTGGGTATAAAGCTGGTACATCGACTGTCACCAAGCAGTAAGGAATTAGGAGCGAAAGGTCCTATAGTGCACGAATTTTCACGAGCAAGTCATTCAAATACAATGGAAGATGGATGGACACGAGAGGCTACATAAACACACACACACACACTCACATATATATATATATATATATATATATATATATATATATATATGTGAGTGTGTGTGTATATGAGTATATATATATATATATATATATATATATATATATATATAAGGTCAAAGTACTGCGTAGCACTTATGAAGTAGGTAGGTAAAAATGAAGTAGTAAATAGTGCTAAAAGTTTGTGAAAAATTCCACGACGTTTCGGGTTTAAACCCTTCATCAGGTGGCAAAAATGCAACTGATCGTTGACACGGCCAAACGTACAATTTAAAAAAAATACACAATAAAATTGGGCACGGTAAACCTCGGCTAGGAAAACAGACAGTGTTAAGTGGTTACCACAAGTCAAAAAAATGCAGGAATTGCTGCGTTATAACAGTTCAAGTCTAACGTTCAGACCATGTGGGGACAGGGTTCCAAGTTTCCAAGTCATGAAACTTGGAACCCTGTCCCCACATGGTCTGAACGTTAGACTTGAACTGTTATAACGCAGCAATTCCTGCATTTTTTTGACTTGTGGTAACCACTTAACACTGTCTGTTTTCCTAGCCGAGGTTTACCGTGCCCAATTTTATTGTGTATTTTTTTTAAATTGTACGTTTGGCCGTGTCAACGATCAGTTGCATTTTTGCCACCTGATGAAGGGTTTAAACCCGAAACGTCGTGGAATTTTTCACAAACTTTTAGCACTATTTACTACTTCATTTTTACCTACCTATATATATATATATATATATATATATATATAAACAAGAACAAAGAAGAGACCAGTCTCATAGTTGACAAACAATAATACAGATTCAACAAAATGAATTTTATTGAAATTTTCGGTCCCCCTGGGACCTTTTTCAGCAATGACTAGACTGCAAGTGCGAAATTTAGAGTTCAATGTACAAGGAAACTTTCTATTAAACATAGCAAACATATACGGTTAGACTTAGCGATTAAAGAATCGACGATAATACACTAATTAAACAGATAAACTGAGGAAGCCACAACCGGAGGATTAACGGTGCCTTAGTTGGTTGATCACAATAACAACAGCTTTGACAACGAAAGAGAGTGTTGACAAAGTTTCAAATTTGTTTGCAAAAGTGATAATTGCACAGAATTCCCGAGTCTTTGTTAAGACCGGTTTCATGAGAATTTATTCGAAAGATCCAGTCAACTTCCTTGCGCTTTCGTTCCGCTGATGAATTAAAGTTAGATGCTACAAGAACACATTTCATATTTATGAGAGAATGCCCGGGAAGATTGAAGTGCTCAGCCACAGGAAACCCGGAAAAACTGTCACGTATCGATTTTTGTGATAATTAAAACGCAAACGGAAAGATGTACTGGTTTCACCTACGTAATTACCTTTATTGCAGGCAGTGCAATAAAATATATAACCAGCATTTGTGGAGTCGCTATATATATATATATATATATATATATATATATATATATATATATATATATATATATATATATATATATATATCTATATATATATATATATATATATATATATCTAATTCGGCACTAAGGGGGAAAGTTGTTGTTGAAAAGTCGACCTTAAGGGGAAAAAAATTTTCGGGTGAAATATAAGTTTCGCCTTAACGTTTCCACACACTTTTTCTATAGGAATACGTAAGCTTACAAGGGCGCCCTCTTAGATTTACAAACTAGATGCCATTACTTCAAAGTTGTCAAATTTACGGACACCTAGCTGTTAACACGAACGGATGGATGACCATTGAAATAACGTTAATTATATGTTTAGACGTTATGGCGAATTTATTTCTTATGTATTTTATTATCTCTTTTTCGCCCTATGTACAAGGAGATATAACAATTTCCCCTTAAAAAACCTTTTCCATAAGGTCTTCACTTTTTTTAACAGAGGAATATTTTCAGGAATTTTTTGGTTGATTTAGAAGAATATTCTCTGTAAGAACCTATATATCATTGTAAAGAGCAAAGAAAGGGAATTTGAATGCATATTTTATTTTTGTAAACTAATCTCATTATGTATGCAAATATGCAAATTAGATGACGTGATACGAATTTTGATAGAAAATCGTAGGAAACCCATACAGATCACTATTATTTTGTAATTTATGGTGCAGGAGATTGTTTAGCTTCCTTTTCTCTTTCATTTGATACCAAATTTCAGGAAATTGGACCAAAAATGAGGAAGATATGCACATTTTACTCTTGCTATACAGCCCACACTGAACTCACACACACTGAACTGTATTGACCTCTACCCAGGACGCTATGGCTCAGTGCACAGTGAAACGTAAACAACTTTGGATCTATAAACAGAGCTGCATGGCTTTGTAAGGTAGCTCTGAATGGCCATTTTAGTGAGTGGAAAAGTCGGAGGGTGTTGTGGGTTATAATTTTTGATATTGGGAGGGGATTTTTGGGTCAGAAATGCATGTTTTGGGCCAAATTTGACTCATTTTTGAAAAATGCAGTTGCTTGGATCTTTGAAACTCTCTTACTCACCCTACCCTTGCCATTTCTTCATATTTCTTGGTGTTTCTGTGTAAGGTAGCTCATAACGGACATTTTGGTGTTTGAATGAAAAAGATCGGACATTCCCTTGTTGACTTAGGTAATTTTTTATTGGGAGGGGTTATTTGGGATGGAAATGTAAAATTTGACTGAAAATGACTAATTTTTGAAAATTTTACCTCAAATATCTCTAAATTCCCTACCCCTGACACCTAATCACTTCTTATGGTGTTTGTATAGGTTCCTAGGTATTCAGAAAAAAAAGTGAGTAGGGTGACTTTTTTCTAAGTGCCTCAACTGATTTTTTTAAAATTATGACGTCATTTTTAGCATGTTTTTGAATTTTTGGTATATTTTTTGAATGTAAACAACTTTTTAACGATTTTTTTATGAAACAATGTCAAATATGAACCCCCCCCCCAAAAAAATGGTGCCATTCGATAGATCTTTTTGTTGGCTTCATTTTGATGGTAAAATAAAGGCTAGTGGATGTTGCATGACAGAGTTATGATTTTTTAAACATGATAACCCTTTTTGCCTGACCCCGTCATGCACATACGGAAAAAAGGTTAATTAAGGTGCGAAGAAGCGATATATATATATATATATATATATATATATATATATATATATATATATAAATATATATATATAATATATATATATAAATATACATATAAATATATAATATATACATTATATATATATAATATATATATATATAATATATATATATATATATATATATATGTATATATATATACATATACATGACAAAGTTTACAGTAATGCTACCGGAGAAAGGTTCACCATTTTTAGTACTATCTACTTGTACGTCGGTAGGGGTGGTTTACTTAACTGTAAGGACTGTGGGAAACAGCACGTGGGTGACACGGGAGGTGAATTACATGTTAGACACCCCGGTCAAAGACAAGAAATAAGAACTTCCAAATCTGTAACAATTTTGAATTAATCGGGCTTCTTACGCTTGCAAAAGCATCCAAATAGAAACGGGAGGCCATAGAAGTCAGATGGTTTTATAGACTTGGTAGCCTTTCTCCGGTGGGTATCAACGTAAAAGATGTGCGTAAGGTGAGATAATCCTCTCTTTCAACTTTTCAACTTTGCTTTGGTTCTTTCATTTTTCTTAAATTTTTGGCTTGGGCTAAGTGTTTTTTTTTTTTTTTTTTTTGGTATTACTGCCTTATTTGGAGCAGCTATGATCAGTACTTTTTGTTATTATTCGTTATATAGTGACCAAGGATAGCAGATTTATCCGAAACGTCTACTTTTTAATAGCGGTCTTCAGGGTAATTGGGTAGATCTACAGGAACTTCTAGTTTTTTGTTATAAATATAAGTCGGACAGACCATGCATGTTTTCAAGGAAGGCTTGCGACAATACAAGCATTTGTCAATTTTAGATGAGTGAGTATTTTGAGGTTGAAATATTCTCACCAGGAGTTGTTGGTATGTTTATGCATCAATGTTGAAGGCAAGGGGAGGAAGCTCACCGTGACACACTAATCGTCCTTCCCCCTTCCAAAATTATTTCATAAGCAACGGTAGAAATTATTTCATAAGCAATAGCAGAAAAAGTGCTACACAGCGCCCCTCACCTCCTCCTCAAAAATCTTTACAAGTTCCTCCACAAAACTTTCTGTGCAAGTTTATTAGTTCTTCCTTAGCTATGCCGACCCTTCACCATGTTTGTAAGGGAGCCTGATGGGACAGATCTCCCCCACCCCCATAACAATTAATATCCTGAGAATCGCGGTCCACACATCTTCCCCACAGGAAAATTCCTAATTGTCAAGGTTGTGAATTGCTCGGGGAAGCCCTAGGGGATAATAGTGAGGGGGTTATTCAGAAACTAATTAGAGAGTGGTTTCATAAGGTACCCTTCGAGAAACCACTACGACTAATGTTATTTACCGCCGGTGGTCACTAGAGCTATATATTACACATGTAGTTTAATTCAACAAAACTTCTGGCTAAGTCAGGAGGTTCTGAGCTCTGAAGCTCTAGAAGCTCTAGACTTGAGAAAGACACCGAGAGATGACGCCTCTGGTAGAAAAACGCAATGCCAACAAATCGGTTTTCACCATAAAAATTGAAAAACAGGGAACTGTAACCATGCAGCTTCCTTACTATATTCACTGACCTTGTATGCTATGGAAGGATAATGAATCGAAAAGACTGTAACCACCAGATTATTGCCATTTTACCAAGTTCAAATAGTCCTTTGCCAATCGTTGTTATGACTTTTTATCAAGTTCAAATGGTATATTTGTAGTTTTCAGTGTGTGTTATAGCCTGGGCTACATTTGGTAATTTTGACATTTTAATTCCCTAGCAAGTAATGGCTAACGTCTTTAAAGCGACAGAATCGGACTACGTATCATAAGCGCCCACAAACCGTTTCTTCATTTTCTATAAAGAGCAAAACGCACTTTTTCCCCAGACCAAACTTCCCTCCCATAGCGAACTTTAATATATATGACAAATGATGATTTTTCGGCAAAAAAATTTGCAAAGATAAAAAAAATCACAAAAATCTACGACCTTCAATCGCCTAAAACGTATCTTTTGTACCTTTGTGAAAATGATGGGAGAGATAAATGATCCAACGGCTTTCCGACGAGACTGAAAAGATTCCCCGACGGGGGGAGAGGGCAAACCTCTTATAGTTACATGGTTGTACAGAGACAGAGCGTGTCTCATGCACGACTCCATCACGACGACCGAACAGCATATCCATCCCCGTACGCGTCATTTTATCAACATGTGTACACATGAAGCTTGCCAAGGACTCTGTCTGAAACGGGTTCTGCTCGGACCAACCACACAAAAAGGAGATCTTGCTGATCTTACTCACTTCTAAAGGAGTTACGTCTTGGGGGAGGGGAAATGTCTAGTAGAGAAAGGAATTATACACGACCACTGTAACTGGGTCCAGTTGTCTTGCTTTCTTTTCTTCAAGATTGTCTTTCGCCTGTCGATCCTGGACCATGTCTTGCTTTCTTTTCTTCAAGATTGTCTTTCGCCTGTCGATCCTGGACCATGTCTTGCGTCCTTTCCTCGAGCATTTTATGACGTCAACACCGGTACATGCAAAGACTTCATTTATGGTGGATGCGGGGGTAACCTGCAGAACAACTTCGATTCAATACAGAAGTGTCAGTCAGTTTGCATTGAGTCTGCGACCTCCCCCTCCGGTGAGTTCTTAAAAAGCAGTTATGAAGTATACTAGGGCATGGGCACCGATCACGGGGGGGGGGGAAGGGGAACATGTCCCCCTCAATAATTTTAGAAGCGGGACATCATATCAAATGTGCCCCCAATAGTTAGAGGTATGCAGAAAAAATAAATATTGTTATACACATTTTCTGTTTGAATAATTGTGATATTAGCCTTAAAAAGAATATTCATTTCGTGAAGACCATGGGTGCATGCTTTCAAGTAAGGCTTACTGCAATGAAACCAGTTGCTAGCATACATTAGTAAACATTCTGAGGAAAGACTATCACGAACCGCAGGAACACAGTTTTGAATTGTTAAGTTGACGCATTCACGGCACTGAAAAGGGGTGGGATCATTATTCCTTCCACAATACTCTCACATCCATTTACTTCTATCATAATTTCGAAAAACGCAGGTGAAACCGCATATAGAGCGCGGTGTCCTGCCTTTATGACCTACCGACCCCATTTCATCTGAATAACTTGAAGCAATAAACTTTGGAAATATTATGCTGGACTTTTCCCGATTTATCGGTGCGAACTTAAGTAAACTATCAATGAATCATTTAATATCTATTACAATTTAGATGAGCCCAAGGCTTGGAGAGATGATTTACGCTGTGGTGCAGGCTATACTGCACCTAATGGAGAAGTAGCCCAGTGTGATCCTGATGGCACCTGGCCATGCTGTTCCAAGTATAAATGGTGTGGTAACACGGCAGCTCATTGTACCTGTGGAGGATGCATCGATTATAGAAGTAAGCCGTAACCCTTTTATTGTACCATGTGCATATAATTGTAAGAAGCGGAGGCGGCAGGGGCACTTGACCCCCCCCCCCCTTTCGAAATTTACAAGCAACTTTTTGTCATATTTGTAAAATTTCAATATTTTTAAATAAATTTGTATAGGTACAAATTGTATGGCATGGAGAGTACAATTTCTGGAGATATGAGACTGACGCTTAGCGAAGGGAGAGTGAGGGACCGGTTGCCTTCTCCCTTGAGGATATTTTTCCTATTTTTCGTATTCAGTGACTCATAAAACCTCTCAAAATGCAATTTTTCAGCGCGTTCCGCGCACACCCATCTTGAGTACTAGTCACTTATTACTTCCTGTAGAATAATTTTGAGTGAAATTATTTTTCCAAAGCTCTAGGAAACTCTCACCACCATCTACCCCCCCCCCCTCCACCCTCAAGCCACCAGCATGATCAGTCCCTAAGGCTGTTATTCAGACATAGTAAGGCTATAACTAAGAAACGCTAACTTGTGATTTTTATTGTTTAGTGCCCATCCATTTTCATTTGGTAAAGATTAAGTGCATCATTGTAAGGCATAAAATTTCTTGAATACCCCACACCTTCCGGTGCTTCGCCCCTTAGACCTCACCGAGGCGTTGCTCCTGGACCCCACGCCGTTTAGCTTAGTTAGTTAGTTAGATGAAATTTAACGACACACCAACACAAATGTGTTATATAGTGTCAAGCAAAGTTTAAATACGGTACAAGTCTGTTTAGGGAAGCTTTGGCAGAGCCTGTGACGCCTGTCGATCGCTTCACAATACTGGTGTCAGCTGATTCTAATCTGTAAAACAAGAAAAAGTGTTCTTTGAGATGAAGCAACTTCCAAGGTTTTAGGTTCAATTCCCAAGTTTTAAAGGCCATATACTTAATCCCCAACATTTTAGGAAATAACCCATCCGCTGGCATCGCCACCTCTACGATAACCAGTACATCACTGGATGCTAACTAGACTGCACGCTCCTTGTACTCTAAAACCTTTAAAATTTTGTTTGCCATCCGTTTCCATTTTCATATTGGAAATAAAACAAATCCTTTCTACAATGTAGTATGCAAGTATATGCAATCCCATCAAGACAGCAGAATCACTGACAGAAGTTGATTTAGTTGTTAATTATTTATGGCAGTGACGTTACTCACAGGCAATTATGGTCTTTCTTCTTCGCAGATTAATCTACAAACACGTCTACAATGGAGCCGACTTTGTGTGTTGCTAATGTTTTCCTTGTAGCGATCTCTTTTCTTAACTTCTCCCTTAAGTAATGTACTGCATGCAACAGGCGTTAGATATGGTGGCGTTCTACAACTCCAGGAGAGTTTCAAATTAGCGGTGGGTGATTTTGGGGTCCACCTACAATTTTTACCCTAATCTGAGCATTGTTTTTCATTTTGCATGATTTACGTGGGAATATCTAAAAATCGACCTCATTCGTCCTGGGAAAAAATGGCTGTCCTCTAACCAAATAAGAGTAAAAACAGCCGTGGATTAGGTAAAACCTTCTTACTAGTCGGCTCGAGATCTAAAATATGCCAGTCCAGTTGAAAACTTCGATTCTTCATAACCATAATCAGCAATAGAAATGCAAATGTGATTTAAAGTGAATGTTAATGTAATATAGTGAGATTCTATTTGAAAAAGAAAAACAACTCCCTCAACAAGAGCACAATTGTGGTGGAAAATTTAACAGTCTCTTTGAGGTTTGAGGGTTTTTTTTTTCTTTTTTGACCGAGACATGCGGACTAGTAAAATGTCTGAGAACTATCCAAAAGTTTGGTTTACTAGTTCCAATGACAGGGGAAAAGGGAAACCCCTGCCCATGTTTCTGCTTTTTGATGTGAATAGCGTGTGACTTTACATTTAAACTTGTCCGGATGGAATTTTATTTCTGATATATTTAAGAGCACCGGAGTCGAAACATTTTGGTAAAGGTGACATTCAGTTCGCATTTTCGGTTCTGGAGACATATGTTCCTGACTTTTTCTACAAAAGGTGAACTTGAAGGGGCTTATTGAGTTGGTTCATGAATTTTGTGATATTTTGTGACACCTGTTGAGTTTTACTCACCTAATAGTCAAAAAAAGTTGTTCTGCACGTTTAACACACAAATGAAGCGGAAATGATTGGTTAATTAACTATTAAAATCATTTATTTAAAATTCGTTTCCAGACACCTTTCAAAATTAAATACTAATCAAATTCAACCCCTGTTCAAGACAACCAATAAGTGAAGCTTACGAACTTGATTGACAGGATTGTAACTCCTCTTACAAACAGCTGGTTTGACTAGAGCTTCAGCTGTATGTATACGTTGTATATTCAGGAGAGGCTGGTCCAACAAGCGTTTGGAAGAGCAACACAAACTACAAGCCCGCAACTTCATGACAACTACAATTTTTCATGTTTTCGGTAATAAGAGGAAGTAATACATGAGTAATGAGGCTAATTAGAAGCACTGTCATGCAATTATTTCCTTTAAACGCATCACATAATAATAAATATCAACTCAATGAGTCCTGTTAAGGCAAGCAGTGTTAACTTGGTTTTTTATTGTTGAAGGATGCTCTGGTTTTAATTTTTCAACCTATTTTGAACCTTGTAATTAGATTGTTTAGGGTTGCTAATTTTCCCGCTTGCAAAGTTTGCAATCTTTCGTTGGTCATCAATGAGAAACCTTTATCGTCAGATCTGCCTATTCCAGGTTTACATTTAATAGAATATGTGAAACTTTGGATGTTAAAGTTTGAAGAACCAAACAAAGGAATTGCATGAAAGCTTTATCAAAATACACAGATTAAGCCCCTCTTTAACATTAAAATTTAAAAACAGTCTGAGCTATAACTTTGCATGAAGTCAATGTAAAATTTTTAGTGTAGATTCTGTTCTGTAATCTGTATTTTGAGTTTTGCCTTCTTTGAATTAAATCTTTAGAGGGAATTGAAATCTTTCTGTGTTGTGTTTTTGTAAACACTGAAACGAACCGACTTCCCACGATCGCAATGAATCATTGTCACCGTTATGAAATTCATTGCATTTGATATCACGAAAACTGGTGGGATTACGATGTGTAACGGGGATCATGTACATTCTACTCAATATCACCCGTCACCCTATCTCCATTGAAAAATTCAAGTTTTTTGTATAAATGACCTATTTACCCCCCCCCCCCCCAAAAAAAAACTCTCATCAATTACAATACTCACGTCCAACAGCCGAGCAGTTGACTGCTGACCAGCTTTCAGCCTCATTCAACAAACACCTGATAGAATTATAAGGATACCTCTTGTAGTTCAAGATCCTCAATTAACTGGGACACCCATAGCACTACTCCTGTCCTCCACCAAGGTGATCAATCGATCGAAACAATCAATTCAAGTTTACAACAATCAATTCAAATTTATTTCATAAACGATTTCATAAGAATACATACTCGACATCTGATGTACATAACAAACATGGGCGTCCGGAGGGGTAAGGGGGAAAATCAAAAACTTGAAAAAAACGAATAAAAAATAAAGAAAAAACGAAGAAAATATAACATCAACATTTCTTAACAGTTCACTCAGTGAGAATGTCTACTCTCAAAACAGGAATTGAATACAAACATCAACCTTCATGCCCCAGCCCCCCCCCCCCTTGAGCATGTCTTTGGTATTTTTTAAAGTTTATATTTACGATATTGCTAGTGTTTCCCCCTTTTTATATGTGGTAAATAGGCCTTGGAATTGCCATTTCCAGCGATCTGGGAGGCATTTGGGCCAAAATTTTCTTGCGCTCCGCGTCAACCCATGGTGGCGCGGAGCGCTGAGAGTCTGTCTATGGGCTTCGCCCCCTTGGCAAATTCCTGGCTACGCCCATGTCAACACTGTCTGACGTAGCATCTAAATTCTTTTCTGGGAGTAAAATATTTCCCAAGAAAAAAGTTTTGCCTACCCTTAAAAAATCCCCCCCCCCCTGAATTTTTTTCTACGGACGCCCATGATAACAAAATAAGAAGAAATCATTCTAGTGACCCAATTATTCTGAGAATAAAAATATAACATCAGGAGGAATATTTGTTTACAAACACATAATTATAGTTGAAGGGAAGAACTGTATAAACGGTATATGAATGTAGTTTTACAATGCACTAAACACTTTAGTTTTTGAGGATGTTTGACTCTGTTTTGAAAAATGTTTAATGATTTGGATAATGTTTTGTCAGACGATAGGTCTTGCCACAGGTGAAAGCACTAATTGTTCAACAAGTTACCATGGGGTGTGTTATGGTGAGATACAGTGTAGAGTTCCTCTCTTGCGAGTACTTGTGGGCCTATTGCATAGGCTTAGGAAGCAGGGGCCAAGAAAAGAGGATCCCCAGATAATTTGACTGAATGAACCTAGATACCTTTCGCCCACACTACCTCCCTACCGCCCCCAATAATTTTATGAAAAGTGTCTCCTCATATAAACAAAAGGCGAAAAAGGTAAGGGGTAAATAAGCCAAAAAGTCTCTGCACGCTTCGAGGGTGAATTGACGTACAATTATCTATTACGTAAACAGTGGCGTCACGACAACTTCATTAGGGGGAATGGGTCACCTCATATTTGTCCTGTCCCCACACACAATGATAGTACTAATCCAAAACTACACATAGCTTTAAGTTCCTTTTTTAATTAGAATTAGCTGACAATAGACACATTAAGCTTTGGGTATTTACCAAATTGCCTTTAAAATGCATTGTTTTCAGTGACTATCGTACCCGTAGTAACTTAGTGTGTGTCCCATTATCACTTTTGGCAAGCTTTTGTGAACATGCAACCCCTACCATCATTGATCTAGTCCCACTTCACAATCCCCATGCAACATCAAACCCACCGGCCTTACTCTGGGACAGGCTATGACGAAAAATACAGATTGTGGTATTTGTGGTCTAATAAATGCACAATGATCACATACACTTGAAGATACCTCAAATCGCCCTGGAAACACATCGAAGACCAGAGGCAGACCCCTATGTTCTTCTATGTCTTTCCCTCGATGTTTTTGTCTGCCCAGTAGCGTACTAGTGGAGCAGTTCGTCCCGAGCACAAGTCTTGAGGAGTGCAATTAATTCCACAGCTGAAAAGTTTCTAAATGATGAGAATGTCTTTCTATGTAACCTAACCAAGTAATCTCTAAAAATAAACCCAAAGTCGTTTAAGCGACAGTTTTGAGCAGGGGGTAGGACGGAGTGTGTTTTCGAACCATTTATGCATCTGTTCTAATCATTTTCTATCACAGGTCGTTCACAAAGTATCAAGTCCTTCAAAAAGTACCAAAATTTTTCTCCTCTTTAGCGATTTGTCTCGACAGCCCCACCCCCTCAACTTCCAGTCGGGCGGTTCTTCCACCCAACCCGCCCCTCCCGACAACTTTCCTCGGACGATTTCCATTTTCAGTTCCCACCTGAACAATTCTTAAGGATAGTTACTAGCCAACACCACAACCTACCCCCACCTACCCCCACCTACCTCAATTATCTTTGAAGGGAATTCCAGTGAGGGAATTGTCCAGTAAAGGGAGTTGCATGAAAACTAACTTTCACACGTCATGTCACAGAGTAAACACTGACAGTGAACACTGACAGTGAACACTGACAGTGAACACTGACAGTGAACACTGACAGTGAACACTGACAGTGAACACTGACAGTGAACACTGACAGTGAACACTGACAGTGAACACTGACCGTAAACACTAACACTGAAGTTTTGGGCAGTTGGAGACTTTTCGTTTGAAAAAGGACCCGGCAACGTTTCTGCTTCTCTCAAGACAAATGGACCTTTCTAGTCACCAGGCATGTAGCAACTCTACCAGGACCGTAGCCTGGGCGAAATCTCTATAGGGGGCAGTTGTGGCCTACCTACAGATCGTTGACACCAGGGAGGACCCTTCCTTTTGACCTGTCCATGAGAGCCATGGGTTGGGGGTGCTGAGGGGATGGATACATGTAAGGCCTGTCTAAGGTGCAAAATTGTGCTATCGTTTGAAAAGCCTCGAACGATTATATCTTCACAAATTATCATTACATGGTGATGTTCTTCCTATTTTTGGCTGAGCGTAAATCAAGAGGTGCTGTCTAAGAGAGGGGGATAACACTCTCTTCGAGAAATTTTTCTTTGTGAGGTTGCTTGGATTGAAAATGGAGCTATCTTTGGTAAAGCTTTGTACGTTGTAAAGCGGCAAACTGATTGTATGTTTAGGAATCATCATTACTGAGTATGTTTTCTATTTTGGTTGCGTGTAATTGAAGAGGATGTTGCCCCAGGGGAGGGATGGCACCTCTACTCTTTGAGAAATTTTTCTTGTTCTTAGTTTCCTAGATTTAAAATGGCGATATCTTGGGTAAAGGTTTGGACTGATAACATAATCTGAAATGTTAATTATTTACTGAAATTTTCGGCTGTCACATGGCATCCGTAAAAGGCTGGTACCCTGTGCTTGCTTCTCTTTAGCGCTCTTAGTACGCCACTGGGGAACCACCATCGGTTGACGCCTAGCCGTAGAGTAAGCCTGCAAGAAAACGTTCATTCAAAATGTGACACATTTTAGACCTTAAAGTTGCATCTAAACATTCTTTACGTTAAAATTTCATGCTTAAGAAACAAATTTAGATTTCAAGAAGAAAGGTTATATTTGATTGAAAGTAAAAATGCAGTCACCCCAATTTGAATCAGTTACCCGGGTATCCTATTTCATGAAAGACTTTTGAGGAGCATGATACATTATGTTTCTCACCGAGTTGTGAAATTCATGTATAGGGTATCTCCTTAGGTTACTCCTTGAATATGCAATATTTCTGAGTTAACATATCAAGAAAGATACCTGAAGTGAGATTTAGCTGTTGTTTCAAAACAAGTTTGCGTCGACTGCTAACGCTCTTTGAATTAAAAGTTACATTACAAGCTCATTGAGTTTAGCTAATAATTAAAGGTAATCTTAGACCATTTTAGCATTTTATCTTCAGCCAACGTATATGCTGGTGTACTTAAGCGTCCGGTGTATCTTGTAAGAGGAAAATGGTTCCTTTGTCAGGAGGAGAAACCCGCCTAAGAACGGCATCCACGTCGGAAATCCCCTTGAAAATTTGGAGAAAAAAGAACCCTTTCAAGCGATTTCCCAGGTTTTGGGTTCCTTGAAATCATAATCTGGACTGAAAATTTCAGCATTTCAGTTTTTGTTTTTCTCAAGTACCCCAACTTTCATTTACGGTTTGGAAATTTCAGGGGGTAACTTCCCCTGCCCACCGCAGGCTGCGGCCCTGAACATGATCATCCATCAAATTTTCTGTTCCTATTCTACCTCAGTCACCGCCTTGATCAAAGAGTTGTTACAAGATGTTCCGAGCTCTGAATAGTCAGTGAGTAACGCTTATCGTCAGGGGCCGTGCATCACTTGGGCTTGTCCTTTTCGAGGGGAAGCCCGATATGGGATTCATCATTCTGCTGCGGGAAGCTGTTTTTGCCCGATAAAATAGTGTAGAACCCGAAAAAAGTCCCATTGTTCCATTGAGGCGACTAAAGGGAAGGACTTGAACCGTATTTGAACTGTATTTGAAACTGAACTTGAACTTGAACCGTATTTGAACTTTACCTTTTTATCTAGCTGACATTAGAAACACATTCTTGTTGGTGTGTCGTTAAGTCTCATCTTAAATCGCCCTGGTAATCTGAACAAGTCCCTAACCCTTCCAGGGTTATATTCTCGGTCCGTGTTGTATAATTAATACAACGAAGTTGGTAACGTAAGTTTGAACTCGGCTTCCAAACATATATTCCTTGATTTTCGTTACCGTCAATTACACTGTAAAAACACTTGGGTCACGAGGGAGCTAAACCAAGATTTTGGGTCAAAGGAAGTCTTATTTGACCCAATAATTTAGGTCGGTTCCCTCCTGACCCACTTTTGGGTCAAATTGACCCAAACGTTTTTACAGTGTACTGCTGATTGGTGATTCGCTTTGATAGGTAAAGCTGCCCGAGTCTTCTTTGAAATTTGTGGAATCCTTACAGTTATTAGACTAACGGATAATTATGGAGCATTAATTATTAACTTGTGAAATTAGTAATAATAGTTAATAATTAGCAAATATGACATGACTGCAAGTCAATTAAGGGACATTTTCATTGCCCAAAAGTTATACACCCGTAGTTCCTCTACAGCATCATGGCCCTTCTTTAACTCGAACTTGAACTTGAGGACAGGTTTTGTAGTTTAGGCCAGTCTTCGTGATTTACTGCATTGGCCTGGTATCCCCTGGCATTGCAAATTTAATGCAAATAATGAGAAATTCTAAAAGTGTAATCAGTAATTGTTAAAATTCTTTGCCAAGGATAGCACTACTTTACTTCCAAACCGTCCTACACAAACAAAACTTTCTCGGAAAGAGGAGTTGTCCTTTTTCAACTTGGAAAATAAACCCCTCCCTTTACACACCACCAATTGTTTGGGAAACCTTAAAGAGGGGTTGAGCAAACAACGGTTTTCGGGGTAGGTGAACACCTGAAAGGTCATGGAGCTGCTTCCGGTCATATGATTATTTCCCTTGGGAGAATCAGTTTAAATTGTGAGCCGGTGCAAAATGAAATCAAATCAAAATTTGCCTGTTCATTATGTTTTCTTTACAGCCAAGCCTGTAACCAAGGGGTGGGTAGAGGGGGAGCTAGTCGCTCCCCGAGAAAACATTTCGCCTCCCAAGAAAATTAAAATTACTATTCCCCTAGCGCATTTTAGTATATATCATCCCCGTAAAAATTATTTTGTCCAACTTGTATCTATCTAGCCTCCTTTATTACCTTTTCTGGCTACGGGCCCGATTGCAGCTAGTCTTGCCCCAAGACGTTAGTTACTTTCCACCTATCTTCTATCTTCCGTTCGCACAAAGTGAGGGCGTATGTCAAGTGAACTGTAAACCACTCAAAAGTTACATATCCAGACTTATTTAGTTCAGAGAGTTCAATAGAAGAGTAGTAGAGGGCGCACCACTGGTACTTATTCTTCACAGCCGATATTAGGTTGATGGAAACGAACTAGAGTCTTGAACAAGACTAGACTGCAGCAAACACTTTACGTGAAATGTGAGGTTGGTGAACGTTTACAAGTCATGTGATTTTAACCGTGAACCAAGGTCACGACGCCTGCCCGGCAGGACTTTACTTCTCAGCAGATGTCAAATATTTATCTCTTTTACACGCACATATTCTGGTATTGCATTCAAGGTGGGTGCAGGAGGAAAACCTCGTCCGCCGCTAGGATTACAACTCGTGAAAAGTACTGAAGAAAGGCAACAGTCAAGAGAGGCACTGAAACTGTTTTGCAAATAAGGGTTCTTCAAAGATACTCTCTTCTCTTTGTCAACATAATTTAAAACTTATCAATACACTAACAAAGTCCTTTCTTCTTCAAGAGTTACCCTTACATAATAACACAAAACACAAATCGTGACAGAGGCCCAAAGTCAAGGGGGATGGGAGTGACCCAATTGAAACATGTTTACTTCTTCATTTTTTTTAAGAACAGAAGTTAGTATTGCTTGAATCCATCTTAAATAAATCACCCTTAACAGAGTCACTATACGCATGGCCTTACGGACCGGGGGACTGGGTACGGCCGCCGCACCCCAATGTCAGAAACCTGACTAAATCTGGCAGATTTGTCTCAGTCGGGCAGAAAATTGGACAGTTAAAATAGGTCTGGAGTCGGACAAAAATCACCACCCTCCCTGAGAAAGACAGTCCTGTACGACCATGACTATACGTTGGGACAATGCACCTTACAAAGTGCATTCTACTTTTCTACTTTACTGATAAGTTATTTAGCACAAAACAGCAGGGCTTTTTTAACATACATACTGGGTGGGCCGTGGTCCACCCAGTCCCCTACTCAGCCCACCCACTCAGTCCATTTGCCCCCCCCCCCCCGTAGGTCCTTTTTGTCATACATATAAAACACATAATGATGATTATAAATGATCAATATCTGACATTAAAGAATGGTAGCTCAATGAAGGCATGAATCTGCCGTTGTCTACTTTTCCACCTTTTATTCCCCCTCTTATTTCCACCCTCTTCCCTTCTTTCTTTAGGTCGCCACGGCGGCTACAAGTTATACGAACTGTGACCATACAATACAATGCTGCAATGACAGCAGTTTGAAAATATTCCATTTCCAGTGTGCTGATTAGTTATTATCAACAATGAGCAATATTGAGGCGCACACTGCAGACCTGGACACAGTGTCACGGCTGCGCGATGCGAGTTGCTGAAATTTCAGTGCGGTACACGAGTTTAATCAAACAATTATAAGTAGGTCTATAATGCATGGGCTTAGGAAACTGAAAAGGATTTGGGTACTTCGCCCAGTCAAAAAATGTGTTGGGAATCATTGAGGATGTTTCTTAGAATGAAAACATGCAGAGCATAATATCTCAATTTTAGGATGGTTCGATAGAGCCTCGAAATTCTCGGGAAGTGCCATTTCCTGCGATCTGGGGTGTCTGTCGATCCCAAAAAAATTCAATACGCTACGCGCCAACTGATGGTGGCGCTCCACTTAGTTAGTAACTTCGTGTCAGATGGTCCCATTTGTGAAATAGCCCCCCCCCCCCTCCCGTACAAATTCGTTAAAAAAGGCCCTGCAAAACAGAATCTACAACTTCTATAGTTCTGCTTTAGATCAAGCGAAACTTCGACCTCCCTGCTTCGACGTAAAAAACAAGGGCAGTGTGGCTATAAATGCCGCATGCTTTTGACCGTGCCTATCTGCTTAATCAATTGGAAGGTTTGACACTCGTAATAAGAACCAAAGAATGATGGTTGGGTCTGTGGAGTGTAGGTAGGTACTGGACCTTGAGCACAGATACGGGTATCCTGAAACACGCTCTTCCTTCTAAGATCTCCAAAATAACTAACAAATCATCAGCTATTCTCCTATACAGCTTGGCTGCAGTTACCTTCACATTACAACGCAAAAACAAACCCTCCACCAGGCCCGTAGTCGAGAGGGGGAGGGGGTAAGATGTCTGTACAACCTTGGAATAAAATGAGTTGTTTTACTTCTCAATCTGCCAGAAAATAAAAATACAACGCTTTCAACATTTTGTGTCTGTATAACTAAGGCATAACTTTTTTTTAAGAAGGCACCTCCCTTCACGGGTTCAGAATCCCGCGCAGCTGCTTGGAAACAGTTCACACCACACACGCACACACACACACACACACACACACACACGAGCTCACTAGCTTACTGTTATGAGTGTCATTATACTTTCGTGTCTAATAACATCTGCCTATAAGTCATATGCGAAGATGTACCGCATGAAGTGTCTACAAAAACCATCGCGTTTAGAACTTAAAGAATGTATTGGAACAATTTAACTAGGAGTCTTATACAAAGCATTTTCCGGGTACTCAAAAGTTAATCGTGTGATTGTATATGCAAATGCTACGGCTACAAGAAAGGAGGAACACTGGGCTAAAGAAAAATGAGGAATTAGCAAACAGTGCACAAAGCGAGCAAAATCTTCACTTCTAAACAGGGACCTCAGAGACGGGGGTGGGGGCTTCAGCCCCGCACTTTTCTGCCGTGGGTATTTTGGGCCGCCTCAAACTTGGATGATAGGCTTTTATTTTCTTGAACATTAATTTTGTGTCGCTTCGATGATTAGCCCGTCCCCCACTTCAAAATTGGCTCCACTGTCCCTGCTAAAGAGTAATGTTCAAAATTAATAAACAACAAGTCGTTTTGTTGCTCATTAAAAATTCCCTTGCTGATATATGAGCCTTTTCTTACCTTTCTTCCTTTTTGATTCCTTGCCGAAGGCAAAAGGATTGTATCCAGTCATGATATGGCGCTTAGATTATAATCACGACATCTCAAGGTAGGAAAGATGCATACTTATAATAAATACTGTATAGATTCATCATGTTGAGAGAAAGAACCCTATTGGTTTTGGTGAAGGTCAGAGGTTATGTCAAGTCACCAGAGGTCACAAACCAAAAACCTTATAAGCACGACATGGCAAGGTAGGAAGCGATGATACTTTTCATGCTTGGCATCTCTACTTACTCCTAAGATTAAATCCACCGATCCACCTTTAGTATTTAAGTTCCTATATTCTCCTCATATCAAAACCAAGGACCCCAAAAGTTGCCTAACAAAACATTGGCACTTTATCGAGAAACATCCCACGTTATCTAAGATCTTTCCGAAACCACCGCTCAATGCCTACAAACGGGCTAATAACCTGAGCGACTCTCTTACTAGAGCATCTTTCACTTCGGAAACATCACATTTAAATTACACTGACATATCTCTGGTTGAGATCCTTGTAGAACTCATGCATGAATAATATATCCCTTTTAACTTAATGCAACTTTTAATGGCATCCACCGCCATTTTCTATCCTACCGCTACTGATGAGACCGGGTACTTATCTTCCACGGTCGAAACGCGTCTAGCAATAGCACAATCGCTATAGCTTACTACCTAGTATAGTCAATCCACTACATAAAACCAGACCTTACCCCTTGGTTTCCTGAAAATTTACTCCTATACACCATGGGATTTCGATTCAGTATTTTCACATCAAAAATATTCTATCCCGATATATCATTACTTTGGTCACGTCACTGAGTTCTGGAGAGCCGACCATTTCCCTTAATTCCTATTGTTTTGGTAGAAGTCAAAGATTATCTGAGGTCACCGGAGGTAAAACTTCAAAAACCTTGGAAGTTACTGTTAGACACAATATCTCAAGATAGGAATGATGTACACTTTATATATTTGTTATACGGATTTATCATATTGGAAGGAAGAACCACATTGTTTTAATAGGGGTCAGAGGTCATGTAAGTTCACTACAGGTCAAAACCTCAAACTTTGTGAACACAGTCTCAAGACAGGAATGGTAGATACTTTTCATACTTACTGTATAAATTTATCATATTAAGAGAAAGATTTCTAGTATTTTGGTAGAGATTGAAGGTCATGTGAGGTTGCCAGAGGTCAAAACTAAAACGTTGAAACATGATAGCTCAAGATGAAAACATGGATATTTTTCATACTTGGCGTGTGCATGGCAGTGAGCAAAGGTTATCTGAGGTCACCGGAGACGAAACAATGAAAACCTTGGAAATTGCTTGTAGATGCTATAGCTCAATATGCGAATGATGGATTCCTTTCATACTCTGTGTAGGTTTATCATTTTGAGAGGAAGAATTTTATTGTTCTGGGAGAAGGTCAGAGGTCAGCAGAGGTCAAAAACTGAAAACCTTATAGATTTTAGTACTCAAGATAGAAACTATACAAATTTTTCATAATTACCATGTGGACGCATTACTGTCAGTAGATGAACCCTTTTTTGTTTGATAGAGCCTCAAAAGTCATCTGAGGTCATTGGAGATCAAGTGGTGAAAACCTTGTAAACTGCTTACAAACATGATATTTTAAGAGGGATAACAATAGTGCAGCTCATACTTTCCATACTGGATGCACCAATATTGAGTAAAAGAATTATACTGCTTTAGTGGATTTCAAAGGTCATAAATATGGTATTTCATGAAGGGTAACCCGATAGATCTTGTAAGTGGATCAGTCGCATAGCTGATGAAGTTGGTTGCACTTCTGGTCGGAAGCACCTTTGTGTGGACCAGTTAAATAGCTGACTTTGGTCACTTTTGTTGAAGCTGCTCAACTTTGTAGGAGCCTTTTAAGTCAATTCTTACTCCCACTATTGCAAGGCTCTCTGACGGCTTCTCATTAAGTATTGTCTCGATTCAGGGCTGTTACTTTTTTGTGGGAGAAGTTTCAGATTAATAGCCCCATTCTAATCACTAACTTCATTTCGAAACAAACAGGTACATATACTTCCCACATGTAAGAAGAAGAAATCGTGCAAAGCATATATGAATTTTCTTGGCATGAGTGGAAAAATCAGACTATATTAGGTTAAAGAAAAATTCCGTTCAAACGGCGAGAGGGTGTGTTTGAAATAGACGAGTTGGGAAATGTTTCCACGCAATGCAATATGGGAATGGGTCAAAGGTTAAGTGTACCACGCTTACAGTGTCCCAGCGCGGGTGTTGCATGCTGAGCACGCAGAGCTAAATACGTTTCCGTTGTCATGGTACACTTGACCTTGTGACCTGACCGGAAGTACCGAATTTCCTAACTCGTCTATTGATCTGTATATATTTTCTCCTCAGTAAATAATATTTCGTGGTTGATTTTCCAGCCGTTTCACCTTGCTCTGGTCGTAAAAGGAACAGACACGCAACATGTCCTCACGCAACTTTCATTTTCATATTCCGCAACTAGGATGTAGTGGTACTTGATTATGATAAAGAAGACTTCGTGAAAGGTCTTGCACTTTTCAATAAAGAAATTGACATTCCTCAATATGAAGATATCGGTGTGTTTGCAAGCCATTTGCAAAAGACGGAAGGTACATTACACCAGGCAATCTAGCCATTTTTTACCCAACTTGGAATAATTCGCAACAGAATCTTTTTCACCACAACGCTTTTTGTTATGTCCCCAAAACAATAGACTAAAAGTCCCTCAGAATCCTTATAGGGGAAGTATACCTTATTTGCATAAATCCAAAATGGAGGCCAAATGTCAATATTTTCCACTGAATAATGCCATGAATGATGGATACTTTTCATACTTGGTATATAGATTTATCATGTTGAGAGAAAGAATGGGTTTGTTTCTGGTGGAGTTCAGCGGTCATTTGAGGTCACCAGAGGTAAAAACCGAAAACCTTGTAAACACGATATCTCACGGTAGAAAGCACGGATAGTTGTCATACTTACAATATGCATGCGTTATGGTCAATAAAAGACCCCTTTTGTTTTTGGTAAAGGGCAAAGGTTATTTGAAGTCACTGGAGGTGAAACTAAGGAAACATCGTAAACTGCTTGTCTATACGTTATCTCAGGAATGATGGATACTTTTCTTATATGAGATATAGATTTGTCGTATTACAAGAAAGGATTCTATTGTTTTAGTGAAGCTCTCAGGTCATTTGGGGTCACCAGAGATCAAAAATTGAAAACCCTATGAAAATGATATTTCAAAATAGAAATTATGGACAGTTTTCATACTTGTCGGATAGATTTGTCATATTCATATTACAAGAAAAGAGGATAGTATATCTGGTGGAGATCAAAGGTCATCTGAGGACAATAGAGGTCAAAGAACGAAAAATATGAAAGAAGCTTGTAAACACGTTATATCAAGATAGCAATGATGAATACTTTTAGGCTGGGTATATAGATTTGTCACATTGCGGGGAAGGTTCCTATTGTTTTTTATGTAGGTCAGATTTCATTTGAGTCGACAGGAGTCTAAAATTGAAAGGGTGGATTGCTTCGATCCTTAGACTTTCAAACAAAAGACTCTCAGCCTAGCTTAGCCACATGCAGTTTTAGTGTTCAAATGGTGGACCGACCTGAGTGCTCAAAGCTCAGAAAGGAATGTACCTCCCCACCCTGTTCAACAATTGCCCTAACAACAAACGCCGCTCTGTCGGCGGAGAGGGTCCCCTCAACCTAACTGCATCCCGTAGAGAAAACCCCAGTATTGCAGGCGCCCGACATGTCATCCTGCCAGAGTTGAAACCAATCTTCCTTACGCTGAACCCCCTTGAACATCTAAGGTAGCTCATCGGAGGGTACGGAAGTGGTTGGATTAATAAGCCTTACCACAAGTGGTTGCTAATGTTGGAAAACAGCAGGTTGCTACTCGCACTTTTGTCTGTGGAAAATGACCCGGAACCTACTTCAATGGTCTTCCCAACGGGTAACCTCGTTAGTAGCGATCCACTTCTTCAACAATGATGACACAAAAGTGAACGACTGCCCAAATGTTTTGAAAGGAGTGATACCGCGATCAGAATGTGGTACAGGCAGAAGTTTTCGGGTGCTACGTAACCCACCCCATCTTATCAACTCTAAATATTTTGAGGAAGCGTTTGTGAGGCATTGGCAAATTCAATAAGCCGGAAAGCCAAAAGGTTTAGTGATTCCTTGCCTAAAAGAAATGCTAACTAGTCACAATGAGGTTTATCCCTCAAAGTTATCCTTGAGATATATCTTTTTTATGATATTTTCACAATTTGGCCTCTGGTGAGAAAACTCTGGAGCTAGAAACCCTTCGCATTAAGCTCCATAGTGTAACTAACGATGGAAAGGAAAACTTTAATTCCCGTGGGATGAGTGAAAAATCAGAACGTTTAAACTGTGTTACAAAGAAAAATTGCGTTGGCTGGTAGAGGGCGGCGTTGAAACCTTTCTGTATATGGGGTTCGCTCTAGTAAATAAACCTTTGTGCGCGATTTTCACGCCGTTTGGTTTTGCTGTCATCCGTAAATGAAACAGACACGCATGCATATAACAAACCCTTCGCCGAAGTGATATGACCTTTTATTTTCCGAGGTAAAATGGAACCTACTGCCTTTGTGCTTGGTGCTCAGCATAAGCAATGGAGTAGGGAAAACAAGCCAGTGAGCCACAACTGGCAAAAAGGCCGTGGTCGTCTCGACTTGAACCAATTGGTTGGAAACTGGGACGTTAAACCTCATCTAACTAACTCCGAGGTGATATGACCTTTTATTTTCATCCCCTATTCCATAAGTAGTCTGTACTGTTACTTGATAGGTATGATAAATAAGACTTTTCTTAAGTTTCCATCATTGTCAGTGAAGAGGTTGACTTCGGCGAATCGTTAAGTTCCTCACAATGAAGATATCGTGTTTGGTTGCTGTTGGTGTCTTTGCCTGTATTTTGCAAAAGGCATGGGGGACACAGCCAGGTGAGAAACAATAGATACGTATTGATACTTCATTATAAGCGTGCGAGACTATTTGCAAAAGGTGGGGGCTGCAGAACTTTTGCTTGAAAATTTCATGCATGTTCGCCCATATGTAGCAATATTATATTTTGCACGGAAAAACTATTTTCCTTCCGAATGGGAGGATGCAGCCCCTATTCCCCAACCCCCGCCTAGTACAGATACGAATTTTATTCTTCATTTTCTTTAAAAAAAAAACATTTTACGAGCATCCCACATGTTTCAAAAATTCTCTCATCATAGTTTAGTTTAGATGTTTCTTCTTATCTTTATTATTTCTGAACACAGAAATGGTGTTGTCTTTGGGATATTTTCGGACCCGATCATATGGGTTCAAAACATTCTTAATATTTTTGGTCAGGTGAAAGAGGAGCCTTTTTTGTCTAAGGGTGTGTATCAACAAACCTCCTGAAGTCCCCTTTTGGACACATTACTGCCTTCTCGTCGGGGAAAGTTTTACGCAAAAATACGTGCGTGGAGTCCACAGAAATATTCTCGAACTTTTAAGAAAATTTGCCTTGCTCCATTTTTGCACTATAAAATCGTATCTAAAGGCTGGTAGAAACCGGAATATGGCCTCTTGGAAGCTCTGGATTAACTATATGGATCAGATATAGGCCTACCCCGCCCTCCTCTTTTCTTCTCCTTTACGTCTTCTTTTCCTACTCCTCCCTTCCCCCTGAGTGACACCGCCCCTTGACCATGACATAGATGTAACGTATATACATGCATATATTTTTTTATTTGGAGGAATGTAGCAAACGTTACTGAGAGATACGAGCAACTGGACCTGTTCACTTTAATGGGAATAACGATTCGGCCTGTAGATTTGACTTAAAAGGACTGCTAGTATAGCTTGACGAGATCAGCGACGAAATGACTCGTTTTGAACTTCCAACAGATGATTAATCCGTTAACTTGATTTACATGTACGTACATCAGGGTTCTCCACTGGTCTGTTTTCTGTCCGGGGGCTCTTGTGATCGCCATCCTGGGGGGTCTAAGGGGAGGGGGACCCCCTTTGGGAAAATTTTGACAATTTAGGAGGGCTTAGATCGCAAATGGTGCAATCTACCTCCTTGTTCTTAGCCTTCCCTATGTGTTCAAATCTGGGCATTTTGTGGTCATTTCCTTTTTGCAGATTGCCTTTTCTAAATATCTTTGACTTTACTTGCAGATCTGAAGCTCCAGTTTCCACTTGGACGTATTCAAGAATGAAGTAGTTCACTTAAATTTAATTGAAATTTCGGGTGAAAATCGGGAAACCTAGGGAACAGTTCAATTGAATGGTTTCGTTTAGTGGATGAGTTTGATGGTTACAGATTCCTACTGTGGAAACATTTGAAAGAAATGCAGTAAGTGCATACTGAATGATATAAGAGCTCAGGTAAAAGTGAGCTGGGTTTGCATCTCCGATGTTTTATTATACATTGCTTGTCATGAGTATTTGAAATCAAATATAGGCAGTCAAATGACTAAGTTGTGGTGTTTGTGATTGAGTGTACAGCCATCTTCTTGACCGGGCGGGTCAATTTTCTGTGCGGGCGGCAAAGTTTTGTCCGGGCGCTAAAGTAGTGTGGCAGATTTTGTACGGGCGGAGCCCCCGGACAAAACAGCTAGTGGAGAACACTGCCGTACATACTATCATAGATGTTACTTATCTGACCCAACTTCCACTGTATGAAATCGTGAACCTAATATAAGATTTCGAGATACAGACGACAGTTTCCCTTGACAAACTAAATCAACTGGACCAAGATGTGCACAAGTGTATTGGGCAATTTTGTTTTTCTCAGTACACGCAAATATAGCATAACACAACCTCTGAAAAGTTTTGGGGGGGCTTGAGCGAACTTTGGGGGGGCTTGAGCCCCCAAAGCCCCCCCCCCCCGTAAAACCGCGCCTGTTTCTGAACACATTCCACTGAGGCCATAAGTAAAGTGGTGGTTCTACCTAAGATATTTATCACCCCCTCCCTCCCTTGAAAATGTTTCTCCACGGTAGAAACTATCTGCCACACCTTGTCTGGCTACGGGCCTGTTCCCACTGTGTATCCATGGCACCAAAAGTAAACTTTGTACTAGCCAGCCTTTGCAGGCACTATCCCAAGGCTGCGTAGGGGCTAGACTTCTAATTTATGTTTGGTACTGTGTTGTTCCTTCAGGGTCGTGACTCCAGTGAACCTATAGCTTCAAGATTAATCCCTCAGTGGAAGGTATCTCAGTTTGAAACAATTTGAACAAATCCAAGGGATCCATTAAACCACAAACCTTGGAAATGAATCTTCCCATATACATTGCAATGCTGCTTTTTAGAGAGGTAGCAAACGGACAGTGAAGGCACAATTTCCTGATCAGCGTACATGTTACTGATGTGCTTACAGTGTCCGAGTCTGAGTTAGTAAGCTATCTTTTGGAGATATCCATATTGTACCCTCAAATCACCCAAACGTACATTTTGTACCTTTGTACAAATGGCGGAAGACGCAAATGGTCCCACGGCTTTCTGACGAGACTGGGAAGATTCCCCGAAGGGGGAGGGGGGACACTCTTATAATTAAATCGTTGTACACAGCGTGTCTAATACACGACCCCATAACGCCGACTATAGAGCATATCCATCCCTAGACTCGTCATTTTATTAACATATGTACACATGGAGCTTGCCAAGGACTTTAGCTAAAACTTGGACCAACCACACACAAGGAAATCTTGCTGATCTTAGTCACTTCTTAGGGAGTTACGTCTTGGGGAGGGGACAATATCTAGTAGGGAGGGCAACTATGCACGACTATTGTAACTGGATCCGGATGTCTTGCTTTCTGTTCTACAGATTATTGTTTTTTGGCCCCCCATCCTGGACTATGTACTGATATCTTTTTTCGAGTATACTATGACATCAATACCGGTACATGCAAAAACTTCATTTATAATGGATGCTGGGGTAACGAGAACAACTTCGAATCAGTACAGGAGTGTGAGTCAGTTTGCGGCGGGGCTACGCCCTCCCCCTCCGGTGAGTTCTTAAAAGACAATTATAAGTATGATAGGGTAACGAGAACAATTTTGAATCAGTATGAGAGTGCAGCGAGGAGTGTTGCGGCTCGTCTCCTTCCCCATTTAGCAAAGTGTCGAGCGAAGTAGCATCTCCCCTTTCCCCTCGCTTACCTCACGCCATGTAAGTTCGTATGTGATAACATCTGAAGTTTGAAATGTTTTCCGATAAGCAAATTAAGATATTATGTATGCAGTTATATATTCAAACTTAAAAAGAATAAAATTCATTTCCTAAAGGTCATGCGAGCTTTTAAGTAAGGCGGGTTACCGCAATAAACCCAATTGATAGCATAGATTAGTAACCATTCTGAGGGTGAAATATCACGGACCGCATGTACTCAGTTCGGAATTGCTAAGTGTGGTACTGAAACGGGGGTGGGGATGGGGTATCAATTCCTTCCCCAATAATCACCCCTTTGCTTCTATAATATTTTCAAAAGACGCAGCTGAAACCGCATATTGGGCACAGTGTCCTGCCCTTATGACCTACCGACCCCCTTTTATCTGTTAACCAGAAGCAATAAACTTTGGAAAATTTTACTGGACTTTTCCTCAACTTTTCAGTGCAAAATACTAAAGTAAATTTTCAATTACTCACTTAATATCTATTACAATTAAGTTGAACCGAAGGCTTGCAGGGCCGTAGCCTGGGCGAAATCCCAAGGGGGGAGGGCAGTTTATGAGCGGAGCACCAAGTGGCGTGCCTACAGATAGGCGACACCAGGGAGGACTCTTTCTTTTTCACCTGTGCATGGAGTGCCATCCCGGGGAGGGTGCTGAGGGGAGAGATACATGTAAGATCTGGCTAAGGTGCAAAATTGTGCTATCGTTTGCAAAGCCTTGAACTGATTATACGTTTACAAAGTGTCAGTATTTAGTGGTATTCTTCCTATATTTTGGCTGCATGGGCGTAAATTAAAAGCTGCTGTCTAAGAGAAGGGAATGACACTCCATACTCTTTGAGAAATTTTTGTCTTTATGAGGTAGCTTGGACGTATGCAAAATGGTGCTATCTTGGCAAAGCTTCGCAAAGTGTTGAATTGATGTATGTTTAGGAATTCTCTTTATTTGGTAATTTTATCTATTTTGGTAAGGTGTAATTCAAAGCGATGTTGCCTCAGGGGAGGGATGACACCTCTGCTATTTGGCTTTTGGCTTTTGAGGATTGTGTTACAATATGCTTCTCACTGAGTTGTGAAATTCACGTATATAGTAAATCCTTGGTCTACTTTGAATATGCAATATTTATGTTCTAACATATCATGGAATACTCTACTTGAAGTAAAATAAGAGGACATTTGTGAGATTTAGCTGTTGTTTCAAAATAAGTTTGCGACTGCTTATGCCCTTTAAATTTTCTTTACCAGCTATTAGAATTTAGCTTATAATTACATGTAATAGCTATTTTCTCTTTAACCAACGTGTGTACTGGTGCACTCAAGTGATAAATCTTGTTGGAGAAAGATGGTTCATTAGTCTGGAGGAGAAACCCGTATAAGAATACATCCACGGTGGTGATCGGAACTTGGGAAAATAAGGAACCCTTATTTGCGTTTCCCCAGGTTTTGGGGACCTTGATATCATAATTTGGACAATGAAATATTCAGCATGGCAGTGTTTCTTCTCAAGTAGACCAACTTTCATTTTTCGATTATCATATCTCAGAGGGGGAAGTTGAAGCCCCTGCCCCCACACAGGCTACGGCCCTGGCTTGGAGAGATGATCTACGCTGTGGTAAAGGCTACACTGCACCTAACGGAGAAGTAGCCCAGTGTGATCCTGATGGCATTAACCCATGCTGTTCCACGGCTAAATGGTGTGGTAACACGGCAGCTCATTGTACCTGTGGAGGGTGCTTCGACTATAGGGGTAAGCCGTAACATTTTTATTGTACCATGTGCATATGGTTGTAAGAGGCGCAGGGAAAGTGCCCCCCCCCCCCCCGAAAAAAAATTAATCAAACTTAATAAAAGTAACTTTGTGTCGCATCTGTCAAAATTCATATATTTATAAATAAATTTGTACAGATGCAACTTGTATGGCATGGACTCAGAGTGCCATTCTAGAGATATGAGAGTAACGCATAGCGGAGGGAGGGGCGAGGAAGGAACAGCTACCTTCTCCCTTGAGGATATTTTTCTTATTTTTCCTATTACTCATATCGCTAAAACGTCTCAAAATGCAATTTTCTTCGGCGCGCTTCTCGCACCCATCTTGAGTAATAGCTTTCCCATTCTTACTTCCTGTGGTATAAATTAGGTGTAATTATTGTTTCGAAGCCCATGAAAAGCTCGCCATAATCAATCGAGTACATCCCTCCACCCTGAAGCCCTCAGCATCATCAATCCCACAATCCCACAATTTAAGATATCTAGAATTCATTTCGAGATATCTAAAATTGAATTCGAGATATCTGAAATTAAATCCGAGATATCTTAAATTGAATTCGAGATATCTGAAATAGAATTCGAGATATCTAAAATAGAATTCGAGACATCTAAAATAGAATTTTAGATATCTGAAATTGAATTCGAGATATCTAAAATAGAATTCGAGATATCTGAAATTCAATTCGAGATATCTAAAATTGAATTCGAGATATCTGAAATTGATTTCGAGATATCTAAAATTGAATTCGGGATATCTGAAATAGAATTCGAGATATCTAAAATAGAATTCGAGATAGCTGAAATAGAATTAGAGATATCTAAAATTGAATTTGAGATATCTGAATTGGAATTTTAGATATCTGAAATTCGTGATTATTCCGAGATATCTGCAATTATTTTAAGATATCTGCAATTATTTTAAGATATCTAAAATTCATTTCGAGACATCTGAAATAGAATTTGAGATATCTAAAATTAATTTAAGATATCTAAAATTCCTGATTAAATTTTAAAACGGATTTCCATACGCGGGAAGCGCTCGGTAAAAGTTTTTAAAAACTGTATAACGGCAACAACGTACTTTGAAGTTTCATCCTTCCACATCATGCTTACAAATTAGACTGAAGGATTCCATATTGATGCGGGGCCCCTATACAGATGTTTGGAGATGTATCTCCCACCTTTTTATGGGTCATGAGATGGAGCGCAAACTGTGACGCATGCGCGCGAAGCGCGCCGAAATTTTTCATTAAACGAGATTTCCCTGACAAAAGCTGCATTCAGATTCTGCATCGAGACACTTTCAACAAACCTACATGCCACTCAAAAAGCCAGTCAAATAGAGCCACGACACTACTCTTTACGAAGTGTAGGGGACAATTGATATTGTGTCCACCACCCTTCGAAATGTGGGGGACATGTCCCCCTGTCCCCCTAGGATTGACGTCTATGGTGTAAGTGTACAATTGCTGCAATAGGCCTAAATACGGTATAGTAGATTACAATGTGAAATATACTGTGACGTTAGGTTCGAGTAATATTACCCGAGTAAAGTTTCTTTGCTCTCCACGCACGGGTTGCAACAGAGAGTTGATAACCCCCTGGTTGCAAGCGGTTGTTTCAAAGTTCAGGCCCAGATCATGAGCCAAAATTACCATGACTTTTGATGGTGACTTTAAAGCACCATCTGAGTTTCTGATGAATATTTACAAGAACTTCACAGAAAAATATCAGCTACCTACGAGTATCTGCCTTACATTTGTTACTTTTTCAGAAAAAAATTAAATGGTAATATATGACCAGAGGAGATCCAGACTTCATTTCAGGGCGGGGTCGCATAAGGTAGCAGCTCATAATAGGAGGTAACTTTGCAGGTCTAAAGCCGGTTACACCAATAATTGCCAGGACTGAGATCAGAAAATCTGGCATGGCAAACGTCCTAGTAATTACAGGAACTGCATTAGGTCTACACATTCATAAATGTATGGCTACAGATCTGCGTCTTACCTGATTGCTACACAAGTATTTCGAAAATTTAGCATCTGGGACACTTAGAATGTAGAAAATCGCACTCCTAAAACACAAGACGGTCATTACAGTTCTGCATTTACTACATGAGATTCATTGGTTAGGCGGAGAAAATTTGGCATCCCACACGCCCTAGATTGCGAGAAATGGCAAGCTTAAAACACAAATTTGTCACACAGTCTTGCATCTATACCATGGAAGAGTCGCCGGTATGTAGTTAGTTAGTTAGATGAGGTTTAACGTCTCAGTTTCCAACCAATTGCTTCAAGTCGAGAAGACCACGGCCATTTTTCCAGTTGTGGCTCACTGGCTTGTTTTCCCTACTCCATTGCTTATGCTGAGCACCAAGCACAAAGGCAGTAGGTTCCATTTTTATAGTCTTTGGTATGACCCGGCCAGGATTTGAACCCTAGACCTTCCGGCTGCAAGTCGGATGCTCTAACCACTTGGCCAGTGCAGTCGCCGGTATGTAAGAAAACTTTTGTCAGACTATACACTTAGGTGACTTTGAGGTGTCATTATGGGAGAAAAATCATCAAAGCCCAAACAATCAGATGGAAAGGAATCTCATTGTAAAACTACAAATTAGTCACTTCATTTCTGTAGCTGTCATCATCTTGAGGTGCTTGTATACCTGTATACAGAATCAAAAACGATACTGAAGGGAGGGTTTCAGTGAGGCAAAATATTTTGGAAGCGAGAAATGCTAAAATGCATTAAGCCAATAGTAAATTTAAATTTTCTAGGGGTAGGGATTTTCCTAGGTGGGTACCTCTTAGTTCCCTGAATCCACGCCTGTAACGTGTGCTTTTGCGTAAGCCTTACCGCAATTCAACCAACTGCTATCTGTAGATAAATGACCACTCTGAGCCTCTGTCTTCCAGCTCCCTGCTCTGAGGGTGAAATATCACGGACCGCATGAACACAGTTCAGAAATGTTATGTTGAGGCATTCACGGTACAGACACGGGGGTATCAGTCTTTCCTCTATAATCACTCATTTCCTTATATAACCTTTTCGAAGGACGTAGCTTAAACCGCTTATAGAGCGCAGTTTCCTGCCCTAATGATCTACTACCCCACCCCTTCTTTTCATCTGATAATTTAAAGCCGCAATAAACTTTAGGAACATTTGGCTGGGCTTTTCAAAGATTTACCCGATTTATCAGTGCAAAATTAAGTAAAGTGTCAATGAATCATTTTTATATCTATTACAATTTAGATAAACCCAAGGCTTGGAGAGAGGATTTCCGCTGTGGAAAAGGCTATACTGCACCTAACGGACAAGTAGCCCAGTGTGATCCTGATGGTCCCTTCCCATGCTGTTCATCTTCGAACTGGTGTGGTAACACGGCAGCTCATTGTACCTGTAGAGGGTGCATCGACTATAGTGGTAAGCCGTAACCTTTTTATTGTACCTTGTGCATATGGTTGTACGAAGCGAAGGTGCAGGGGACGTTGCACCCCCAAAAATAAATAAAGCAACTTTTTCTCATCTATCAAAATTCATATATTTATAATAAATTTTGTATAGATACAAACTTGTATGGCACGGAGAGTGCTATATTTAGAGATATGACACTGACGCTTAGCGTAAGGCGGAGCGAGGAGAGAACAGCTGCCTTCTCTCTTGAGGATGCTTTTCCTATTTTTCGTATTACTCATATCGCTAAAAACGCCTCAACATGCTTATTTTTCGGCGTGCTTCGAGCACACCCATTTTCGAGTACTAGTTTTCCCATTATTACTTCCTGTAGGATAATTTAGTGAAATTATTGTTACACAACCCAAAGAAGTAAAATCTCACCATCAATTATCCGCCCCCCCCCCGGGCCCTCAAGCCCTCGGCATCATCAGTCCCGACCGGCTGTTATTTAGACATAGTAAGGCTATAACTAAAAACGCCAACTTGTGATTTTTATGGTTTCTTTAGTGCCCATCCATCGTTATTTGATAAAGATTAAATGCATCACTGTAAGGCATAAAATTTCTTGAATACCCCACACTGCACCTTCTGGGTGTTTTACTCTGTTAGACCCCACCGGAGCGTTGCTCCTGGATCCCACGTCGTTTAGGGGAGCTTTGGCACAGCCTGTAAATCCACGCCTGTGATCGCTTCACACTACAGGTGTCAGCTCATTCTAAGTTGTAAAGAAAGAAAAAGTGTTCTTTAAGATGAAGTAAATTCCAAGGTTTTAGGTTCAATTCCCAGGTTTTAAAGGCCATCTACTTACTTCCCAACATTTTGAGAAATATCTCAGGCGTTGGCATCGCTACCTCCACGATAACCAGTGCATCACTGGATGTTACCTCAGCTTGCATGCTCCTTGTACTCTCTAGCACCTTTAAAATTTTGTTTGCCATCCGTTTCCTTTTTCACACTGGAAATAAAACAAATCCTTATTTCTACAATGTAGTATGCTAGTATATGCAATTCCATCAAGATACAGAATCACATGTATCTGCTAAACGGCTTTGTCATAAATAGGCTTACCCATGGGACTCAACAGGTAGGGGACCGGGTAACAAGCCCCGCCCCCGACCCCAACTTTTGAGAATCTGTTGAGGATCTTGGGCGGGCTCATAAACTTAGTGTATTTTGACTGACAGAAGTTGACTTAGCTGTTAATTATTTATGTCAGTGACGTCACTCACAGGGAATTATGGTCTTTCTTCTTCGCAGGTTAATCTACAAACCCATGTCTACAATGGAGCCGACTTTTTATGTTGCTGATGTTTTCCTTGTAGAGATCAACTTCTCTCTTAAGTAATACACTGCATGCAACAGACAATAGTCAACTTGGTGGGGTGGTATCTCAAACAGTTTCAAATTAGCGGTAGCCCGCTCGGGTAATTTTTTTCCCGGGATGAATGGGGCCAGCTACAATTTTTACCCTAAACTGGGCAATATTTTTCATTCGGCATGATTTATGTAGAAATATCTGAAAACAGTCATCATTCGTCGTGGAAGGAAGTTCCCCGGCCCTCTAGCCATATGCGAGAAAAAACAGTAGCGGACTAATCAGAACAACTTTCTTACTAGTTGGCTCGAGACTGAAAAAGTGCCAATCCAACGTTGAAAACTTTCGATTCTTCATAACTAGAATATCACAAATAGAAATGCAAAAGTCAATTATATTGAATGTTCATTTAACATATTGAAATTCAATTTGAAAAAGAAAAGCACCTCCCACTGCAAGATCACACTTTTGGTAGAAAATTTAACAGTCTCTCTGAGGTTTCTTTCTGGCCAAGACATGCGGACTAGTGAAAAATGGCTAAGAACTACACAAAAATTTCGTTTACTAGTTCCAATGACGAGGGGAAAATAGGTTCAAGGGAATCCCCTGTCCAAGTTTTGCTTTCTAATGCAAACAGCATGTGAATTTGCATTTAAACTTGTAATTTCCAGATGGAACTTCAATTTTTATATGTTTAAAAGCACCGGAATCTTAACATTTTGGTAAAAATGTCTTTCAGTTCCCATTGTCGGTTCTGGCGACATAAGTTCCTGTTGTTGACGAATTCTCTGGTTTTAGTTTTTCAACCTTGTTTAGTGTTGCTAATTTTCCCGTTTGCAGAGTTTACAATCTCCCACTGCACATGCATGTAGTACTGAGAGCATGAATGATCGGAGCATGACTGAATCAGAGCATGAATGCATTCGGAGTATGATGGATCAGGGAATGAATGTATATAAATGCTTTCAGAGTATGATTTCATTCAGAGTATGAATACATCCGAGTATGAACGCATTCAGATTTTTAAGTATAAATATGGATGTAAATTTCAAATTAAACAATGTAACGCTGGTCATCAATGAGAAACCTATTTCGTTAGATCTGCCTGATTTCAGTTCACTTTTAGTAGAAAGTGTGAAACTTCGGATGTTAAAATTTGAAGAATTAAACAAAGGAATTACATGAAAGTTTTACAAAATACACAGATTAAGCTCCTCTTTAACTTACAGAAAAATTAAATTAGTCTGCTCTACAACTTTACATGAAGTCAATATAAAACTTCTGGTGTAGATCATATTCTGTAATCTGTATTTTGAGTGTTACCTACTTGTAAATTAAATCTTTATAGGGAATTGAAATCTTTCTGTATTGTGTTTTGTGAACATTAAAATGGACAGACTTCCCCCTATTGCAATGAATCATTGTCAACGCATAGGAATTCATTGAAGTCATTGATCATTTACGTACTACTCAGTATCATTCGTCTCCATTGAAAAATGGATGTTTTTTGTATCATTGGCCTAATTAGTCCTCCCCCCCCCAAAAAAAAAAAACTCACATCAATTACAATAGGCTCACGCCTCACAGCCGAGCAGTTGACTGCCCAACCATTACGACCGCCTTCAGCCTCATTCAACACACAGAGTTATAAGGGTACCTCTTGTAGTTCAAGATCCTATATTGACTCAGACTTTCATAGCACTACTCCTGTCCCCTACCAAGGTGATCGATCGATCGAACAATCAATTCAAATTTACAACAATCAAATCAAATTTATTCCATAAATGATTTCGTAAGAATACATACACGACGTCTGATACACATTGTAACAAAATTGTCAGAAATCATGCGAAGGGCACTCAAAAAAAAACGAAACAGAAAACTGTTAACTAATCTAGTGACCCGAGTATACAAAGAATAAAAAATATAACATCAGGAGGAATATATGTTTAGAAACACATAATTATAGTTGAAGGGAAGAACTGTATAAACGGTATATGAATGTAGTTTTACAATGCACTAAACACTTTAGTTTTTGAGGATGTTTGGCTTTATTCTGGAAAATATTTAATGATTTGGATGATGTTTTGTCAGACGATAGGTCTTGTCACAGATGGTAGCATTAATTGTTCAACAGTTTACCATGGGGTGTGTTATGGTGAGATACAGTGTAGAGTCCCCCTCTTGCGAGTACTTGTGTGCCTATTGCATAGGCTTAGGAAGCAGGGGGTTAAGGAGGTCGAACCCCCCCCCCGATAATTTGACTGAATGAACCTCGATAAATTCCGCTCACACTCCCCCTCCCCGTCCCACCCTCCACCCCCAATAATTTTATGAAAAGTTTCTTCGCATATAAGCAAATAGCTTAAAAGGTACTTAAAATTAATAATAGTTATATTTTTATTTTATCTATTAGTGAAATATTTAACCCATTTCAACAGTAATGAGGGGTCAATAAGCCAAAAAATCTCTGCACGCTTCGAGGGTGGATTGACGCTTACGTAAAATAGTGGCGGCACGACGGCTTCATGAGGGGGAATGGGTCACCTCAGTTTTTTTCTTGTCCGTACTTTTCCCCCAGATGATAATACTTATCCAAAAATACAAATAGGTTCTTTGTTCATTTAGAAAGAGCTTACAATAAATGCATTAAACTTTGAATAATTACCAATTTTGCCTATAAAGTGTATTTTGCAGTGATTTCGCACATACACGTAGTAACTTAGTGTGTGTCCCAGTATGTATTACTTTTGGACAGCTTTTATGAACATGCAGCCCCTTCCATCATTGATTTAGTCCCCCTTCACAATCCCCATGCACCATCAAACCGACCGGCATTACTAGGGATCAGGCTATGACGAAAAATACAAATTGCCTGGTATTTGTGGTCTAATAAGTTCAAAATGATCAGATACATTTGAAGATACCTGAAATCGCCCTGGAAACACATCAAAGGCCAGAGGCAAACCCCTAGGTCTTACCATTTCTCTCCCTCAGTGATTTGTTTTGTATACCCAGTAGCGTACTAGAGGAGCAGTTCGCGACGAGGAGTGCGGTTCCACAGCTAAAAAGTTTCAAACGATGAGAATGTCTATCTATGTAATCATTTATCTTTTAAAATAACCCCCAAAGGCATTTAAGAGATAGCTATATCTCTGCAGGGGGTAGGACGGGGTGTGTTTTCGAACGATTGATGCATCTGTTTTAATCATTTCCTATCACAAGTCGTTCACAAACTATCAAGTCCTTCAAAAAGTACCAAAATCTTTGTTTATAGTCCAATCGCTGCAGTGCTTATAGACCTTAGATATTGACGTCACCCGACGTCATTTTGGCGGCAAAACAATGAAGCACACTGCACGCACGACGTAATATTAGCACCCATATACGACCGGTACACGAATCAGCTGTCTGCATATGTTGTTAAGTTGCCAAAAAACCCACATGCCTTAACTGGGGCCGCACTTTCTGTTCTGTGACAACATATGTGTAAGGTCTATCATCAGAACCGTCTCAAACTTACATCATTTTCACATTGTTCATTGATGAGTTGTTACAATTACGCCGATTTTTCATGTACATAGGCGTGATTAAGGAAGGAAGAGCCCACCAGTGTAACAATGCAGTGGCGTAGCTACGGGGGAATGAGGGGAACGTGCCCCCCCCCCACACGACAAAACCGTACCACCCCAGGTGCCCCCTACGGAAAATTTTGGAATGTACAATTTTATATATATATTAGTCCTAAGGAGAGGGAGAGAATTTAGAAATTGTGCCCTCCCAGGAAAGGTTCGTGACCCCCAGTTCCCCCCCCCCCCCGGCGCTCAAAAAATCTTGGCTACGCCACTGCAACAATGAAAAGCAGGGTAATTCCTTTCGCCTCCATATTCTTTGCGGAATATGAGTTTTCCAAAAAATTCGAAGATTGATCGATGAGTCGCCTTTTAATGACAAATACATTTGTAGGGAAATAACGAGACTATTCCACAAAAGTTTTCACGCAGACAGCAGTACTAACGAGAAACGTACCTCTATTGAGCTCACGTGAAGCACGCCGACAAATTTATTGAGAATTGTGATTTCCTACACACGGGTAAGTTTCTGAATTTTGAATGGAAGGGAACATGGTGCATGCTTTGACGTACATTTAATATTTTCAGTGACCCTTATTTCAGGGCCTCGAGTCACAAAAGTGTGCAGGCACCCGTCCTTTGAAAGAAATTGTAATAAAGGTACCAACCAAAATTTGTCAACAACAATTACCCCTTCCCTCCCAACCTTTGAGCTCTGTCACTGAATTAGTAAGTTGTAATTGCCGGTCCGCGACAAGAGCAGGGATAAAAATCTTTCTATCATGCTTAAAATATTTGATATTATTGTTTCTTTTACTTTACATTGCGAACTTAACCATAATATAAAATCTTCCCTCATAGTTCTATGCTTTCGCATCCTTTTGTCCATTTTTTTCATTTTTGTACTTTTTTATTTTTTAAGCTCTGGAATAAGTAAGGGGCAAGCGACCGCTTGCCACCATCCCACCTAGCTTATAGCTTTATAGCGGGTAAAAATTCGGAAGTATTAACCGGCCCTATACAAGAGAGAAATAAAAGACACGTACGCATGTAAAAAACCCTTCGCCGAAGTGATATGACCCTTTCATTTTCATCCCCTATTCCATAATTAGTCTGTACTGTTACTTGGTAGGTATGATAAACAAGACTTTTCTTAAGTTTCCGTCATTGTCCGTGAAGAAGTTGACTTCGGCGAACCGTCAAGTTCCTCACAATGAAGATATCGTGTTTTGTTGCTGTTGGTGTCTTTGCCTGTATTTTGCAAAAGACATGGGGCTTAAACCTAGGTGAGAAACAACAGATATGTATTGATACTTATTTATAAGCGTGCGAAACTATTTGCGAAAGGTGGGGGCTGCAGTACTTTCGCTTGCAAATTTCATGCATGTTCGCCCTTATGTAGCAATATATATTTTGCACAAAAAAGAAACTCATTTTCCTTCCGAATGGGAGGATGCAGCTCCTATCCCCCAACCCCGCCTTGTACAGATACGTACTTTATTCTCCATTTTCTTTAAAAAGCCATTTTACGATCATCTCACATGTTTCAAAATTCTCTCATCATAGTTTAGTTTAGATGTTTCTTCTAATCTTTATTATTTCTGAACACCTCCCACGCAGGCGGTAAGTCAAGTGGCTCCCTCTAGAATACTCGCCGCGCCCCTCCCCCTTGGAAATGTTTCTCCTCAATACCTCCCACTCATTGTCTGGCTACGGGCCTGTTTCAATTGTGTATGTCCATGGCACCAGAAGTAAACTTTGCACAAGCACACTAGACAGCCTTTGCAGGCACTATCCCAAGGCTTTTGGGGGCTAGCCTTCTAATTTATGTTTAGTGTTTTCTTTTTCCCTTCAGGATCGTGACTCCAATTGAACCTATAGCTTCAAAATCAATCCCTCAGTGGAAGATATCTCTGTCTGAAACAATTTGAACAATCCAAGGGATCAATTAAACCACAAACTTTAGAAATGGATCTTCCCGCATAAATTGCAATGCTGCTGTTTTCAGATAGGTAGCAAACGGGTAGTGGAGGCACTCTTCCTTATTTCTCCGTTAGCATGTAAGTGCCGTTCTTATGGTGTCCATGTCTGAGTTAGGAAACTATCCTGTGGAAATATACCCCTGCAATATTATACCCCGCTACTTCAAAACCTTTAATTCACTGCCTGACGAGCTCAGACCGTCCTAATGAGTGACGTCAACAGATTTTTTATTAAGGTAAAAAGGATAGATGTGTTCCACTAACGGCATTTCTCCAAGAAGCGATAAAAGTTTCTCTTTCTTATCTTTGTTCTTATTTTTTGTCTTCTCTTGTTATTTTCCTCCCCCTTTTTAAGCTTTCTCCTCTTTACAACTGAACTGAGGTGAACTTTGGGTAAACTTCGACTGATCCATCCCTTTGATACGATAAAGTATGTACTTTTCGACAGCTACCAGTCGCCCAGACGGTTTACCGGTGTTCGAGAAGGACAGAAGTTGTACAAAATAAAACTAAACTTTTTGGTGCGTTTTGCACTAGTACTTATCTCTTTAAGACAAAGATGAGACTAAAGGGTGGTCATCGTAGGCAGGTAAGTAATGAAGAGTACCTGTTGAATGGAGAGAATAAACGAACAGCACAGAGGGTACCATGGGTTAACAAACGAACAGCACAGAGAGTACCGTGGGTTTCAAATTAAATTTCGCAAATTCATTCCTTAAGCCAGCCGTACACTACACGACTTTGCACACCGCAACTCAACTCGATCGTCGGACCTCCAACAGTCGTATAGTATGCATGAGTTTATGACTGCGACTGGAAGTTTTAGGACCAGTTTTAAGTCGCACCGACTTCAGTCGGGAAGAACGAACATGTTGGTTCTTCCCGACTGAAGTCGGCGCGACTTAATACTGATCTTAAAACTGCCAATCGCAGTCTTAAACCCTTGCACACCTCACGACTGTTGGCGACCCGACTATCGAGTTGGGTTGCGGTGTGCTAAGTCGTGGTAGTGTACGGCTAGCTTTACGATACCTAGATAATGGTGTTAGCCAAACATTACCGTCATTGGCAAAACCATCAAGGGACGGAAAGCATTGTGCCCCCCTCCCCCTCTCAACTAAGTCACTCACTATGCCTTATACTTACAAATATCAGTTAATAATATATGGCAATTATGGGGAGAAATGGGTGAAATGGCCTCTCTATGATAGCCGACTTTGTGTATAGTACATAATGTACGCCGATGCATTGATGATTGTCCATTTTTTAGGTGGCTAATTGGCCCGATAAGCGCCCCATGAAAAACCGTTTTCATGGCCACTGAGTCATTGAACAGTCATCTTAATTTCAAATCAATATCAAGTATAACAATTTTTTTCGAAATGTTAAAGACTTTAGTTCCCTTTCACCAAATTATTTGAGTTAGAGTTAGATGAGGTTTTATGGCTCAGTTTCTAAACGTTTAAGTCGGGCCGGCCACGGCCTTTTTTCCAGTTGTGGTTCACTGGCTTGTTTTCCCTACTCCATTGCTTATGCTGAGCACCAAGCACAATGGCAGTAGGTTCCATTTTAATAGTCTTTGGTATGACCCGGCCAGGAGTAGAACCCCAGATCTTCCGGCTGCAAGGATGCTCTGACCACTTGACCATGCAGTCGGATGGGGAGAGGTGTTGAGTCAGGCTTGCTGATGACCTTGGTAAATAGTAACTGCGGCTGAATCAGAACTTCAATGCAAATTATCTCTCCTCTTGGAACAACCGTGGGAATCCAGCAAAATCTGAGTCTGTTTGGTCCTAGCTTAAATCCTGTACAGCTGATGATTAGTTCAACCCAAATTGGACACAATCCACAAGGAATCTGGGTAATGCTAAAATCCCAGTGTACTGGAAGGAATGTATGAGTATTCAAATACGTCAAAACAAGGATCCTATTTCAAGATATATTTCTGCGTGCATGCCGAGAAAGTGTGATAAAACCGCTCAGTAGCCAGAGCTCTATTAGGCGCTTTAATAGCAAGTTAAAAAAAAACATTTCTTCGGCCCTAAAACCAAATATGAACTGTCCTAATAAGCAAAGGGAAGTGCAAGCCCCCAAGCCATTTGCCCCTTAATTGTAGGTGGTTTTTTAATTTATAAAGGTATATAAAGGAAAGGATTTTACTTGATATTGTTCAATCGTGGGAAGGTAAAGCAAAATATAATAATAAGGGAAATATTGCAATTGTGGTGTAAAAATGCTCATTACTTTTTTCTTAAAATATCAACAAGGATTGCTGTCACAAGATAGAAGTTATCCAACCATATTCTGGTTAAATCCTGGTTAAATATAATAACCAGGAAAAACGACTTTTGAGCAGAATAGCAGACTTTAAATTTAATTATTGCAATGCATGATGGGAACTGGGAGTAGGCTATAAACACACCAGGCGCTATGCTAAATGGAGTTCCTGCTAAGTTACGATAACGCTACTACTATATTGTTTTACTCCCAGTTTCCACGCTTTTGTACGCGTGACGTAATCATTAAAATCTGCCATTGTAGACCTACTGTTAATGTAACCAAAAATGTTTAATTAAGTTACGAAGATTCCTGCTTGTTTTCAACCAGTAAATGGTGGGATTGCCGGTAATAGATATCCTGATTTAAGTCACCCTTGATGTTTTAACAGTACATGATTTATCGATATTGACTGATGTTACAAAATAAAGCATCTGCACAATTTTATTATTTAAAGATATAGTTCTGGCCAAAGCAAATTCTCTACTTTGTAGCTCACAAAAAAAACGTGTTCACCCAAAGTTTCAAATTTTCAGTTTTTTATACTTCTTATGTACTATATGTAACGCCAGAGGCGGAAATCATGAGGGTGGTGTACGGACCCCTTTTGTCCCCCAGTGTTTATTCAACGACACTACTATTTGCTGATATTTGTAAGTGGAAGACAAAGCTCCCTCCAATAATTAGAGCATCCGACTTGCAGTCGGAATGTCCGGGGTTCGACTCCTGGCCGGGTCATACCAAACTTAAGACTTTAAAAATGGAACTTACTGCCATTGTATAGCACATGACACGGACTGGCCCTATATAACTTTGGTTATATTATTACCATCATGGGATGATCCCATCGTGGTACGGAGAAATCGTCGACGAGCGAGCTAGCTATGTTACTTAAACTGAAAAGAGGATCAATGGACATATAGTCCATTTATGGACAGGGTGTTCGAAAATAGACACTCTGTAATGGTCCTTTCTTGAAGTACTCCCTCAATAACTTTACTTTTCTCCACTCCACATCATCGGTGGATAATGGAAAGGAGAAATCGTATCTTGATTTCTCCTCCCCATACTTACCGAAGAAAGGGGTGGGAAAACTGGCAAGTCAGATTTCACACCACCGTGATGTTCTCGGCTTCCGCACCCAAGGAGTTGTTTAGAAACCCATTACTGAGCGACGAGGTAATTGGTTCCCCTCGAGAAACTAAAACGAGTATTAAGCTATTCTTGGAAACCGGAAATCCCTAGAACAAGCTTCCGTACACTTGAGGAAAGTTTTCCTGCTGAAATTTCACTGAACTTTTGGTGAAGTTGTACCCTCAAACCGTTACGTATGACCTGGACTTGAGAACGAGACGGAGTGAACGTACCGCTGGACCAGGGAGGCGACCTCCCTGGCTGGACATACATGTCTCCCTAGCCGTTTTTCAAATCGAATAATAATGAATCCGAGGAAGTGTAGTCGATAGGTCGTTATTTTGTTAAGCCCTGCAGAGAGTCTTTTTTTTCAGTCGTTGTTATGGCTGATTATAAAAACTGAAAGAAATTAGCCAATTACTTGTCCCGTTCAATTGATCAATTGATATAGTTTCAGTATTTTTATGGCCTGTTAGAAAGCACTTGGTTGGAATAACGTAACTTATCCCTTAGCTTCTGAGCAGATACTCTCTAACATCTGGACAACAAGTGAAAAGGCGAAGTATTAAAAGGGGTCATTTAATTTTCCCTTTTTCCTTAGATTTATTAAACGTATTCTTTCTTCAGTTTGACTCCCCCTAGTTAAGGGGCACTAGTTAAGGGGCACTTTGTGAAAAAAGATGATATGTCGGCAAAATGATAAAAGAAATGAACGATACCTACCGTTCTCCCGAATAGTAGGATCATTTTCCTAGTCTCGGCTGGGAATTAACCTACTCAGCCGAGACTTAGAAAATTAGCCTTGGGGAATTTTACCCGTCCAACCACACTCAAGTAGATTGTGCTAAGTTTATTTGCTTTAGGGGTCAGATTTATGGTTTGGGGAGGGAATGTCTTGTAGGAATTCAAGAGCAATTGTGCTCGTGTCCGAAATATCTTTGTAAAATAACCGTAACCGACTATTCTTTCTCATTTTGTTCCTACAGATTGTCTTTTGTCTGTCGATCCTGGACCATGTTTTGGATCCTTTGCTCGGTATCACTATAACGCAGACATCAGTCATTGCCTATATTTCACTTTTGGTGGATGCTTAGTTGGGTAACGCGAACAACTTCGCATCAGAAGGAGATTGCCAGGCAGCGTGCGGTGGTTCGCCACGATCCTCCTCCTCCTCCTCTGGTAAGTTCTAATAAGCATTTTATGATGGATGTTTGTATTTTCACTGCACAATCTTCTTTTCCCTATCTCCCACAGTATACTACAGCACCTAGTGGTCCATACTTGCCATCCGTTCCGTTTTAAGCGGAACCATTCCATTTTATGAGCTTTAAAACCCATAAAAATCAGAATGTTTCATTTTTCTAACTTTTAGTATTAAAATGTAAATGATCAGAAAAATCATGAAGCAACAGCTTGGCAAAAATAAGTCAATCTTTGCATACACCTAAGTGATTTCAACATATATTGTGAACATTTAGAGAGGAAAAGAGGAGTTTCGCCCACTGGACCCCACCCATTGAGGTTAGCGCTTGTGCACTCGCCACTCACAGGGGATCATATGCTACATATGTTCCGTTTTCTGAGATGACAATGTTGGCAAGTATGGTGATCCCACCGTAGTGCAAAGATACAGTACCAGAGGTATAAGAGATACTTGAGTGACTCCGGTAGTATTTGAATCTACTTCACCCTTCATTACCTCCTGTTTCCAAATTTCCAAATTCCATCACAAAATAAGTACCACCCGCCTTCTTCGTAATTATTCTTTTACATCTCCCTGGTTCCAACCCGCCCATAAAGTCCTGCGGGACTAGGTGGGGTTAGGTCAAATTACTACTACTACCTCCTGTTTACACCTGTAATCCCTACTTACCCACAGTAAGACCCTGGCAAGCTTTTAATAGCACCATGGTCCTTGAGGTGGCCTCCTGATAGAGGTACCTAGGGTAGTCCTCTTCCTGCTTGCCTGTCCAACAGATTTCATGCAGTTTGTCACATAGTGGATAGATATTATTGGAGTCGAGTACCTGTTACCGAATTAGTTGTGACATTGAAGGAGTTGCTACTCCTACAATAATGTCATAACTGATGCAGAAACATATACCTCAGCAGCTGTTAACTCATGCTCAGGTTGAGGTTTTACCTGCTGATATTTTCCCACCCCTAGAAAATGAAACCATGACCCATTCTTTCCCCACTTAAATTGTGTCTGGCTACATTACTGGCAAAGGAACAGACTTTCAAATCAAACCAAAGGGAAAGTTCATTGAGTGGGGCAAAGCTGTACTGCACAAAAATGGAGAAAAAAACTTAGTAGCCACTTGCCTGGTTCTTCATCATGCAAAAATGTATGCATATTTGATTTGGTTGCATTTTACTGCCCTGATGTGGGTGTGGCTTCGAAGACTGGAATTGTAGTGGATGCTCTGCACAGCTGTGTCCTGTAATGATGTGTTTGTACTTATTTAAAGGGGAATTTTTATGATCCCAGACAGTTCCAAAAATTCAAAGGTAGCATATGTGGCACCAGACTGCATGTAAGGACACCTAATTTTTCAAAAATTTTCAAAAGAGAGGGGGTAACCCCTCCCCCAGGCCGGCGATCAACGACTTCCGCCAAAATTAAAACCAATAAAGAAGGTAGAATTAACAAGGCAAATTATTGTATGATATTGGCATACGGTGTGATAAACGATGAATGCCCATATGATTATACATTAACTTGTCGAACGTGCGTGCATGGAGAGCGCGGAAGTTTTGGGTTATATTTTTGGGTAAATTGTTCCAGCCCCCACCCGCATCAACTTGAGCTCCTACGCCTATGACCGTAAGGCTGTTCACAAAACCGTTTTGATTTTAAAACCGGCTTGGTTTGATTCGATTTCTTAATTTTTGCACAACCGAAAAACCGGTTGCTGAAAAATAACCCGTTTAAACCGATCAGGGTCTGACTTCCGTTCCAAAATTTTACTCTGCCACGCATTTCACACCTTTTCGACACAAAGTCTTCTTTCTTTTTAAACAAATGTATCGTCGACGGCATCTTCCAGAAAACGTCCGATAATTCCCAGTATGTGGCAGTGTACATATGCAAGGCCAATGTACTTTTTGAAGAACCGGTTTTGATTTAAAAACCGGTTTAACTGCTGCAGAAACCGGTTTCTGGTTTTGGACTAACCGTAACGGTCTTACCCGACCGGCTGTTATTCACACATAGTAAGGGTATAACTAAAAAAAACGCCTACTTGTGATTTTTATGGTTTGTTTAGTACCCATTCATCGTCATTTGATAAAGATTAAATGTATCATTGTAATGCATCAAATTTCTTGAATACCCCACTGTCGCTTCTGGGTGCTTTACACTCTTAGACCCCACCTGGCAGTTGCTCCTGGACCCCACGCCGTCTAGGGGAGCCTTTGCAGAGCCTGTGAATCCAAGCCTATAACTCGCTTCACAATACAGATGTCAGCTGATTCCAAGCTGTGAAGAAAGAAAAAGTGTTCTTTAAGATGTAGAAAATTCCAAGGTTTTAGGTTTCATTTCCCAGTTTTAAAGGCCATGTACTTAATTTCCTAACATTTTGAGAAAAGTCCCAGGCGCTTGCATCCCTATACCTCCACGATAACCAGTGCATCACTGGATGTTACCTCAGCTTGCACGCTCCTTGTACTCACTATCACCTTTAAAATTTTGTTTAAACTAAACGGTTTTGCCGTAAATAGGCTTACCCATGGGACTCAACAGGTAGGGGACCGGGTAACAAGCCCGACCCATCCCCCGTCCCGCCCCCACTTTTGAGAATCTGTTGAGGATCTTGGGCGGGCTCATGAACTTAGTGTATTTTGACTGACAGAAGTTGATTTTGCTGTAATTATTTATGTCGATGACGTCACTCACAGGAAATTATGGTCTTTCTCCTTCGCAGGTTAACCTATAACCACTGTCTACAATGGAACCGACTCTAATGTTGCTGATCTCTTTTCTCAACTTCTCCCTTTAGTAATGTATTGCATGCAACAGACAGTTAACTTGGTGGCGCACTTTATCTCCAACAGGTTTTCAAATTAGCGGTGTCCCCCATCTCGTGTAAATTTTTTCCAAGAAAGAATGGGTGCAACAACAATTTGTTACCCTAACCTGAGCATTATTTTTCATTTTGCATGATTTTCTGTAGAAATATCTGAAAATAGCCCTCATTCGTCCTGTAAAAATATTCCGCTTCCTTCTAGCCATATGCGAGTAAAACCAGCTGCCGACTAATCAATTACTCAACTTTCTCACTAGTTGGCTCGAGACTGAAAAAATGCCAAACAAAAGTTGAAAACTTTCGATTCTTCATAACCATAATCACTAATAGAAATGCAAATGTCACTTATTACTGAGATTCAATTTGAAAAATAAGAACAACTTCCACTACGAGAGCACAAGTTTGGTAAAATATGTGTCTCTGTGAGGTTTCTTTATGGCCAAGAAATGCGTACTAGTGAAAAATGGCTGAGAACTACCCAAAAGTTTGGTTTACCAGTTCCAATGACGAAGGAAAAATAGCTTCAAGGGAAACCCCTGTCCAACTTTCGCTGTCTAATGTGAACAGCATGTGAATTTGCATTTAAACTTTTCCGTAGGAATTTCTTTTTTGATATTTTTAAGAGCACCGGAATCTTACCATATTGTTGAAGCTGTCATTCAGTTTCCATTGACGTGAACTTGAAGCAAGCAGTGTTGACATAATTTCATATTGTTGACGAACTTGCTATGGTTTTGGGTTTTTTTTCAACGTTTTTTAGTGTTGCTAATTTTTCCGTTTGCAAAGTTTACAATCTTTCACTGCACATGCAGGAAGCATTCAGAGCGTGAAAGTTCGGAGTATGAAGGCATCAGAGCATGAATGCATTGAGAGTATGATGGATCAGGGGATGAATGTATATGAATGCATTCAGAGTTGTACAGTCAGAGTATGAATGTATTCAGAGTATGAATGCATTCAGAGTATGAATGCATCAGAGTATGAATGCATCAGGGTATGAATGCATCAGAGTATGAATGCATTCGGAGTATGATGAACCAGGGTATGAATGTATATAAATGCATTCAGAGTATGAATTTATTCATAGTATGAATTATAGGATTATGAATATCGGAATATAAATGATAGGAGAATATGAATGCATCAGAGTATGAATGCATTCATAGTTTGATGGATCAGGGTATGAATGTATATGAATGCATTCAGAGTATGAATACATCTCAGTATGAAAGCGTTCAGACTTTGTAGTATAAATGTGGGTGTAAATTTCAAATTAAAGTAATATAACGTTCGTCATCAATGAGAAACCTGTTTCGTCGGATCTGCCTACTTCAAGATCACTTTTAGTAGAAAATGTGAAACTTCGGATGTTTAAATTTGAAGAACCAAACAAAGAATTGAATGGATGTTTCACCAAAATACACAGATTAAACTCCTTTTTCATGTCAATATTAAATTAGAGTCCGAGGTGTAACTTTACATGAAACCAATATAAAACTTTTAGTGTAGATCCTGTTCTGTAAAGTGAATTTTGAGTGTTGCTACTTTTAAATTAAATCTTTATAAGGAACTGAAATCTTTCTGTACTGTGTTTTTGTAAACATTAAAACGAACCGACTTCCCGCGATTGCAATGAATCATTATCACCGTCATAAAATTCATTGAAATTGATTTCACGTATTGTTGAGATTACGATGGGTACGAGGGGTCATTTACACGGTGCTAAATATTACCAGTCATCCTGTCTCAACTGAAACATTAAAGTTTTAGTATAAATGACCTGATAAGAACCCCTCCCCCAAACAAAAGTTAGCAGCAATTACGATACCCACGCCTAACAGCCAAACAGCTGACTGCTGACCCGTTACTACAGCCTTTAGCCTAATTTAACTTACACATGATAAAAACTTATACATATATAAGGATACATCTTGTAGTTCAAGATCCTTGATTGACTCGGTCCTCCACCAAGGTGATCGATCGATCGAAACAATTCAAATTTACAGCAATCAATTCAAATTTGCAACAATCAATTCAAATTTACAACAATCACTTCAAATTTACAACAATCATTTCAAATTTTATTTCATAAATGAATGATATCATAAGAATACATACACAACATTCGATGTACAAAACAAAATAGCAAGAAACCACTAGGAGAAAACAAATAGAAAAAAATGTTAACAAATCAAGTGTCCTATGTAAGAATAGAAATATAGTATCAAGAGGAATATATATTTAGAAACACATAATTATAGTTGAAGGGAAGAACTGTATGTGAATAATATGTAAATGTAGTTTCACTGCGCACTAAACAATTTAGTCATACAAGATGTTTTCAGTGTCATGGAATATATATATATGCAAATGACATACACCTTTGTCTTGCAAATGGATGGAAACACACAAAGGGAAACGAATTACTGCAATTTCGTCTTTATTCGTAGAAAAATTATGCAGTTAGGGGTCTTGAGCTGTTTAAATAATGGGCAAGGTATTATTATCTTCTCACATGCTCATGTTTGGTTTCTATTTTTATTTATTTTTTTTTTCTGGGAGTGCTCTTGTCATTCAAGCCCTAAAGGGTTTTAAGATTCATCCTTTCTCAACACACTTTTCATCGTTTTGATGTTTTCTTTATCTGTTACTTGCAAACGTTATGTAGTGATAAAACAAATAAATGCAATGAAATGAAGCGTCATGGGTAGTCATGAAAGTACAGTAGTAGTAGATGCAAGATATATTGGCTTGCAAATGGGAACGAATATGAAAAGGGGGATCCAAAATATTTGTCGTTCTACATTTTCACTAAAGGAATGTGCACTAATCGCTATTAAAGAAATAAGAATGTGTGAGTCTTTATTCTTTGGTGTCCATTCGCATGTGCTAGTCACAAGTTTTCTGATATTTTTCTAGGGCACTTGACTACACGTTCCATGAAGGTGATAATAGCTCGACGTATGATTCTGATAGAGACATTACTGCTCAAAAATGTCCCTTAACCCATAGTTTTTGATGAGAAATGAAGAAATTGCAATATATGGGTTTCCCTTAATTCCTGTCCGTCCTTATCTGTAAAAAAAGTTTTCTGTTTATTCTTCAGTGAAGCACTTGACCAGCTTAATTTCCATGAAGATGATAATATCTTGTATGATAATGATATAATTTTACTGATCGCAAATGCCCTTTCAGTACCGCCGTTTCAGGGGGCATGGGAGCGCGTCCCCCCCCCCCCCATCGATTTCGGAATTTTTGTGAAAAGTTTAGAATTATTCCAAAAGACGTTAACGCTGTAGATTTCTGTAGGGGATAGGGTGAGGTGTGTTTTCGACCAAGTGATGGATCTATTGTAATAATTTTATATCACAAATGGTTCTCAAACTATCAAAATTTTCGTAAATCCTCCGCAAACTGTCCAAATTTTCGCGCGCTTCACGCGCTTTAAACCTTACCTCAATATTGTTGTTATTATCAATATCTCCCGGAAGCAACTCCTAGAGAAGAGCAGCAGCAAAAGTTCAAAGCTGTTTACAAATTCTCAGGTAAAAGACTGGCTTTATGATTGGCGTATAGGCTTGTTGGAAAATTGATAGTGTCTCGATGCAGAGCATGAATGTAGGTTTTGTCATGGAAATCTTATTTAATGAAAAATTGCGGCGCGCTTTTCGCGCATTCGTCGCGGTTTGCACTCCATCCCCTGACCATCATTATATAGGTAATAATACATGCAACTATTCACAACACTTTTCCGAAAAAAAAAACAGAAGTACATCTCCATCCTCTGTAAAGGCCTCGGATCGATATGGGATTTTTCGATCTGATTTGTGGCATGATGTGAAAGGTTAAAAGTACGTATTTGCAGTTATATATTTTTCAAAAAATTTTCCGAGCGCTTCGCGGGCAGCCATTGTCGGTAAAGATGGTGATTGTTAATGCACTTACGACGAAAAAACATTCTAAAACGGGCTTGTTAGTCCTTTAGCCCTTTTGCTTTACCTATGAGGGAGGTCTAATAACACCTTCCTGCACCTGTACTTTCCCTACCTCCCATTCCCCATTGCTGGAAGCTGTTCGTCTGAGTTTTCATTGAAACTTATTAAAAATACGATAGTTGTAAAGTGCTCGGCATCATACTCTATAGTATCATTTGGATGTCAGGCAATAAGCATCATGTCAGTATCCCACTTTATATAATTAATCCAGAGCTTCCATGAGGCCCTATACAAGTATCTGTCAGCCTTAGACACCCTTTTATAATGCACAATGAAGCAATGGAAAATTTTCGTTATGGTCCAAGAATGTTGCTGTGGACTCCAAGCACGTATTTTGGGGTAAAACCTTTCCCAGAATAGAAGACAGTAAAGTAGCCAAAAAGGTGGGCTTCAGGAGGTTTGTTCACAACATACCCTTCTTTCACCAAGCCAAAAATTAGAATTCACTAAGTTATGGTCTTTTTCCATATATAATCATATATAATCAGTTCCAAAGATAGTACACCATTTTGCATCCAAGCAATCTTAAATTAACAAAAAAAAAATTCTCAAAGGGGAGGGTGGGAAAGGTTAGACCCCCCCCCCCCCCCAGGAAGGTATTTTTATGTTGTGACAAAGGAAGGATCATCCCCCGCTGCTGTATACAATCTCAGAGACGCATATCAAAAGTGACACACATTAGAGAACAGCAACTAGGCATTGCGATGTGGGATGAAATTTACGACCTCTACAAAAGCTGTGTACTCTGCCTACATACTTGAGTGGTAAGGTGAACAGAACTTGTGCTATCTAGCTATGTGGAATGGAACTATTGAAGAAACTGTTGTGGCTCTACAGCGCGCGTAGAGCGACGAAAATTTTGAGTTCTTAATAAAGAAATTGTCCTCTTGAGAGCAAAAAATAGTAGGGCGACTAGTCGGCGTCGGGACTGCATACTTTATCGTATCGACTAAGACTCCCCGACGAAACTGTAAAAATTCCCCGACGGGGGAGGTACCATGGCCCCCACTGCCCCCACCTGGCGCCACCCCTGACTACATATTTTATCCGGTACACATTACGGCTCCCCGACTGCTACCCGACGAAACAGAAAAATTCCCGACGAGGGTATCCCCCCACCAGGCGCCACCCCTGAATGCGAACCGTGACGAATGCGCGTAAGTACGCAGACGCTTTGTATTAGCAATGATCATTTCCATGACAAATGGTGTATGCAGATTCTGCACTCCGACATTTTCAGTTCACGAAAAATGTATTTGTAATACAAGGTGAATCATCCCTTAAAAACTTCTAATTTTTTGTGAAACGTGTGCATACAGAACAAAAGGAAAGGAGAAAAGAATTGCCCTGCTTAGCATTGTTGCAATGGTGTGCTGCTCCCAGCGGCGTAGGAAGATGTTTGACATTGGGGAGCCAGACCAGATGTGACTTCTCGACCTTGAATCCCCTTCCCACACTAAAACACATTTGCTCAATGTGATTCTTCCGATTTTAATTTGAGAAAAATAAAAATATTCAAAGCAAAAGGAAACCAAAACAACACCATGCAGGAGTAATTTTTTGTTTAGGAGGCTCTGGAGGACTGGAGATTTTGTGGGGGTGACTCCCGTTTACTGTCTAAGTGGAGTGCCATCATAGGTTAGCGCGGAGCGTACCAAGAAAATTTAAGATTTGAATACGTCCCAGATCGCCGGAAATGACACTTGTTAGGTTTGATAGCAGCCATCAAGATGTGCAATTTTTGTGAAAAAATGTAAAGCTTGATTTGATTTTTTTTTATAAAACACATTTCTGTGAGGACAGATTAGTTGAGCTGGCCTGGACTTGGGGTCCGAGGATTGGAAGTTTGAACCCCATTTACTATCTAAGCAAAGCGCCACCATAGGTTTGCGTGGACGGAGCGTACCGAGAAAATCTGAGATTTTAATACATCCTAAATCACCGGAAGTGGCGCTTGCCAGGATTATTGGGGCCATCAAGATGTGTCCTTGTTGTGCAAATTTTGTAAAGTTTGATTTGAATATAACACTTTAAGTCTGTTACAATCTATCCGACTTTATTCAAAATTGTTCAGCGTTGAGTTATCCCACATGGATTTCAGTGGATTAGTTGGAACTGAGATTTTCTATAGCCAGAGTCTGTTAACTTATTATTAAGTTGAGTAGAGGAAGCCATACGATTTGCCCAGCGAACGGCCAACGACCCGAAACTCCGACCTCCAAATGCCGTCGAGTATTGGTGAGGTGGGATTTGAAGAAAGCCTGTGTACTAGCCTCCATTTCATTTGGGTCATATATTGCATAAAATTTGTATATACTAGAGAAGCTAAGTTCCGAGTTGATTAAATGTTTTTTCCGGAATCTAAACTGTAAAACTGCAAAGCGCGCGAAAATTTTTCCGGTCATTTTTGACAAAAAACATAGGCCTATGTAATTATTAAAAACAATAAGAAAGAAAAGCTGTCGGGGTTCTAGACCGTATAGGAGATAATATGCATTGTATCGAAACTACCCCTTGACTATCCGATGAAATAGCAAAATATTGCTCGGTGAGTCTTCTTCTTCTTCTTCTTTCGGATCACGGTGACACATCCAAAGGACATTACTACACCTTACATGCGTCAGGGGTGCCCTAATTTGCCCTAATAAAATTGGTAATATATTGAACAGGATCTCTATGACTATCTAAACCATCAATCAAAGCAGCAGGAAGGTTATTCCAATCTTTCAGAGTACTAGGAAGAAAACTAAATTTATAACAATAAGACCGAGAGTAGAGTTGACAAAAATGGAGGTTGTGCATCCCACGAGTTTTCCGAGTTGGATGACTGAGTTTGTCCATGGGAATATTAGCCTTACCAAAAAAACCTTTCGAGAAGAGAATAAGTCTGTTTTGCTTGCGACGATCTGCTAGCGTGGGGAGATCAAGGTCCTTCAAAATAGATGTCATCGACCCTGGCTCGCGAGAAAATTCGGAGCTTACAAAACGAGCCGATCTCCTCTGGATGCTCTCTAGCTTATCTTGTAAATAAGACTGATGTGGGTCCCATACGCAACAAGCATACTCCAAAACAGGCCGAAGGAGACCCTTGTAGGCAGCTAACTTCACATCGCGAGAGCAAAATGATAAATTTCTATAAAGTATGCCCAAAATCTTATTACCCTTATTGCAGATAGACTGAATGTGCTTATCCCAGTTTAAGTCGTTAGAAATCGTGACACCTAGGTACTTTATCGAGTCAACCTTAACTAACTTCACATCGTTCAAGACATAATCGAAGTTGACCGGATTTTTTTCTAGCGAAAGTAATGATGTTGCACTTAGAGGGCTGGAATCTCATACCCCAAGTCTTGGCCCAAAGACCTAGATTATGTATGTCTTTCTGAAGCAAACAACAATCATTAACATTCTCTATGACCCGATAACAGACACAGTCATCAGCAAAAAGTCTAGTATTAGAGGAGGCAGCATTTACAATGTCATTAATATGAACAAGGAAAAGAATGGGTCCTAGGACAGATCCTTGAGGAACACCAGAGACAACATCATCAAAAGGGGACCGAGTACCATTAACTACAACAGCTTGCTTACGATCAGAGAGAAAGTCGTCGACCCACCGAAGAACCTGTTTGGAAACACCAAGGCTAAACAGTTTGGTTTTTAGCAGTTCATGAGGCACGGTGTCAAAGGCCTTTTCAAAGTCCAAGATGAAGACATCAACCTGCTTTTGTGAGTCCAGGGCCGAAGCCCAGTCTTCGACGACTGATACTAGTTGGGTATCACAACTATGCGACTTTCTGAAAGCATGCTGCTTTGTTGAAAGTGTATTGTTTGCCTCAAAGAAGTCCATCAAGTTGGAACTTATAATATGCTCTAACAATTTACAGCAAATACAAGTGAGCGAAACAGGCCGGTAATTACTAGGGAGAGAACTGTCATTTTTTTTTGTAAACAGGGCAGACGTTTGCCATCTTCCAATCAGCCGGTATCCTTCCTCTTGTAAGGGATTGCTGATACAAGTGACTTAACATAGGAGCAAAGTCAGAGGCAATTTCACTAAGGACCCAAGGATGAATGTTATCAGGTCCAACGGCTTTGTTTTTATTCAAGCCCTTTAACAGTTTTTCAACTCCATGAGTAGATATGGTAATATCAGCCATTCTGCTACAAGCTGGTCTGCAGAAAGGGATAACACTAAACAAAGTCTTGGTAAATACACTTGTGAACTGAGCATTGAAAGCACAGGCCTTATCCAGATCAGTAATAGCTAATTTGCTATTCGTCTTGAGAGGGGGGATGCCATGTTTATCCCTTTTTTTTTGGCCATTTATGTACCTCCAGAAAGGTTTAGTGTCATGTTTTATATCACCAATCATACCATTAACATAATTTGTATGGGAGATATGGACCTCCCTTTTGATTCTAGACCGCAATTCAGCCCATTTGTCATGCATCTTGGTATTGTTAGTTTTTTTGAAGATAGCATGCAGCCTGTCCCTTCTTCTAATCAGCTTACGAATGCTATTGGTAACCCACGGGAGAGATGTTTTAGCTCCAGTTCTTTTGGTGGGAACATTCTTCTTAACAGTTCTTTCGAGAAAGGACTTAATCAACTGCCAGTTTTCGTCTACAGTACGGTTATTTTGCCCCCCCCCCCCCCATTGAAGTACCCCAATGTGAAACTCCGGGTATCGTTTCTCATAGCACCATAGTCACCCTTAGAGAATTGCCAGATAAGCCTACGAGGTTTCCTTTTGATCGGAAAGAGACACCTCAGTCTACAGAATAAAGCCACATGATCACTAAACTGATCTAAGGGGGAAATTTCAGTGAACTGATTTGGCGAGTTTGATATAACTAAGTCAAGGGTATTTGTGCCTCTGGTAGGGAAACTTACAAGTTGCTCAGCTGCAAAGTCATTTAAGATATCCAGGAGCAACTTTCCAGAACTATTACTAAGACACACTCCATTATCTTTATGAAGCCTAGTGGTCCAATCAATTTTACCGAAGTTAAAGTCCCCTAAGACATGAAACCGTGGCTGCTTACTAGTTCTGTGATTGGCCATGATTTTACTTAATTGCTCCCTGAACAAAAGGATATGTTCAGAAGTAGCATCAGGGTCCCTGTACCATGAGGCAACATAATGTGTAATACCATTGACAGAAAACTTAGCCCAAATTGACTCCGATCCGTTTGTGAGGATACTAACGTTCGTGGGGGATAGGTTGTTTTTCACCAGCAACATAGTGCCACCACCCCCAAGAGTACGGTCATTTCTGAAAATGGTATAATCCAGACTGGAAGGAACCAGTTCACTTGAAGTAATGGAGTCATCGACTTTAGTCTCCTGGAGAGCTATAATATCAGGATGAGTCACACTAAGGAAGGCCTGAAGATCAATTTTTTTACCGCGAATACCATTGATGTTTATAGAAACAAGGGAGATCTCTTTTTTGATAGCTGTTTGATTTGATTTCAGTGATGTGCCTGCATCCACACGTGAGGCACTAAGATCCTTTTCATGTTCAGGATCAAGGGAATTGAATCTATTAACAAGTCTTATGCCCTTCACCATCTGGCCGTACCGCATAACACACAAGAGATCAGTATAACTAGGCTTTGCAATATGGGATGAAATTTACGACCTCTACATAAACTGTGTACTTTTCCTACGTGTAATGGTAAGGGGGAAAGGACTTGCTCTATCTAGTGATGTAGAATGAAACTACAGTTATGGAAGAAACTAGAGTACCTCCCCTGCGCGCGTAGCGCGCCAAAAAATTTAGGTTTTTATTAGAGAAATTGTCCTCTTAAGAGCAAATATGGGTAAAACGAAACTGTAAACTGTCGCAATTATTGGGGGGGGGGGGGGGCCAAAATGACATTTGGCCCCCCTCAAAACATATTAGGGGGACCATGGCCCCCTTGCCCCCCTCCCCGGTTCCTACGCCACTGGAGCCTCCTTAATCACTCATATGCACACAAACGATGGGTCTTAATATAGAACTTTCCTATGAGTAATGTGATTAGCCATATATTATTAGAGACGGTATTGACAATAAACACTGCAGTTATGAGAATGAAATCGCGCGAAGCGTGAAATATTTTAAAAGTTTTCGAAGTACTTGCGAAAATGTTGATAATTTGTAAACGAGTTGTGATAGGGGGTGATTAAAACAAATTCTATGGATAAAGTTCGCTGACGAAATGGGGAAACATTTGGAGGGCGTCACCCCGTTGTGTGAAATTTTTGTGACACTAATTCGCTGAAATCTAGATAAAAGAATTGAACTACTGTTGTTATCTGTTAGTTGCGTGAGCTTAAATTGACATACATGCCAGGCGCCCTCTATTACCTAAACCTAAACCTGGAATTGCGACGTGAAAATGGTAGATAAATTACCCAAACATGCAAAAATCCTTAAATTTGAAAGAGATATTCAATAAAGTAAGAATTACGTTGCTTCCAATGCGGCAAACATTTGTGAATCTTGTATTCTTGGCCAAGCGGTTGCCACTGACCGCAAAATGTAACTTCTTAGTCTTACCCTTGCGGTTTCAGACTTAGTGAACGTGATAATACTGGTGTGATACCTCAAACAGTATAAAAATCCACTTGGCAGTTTGTCAGCACTGCCGTAGAGTAATGATAAACTTGGATCGCTAACGAAGATCTTTTCTGTTTTGGCAGAAGTAAATGGCACTAGAAGTAAACCACATCACATCAACTATGTCTTGGCTTTTATGCTTGTGTATTTTGTGGTAAGATTTTGAGTGAATTGTGCCTAACGCTACATACTGTAGTAATATATGAATGATGTCATGATTACACCGTCTGAGCAAATTTTTAGTATAGGTAGGCTAGGCTAGCGTATTTAGCATATAGCAAGTAGGCCTAGGCCTAGGCCTACTGAACATTGGCTTAGCATAATGTAGGCTAGGTGTAACATTACTAGTTAAAAAAAGTAACAGTTGAGTGCTAGGCCTATGTGGGTATAGAAATGTATCCTGTTGGTTGATATTAGGGCTGGGAACGTTTAGCAAAATTACTAAACGTTTAATGGGAAAAGTTTGTGATCGTTTAGCGATTAATCGCAAGCACCTTTGATCAACATAGAGACTTTAAAAACGTGCCCTTGAACATGATGCATATGTAAAATGCATTAGTCCGGGGGACATAGTTTCCATGAACCTCAAACATGGATCCTCATAGAACTAGAAGCTCAACTTTGATGTCGTATGTTTACGTGTGTGCCGTTTGTATAATTATGTATTTAACTTTTTCAAAAAGAGTTAAAGTGAACATATAATTTTCTGTAATGACTTGCAGGTTGTTTTTTATTTCGTACGGGAAAACGGGTTTTGCGATTAATCGCTGGTAGCTTTGTACTAAACGTTTATTACACATGCGATCGTTTAGCGATTAATCGCTAAACGGTCACAGCCCTAATTGATATCTTAATTCTGTTGTGGTGTAGCCTACTAAGTGAACAGTGACCAAGGCTGGGCCCACAGGCACCCCTTATGCACTTATCAACTGAATGACGCACCCCTCTACCCCGGGACATGGCCAGTCAAATGTGGGTCATTGACCAGTGACAGTGACTCACATGTCCGTCATTGTACCAATATTGTCTATCACTGGAATGACAGAGGGGTGAGTTATGTTACTTCAGATGTCAGTCACTTTACTGACCAAGGGGTGAGTCATTGTGGGTCATTTTTACCCATTGTACAAAGATGACAGCCTTCAGCATTGCTCCTCGTGTAGGCTACAATTATAACCATGTCAGTCACTTTGGTGAAGCACATGTCAGCCAAAATCACAAATTGTTTATCAGTTAAGTGACTGAGGGGTGTGTCATTTTACTCAAATTGTCCGTCATGGAAGTGACTCAGGTGTACGTCAGTGGTATACGTTTTCTTAGTGAAGTTATGGACAATGACTGACCATGTCCGGGGGTAGTGGGGTGCGTCATTCAATTGATAAGTGCATTACATTGTATAGTATACCATATACTATGTATTATAGACGGAAAGGTATGTCACAAATCTCCTAGCTCGAACAAACAACTTAAGACAACTTACTGTAAGTTTCTTTCATAATTACTGCACTTTTCCTGCCAAATTTGTCTATATCGAGACTTTTGGGCATAAGGTACCTCAAGACAGCTCTTTTTTCCGAATAATTTCACGTAGCGTTGTCTGAAGGACGAAATTTCGATGGAGTAACAGTCTGAGGATGGTAGCTGCTGATAGGAGAGCATTCAGCACCTCCACACTATAATTAAATACTCCTAAAATATTCTCTAAAGTTCTCTCAACTTTCAAGATTACTTCCCAAATTTGTCAATTATGTTTCGCTTTTATTATTACAAATCGTACAGATACATATTAGCATTAATATGCAAAATTTTTGAACATAGAAATTCATAAAATTTGAAAACTTTTTGAAAAGTGGAAGGGCTTGAATTTTCTGTGAGCATTTGTGGCAGTTGAAGACTGTGAAACAGCTACAGTTCAACTGCCACAAATGCTTGTAGAAAATGCTAGAACATCCCAATTAGTATTTGCCAAAATGTCCCCCTTTAAGGAACTACCATTGTGATGAAACTTGGCTTGGTGCATCATTTGCATTTCATATTTTACAAAAAAGGTTTAAAGAGTATTCAAAATATAGAAAGTTCAGAAATATTTTCCCTAAGTTGTGGTAAAATGAAAGCAGTTGTGAAAGTAAAATTTAGCAGAATATTTGTGAACAGGAAACCTTCTTTCATAATTGCAAGCCTAAAGGCTGAAAGTTATGTGTATAATCACTAGCCAAACTGCATAGCCTATGTAGGCTTAGGTTCTACAGGTGTAGGTACAGTACAGTGACATTAAGTACTGTCCTTAAATCTTTAAATTCAAAGACTTAACCCTTGAATTATTTGCAGTTTAATCACCCAGTTTTTCTGGAAATGTTGTACCTTAAAACTCAAACATTGTAAAACCACTTCACAGCTTTCTGATGCTGTTGTGTTCGCCTGTAGCTCAAATTAACTTGACACTTCAACTTCAAAGAGCAGAAAGAAGATTTTGGAAGCCATCGGCCCACATTATGTTACATTTTGAAACCTTTAAGCAACAGGATGTCTTTGCTTCACAAACATAACCTACAGTATCACCTCACCGGATTATCTCGAGTTCAGAACAAGATATTGGTGTGGGGTTTTAATACACACATGATGGAAAATTTTTGTGCAGTACTAGGTATCCTCTTCACTCATCACACAGGGCTGGAAATAAGCGAAGGTTATGGAGGCCATGGCTTTCATATTTTTGGTGATAACCTTGGTGCTGTACAAAATGGCATACTTTTCGAGGCCACCTTTGGCATTGTACCCTTCTTCAAAAAATACAGCCAAACATAAACCAAGACCAGTTTTAAAACACAAAATCTTCTGTTTGGCCTTGGTGCCCCAAGAGATGAAGAAATGTGCCAGCCAGTATGAGTAGCCTTGTTCTCATGATGTCTTATTTCCAATCACAGCTGAATATTCCTGTAAGTACTCAAATGACGATCAGGGGATGTTTAAACGTGAAAGAAATTAAACTAGAAAAAGTGGCTCCTAACAACATGCTCCTCACAAAGGCACCCTCTCATAAATTGATCCCCTGAGCCAACAAACTCACTCCTTAACAAAGTATCCCCTTGCCACCTGTATAACAAAGTCATCCCCTGAGTCCAACAAAGTAACCCCCTGAGTAGTTAACTGTTAAGCAGAACTTTAATTTTTTTCTTTCAAGGAAATGTTAACCTGTCATTATATGAATTTGAGGTTTCTATACTCTTGTAGGACTACAGTAGTTTGAGAGATGATTGTGAAGCGAGTTCTTTAGGCTTAGCCTACAGTAGTACTGTAGTGCAGCATGGTAAGGCAATGGGCACATTGCTCATTTGTATGCCTGTTGCACAACAGACATGCTACTGCTTTTATATGGTAGCCTCTATGAGTCAAATAGGCTAACACACTTTCCTTCCTGGTTTTCTCTTTCTTCTGTTAATTTACATTCTTGATACAAATGTATCCTTATATTTGCTGGTCAGGTGGCAAACTTTTGCCTTTGGAACATCTCACTACATAACTGCAGCAGTGGATGTTGTGTATGTAGCCCACTGCCAGTTCACCCAAAAGTGCAAGCCATTTTGCCCCCAAGTATGTACCATCCCCCCCCCCCCACACACACACACACACACACACACACCATGTATTATTAGTTGATTACAGGAAATTCCCAAATGCAGCTGTAAATGTGCTTATTTGTTAAATTCGTAGTCAATACAAGTCCATATGAATTTGAATGGCATTTCAAAAAATAAAATTTGACAACTAATATTGCGCAGCAATTTCAAAAAAATTATTGCTGAAACTGGCAACAAATATGATAAATGTTACTAGAACCTAAGAAATGCAAAGGTACAGTATGTTTAAATTTTTCTGCGCTCTCAATATGTGAGGGCTAACTCAGTATTCTGCACACTTCACAGTTACCCAATTTGCAAGGTGGACTGCCAATTAATATCCGAATCAAGTTTGAGTGAACATTGCAAAAAGAGGAATACGGTGTAGTTATATTATTATGTTATTCCATGATCATGAATATTGTAACCTTATTTCAAAATTTTCAAAGTGATGCTATTAAGCATGTAAGGGGAAAACTGATTGCACTGGTCATGAACTGGTACTGTAGGTATAGTATTTGGGGGAGAGTTGGCAAACACTTGGGGTGAACTGGTGATGGGGCAAAATGACAGTAAAGTGACAAGACAAGAGAAAAGTACTGTAGAATGTGGGAAGTGTGACCATGTGAACACAATTTTATCAGGTGTCTTGCATATGTACAGTACGCCATTTTTTACAAACTGACAACATTGCTTGGCCCTTTTGTTATTGCTGTCATTGTAACAAGGGGGTTCCTCACAAAGCTGAGTTATTTAAGAATCTCAGATATTTGACTTAAGTGGGTGACTTTATTGAACTCATGGGGAGACTTTGTGAGGGGTGAGTTTGTAAGAGGCCACTTTGGTAAGGGGAGAATGTTTTTGCTCAGGGAGCATCTTGACTGGTAACTATTTTGTCCTAGGTACAGTTTACAGTATACAGTAATGGTTGATTATTGAGTATGAATTTGAGATACTGTAGGCTCTCCAAACTTGTAAGGAGTGAACCATGGGTCACTACTGTACACTGTACTGTATGAAAATGATACAGTATACAGTATGCCATGAGGAAGGGCATAGGCTGCTGGAAGTAAAGCAGACCTATTACTTCTTCCAGAATTATATGTGAATTATGAGGCCCCCATTACAGTAAACATTTTCCAACAAAGTAGAACCCTCTCATACATGTAGGATTGTGTAACACCCCTCAAAGAAATCCATATCTCTGACCTTTGTGTGTAAGAACATCCTTCATTACTGTATGACTGAGTGTCCATCATGTATAAAGTGGGCTTTCACACACTGAATTGTCTGTATTGTGAGTCAATGCTGCGAATGAAGGCATGTCAGGAGTCGCACCAGGATTTGCCTGACAGCATGGTCAAGTTCTTGATGGGAGTAGGGCAGTACCCAAAAACCCTACAAAGTGACAACTTGGTGAAAGAATAGGGTAACAAAATTTTGGGTGCTCTTTGTGCCAATAATTTCAGATTCTATTGAAGAAGATTCAGAATAGTTTTAATAAAAAAAATCAAGCATGGGTGTTTCTTCAAGAAAATTTGAAAGTTTTTGGTTTTCATGGAAGACTCTGCCCTCTTCAAGAGCAAAAACAAATGTACACAGTTTGGGAACTGGTACCTGTCTGAATTTTGTACTTTGTCATGCCTAGTACAGCTCCCCAATGGAATATGAAAATTCCTGGTGCATCCTTTCCTGGTAAATCCTCCCCTAAGGGGGAGAGAGCAGGTTGCCATGGCCCTCCTACAGTACCTCCCACTTGACACCAAACTGGGGTCATGTGGGGTTTATAAATGGGCCAAAGAATGTGGATACTTCCCTGAAACTGCTGAAATCTCATAGTACCATTTTTCGATCATTGTCATGTACGTCTCTCCATTGCATTTCTTAACTCTAAAATGCTAAGCACACAGTTTTACTTTGTTTTGCTTTTCTTTACCAGTGCTAGTCCCATTCACAGTAATGACATTGGAATAATCACTGACAACCACCAAGCCCAAGGGTCTGCTGAATCTCAGGAAAAGGCATCAAATGGGAAAGAGTCACAGCCTCAGGTTCAGGTAAGAGCTTGGAGAAAACGGGTAATAAATACGGATCAAACTGTTTGTACCGTACCAGCAATGTTGGAAATATGTTTCAACAGACAATGTTGTTGAACTTATACACTATGTACTGTACAGCGTGTGTGATTCAAATTGAGAGCTGTCCACCTGTGTGGAAAAATTTGGGAAGCTGGGAGGCTCCTTCCTGGGAAATTTTGACCATTTGGAGGGAATTTTGGTCACTAGAGGGAAATTTACACCTTTTATGTACATGAAAGTATGGCAGAACTCTGAGGAAGATTTGACTCTCTTCCCTGGAAATAACCCTTTTTTTCAGCCCTGGCTGTCCATCATGACTCAATTCACATAAGAACACATTTGTGTCAGTTATGTGACATCATCAACATACAGCGCAGTACTTAGGCCTGTAGATAATATAGTACAGTGCACTGCTGTACTGTATGAGTAACTTTTATTTCAAGTCATTGGTGTAGGCGCAACATACTATAAGTCAAACTTAGTGCCATATTTGTTTGTAAAAAGTGTTGAAATTAAAGATTTTGATTGTTTTAATACCATAAATCAGTGGTGGACACACTGTAATTTAAAAAGTATGCTGGTAATTCAGACTATGCCTTGGCTTCAGATGTAAAGTTCTAAACTACTGTGATTGGTCTGTGATATGTGTAGACCAGTGAAGATGTTAACAAATATGTAGGCATTCCAGAACAGATAGAAGAGAGAAGTGATTTAGCCAGGTCAATTCTAGACACAGCATTTCAAATGGTAGGGGTTAGGTCCTCAGGTCGCATCCCATAAGCCACTTTGGCCCACAGTTCGGAAGTAAATGGACGGCAGAACTTTAAATAAGAACTCAAACTTTCATTGAGTTCCTGCTAGTATAATTATTATTGACTGAAATACTCAGGTTAAAGTGGACCACAGTCACTTGGGAACACGTGTGAAAGGGCTCGGTGTTGGGGTCTTAGTAGAAAGGGTATAACTGTGCTGAAATTTGGAATTTGTCATGCCTAATTTTTGGTAATATTTAATGAAAATTAGTGCAAAAGTTGTTTGTCTGGTTTAGTGTGTATGAGTGTGTGTGTGTTCTGCTTCATCCGGGCCTATGGGATAACAATAAAGTCACACAAATAGGAACTGGCTAAATCACTGGAGAAGAGTTACTACATACCATACGTATTATTGTAGTATAAAATCATAGACAGCTGTGTCATCAATAGATTTGGCATTTGGCAATGAAAGGCTCTCTAATCTCATCCCAGACAGTAACAATTCTCCCTACTAAGTTTACTGTAGAATTACGAGAATGTGGGTAATTCCGTAAATAAGGGAGTCAGCTTGTGACATTTAGAAATTTTACCTTTTCATATTATGTCTGGGTACAGGAAAAGTGCAAATCATGTCAAAAGTTTGAAAACAATTATTCCTAACAATAGTTACAGTTCAAAATACGCTAATTTTTCTTCGTGAAACGGGACACCAAAAACAGATTTTCTATATAATACTGAAAACATTACTTGAGTCCTCTTAAAATGGATGTGCAATGTTGTAGATGGTATGCTTTTTGATCTTCTATGGAATGGAAATGCATAAAATGAGGAGATTGGGCTGAGCTTGTGGAAAATGTACCCCCTAAAAGCGGGACACCGTTTGGTGTCCCGTGGCGTCCCGTTTACTAAGTGAAACTTTCTTCTCAAAACTTAACTAAGCACAGCTTTGTTAATTGGGCAAACTTAAAATTTTTAAATAGTGACTATATACAGTAGTACTTGGGAATACATCTAGATACTTTCAAATATTTCAAGTATATATACAATTGTAGTAAAATGACAAATTTATATTTACAGTGGGACACCAAAAATTTACACGTAGTTTTACACAGTGCTATTCTATTTTGCACAACCAGAATTAGTAGAGATGCATATATTCCAAAGTACTACTCAAATGCTTCCTAAAGATACATCTTAAAACCCATTCAAGATATAGGCGTTTTATACAGCTCATTGTAATAAGGAAAAACGAATTTGTAAATGTCACCGCCCTTGGTGTCCCATTTACACTACGAAAAAGTCAGTTTTTGGCACATAATATCATAACGAATTAATGATATGTTTATTACATTATATAAGGCACCACTAAAGCTTGTGACTGAGACCATCTCCCTCTACTTAAATGCTTGTATGCACTGTCAATTTGAAGGTGAAATATATCGCAATGTAAAGTGGGACACCAAATCTACTGGCTCCCTTGTTTATGGAATCACCCATATATTTTAGAGGTTAAAATATGAATTCCATTCATGTAACTCCCGTTTTCATAGCTTACTCCAATTGCTGAGATATATAAAATGTTGAAGTTTATTCACTTAATTTGAAATAGTCGATTGCGCAATCATTTGTGATGTTCTTTGTGTACAACTCATATAACCTGCATTTGTTTTCTTTTAAAAATTAAGACGTTTATAAGACCTTGAAACATTTTACTGTTCCCTTGCATAGTACGTATGTTGTAGGGAGAGGGCTTATAGGAAATATCACCCTATAACAGTAAGACAGTGATCACATTTTGACAAAAGGTGCAGTGGCTTTTGAAAAAAAAAAAAACAGAGAAAAACAAGGACTGTAACTTGAGTAGTACAAGAATGACATCACAAATTATTGCACAATTTACCATTTTAGACTGAGTGAATAATCTTCAACATTTTATATCTCAGCTCAGGAACGTCCGGTGAAGATGGGAGTTGGACCGTCTGGATGCATTTTTCAAGCTTTGTAATGTAACATATATTTTTGAAATTTGAGACTTCAGGTACACTTTCAAGCCCCTCTTCCAATTTAAACCAAATCACCTGTCTAGTACACCCCTAAGACAGAGCCACAGTAGCCTGCACTGAATTTAAGTTGCTTGGGGCAGTATTGTCATTCACAGTGTGTGTGAGCTTAATTGAGAACACAACTGACTGTACAAGTCATTGTTGACCAACCAGAGTAAAAATGCATTGTTTGAATGTCTCACTCAGACAGTAAAAATTCTCCTACTTAGTTTACTCCTACCCCCGCCTCTGATTCAAACGAAAACACCCGTCTAGTGCACACTTCCCTGTCAAAGTTATAGAAGCCTGCAGGGCTGTGAACGTTCAGCAAAATTACTAAACGTTTAATCGCAAAATTTTGTGATCGTTTAGCGATTAATCGCAAGCACCTATGACCAACATAGAGACTTTAAACATGCCCTTGAACATGATGAATATATGTAAAATACGTTAGTGACGTCCGGGGGACATAGTTTCCATGAACCTCAAACACGGATCCTCATAGAAGCTCAACTTTGATGTCGTATGTTAACGTGTGTGCCATTTGTATAATTATGTATTTAACTTTTTCAAAAAGAGTTAAAGTGAACATCTAATTTTCTGTAATGACTGCAGATTGTGTTTTATTTCGTATGGAAAAACGGGGTTTGCGATTAATCGCTGGTTGCTTTGTACTAAACATTTATTACACATGCGATCGTTTAGCGATTAATCACTAAAACGGTCACAGCCCTAGCAGTGTGTTTTGATTGCTGTACATAGTACTTGATGTGGGGTATATTTGTGTGTGAGCTTAATTGGGAACGCAACTTACTGCACAAGTCATCACTGACCAACCAGAGTTCAGCTACTGTAACATGAATTAACATGACACAAAGTTCCTTCACCAATTGTATTATGTGTACACTGTGATCATATCACTAAATATGTTTGGGCTGACACAATAGCCCATTTAATTCATAAGTTGGCTGTTTTTTACCATGTGACAGTGTTTTTGGTACTGAAGTATCAAATTTAGGCATATTAATTTTTCTTGGTTTACATTTGATTTAGTTGTTCTAAAATCATCATGAGAGATATCGTAAGAAGAATGTAGAATGAGATGGATTTAGCAGAAAAAATTATGTTGGGACAACTGTAATATATACCGTAGTCTCTGTATTACTTGCGCTGATATACTGACATTGTTTTTAAAAATATGGTACCTGTAAAGTGTATTATTTAGGTGAGAACTATAGTGTATACAATTACATGTCCAGTATACTGTGTGGGTTAACTTAAAAAGGTCGTGTGACATAGTTGGATACAGTATTTGATGTAAAAAGCATTAAATATCCAGAAAATAGCAGCAATTCCCATTAAAATCCATCAGACATTGACCATTTAATGTCAGGGTCATTTCTATTTCACACTTGTATCATGAATAAACATGAGCTAAATATGCAAATATGTGACATGGAAAGATGGACATATTGTACCATATATGGCTCATGTTTGCCTTTGCTTTTTCAACCTTAATTTCAAGGACACTGGTAGCATTGTTATCCCCTGAGGGTTTTATTATGAAAGTTAAAATCTTTCATTCAGAAACATTGATATGATTCAAGAAAATGTAATCTATCTGATCAGTAATTAAGAGATAATTTACATAGGGTTAACAAAAGAAATTTTAACACTGTGCAACACTCCACATCATTATTTTTGTATAGGTAATGAGTTTTTTCAGAAACCATCGAACTTTGACGATGTATATTTTGAGAACGGTAAAAGATATTGAAATAATTCCAACAGATCTTTCACTGGAGGACTTAATTCTTTAACTGACAAGTGAAACAGCTGTTTGGTGGCATGTCACACGACCTTTAAAGGTTTGTGGGCATGTACATCCATACAGTATCTGACTATTTGATGTAGAAAGCACTAAAATGTTAAAAATAGTGGAAGGATCATTAAAATCCATCTATCATGGACCATTTTTCAAGAAAGCTACATACTGTTTTTGTGCTTTAATATTTTGAATAAACATGCGATACTGTACACAGAGGATGTTGGCATGCCCTGAGTTGTTTATTTTGGAAGTGGCTATTGGTCGTCTGCTTTGAATATTACCACAACATCAAACTAGAAACTGGCTGGTAAGGAAGTAATAAATTATTTTTAAGGATCAACAAAAACAAAAAAAGGAATGCAGATGCTGTGCAACACTCCACATCACACTCTCTTCATATAGGACTTAGCAAATTGAGAAATCTGAAAAATGGTCAAACTTTGAAGAGGAACTTTTTGAGAATATTCAGGTAATTCCAACAGATATTTCAGTAGGGGATCTCAATCTATCATTGTTCAAGAGTAAAACAATTGTTTTGGTTATATCCAAATACCATAACTTTGTAAAGATAGACTGACTTTGCAGAAACTTTTTGTTTTGTATAATGAGCACTCTTTTTCAGTTGGTGGTTATGGGCCAGTGGTCCTTTTGCAAGTATAAAATTATTAATTATTGTGCAACTTTCGTACTATAGTTGTAAAATAAGGATGAAATGTAGACTACGCCTACTGTATGAATGAAATCTGCAATGCATACTACTTTAGAATTTAGATTGTTGAAGTGAACTGTTAACTATTGTATGTATAAACTCAATTATAAAACTACTGTACAGTAGTACAGTATGTGGGAAAGTTTAAAGGTCTTGCCCCAAACTTATTTTGAAACAACAGCTAAATGTCACAAATTTTTTCTTATTTCTCTTCCAAGTATCTTTCATAATATTTTAGGACATAAATATTACATATTCAAGGTAAACCAAGCAGTTGCTCCTTGTAAATTTTACAATTGAGTGAGAAAAATACTGTGACATGATTCTCAAGAGACATTCAGGAAATAGGATAGTCTACTATACAATTCTTTATTGGGGTGACTGCATTCTCCCTTTAAGCTTTGTCCTTTTGTGGCATACAGTACTTGTACCTGTAGATATAAATACACCTACAGTACAGCCTGTAGCTAGGCCTATAGGAAGCTGCCATTCTAAGAGGCAACTTTCTAGTGAATGTATTAATGCTGATAGTCGACCCCCTTTTTTTTAAAGTTGAATAATTGAGCAGCTCGTCTCATGATTGTTGTGATCAATCAGTTTAATGCAGTAACAATGTCAACCCTTTCATTCTTTATGTTTCCAAAATATTGTCAAAAGTCTCAAAACAAGTCTTTTCAAGTTTTAACGCAAGATCAGTGAATAAATTACTGCTTTTGCGGAGCAGCTACAGTACATTGTGAGATAACTAAATGTGATGTTAGCTGATGAACTGCTTTTATGTATTTTTGATAGGTTAGGCTATAAATTTAAATGTTACACTGTAGATTATGCGCAGTGCTTGTAGTGAAGTGATCACAACTTAGGTTTTGAGTGTCATTCATTGGACTTTCCAGTGGCGTAGGAACCGGGGGAGGGGGGGGGCCAAGGGGGCCATGGCCCCCCATATGTTTTGAGGGGGGGCCAAATGTCATTTTGACCCCCCAATAATTGCGACAGTTTACAGTTTCGTTTTACCCATTTTTGCTCTTAAGAGGACAATTTCTCTAATAAAAACCTAAAATTTTGGGCGCGCTACGCGCGCAGGAGAGATATTCTGGTTTCTTCAATAGTTTCATTCTACATCACTAGATAGCGCAAGTCCTTTCCCCCTTACCATAACATGGCAGAAAAGTAAACAGTTTATGTAGAGGTCGTAAATTTCATCCCATATTGCAAAGCCTAGCTACTGTTCTCTTGTGTGTCATGCGGTACGGCCAGTTGGTGAAGGACTCACCGAGCAATATTTGGCTATTTCATCGGATAGTCAAGGTAGTTTCGATGCAATACATATTATCTCCTATACGGTCTAGAACCCCTACAGCTTTTCTTTCTTATTGTTTTTAATAATTACATAGGCCTATGTTTTTTGTGAAAAATGACCCGAAAAGTTTTCGCGCGCTTCGCAGTTTTACAGTTTAGATTCCGGAAGAAAACATTTACTCAGCTCGGAACTTAGCTTCTCTAGTATACATGTACAAATTTTATGCAATATATGACCCGAATGAAATGGAGGCTAGTACACAGGCTTTCTTCAAATCCCACCTCACCAATACTCGACGGCATTGGGGCTTTCAGAGTTTTGGGTCGTTGGCCGTTCGCCGGGCAAATCATGGGGCTACCTCTACTCAAATTAATAATAAGTTAACAGACTCTGGCTGTAGAAAATCTCAGTTCCAACTAATCCACTGATATCCATGGGGGATAACTCAACGCTGAACAATTTTGAATAAAGTCGGATAGATTGTAACAGACTTAAAGTGTTAAATTCAAATCAAACTTTACAAAATTTGCACAACAAGGACACATCTTGATGGCTTCAAAAATCCTGGCAAGCGCCACTTCTGGGAATTTGGGATGTATTAAAATCTCAGATTTTCTCGGTACGCTCCGTCCACGCAAACCTATGGTGGCGCTTTGCTTAGATAGTAAATGGGGTTCAAACTTCCAGTCCTCGGACCCCAAGTCCAGGCCAGCTCAACTAATCTGTCCTCACAGAAATGTGTTTTATAAAAAAAATCAAATCAAGCTTTACATTTTTTCACAAAAATTGCACATCTTGATGGCTGCTATCAAGCCTGACAAGTGCCATTTCCAGCGATCTAGGACGTATTCAAATCTAAAATTTTCTTGGTACACTCCGCTCCAACCTATGGTGGCGCTCCGCTTAGATAGTAAACGGGGGTCACCCCCACAAAATCTCCAGTCCTCCAGAGCCTCCTAAACAAAAAATCACTCCTGTATGGTGTTGTTTTTGTTTCCTTTTGCTTTGAATATTTTTATTTTGCTCAAATTAAAATCGGAAGAATCACAATGAGCAAATGTGTTTTAGTGTGGGAAGGGATTCAAGGTCGAGAAGTCACATCTGGTCTGGCCCCCCCAATGTCAAACATCTTCCTACGCTGCTGCTTTCTTAGAGTAATTGCAACAGACTGATGGTTAATGGATTACAACTATCAGTTCTTACATGCAATACAAAGTCATTATCATAGAAGACGCAATACACCATGCTCAAGTATTCTAACCTTGGAAACATCACATCGTATACTGTGTGATGAATTGAAGGTTAACATGTGCAGTTATAGACTATGTTGCATTTCTCTATTTGGCCCTGGACCGGGGATTAAGCCAGCTTGTATTTGTGCAACCAGTGTACTGGTCGCACAATGAAGTGGAATGTCGCACAAAAAAAAATGAAGAGCAGTTTCTGCAGCGTTGTGTATTTAAAAAACCGTCTTGATTGCAAGCAGAAGTCATTAAAAATTGAACTTCTCACCTCATTTGCAAGATAACTTTTATACAGTACTGTAGGTCAAATATTGGACCATTGCCATATAGTGACATCTCAAGTTTAAATCTTTCCAAATTGTAGGGAGAAATCCCTTCCCCTAGCTAAGACCTCTTCCCAAGCTGTCAGTTCAGAATGTCACATTTGGGAACAGACCTGGCTAAATCACTGCCCTGGACTTGCACGTACCTTGTGATCTCATTATTCTAGTACATACTGTACCCGCCGTAGGCGTATTAGTGTTAATTGTTCCCCTTCAGTGTCATATTGTTGTAAGTTTATGCAGAGTGCTCCTGCATAGTCAAAACCCTGGATGTCATCAAGTTTTCATATTAGGCAGTGGGATTGCATGGTTCCCAACAATCCTGCAAAGTTTAAAATGAAGTGCGGGAATTTCCAGCACCTGTTGCGAAAACCTCTTGGGAAAAAGTTGACTTTTTATGAGCTGTGCAACTTATGGAGATTCCCCTCCCTTTGAACCAAAATCCACCTCAAAATATCTTGAAAGAGGGACCCCCAGATTCTGAGACCTACAGTATGTACAGTACAGCCAGCAGTGGTGTCACCGTCCAAGGATATCTCTAGAGTCTATAAATGGAAGTTACATTTCTGTTCTGTCATTATCTTGAGCACACCTTAATATGCAGTATTACTTTGGTTTTAAAAAGATGTAAAGCAAACTTTACCAATTGTGACTCTACTGATAAATGGAATGAGATGTCATTGTAATTTCTTGCAATCATCATTACCTTCTTATGATTTAGTGCTGTACTGTATTGTACATACAGGAGAGTTAACTTTGTTAACTTGACCAAAATGGTACAGCCCTGAGATTTTTTTTACTTGCTTGCATTCTTCCATACTTAGGTCTATGTACTTAATTTCTGCAGTTTTGTATTATGTCAAAATCCTTCACACAATAAGTATTTGCCCAGGTTTGCATCTTAAGAGGTACTACTGTTTGTTGCCATTATTTGAACAGTATAGTATACAGTAGCACTACAGTACAGTATACTGATAGTGTTGCAGTTTTAGCTGTCTTTATGCTATAAGGTACTGTACATGCATACAGTAGTACCATACAAGTACCACATACTGTATGTGTAGCTGAACACGAAAGAACATAAATTTACAGATCAGTTTGTTAGCTCCTTTGCCAACTGAAGGGAGTACACGACATGCATAATTCACATTACAGTACAGTATGCACTATGCACACTACATGTGAAATCGAGGAAACTATGACACCGACAAATTTGATTAAAATTGAAGTACTGTGTGGTTTTGGTTCAATTTTGTATCAAGAAAACACTGATCATGTCAGTTGAAAAGAAAATGATATTTTGCTACAGAAACCTGCCAGTAATCTGCACATTTCAAAAGGAAAATTATTAAATTTTCACAGTAGCTCCTGAAGTTGAATACAGCACATGATGGCCTTAATTTTTCTAAAATATGATTAACTGTTTGTGAACATTACACAAGAGCCACCCTGTACAAACTTTTCTAAATTGAAGTACTGTACTGTACCTTGCTATTAATAATTATTGTCATGAAATATTGAAAATAAATTTAAATGAATTTCAGTGAGCATTTCTGAAGCTTGTGATAATTACTGTAGTTACATTTTCTAATCATCATTTCTTTCTAACGATTCTAAGGTTTATAGGTTCTACACCTCACCCGAAACAGTAAAAATCGAGTTTCATGTAAGTTTACTTCTAGCCCCTCTTCCAATTTAAACAAAACTGTCTAAGTACCGCTCTCAGAAAAATTTACATTAGATTGCGAGTTGGACTGAGTTTAAATTGCTCAAGGCCACATCCAAGCAGTACTACATGAGCTTGATTGGGAACACATCAGACTGCACAGGTCATCAGTGACCAACCAGCCTACCAGAATGAAGCTATACTGTTTGAGTTTTTGTCTGTTAAAATGCAGTCACAGTATAATGGTTGATGGTATAAATTACAGGCCCCCTTTTACCCTGTACAGTATGTCCATTCCTTAGTTCACTTGAAAGGTAATCCCATGTGAGATCATGTTGCTGATCTGGTAAAGTGAAAATGGACACATTTGAGGGAACCTTAACCCAAGGGAACAGTCCTCTTGAAAGGGATCTGAATTTCTTCATTGTGCAGTAAGTCTGTCTGGCAAGATATGTGACAACTATTGTAGAATGTCCCGCTGTGAAACAATTCCTCAAATTGGATTTGAGATTATTATACACAGTCTATAGTCATGTTATTAGTCCAGGGAGTTGCTATTTCCCTGGTTAGTCATAGATTAGAGGCAAAATGGTCAGTTTACAGCTCTAGAAAAGTCTCAGCATTGTCGTCTGGTTGGTAATGAAGCACTTTAATATGTTAGATTCAAAAAAATGTAAATGAAATGTATCTTATCTTACCATCAGGACCACCATAGAGTAGAAGTATTTGGCACTAAATAATACATACCAGACGGAATTTTACATGCGAGAGGGTACCATAGATGAATGTGTAGTGTTCTGTTTCTAATTTTCTATTTATGTGATACACTATGTACAGTACGTTGTACAGTATCTTCTAGTGCAGCTAACGTTAAACTTGTAACAGCAGTTATTAAAAGCTGACACCTTCCACACGTATTAATGTCAAATATTGTTACAGTAGTTGTTGTCTTGCCCTATTGTTTTTGTCGCTTTTTGTATTCTAGTTTATTGTTTTACTCTTAATTTAACTATTGTGCAGTTGTTACTTCAATATAAACTTTTGTAGAAGTGCTGGCTTTCAATAAATTCATAAATCTTCTAGCCATTAAGGGTCGTCGAGTGGCAGAGTGGTCTATTCCAGCAGCTGCGTACCAATGTGTTTCACATGTGCATATTTCAAATCCTGCTGGATATACTGTATGTGGGCTTTCTCCGGTTGAGCTTTTCTTCCACTTGACATTTGGCTTGCCACTAAAATTGGTTACATTCATTTTCTATCCAGGAGTCCAGCAGATGTTACATAAATTAATTTATTCAATCATTCATGTTTTCCAGGTCAACATTTTATAGATAGGGAAGTCAAAAAGAAAAACATGTACAGTGCATAAAAGTGAACTTAAAATCCTGTAGCGTATGGGCTTAACAATGAAAGGAGGTCACTGTAAAAAGAAGCAAAGCTACAGTGACAGACAAACAGGCAAAACATTCATCTTTAAAGGTCTTTAGGGGTTCTTAAATACTCAACAATGGTAGCAGGGGTGGCACCAGGATGTGCCCAAGGGGGCCAAGCTCCATGGGGGGGGGGGAGGGCAGCAAACCAAAGACCTAACAAAGGTGACAGGTTTTTGAAAGGATGTAAAAGGCAAATTCAGGCACACCAAAAATTTGGGTTTTTTATTGAAGAAAACTGGAAAATTTTCAGTTTTTGTCTAAGAAAATGTATGTAAAATTTGGGGGGGGGGGTGGGGGGGGATTTGAAAAAAATTAGACAAATTGATGTGAAATCAAGTAAATTGTCAGGGCAACTGAAAGTTGTCTGGAATAACATTATTGTACATACTGTACATGTTATTAAGGTTTCCCCCAACAAAACTAGAACATTTCACTAACAGGGGGGTGAGCCCTCCCTGACAGTACTGTAGACCCTGCCGGCCCCCCCCCCCCCCCCGAATGATAGATTGAGGTCTCCTAATGGACATTTTCAAAAAGTGCAAAAACAGTAGTTCTCTTGTAAAATGGTCAATGTTTAATGGATTTGATGGGAATTGAGGCTATTTTAATGTTTTTAATGCTTTTTACATCAATAGGTATGTGACATTTACATGTCCACAGACCTTTAAATATTCTTATCTTTTCCAATCACTTCAACCCTTTCCAACTCTTCCCTAGCTCACCAATAAGATTCCTGTACTACCTTTCTGTTAATGGTCTCTCAGTTGTCCGTCTGGGAGATTCTCCCATTTGGGGGAAAACCAAAATTCTCCTGAAGGGGGAAAAACTTCTGAAACGCATGCATTGTATAGACTTGCTAGCCTAATTAAGGCTTACTGTAGTAAGAATGAAAACCACTCAAAAGCTTGTGTTTTTCTCAAAAACAGCATGATGAACCACTGACTAGGAGGTAACTTTTCGGTAACGATAGCAATACACCTACTGAATTTAATTCCGTTACATTGGACCGAGAAACTTTGCAAGGGGGTTCCAAACCCATTTGTCACTGACAATGTAGACAAAGATTGCATAGAATTTTGGGTAAAATGACAAAATGGCAGCGCTCATGACCAATATTTTTCCTTATCAGTGGAAAAGTAGATTCTCCCAAAAGGGGAATCTCTCAAAGTGGTCATACAGGGTATATGGAAAATTAGGAGCAAGCCAGAATCAGAGTTTCTCCCACAGAAATTTTGGGAATTTGAGGAAAGTTTGGCTGTGCCCATGACCAATTTTTCTCCTGATCAGGGGAAAAGTGGATTCTCCCAAAAGGGGAATCTCCAGAACTGGTCATATGGATTATGGAAAATAAGGGACAAGCTTGGAATCAAAGTTTCTTCGACAGAAATTTTGGGAATTTGAGGAAAATTTTGCCTTTTTTTTTTGTTGTTGTGGGAAATGTGGCTTGCTTCCCAGGAAATACTGTGACCATGTTAGTCCAGCCCTGTCAGCAGTTGTGTATTCCATATAACAGTAGCCAATACCAGTGAGTCCAGTTCCTTTTTCTAGGAGAATTAATATCTAGGCCAGTGGGCAGTTGATCTATCCGATGGTACATGTATTTTACAAATTCTAAAAAGCAACTGCAAGAAATATGTACACAGCACAGCTCCACATGCAGTGTTGGACATTGTGCAAAATTTCAGTTTTTTTTTCTTTCAGTATTGTTTTCAGTAATTAAAGTGTTTTTGGGCCATGCATGGTTGAACATTAATGACCAACATACTCCCTAGGAACACATGGTTGGTGGCAGTTTGTATTATTTGCACAGTCCAGTAATTACCATCAGAGAATTTCTGTAATTTACAGTTTCCTCGTAGAGTACAGGTGCAGTAGAAATGCCATACGGATACTATAAAACAGCAAGGGTCAAATTAAAGGTGTTAATTGCCAGACCTCTCAAACAGTCAGGAAATGTTTTATAGTAATCAACAGGTCCATCACAGCTTTATGTGTGTGTACAGTGTTTATGACACTTGCTTCAGTATTTGGATGTCTGATTTGTTCTCTTCGGTTCATCTCCTAGGAAGCATATAAAACTCAGGGTTTTCACTCAGCATTTTTTTCAGGAGTCACAGACCCTTCAAAATAAATTTACAAGAGTCAAATTTAAAGGAGAAGGGGTCAAAATAAATTTGAGTTTAATACAACAAACTTTATTCCTGTTTTTTGTTTATTTTCTGTATTTGTAATGATTTTCCACTCTCTTTTTCTTGTGAGACATGATATTCAGTCTGTTGATAATCAATATGGGAGCTGGAAAGTGATACATTTTGTGAATTAATTTGCACAATGAATGTATTGGCAAAATTGCGTTATCATTACTGATTGTTGGGGCAAAAAAGCTGTGCGTCAGTTTGACCCCAGAGGTTTTGTGTCTGTGCGTCAAAATGAAAAGTTGTGCGTCATTGACCCGGGTGCCCGAGTCGGTGAAATCACTGAAACTATTTGAATGCAATGGCACTGGAACTGGTGGAAGTTACTGTAAGTGGCTACAGTACAGTACAGTACAGTAGCAGTCAGTAACCACTTTACAGAGAACATACACCTGTGATGTACTGCAGTTGAGTATGGTACAGTAAGGGCTACTGCAGGTTTCATGATGAACTGGAAGATATTTGAGATTAAAGCTGTAGGTGTATGGGGCAGAGGGTCTGAGGTTAGGCAGTCCATCCCATTCATGATCCCCCCTCCTCTTCCACCAAAGCCTCAAACAGAAAGATGGTCCATTTCATAGGCAAGACACTCTTTTTTTTTCAGGGCATATTTGCATCATGATTGTTTGCCAAGTAGGGAAAATTTATGGAAAAATACTGTCTGACCCTAATCTGATACATTTTCCCAAATGAATTATAAGTCAGTATTAGGTGATATGTAATGTGTGTGCCTGATTTGAGCACTAAATTTTTATTCCCTGTTGTAGTATACTGTAGACTAATATATATATTAAAGCCTACACATGTAGCTTCAGGTTGAACAAAACTCATGTAAGTTTAAATTTAAAGGAACTTGACAAAAGGTGGCAACAAGCTTTCTCAGTCAGTGATCAAAGTATCGTAAACTTATTAAATATTCATTTTCGCAGTGAGAAGTCAATAGTTATACCCAATTCTTTGGGTTAAAGATGTTATCAAAAACAAATTTAATATTTATGATCTACAAAGCAGACTCGTAGCCCAAATAATCAATTTGGGGGAGGGGCATGTTGATGTTGGAGTTTTGCCAGCCTGGGGGAGGGATATAAGGTTAGGGGTTATCCCCCTCCCCTTTGAAAATTTTGTCTATTTCAAGGACTCTAGATGCAAAATGGTACAAGATTTTCCATTTTTCTTCAATTTGTATTCCAAAAATGCTGGACTGGTAATAAAGTTTTCCTCCTTCAGTGCAAGACATTTTATTGAAATTTTTTTTTTTTTTTTGGGGGGGGGCACGTTTGGGCGGATGCCATTCCCCCTTTAATCTAAAACAATGCACATGTATGCAAGCAGGGTAGTTAGTTTAAAGAACCTTCAATTTCAACTTGGAGAAACTATAGAAAAGGTGCAAACTGGAATAATGATCCAGTTAAAGGGAAAATGCAGTCACCCCAAATTGAATTACAGTAGTGTACCCAGGTATCCTTTGTGAATGGCTCTTTTAAATCATGTGAAAACAATTTTGTGACTGATTCTTTCAATGTTACGTGAAACAACCCCTTTGCGCTTACCTTGAGAATCCCACGTTTATGTTTTGAAACATTGTGAAAGATACTTGCAATAGAGATAAAACGAGATTTGTAACAATAGTTCACATGTCCAAGAAAGTTTGGGGCGACTGCTTATTCCCCTGAAGGTCAGCCTAAAGGCACTTCAGTTGATCCATACTGGTGCACAATGGACTTTGTCAGCTGGCAAGTTTGATGGCTAGTCTATACCCCAAATGGGTCTTACCTAAAAGTCATGTGAGCTGGAGAAAAACCCACATATGGTACTCAGTGGGATTCAGACCAAAAGCACAGCTCACCACGTGTGAAACATATTGTTGCACAGCAGGTTATCAGTAACATCAGCTACTTGCAGTATGGTACAACACTGGCGGAGTATGTACCATAGAACCACTGTGCTACCAGAGGACCAAACGTGCTGGGAGAAAAACCCCACTCTAAACACTGATACAGCAGGTTTCTGAGACTCAAAGGTGTCAACTTTTACAACATTGCTACACTTTGACAAATTTGATTAGTGGGTGTAATAGTGTATGGTTGTTATATACACAACTCAGTGAAAAGTACTAGTGACGATAACACATTCTTAAACACCTTTGAACAAACCATTTGAAGAAACAGATCCCTTGTTTAAAGCATGGAAGCAGTATGAAGAATAGAGAGTTCAGTTTACAGAGCAGGCATGGTTGGAGGTGGTTTCGGCAACTTTGCAAGAGTATCACATCACTCAGTTGATCTCCAGTTAATCTGTAGACCTGTTCATAAACCTAATCCTCCAGGGCTCTTGTGATCTCCAGATATCTCTAATTCTTTTTTTCTTTTTTGTTTTAACTTTGACTTAAATTCAAACAATTCATCACTCTGCCTGGCCAATGATGACTTGTACAGATCCTTTGTACAGTATACCCAATGCAGAGCAGACAGCTGGTACACAGCACATTTGTGGATCAGCAATTTTACCTTAGCACCAGCTTTACTCAAGTCAGGTTTTCAGGTTTTTCTTTCTGGATTTGAAAAAGGGCTAGAGAGTATAGTAGGGGAAATATTTCTGTTAGGGGTGAGATTGGTTCTTTTTAGCATTCACACTGTGCACATGGTTATGATATTGATGTCATTTCTATGGGGTTCCTCTTCAATACAACTTATCCATTTTATTCATATTATACCTAGCTTTACAGCTATTGGACAGCCCCTTCTATCACATATCACTGGCCATTTTTTAAATCAATAGATGGCACTTACTACTTCACAAAATGCAAGCACAATTTAGTCTCTGGCTTGTTCCATTGCTAGCAGAATGTGAAGTCTAACATTATAACTTCTTGTCCTGTGTTAAAGGCAATAGGCATTCGCCCCGAAATTTTCTTTGAAAAATCAGCAAAATCTTGCAAATCTCCTCTTATTGCATTACCAGCACCTCTTAAGATGTTTTGAACATAACTATTACAAACAATAGGTAAAACAAGGAGAAATTCTCCTTGAATTTCATGATTCACCAACAAAAATATTGTCACATGATCAAAATAGGCCAATCATGAACTAGAGTAACAGGGCACACTCACTCTGATTGGGGTGACTGCCTACTGCCTTTAACTTTTAAAGGAAGAATGCAGTCACCCCAATAAAGAATTGTATAGTATAGACTATACTATTTCCTGAATGGCTCTTGAGAATCATGTGACAGTATTTTTCTCACTCATTTGTAAAATTAACAAGGAGCAACTGCTTGGTTTACCTTGAATATGCAATATTTACAGTATGTCCTAAAATATTGTGAAAGATACTTGGAAGAGAAATAAGAAGAAATTTGTGACATTTAGCTATTGTTTCAAAATAAGTTTGGGGCGACTGCTTTTGACCTTTACAGTAACTTGGAACCTTTCTCACGGAAAATACTGTAACCAAAACATAGAACAAATGGAAAATGATCTGAGGGGAAAGTTAAAACTTTGGAAAGATTAATCACCAAATTGACCCAATTGTGGGAACTGTAGCACTTGTAAAAATGAGTTAAATGTACACACATACAAGTATAGTATGACTCATCCATTTCTCAAGGGTGCTGTGGCTAGTCAGTGTATAAAGGCAGTGGCATTTGAAGTGATGAAGCTTAGCAATGGGGAGGTTAGGAGTGTGATCCCCGGACGGGTCAAAGTGTAACTAGGTGGGTGTTTCATCTAAGAGCAATGTATGGTTTCCCATCTGAACTGGCTTTTCAAACTTTACCAAATTTGATCTAAATTGTTGAGTTGGTTAGCCACCTGATGTGAAGTTGTACTTCATAAGCCACAGGCTTCTCCCACATTCATGGTTGCTTACAGTAGCATAGTAAAACAACTGCCCTTCAAGGCAGAATCATTATTGTTGTTGTTGTTGTTGTCGTCGTCGTCACTGTAAATGTCTGTTTCTTGAGACAATCATGAGCACAACCATGATAGTTAAAATCTTGGACTTGCAGTGCGACATACTGTATGGTGTGTATATTGGAAGTAGGATTGTCAGGGGTTTCATTTTGCTGGTTCAGTCTCTTATTATAATTACAATTTCTGGATAACTACTCCCCACCCCTATCCCCCTCCCCAGGCAGTTTTCACAAAGACTAGTTTCCCTACTGTAGACATTCCTTCCTACAGTAGGACGATTCCAAATCTTAGGGAAGGGAAAGTTGTCCATGGGTAATTGTGGTGAGTGGGAGAATTTGCTTATAGGGAGCTTGCACCAAAGGTCAAAAGATCAAATTTAGTGAATGACACTGTGTGTGGAGGGCACATACCATATTGCTTTAGTACATGACCTGCAAGCGTCAGCATGTGCTTCTTGTCCTCCAGAACACGGTTGCATTCAGGGTTCCTGTCAAAGGGGGAAAGGGGGGATTTGTCCCCACCTTTCTAGAAGGAGGGTAACCCCCCCTTTTCATTTCCATAAAAATATAAAAAATTGCCAATATCTTTGTTTCTTTATACTTAAGAAGAGGACACTTTTGCAGCAATGTTTGAACTTACATAAATAAATGGCCTTTAAAACCCTTCAAATTGCACCTTATAGGGGCCGTGAAGCATATTTTTGCCCTCCTGAACCCACTCGTAACTTTGGCCAAGGACAGCACCAATTTGGACTCAGGGTATAGCAGTAATAACCCCCCCCCCTTTTTTTGAGTTTCTGGCAGAATCCCTGGCATTAGTTGACTTTTGCACATGTGAAACCTCCCTACGGTGTGAATTGGCCGGGAGGTTTCTGGGGGTAATTTGGTGGGAATTGTCCAGATAGATGTTGTCTGGTCACACCCTTGTTACAGCACCATGCAAACCTAACTTTATCTTTGGAAGTACAGTACCATCTCAGAGCACAAAAGTAGGTAAACCTTGGAAGTTCAGAACCAGTCCATAAATATACCACATGCAGTTGGCCAGTGCTAAGTAAACCTTCTAGATCAACAGAAAGATATTTATTTTACTGGCAGGATATTCCTCTTGAAGTTCACGTATGTTTGTTTTATGGTTTTTAGTTTCCTACCTGTTTGTGTTTGTTTTTCAACAAATTGTACAGTGCACTATGAAACAGTTCTAGGGTACCTGGTGTGTTTGGCCATACACTGACCTCATTTCTGTACTTCAAGATACTTCACAGAAAACCCCCACATCTTTTTTCTTGTTGGGGGGGGGGGGGAGAGGTATGTTTAGTGTACATTATTCAGGCAAGCTAGCACATACTTTCCCTCCCAGCTAGAGAACCATAGAGCACCAAAATATCATGCACAAATAATTTGGTTGATGATAAGACATGGCCTGGTACAGTAGCTTGTTATGCAGTTACTAGCTTAGTATCCATGGCTAAAAAGCATGTGAGCTCTTTGTTTCAGTGTGGTTAGTGTGGGGTTTGTCTAATACATTGTAGCAGGGATCCGGAGTTGCTATTCGATAAATAACAACTCCCTGATTGTTGTGACTTCTGTCATTATGTTGAATTCAACAGCAGATAAACATGATGTTGACAAGAAGGCCACCATCCAATTACCCCATCTGCACTGACATACCCGTGTGCTTTATCAGAATACATGTACCAATAGAGGGATTTTATGTTTTGTCACACAAGTGGAATTCCCAGGCACTGAAGGGCAAAACACATGCAGAAAGTGTATAATTTACAGCACATGCACACGGCATAACCATAGATACTACTGTGACACAAGGGATGTGTGCCCTTCAAAACCACAAGAGACACATGATCTTGCCCTTCAAAACCAAAGAGATGCACAATCGGTGATGCAGTGAAATCCCTCTATACAATGAATACCAAAGGACTTCTTTTGTCACTATCCTGAAATTGCTTTGGCCTAGAAACAAAACATCAAATAAGTTTTTGCACTCATTAGAATAAATTTCTTTGAGCCTTCCGAGGAAAAGAAAGTTATTTTAGTTTGAATTTTCTGTGAAATACTTTGATCAAACTTCCTTTAGCATTTATATCCAGAAATTGCTTTGGCCTACACCCATGAATCAAAACACCAAGTAAAGTTTGCACTGAGTAGAATAAATTTCTTCAGTCCTACAACGAAGAAAACAGGGCTGAAATTTAGCACTCGTCCGATCGTCCGTGACGGGTACAACTTGCATCGGACAACTACTTTCTCTCTTTGAACTTGTCCCCTGGACGAGTAGATTTTATTTGTAACTGAATAGTTCCCTACATCAGCAGGGAAGTATGTCATAAAAATCCCCTAAGAAGTGGCATTGAGACAATGGTATTGACTACCATTCATCATTGTAGCATGCCAATAAATATGGAAAAATGCAGAATTTAAAGTAAATGTTTGTTTTCTATGGCAGAGACAGGAAATAGAATTGTTCATCTCATGTTCGTCACTTTCATTCGGACAACTAAAAACTATTTAGGACAACCTAAATTTAGCTTCAGGTTGTCTGATGGGCAACCTGAAAATTTCCTTTAAAATCAGGCCTGGAAAATGTTATTTTATTTTGAATTTTCTCCAAAATACTTCGATCAAATGAAGCAAAATGTTCAGAATACATTACTAACAAGTTATAAAGGGACTAAGATCAGTTATTTTTTTCATTTTTCATTTGTGTTAGGAGTAATTTCTTTAACCAGGAATGGTCAATTTTACAAATCAAAATCCCCCTGTAAAACATTGTCAAAGTTTCGAAGTACAAATTCAAAGTCTGCAGGAGAAGAAAGTGAATTATGGCCAAAATTTGGAAAAAGAAGCTCTAATGCACTCCAAACAAGCATCGACCAGCATAGAGATTTCAAGTAAAATTTGTTGGACACTTTCCACATCTTCACCAAATATCAGATCCATATCTTTTAAGACAGCCCAAGAAAAAGCAGTCAGGCAAACTTTTTGCTTTTGCAACACCTTTTCCATAGCCTGCTGTTATGATCACATGAAACTAGTCAATCCAATTTAAAGTAGAAATGACATGGCCACATCTACATAATAGCAGCTCAGACAAGATCTATAGTGCCACTGTAAGTGGAGCAGTAAACCTTTGCAATGTTGGAATATAACAAAATTCAATGAAAGCTACAGATTGTATTTTGTAATCTTCATAATTTGAATATTTCTTTTCCTTTTCAGGGTCAGGAGACTGGGGAGAAAACACAAGATGTAGTTGACAGTGACACTGGTAAACCACCTGGTATCCTAGATACAGGACAGGTATTTTTACCATCAATTTTTAAAATGCCTAAGAATTGCCTTTCTGTAGTATGGAAATGCTATGCAGGACTTTACAAATGATTGCTCCCATTCCAAATCTGGTCCATGAGAGGATTCTCTCCAGCCCTCCCCCTCCTTGTTCCCTCCCCTCATCCTAAAAAAATGCATTAGACAAAGAAATGAAAATTTTGTGATAACAAGAAATTAATTGAGGTGTGATATTCAGTTTACAAGGAGAAAAACAGGTATAAATTATAATGTGCAATAAACAGTTGTAAATTTTGATGGCCTTCAGAGAAAAAGGAAAATCTTGCACGTGTGGCACAGAAAATTGCCATAACAAACCCGTGAATTATTTTATATAAAAGTATGAAAGGCAAATTTTCAGTTAAAGTACTGTAGCTTTAGTAACTTTATTTTCAAGAAAAAGGGTTCTCACAGAAAGAAATTCATGTTTTATTTATAATTTGTTCACCGAAACTTTGACATTTTCAAACGATGCAACAAACTGTCACAACTGTTGTAATGTGTCATATGTGAGGGAAGAAAGATATTGCTACTGTATAGTTTAGGGCTGAGACTGAATGGTTTAATAATGAAAAAAGCTGTTTTCTGTCTGTGCTGTCTTTGTGCCATTAAAATGTACATGGAGATGCAACCGCAGGCCTGAGCTGTTTTACTCAACAATGATAGATTAAGATCCCTGGATGAAAATCCATTGGAAATATCTTTTACTGTTCTCAACATCTATCTCTTCAAAGTTTGACCATATCTGAGATTTTCTCATTTGCTATGCAGAAATTGTGATTTGGGTTTTTGCACAGTGTCTGTATTCTTTTGTTAATCCTTTATATAATTATGTTTCAGTACTTAACAGCTAGTTTCAAGTTTGATGTTTAATGTGGACATTATCAAAGTAATAAATACTGTAGCTACTTCCAAAAAAACAGTAAGTCTTTTTCACACCTCCTTACCTCCTGTTTACCTGTGTACCATTATTGCCTGTAATAACTGTCTGGCGCGCCCCTCAGGACATGCTCACATTACAAAGTCCCTGGAATAAAGGTTAAACATGCAATAACATAACACATATTTAGGAGTCGATCCCTCTTTCCACTTTACAAATTTGCATATGTGCAGTAGCCCATGTTTATATCCATGATGTAAGTGCAAAAACAGACATCGTCTTTTAAAATGCTCAGTATTTGATAGATTTTTATGGGAAGTGTGACTATATTTTTTAAGGTTTTTAATTCTCTTTACATCATATAGGCTTTATGTCTTGGAAGAGTCATGGAATAACTACAAAAGAAAGAGATAATTTAGATTTACCTAGCATTTCAAAATAAACTGAGTTCAGTTGCAAACAGTATTCTGCATGCACTTTAGTACACTGTACAGAACTACAAATGCCAAAAGACATGCACTTACTGTAGAAAAAAAAGCTGAGGCACTGTATTGTGTGAGAATAGAAAAGTCAATATTACCTTCCCTATGAGGCTTAATATTTCACATCTCTGTGAATTTTAAAGATATAATATACTGGAGTACCTAGGCCTACTGCATGTACGGTACTCTTCATTTATTACAATGGATTAATGTTTAATCACTTGTGGGTTGTATTTTTTTATCTTTCTCTGGGGCCTTTTAAATTTCTAGTTGAGGTTTAAGTACACTAAGTTGTTCGCAATTTAACATAAATTGCTCTGGGTGTATTGTTTTTATGCAAAAGTAAAGTATAATAATACTGCTCAGTGTTTGGCTGTCAGGGTTTCAAATTGTTGAATGTGAGTTTCTTTCAAGATGTGAGGGTTTATCGTGTTGGTTGCAGTTGCTGAAGTGAATACTGATATATACTCAATATTTTGATGGTATTTTACAAATTTATGCAAGTTTTATCACAGCAAGTATTAAGCCTGGTTTTACAATCAAATGTTAGGATTATAGTGTACAATGTAGCAAATATCAAGAAGTGTTAAATTCCATTTTTGGAGACACTGAGTATAAAAGAAATTTATTACTTTTGGTGCTGTAGATGGCAGAGTGCATGTAAATGGTAACAACATTTGAAGTGGTAAAGTGTAGTGAAATTTAGGCTTGGACCGGGTTACCCTATTCTATTTAAGAGGTGTGACTTCTGGACAGGTGAGTCAAGTATCTAGTTAACTTCATAGCAGGGGTCGAACATACACATGCCTCTTTTCTCGTACAGTACATACTGTACTCTAACACCTGCAAACAATGATAGAGATCGTCCAATTGCACTGTATTTATGAGCCTCATATGAAGTTACTTCTCAAGTCAGGTGTTGATTGGTTTGAATTTATATATGCATATTCATATTGCAAGATGAAGCTTTAACTGTAAGATCATTCTACAACCTTCTCACTTTTACACAGTGAGTCAATGAGACTTCAGGAAGTGAGTTTTAAGGGAGAGAAATCACAGAAACTCCCATTGACTTTGGTTGCCTGAACTGCATGGTATTCAGACTTGCTTAAAAGTCAGTTTTCATTGAATATTTATGATTTGTTTTTTTTTTATGATGGTATATACAGAGTTCAACAAATACAGTAATTCTTGCAAAAGTTTGCGAACATTGGCATTGGCTCAATCCATAAATAAGGGGTCCAATGGGGTTTTTACTGACTTTGCCAATATAATTCTTAATTTCAAAGACATGGAATACAACAAACCAGTGTATCAGGTATTTTATTATACCTTATCCACATGGCTATCTTATGATATACACACTAAATTTTCAATATTGAGCATTTTCTAGAAAATAGACCATTTTGCTTTGGTGTCCCCCATGATTTTTTGATAACAGCTGTGACATACAATCATACAAATCTAATTTACCTGAAAAACATATTTATCATACACTGAATTGCTTTATTCATTTATCATGGTAAGGATATAACCAACAGTCAACATTTCCAAAATATCAGTATTACTGCTTCACCCATTTTTTCAAACGGGCACATAGAAAATTAAGTGACCAACATAACTTTTTGGTGTCCCCCTAGTTATGTTGGTTTTTTAATGTAGTTTTCATCATTTTTACAAATGTGGTCATTCTCAGGTGGCTAAAGTTCATTTTATGTAAGAATTAGGTCAAAGTCTTTTTGATAGTGGCACATTTGGAAAGAAATAATGAAAACAAACATTGTCAGGACATCCTTCATAATCGGCAAACTTTTGGTGTCCCCCCGCAGTGAGTTATGTTGGTCAACTTTGGTGCTTCACCATTTGCACAAACAGCTAAATTTTTTTGTGAATTAAGTCACATGTAAAGAATATAACAGAATGTAACTAGAAAACATATTCCCATGTCTTTTGAACCAAGTATTTATGCTGATGGACATTTGATTTTTTGGTGTCCCCCCATGATGCGATAGTTATGTCCGCCATTCTTGATGTATGAACAATAAAAGTTAAATGAAACTGGGGCTTTTAATGGTATCTTATTACAGCAAACAGTAGTTTCTATTGCATTAAAAGTTTCCAGGTCAACTCAGCATTTAAAAATTAAACTGACAGTTTTCATGTTAGGTGTTATGGGGACACCAATTCTTGGTGTCCCTGTTACACACGACAGTCTGAGTGGAGTAAAATGTCTTGCTATATCACACCTGTCCATAAAGAGACAGAAAATAAGATAGCAAATGGCAAGTCTAACAATGTAAAAGTATTCAAGAGGAAAATTTGAATAGTTGAATATCATTTCCCAGTTAAAAGCAGTCAAATTAGTACAAAATATGGAAAAGTGTGACCTTTTTGACATCTTAAAGTATTGAGAATACTGAAATGACCTTTTTTTAAGTTTTGGAAAATTCTTTCAAACTTTTTCCATGTTGTTCTTAGAAAGGGTGCTGAATCACACTCAACTGTGAATTTTCAACCATTTAGGATTTTCTTTGATCTTTTAGGAGGAGATTAAAGACTGCTTTGGTGTCCCTGTTATGTTGGTCAATTTTACAGGCACGTATATGTTTGAGTGAGCCCCCTCCTCCATACATAATACTGTATGTAAAAACATTTGTATTTTTTATAAATGCTGATAATACTCTATCACGAGTATAAATTTCAATCAGTGTAGATGATTTTTAAATTTTGACCTCACGTCACACTTTTGGACCCCTAATTTATGGATTGAGCCTATTACAAGTGCAGCCAATATAGGTGCAGGAGTAATACACGTCCACAAAGAATGCAAAGCACAGTGTCTAGTGACTGTGCTTTTCTCTAGATTCTTTATTCATTGGAAATTTGCTTTCCTAAGGCTGTGGTACCAAACTCCAAACAAATTGGAGTCTCCCAAGCCTAGTAGCAAAGTATTGTAAATGTTCATGGGTCAGTCCTTGGTCAAATTAGACTGAGAGTTGAGGGTTTTTCATCTGAGATCGAGATGGGGTTTACATCCAGCTTTTCCCATCCAAACTGAGTGACCATCTTAAGCACAAAGACTCCTAGTTTCAGGTAAATATTGAAATAAATGCTTCAAAGCCATTAGGTTGTAATTTACAAGCCCTTGTTGGCTTGCCATTTTAAGATAATGGCCATTGAAGGTCCAATTTTGTATTAAAATATTTGATGCTGTTCTTCAACATCTAGTTTTGTCAGTCTTCATTGGTTCATCTCAGCTTTAGAGGAAGTCATATCTTAATGTTGAGCATTATTTGTAACTTTTGTTGAGATAAAGAAAATATACTGAGCAACAAAACAAAGGTGCAGAATACATGCATGTATGAATCAAATGTAGCCCTATTGGCCTATAAGGGGCCACTTATTTATTACACCCCATAGAAATTTTGCAAAACACTTTACATTGGGCTTATGGATGGCCCAAGTGACTTGGTGGACAACTCATGTTTTGTTAGACAACTTAAAGGCCTATTGTCCAGCATGATCTGCTGTGAAAATTTAACCAGTAGGGATATAGGGTGGCCCCAACAACAGAATTCTCACATAAGAGGAACAAGTGGGAAGGTGAGAAGAAATTAGGGAAAATTTCTTGTTTTTCAGTTGTCAAATGTTATGTTGCAATCAAAGTCCTGCATGGCTTTGGATTCACAATTGATTACAGTACTTTTTGTACATGTGGTGAAAATAAATTTGAATTTATCTTTCCACTCATTTTAAATGTTTTGCTCATGTAATCTTTATTATAGAGGGAGATTTTACCAGGTACTCTAATAGTTGATTGCAAACTCAGGGCATAACAAAAGCATGGAGCTTGGCATAGCAAAAAGGTATTTTACTTTTGTGAAGGCAATGTTAATAATATTGAAGTTGTGACACTACAGTAGAGCAACTTTTTAGCCAACAGTAGGGCTTAATTTTGTGGAGGACTCCCCATTAGCAGGCATCTCAAAAGGGTATGTGGAAATTTTGCCATTGTTGTATGATGTAATATTAAACATGTCAATCAATAGAGTGATAATAACCATTGCATACGGAATGACTTAAATGTGTGAATATACATGTATGCAGTAACATGAATCTGTGCTTCACATCTGCTGGGCATACATCCAGAATCTGTAATTACATCTGGGTGTTTATTATTATGTATTGTTTATCTATGTGACAATTGAAATACCTTGTGGATGTTCAATATGTAATGGTGCACAACAATAAGTATGTACTGTCATTGTATGTCAAAGCTGCCACATACAGTAATGTATGTTAAGTATTAGAGATCCATAGTCGAAGGGAAACTATACTGTACAATCATCATGATACACAAATGATCCTAGCTATATGTCAACAAGGTATTGGCTCCTATTTGGCAATGTAAATGATCAGTTACAGTAGTTTCAAAACTTTGGTTTATTTGTATCAGAATTAGTTTCTAACCATATCTTGAGAATTAAATATCTGTATCAGTGTAATTATTAGCTGTGGTCCTTGTAATATCTGTACAAGATTAGCGTGTGACCGCAACTACAGTATCTCATGCAAAGAATGCTATTATGCAATCATGCATACTACGTTCCTAGTCCCCTTCTAGATCAATTGTGATATGATGACTGTTATATGTTCAAAATGTCTGATAAGTAGGGGTCAACCGATAATCGGATCGGATATCGGATCGGACCGATGTTAGGACTATCGGTAAAACATCGGATCGGCGAAATATAGCAAATTGCACTTGCCGATGTTTGCCGATGTTCCGAGCGTCGAAAATTCCATTTACGTACATCTGGAGACGTATAGTGATAGTGATTTCTTACAACAAAGAAATGAACAGATAAATAGGATTCATCATTTTATTACGACCGACAATAGCTCTTGTGATCAACTAGGGCTATCAATTTCAGTTTAATCTCCTAAATTCCGTATCAGCAGCGTGAACTGGCTCTATTGACAGGCACTGTGATATTCGCAATATGCACAAGCTTTTAAAATCCGTACGTAGTCTAGCGATCATGTCCACCCACTTTAAGTTTCAATTCACCGAAATTTATCAATGAACGAAACGAAGTGTGGAATTCACAGTCATTAATTGTATGTTTGATATAGGGCCGAAATGTACGCAAACACGGATACCTTAGGCATGTACGTGTTCTGTACAGAGAAGTTCAAGTGAAATGCACCATGAAAGCACAGTAAAGCCACTTGCATGTGTAGGTCCGTAATTGTATGCAAACACCCATTCATTAGGCTACGCACCTGCTCTGTAATGACGTTGTCGTACATAGCAAGAACATGGGGCGTGGTCCGGGAAATAACGGTGTTTTGCGATCGCTGCTTGTACGACTAAATTTCCAGTTGTTACATCATAGTTTGCAGTAGTTATGGCGGATGCTTTTTATGTAAGACATGCATGTTCATTTGTGTGAAATTAAGAGTGCCATGTGCTTTTATGGCTTTCGTAATAAACGATGTCTGCAACATCACCCCGATACCCAAAACTCCTACTAGCTGCATACTTTGCACACAGCAAGCTCTCTAGCTAGCATGGAACAAATATTTACGTATGGCTATACAGTACAATAGTACATGCATGCGTGCATTACGTACTGCTATATGAAATACTCAAAACAAATTTACACGTGTAAGCCTACACAATCTGTTTATGTGTAGGTAAAGCATGGTAGGATGGCGCAAAATGGCCAAGTACATGCACTGAAATATCACGGGCTCATTTCTGTTTTAACGTTCATTAGTGCGAGCGACTTGGGCTACGAACAGATAACGAAAGGTATTGCATTTTGTTAGGGGAATTAGTAGGCTTACTGTGAGTAGGTGAAAGTCAGTTCAATCACGGACTTATGTGCTATGTTAACGTATGAATGAAGAGTCACCGATAGTCCGCCGATTGCTTATTTTCGAAGCTTTATTTGGTCATTGAATTGTCATATAAACATCGTTTTGTGAATGAAAGGTATCAAAGCAAAACATGGAGGGGAAAATACTAAACTTCTGTTTTTTTTTTTTTTTAAAGGAAATTTTTTTAAGCCGATGTGCATGCATAGGCATGGCTCACGAGGAATAAAGAATGTTTGATCGCGCTGTGAAACGATGTAAAAGCATTGATAGTGAAAATATCGGATCGGATCGGACATCGGCCGATGTTGTCATAAAAACATCGGACATCGGATCGGCAGCGAAAAACCACATGGGTTGAGCCCTACTGATAAGCAAAGAGGTATGGGCCCATAGTCAAGGGGCACAGGGGGTGGTACAGTATCTCTACCGAAAAAGTTAGCTCTTCCCCCTCCTAGCAAATTTTTGAGACTCAAAATTACTATTGTCCCGTCACATCCCCTCTCCAAAAAAGTATCCAGCCCTCCCAGGGTTTAAAGCTATCTAGCCTTCCTCCAACACCTCGTCTGGATATGGGCCTTCGTGAAGAATTTATGTGCTTGAAACCACTGACATTGTTCACTTTCAATGTTGGTAACCCTGGATCATACACCTGGTGCTTATCCAAGATAACAGCTTCACGGGACCTCTTTAAATCTTGCAGGCATGTACTACCTGTAGCATATAGTGCAGATTTGAAAAAGATTCAAACTGGTTGAAAGTAGCTGGTAGGTTTCCTATAGCCATATGGTGGCTAACAAATCTGGCTCCTAAATACCTCCTCTTAACTCGATCAGGGTATCTATCACATTAAAGGGAAAATGCAGTTGCCCCAATTTGAGTTAGTGTACCTTGGTACAGTATCCTAATTCCTTAACAACTCTTCTTAATCATGTGACATTTTTTTGTTACTGAAGGTCCTATTCATGTTGAATAACTATAAGTTTACCTTCAGTATACAGTAAATTGCTTGCACACATCTTGAAAGATATTAGTTAGGAAAATAAGGGGAAATTTGTTCAGATGCAGGTATTGTTTTCAAATGAATTTGGGGTGACTTCTCATTCCCTTTAAAATGAATGTACAATCCCATCCCAGTCCAGATATTGACCATTTAGAGTGAGTGTATATCTGTAGTTGCAGCATTTCATTCATGCATATGTATTAATTTAAATACCCACACTTCTCAATTTTTCGTGCTCTAAGTTTCAGTATACTTTACTGTTGATCTGAATAGGGAAAGATGACGTGTTTATTTTAATTAGAGCATGAGGTGATAACCCTCATCTTTACACATTTACCTGGTCCAGGTTTATAGGTTTGCAATAAATCTGTTATTAATATCTGTATGTATATGCCTATCATACCTGCCTACCTGATATCACTGCAGTTGTATATTTATACAGATTCTATGCAGAATTGCTACTTAATATAGCAGGTCCAATATACAGTAACATTTCAGTACTGGTATGTTAACAGTAGGTCCTGGTCTGAAGGATGTTGGGAGGGTATCCTGAGATTTGAAGGTGTTGATACCAAGCCATTCTTGCTACCCCATCCTTCCTTTTGTGTGGTATATTTGCACTGACCAGTTACAATGTTACTAGGATGAACAAAGTTTCTTTCTTTCTATTCATGTGTATATAGTTTATCAGTTAGTGCTTGTAAGTTTAACTCACAAACATCCTGCAAATAGTTGTATTGTGCAGGGTACAGTATAATAAAGGTAAACCCCCTAGTCTTCTTTTAACAGAACTATAGGACTCTGACAAAAGGCTTAATTGTATCCTTGAAGCCACATGTATGTAGCACCAGCTCTGGTAGCACAGTATATTCAGGGAGTTGCTATTAGTCAAATAGCAATTCCCTGGTATGTTGTCAGATGTCTAGATCTTAAACTGTTTATTGAGTCTGTTTATACCATCCAGGCAGTCATTTATCTCCTTTGTCCAGGTACACTGTCTGGGTCAACTGTTATTGTGATCAAGGCTGAGTGATCTCATCTGGCAATTTGTAAATAAACTGATGCAGTGTATATTTGCAAATTAAGGTGGGGGACTTGCCAAAGAAACTGTCCAGTACTGTCCAGTATTGTCCAATTTTGGCAATTTTCCAAGAATGATGTGCCTGTTTTGGTACCTTACTGAGTTTAAACAAACAGGGTCCAGCTGTGTAGTTGCCAGGACCACCCTGCAGATGTGAATTATTCCTACACCTTTACTGGCTGCCCCTGTAATACCAACGTGTGCGAACTTTGCAAGAAGTCTTCGTCAGTCTACGCAAAAACTGTACACTTTTAACTATTCATATACATGATCACAACAAACACAAATCTAACTATTCAATGAAAAACTCTACTAAAGCAAGTCTGATTACCATGCATTTCTCACAATCAAAATCAGTGGGGTTTCAGAGTGTGCTTTTTCTTGTTTTAAGGGAAAATGCAGTCCCCCCAGTTTGAATTTGTTCTCCATTATGGAATTTCAAAAATGGCTCAATTATGTGGCAATATTTTTGTTACATGTTTGTTAAATTTGTGCAGAATAACTCCTAGATTTACCTTCAATATTTAATGTTTTTCTACAGAAATGTAATGAAAAATGCTTGAGAGTGAATAAGAGGAGATAAATTTGTAATATTTAGCAGATATTTCAACATGAACTTGGAGCAACTGCTTTCTTTCTCCCTTTAAAACTCACCCAGTGAAGAAGTCACATTAACTTACTGTGTAAAAAGTGAGGTAGTAGGACAATTTACAGCTCAAGCTTTGTCTGGCAATATGAATATTTAATATGTTGAAACCGATCAACAGTCGAGAGATAACTTCAGATTAGGCTCATGCATGAAAACTCTGTTGTTGTTTGCAGGTGTGAGAGTATGTATGTTAAAAAGAGGTGTACATACTCGACACATGCAGGGAACGTAAGCTGTGTAGCATATGTTTTGAGGCAGAGTTATTACAGTATGTTTTAGGCCTGCATGGATGTTTCGAGGATTTCTGAATGCTGGATAGTGTTGTCCAGACATTGAATGCCATGTCCTAGGGGAGGGGACTGTGGGGAGTATTTGTGGAAAAAGTTGGGAAGCTGGTAGTCACTCCCTCAGGAAATTTGAGGTTTTTGAGAGATGGTTTGGCAATTGGTAGGAAATTCCTCGTTTTGTACATGAAAATAAGCACAAAAATTGTAGAAAATTTGACTCCCCTTCCAGGGTGCAAACATTTTTCCCAGCCCTAGAAGGGAGAAAATAAAATACTGTCGGTGTTTTCCTGTGCCAGATGGATACAGTGTTAGAGAGCATTCAGGGTTTATTTATTCTTAGTGAAGGCTGGAAAATTTTACTGACCAGGACAGGGATGCCTTCAGTAGGTGGCATCTAGGTACACCTGGTGGCCTACAGGGGCATAAATTCATCATCTATGCCTTGATTTAGTTTCAGTCCTAGAGCGGTTCATTTTTTCAGGAAAGGTGGTCAAAATTTAACTCACAGCATTTCCCAGAATCCCCTCCCACTTGGCTGCTAGCCTGAGTAGCCCCCCTTCCCCCCCCCCCTCCTTGATTGCAAAGTTTGAGTTGCATGCAGTTACGCTATCATGAAACATTACATTAATGATGCATTAGTACTTATCAAGTTTTATGAAGTTTTCTCAATTGAATTATGTAACATATCCCATATGCATATACTGATTCTTTGTGTATTCATTTAAGTGTATTCCTTTTATTTGATAGTTACTGCCATGTGAGATATTATCCAATCATTAACAACAGTATGGTAGTATGTAATACAGTCTAGATGTTCTGAAATGTGCAACGCATGGGTGTCAGGGTCATACAAACTAGAGGGGCAGTGAGCTGCAACCCTCTTCCTGATTTCCAGATAGGCTATATTTCTCAGGCAGACTTGTGAAAAAAATGCAAAATTTTTTTTTAGTAGGTATATAAACTAGCTACCCCCCCCCCTCCCAAATATTTTGTATGCTTATGTTTTACTTATGTTGTTAGGGGAATAAGAGGAGATTCCAGTGGTATTGATGTTTTCAAAATTAAGTTGCTGCCATCAACTGCCCATAAATCACCCTTAAATAGTTATTTTGAGAGTCAGGGACATAAAGCCTGCAAAGTAGAGTATTAGGTTATACTGACAACAAAATGACCTGGGTGGGGTATTGGGTAAAATGGAATCAGTGTTTTTACTTGTTCTTCTCGTACTTTTTTGTTTTGTTTGAAATTATAGACACGAGAAAATGAGGTGAAAGATCAACCTGACAGGGTGAGAGAAAGAGTACCCACAGAAGAAAGAGAGGGGAGGACACAAACACCCCCTGCGGCCTCACTGGTTTCTCCAGAGGAGGAGGAGCAGGTCTTTGACAGGTAATTGCTTTCTGTAGAGAAAAGTACCAAATGCTGGGACATAAACATGCAGGATTGTCTCACAAGTAGTGTTATAGCTATGGGGGTGGGGTATGGGGGTGTGGGGGTTAGTGTGTGATCCTCCAGCAAAAGCTTTGCACCTACATGTACCAAGGGACCCCTTTTCCTTACTGGAAATTTCTTAAATGCAAAAATTATGCCTTTTCCTCAATTAATTTTTTGAATATGGTGCCATCTACGTTAAATTTCTGTATCAGAAGGATATGTCACAAATTGGGCACTCATATTGAGTGATGCAGGATAACAGCCAAATCTACATGGTCAGACGACAAGGTCTGCAAAAACCCGGAGAACCCGCAGAACTCCAAAATCTCGGAAAGACTCCCCAAACTAAACTAAGTGGAGGGAACGCTGAGGACCGACATAAAAGGGTGGGAAAACTAACACCAAACTAAAAACCCGCAAATGAAAGGATACTCATCCAAAAACCACTGTCGACATTGAGAAAATAGGTCTGCTACTGGTAGACTTTGGAAAAAACTCCCTGGATGAAAGAAACACCTCGACAAAATACAGAAAATACCAGAGTCTGTAAACATGCATTGGATTCACGATTCACAATCCAGGGAGTTTTGGGGATTTTATTAGATGAATTGGCATTCTTCATGTGGACCAGCCCCCTCCCCCTTTAACCCATGCAAAAATCCCTAGCTATACCATTGCTAGGGGATGCAGAAAAGTGTGCAGTAAAATTGTAGTGATGGGAGGAATAGGGTATCATCATGTTTGTTGCTTGTTCACATATTTATAGAGATATAGTGCAGTGCTGTGTGTTTGAAATTTGGCAGACTGACCACTCAGAAGAGGCAAAGACAGGGGCAAAGGAAGGAGGCTGGGCGACCCAACCCCTCAGTCAAAAATGTGGAGGGCAGAAGTATGCTTCCACCACCTCAATTCAAGGACAAAAACCCCTTATTTGTTCCCTTTTTATAAAAAGTCAAAATTTTATAGTAATTTTCCTTAAAATTTGCCCTATATATTGCAGCAGATTGCATCTAATGACCCTCAAATATTCAAAACTTTTCCAAAGCATAGGCTCCCAAAGACCCTTCTCCCAGGATGACAGTTTGAAACAGTGAGTTCCAGCTTTAGTGTTTTATCTTTTGAGCCGGATTCTTGGAGGGTTTGCTCCAGTTTGAGATTCAATGCAAATTCTTAGAGTTGTTTACAGAGGCAGAAATGAAAAGCGAGGACTACAATTAGTTTGGAGATATGCAGAGAAAGACAAGCTTGGAAAAGTCTAGCAGCACCCTGGTCAGTGCATGAACGTACTACCTCCAGGGTATTACTTCCATGGTCAGATGGAGAACCTCTGTGGCTCAAGGACTTCATTTTCATACTGAGATATTTGAAAGGTGCTTGAAATATCCTGAAGTCCTATAAAATGATACTGTTGACCAGGAAAAAGTCCTTGAGACATGGCCAGCTTTGGGGAAAACAGAAAAACACCTTTGAGAGAAACTAGAGAGTAAATAGTTTATACGGGTTTCAGTAAAGGGTGAGTTAAAGTTTTGGCCATGGTATAATTGGGAAACAAACTTCTTTTTGCCACAAACATCATCTTTATCAGTAAAATGGAAAATAATTCTTGCATTTTGCATTCAAGTTGCTGTGTATTAGATAACAGCACTGTGCTGTCTAGGTAATTACTGTGCAGTTATTTTCATTAGGCTCCATCCTTGCCAAACAAAACAGAATAGTGTGAAGTCACCATCATGCTAGCCACATCGAGCTGCCATGCAGGCTAATATTAACTGAGTGTATGCCTTTGGCTCCTGATGCATTACACATAGCCTCTCTCAGCTTGCTGGTGATGGTCAAAGATAACTGTCACGCAACTCAAAAGGTTTTCTGAAAGGCTCTCTAATCTCCACCCAGACTAAAAAAAAATCCCCCTACTAAGTTCATTCTAGTCCCTCCCCCCCATTTAAAAAAAAAACACCTGTCTAGTACATCTCTAAGACAGAGCCACAGTAGCCTGCTGCTTGCCTGGTTTCAATTGCTTGGTGCCATAATGACACACAATGGTGTGTGAGCTTAATGTGGAACACAACTGACTGTACAAGTCACTATAGACCAGTCAGAGTGAAGCTATATTGTTTGAATGAATGTCAATCTAAGTGCAGTCATCAACTGTATTTAGAACTATAGGGCTATTCTTAAATATGTTTGGGCGATGAATTGCTAGCAACTCCCTGGTTTGGGAGGATGCCATATCCCCTTTAATATTAACAAACATTTTAACTATCGCCTATTGATATGTCTCTGCTTTGTAGTGCTGTACAACTGTGTGTGAAGTGTATTGTCTCCGATGTCATGAATGAAATGTGTACACTGGTGTACCCCTCAGTCCCTTCTGTGACTAACAACTTAATATAAAATGACACACCCCTCAGTTGCAGAACTGATGCACAAGTTGCGATTTTGATGGACATGCAGGTCACCAGATTGACTAACAAATTATGAACGATTACAGTTGACAGCTCTGTACAAAGTGTGACAATTGACCCACAATGATCCAACCCTTGGTCACTGTAGTGACTGACAATTGAGGAAAAGTGACTCATGTCTCAGTCACTCTGGCAGCTGACAATATTGGTTCAATTACAGACGTGCGTCACACTGTCGTTGGTTGATGACCCACATTTGACTGACCATGTGGGGGGTGGGGGGGTAGTGTTGTGCATCATTCCATTGAATTAGTGCATAAACATGGCTGTGCTGCACTAGGGAGTACCAGGGAAGTGTCATGTTGCATTGACCATCCAAGCTGTGTGTAGTGTTGTAAGATGGCACTAATGTTTTGCTTGGTAATAAATATTTGATAGTGTTATAATCCATCCAGTTGCTTTGTGGCTATGTCAATAAAGTTCCTGTCAGATTTCTTATGGACATGAACTGTTTCAGGCTTGAAATCATATTTTGTTATCTATACGTTGATGAGCTGAACAAAAAATTGTCCACAGGGTACTATAGACCGAGTTGTAAACTGGCTTGAGACCTCTGTTTAATCCACTAATTTCAGTATGATTAAGGTGAATTTTACCAAAAGCAGTTGTATTCTGAAGTTGGCTTGGTGATGTTTTGAATTTTCTTTCTGTGTCTTGTAAATAATTAGTAATGATCCTGTCCAAGAGAAGAGTCCAGAGGAGAAGGATGAGACAAAGCAAAAATTAGAAGAAACAGAAGAGGATATAACTGAGAAACAGGATACAGAATCAGAACCAGGAGGAAAAGAAATCAGGTATGCACTGTAACTATGACAACCTGACTGGAAATGGAGGGTTGGTAATTGTTTGTTCCTGAGGCACCTTGTCAAAATTGTCAAGCTGCAGCTGCCTCAGCCAAGCTGCAGGGGCTGCAGCTTGCCATGTTTTGTCACTGTACAGAAAACAAAAGCAGGTTCATTTTAAACCTACCATTGTATTGTGTATAGTGACAAAACATGGCAAGCTGCAGCTGAACTGAGGCAGCTGTGGCATGAGCTTGTGACATCGGGGTTAATGAAATAGTTCTGGTAATGGGGAAGTCAGGGTCATCTGTGAGGTTGTGCCACATTGTGATCTAGCAAATTTGTGTCCCAAATTACCTAATTGAGCTAATGTTTCTATCGTGTAAGTGCAGGGCATGGTTACATGGGAAGCAGAAAGAATTTTGGTTAAGTTTATTAACACCATCTTCTAGCACTATGGGGATAAATTTAATCAGTTTTCATATACTTGTCTGGAAAATTAGCCAAATGTCAGGCTTTCTTCAAACTCATTCTTGGTTGTTGTGTACATGACCTACCCTCCATGGTTCAGCCAATATGGTCAGTAAGTTTGGATGGGGTAACTTAATCAGCATAGATAGCTCTCCATGGATTAACCTTCCTTTGCCCCAGCTGGAAGTCTTACTTCCCCAGATTACTAATGTACTGTACCATTCCACAACACACCTTGTCCTTTAGGGATAAAATTTTGGGAGTAATTACATGAATGAAACATGGGTCCAAGTGTGTGTGCATAGATTATTTGTCTTGGATAACGGCCACCATTCTTTGACTCTGCTGAGAAATAAACCTGACTTCCCCTGCTTTAAATTTCACCTCCATTATCAACTCAATCATGTCATCCAAAACCAACCACGCTGTAACGAATGATTCCAAGTTAAGCTCAAGAACCTAATTTTGTCATATTGTCATCTTGGCAGTTATCATGTTTGATGTAGGGGGCTTACTTCCTCTTGGAAACTAACTTCTAGCAAACAGTCCGAATCTGCTGGTACCATCTAAAATATCTCTGTGACGAGATTTCTCATTCTACATATACAGTGCCTGTGCTTTGGGCTGATATCTGGTTATGTTATCAAGTCAGTCTAAGTGCATCGCAGAGTATACAAAGGTTTTCTCATTTTTCATTGTATAGTTTAGACACATGTGGGATAGGGAGGTAATGTTTCATTTCCTGTAACAGAGTTTATGCTACTTTTAGAAAAATAAAATCTCTAGTAGAGATATTTGGTAAGATGGAAACATGGCTGACCCGTTAACAGAAAGGTTCAAGCTGAAATTTGGTATTGATAATGTAAAACAGTAACTTATTCTTTAGAAGCATTCTGGTGAAAGTTGAAATCAATGCCTATGTTTGGTTCTCAAGATCAGGTTAAGTTAACACATTTTCAGCCCAAAGTGAACTTGAAGCAAGCACGTGTGATATTCTATTCTCAGTTGAAATAACTCTTTAGCTTTTATACGGTGTACAACTATATCTTTACTCCATAACTTCATACTTTCGTATAAATTTGTGAATGCTTAAGGCATGGGAAATTTACTACTACACATGCCGTGCAGGTAAACTCACATCCCAGTCCAGTTTGATGGTCAAAAACAACAGCTTGGAAACGAAGAAAACAAATATTGCTCATCAGTGTGAGGAGATATCATCACTCTGGCTTGCATCAGGTTTGAATAGATAGGGGACCAGATTTACAGTATCTGCTGTTATCTAGAGAACCATATATGATGAGGACATTGAGTCTTTAGCTGGAAAGGTGGGGTTGAAATCGTGGCCAGCTCATAAAATAGTTGCCTTCTTGCTTGGTACCTGGCATAAAAGATCAGAGCAGGAATGCAAATGTTTTGTGTGAGTTTTTGACCGTGTGTGCCAGAATGGCAGCCTATTAAGTACAGTGAAGTCCCCAGAGGTTCAAGAATGAAATATGATCAAAACGAAACTTTATGAAGCATGTTAGGTTCATCAATCATTACCGACGTAAAGTGCCATATAAGGTGGGAAGTTGTATTATTTATTCATGACTGAGTAGATCTACTCATATTCCATGGAAGAGTTGTATTAAAGTAAATGGATGATAGTCTTGACATGTCTTTTCAGTGTTTTCTACCTCTGTCCCTGCATCCACATCTTCCCCATTGAACGAATTCCCCTCCTACAAATCCTTCCCTACATCCATGTAGATAGATTGCTTTAGCTTCTTCAGCTCATCAGACAAAAAAAAATTTCTGCCAGGTTGTTCTTGAGAACTTTTCCATGTCTTTGATGACTCTTTTGAGTGATTGGGTGGAAGGTTTTCTTAATTTCTCCTTCCCTTCCCCTACCCTTTTTATTCCCTTCCCTTCCCCTTCCTCCCCTCTTTCTCTCCCTTCTCTCTTTCCCTCTCCCTCCTTCTCCCTTTTCCATATCTCCCACACCCCCACCCTCAAATGATACAATAAAAGCTTTACAATCACTTCCTCTAGAGTCAACTTGCCCCTTGTTTTTACACTCAAAAGTGCATATTTAATAACAGTACCTGTAAAGTCTGTACATGTTTAGGACAGAACTGTTTATTTATTCAGCTGTGTTTGTTGGAAGTAGCTGTCATTGTTTTGTGTGTAAATCTCTACCATCTGTGTAACATAATTTGTCAAAAGTAAGGTAGGAATTTCACCCGGGTGCGACAGCTTGTGAAATTACATATTTACATCTGACGATAATCCCTATGTAAAAATTGATCTTAGTCACAGTGATTTGTGAACCATCCTCTGGAGGAATAAAGGAGATTGTACAGTATGTTTTACTGGGGAACAATAATTATTCTTACTGTGATTGCTGCCTGTAGCGCAAAGAGTCAAAGGTATTTTAATATTCAAATAAATTCGCAATGTACCGTAGTAATTGCAAAATCAATTAACCATCATCAGCAAAATGATGTCATAGAAACTTGTCATAAGGTTTTGGCTGATAGATTGCTTGTGGAATATTATTCAAGAATAAGGCAGTACCTGTAGCAGATCATGTGATTATACATCATAGCTCTAGGCTCCAGCTAATTGGCTTTTCTGAATATATACTTATCTGTGTTTGCATAACAATGTGCGTATGTGATTGCGTTCCAGTTTCCTTTGCATTTTTTAGAACTCTGCAAAAAAAAGGGCCAATATGTGGGCAGTTTTGCTTTTTTAGTAGCTGGCCTACTTATTGACTTAAGTAAGGAAATAAAAACTTGAAACCACTTATCCCTTTTTCTAGGCCTTAACAGAGAATATGAAGAAGCATCTGTAGGTTATAGCAATGTGGGGATGAGCAGAAGGAGATATCACTGATGCCTGTAAATTTTCTCTAATTAAAACTTTAAAATTAGAAATTGTGAAACCAGTTTTCATTAAGTTATTAAGATCTCTTCCGAGTTGATTTAATGGGTTACAATACCAATATGTTGCATTATGTTGTATATTTCTGTACATTTTTAGGAATGTGTATTTGAAAATGAGGGTACATCGAAGATTTTGCAAAATTTACAAATGTTGATCTGAAAAGGGCAGAATTGTAAGTGGTTTGATATAGCACAGACCTGTACAGAAATCTAGAAAAAATTCAGGACATAGTTGTATTCTTTTGTCTTCATGCAGAGTTGAACTCTCACTTCATTGACCATGTGTGCAGATGTACCTAAACGCGATTCTAATGTATCCCAGTGTTCTCAAGAATTCACTGAAAGATTCAGTATAATGCATATTTTTCTGTGTCCCTTGTTTTCTTGCAGTGCATACATAACATAGAGTCGTCATCTATTTGAAGCTGCCAAACTGCACAAAAGTTCTGTTCACCATCCAACAAACTTTTAACACCTCCAAAAATTTTAGTGGAATTCCTCACAAAAGCTGTTGTGTGCATAGAACTTTAAAATTGCTTAATCATGGATCACCCAATATTACCCTAAAGCTCTGTGTAGCCTTACTGGATTAGTAGTGCCTGGTACTGTAGCAAGTGTTGTCACTCCAGCTACTGTAGCCCAGTATTTTGAAATGCTGTGCAAAGCAACATACCATCAATTCTTTGTCATTACACCCTTCTGTGGGTAACAGAACATATCTAAGGTTTTCTAGTCTTACAGGTACGAATAGATCTAGGTTTGCTTGGAGAGCAAGAAGACAGGAAACTTAAAATAGATGGATTTCTCTTGAATTGAAAAATGACTGGTTTTTCTATTTGGAAATGTTTATTGTTTCTTCTGTCTTTTATTCATTGTAGTCACCATCCTGTTGAAGTTGTTGGTGGGGAAACGGAGGATGACATGGTAGAGCACCAACCAGAGGAGACACAGATAGCTCCTCCTAGTATTGCAGTAGAAGAAGTTTTGGAAGATCCAGGACAGATGCAGATGGGAGATGTTACAATAGAAGCTGGTGATAAAGTTGGAGGAGATGAGAATATTACATCAGAGGTTGTGAGTGAAAGTGGGGAACCATCAGAAGCAGAAAAAAGAGCAGATGAAGAAGTAGGTCAGGAGGAGGAGGAGAAGAAAGAAGATGGGGATGAGGCGGGGGTAGAGGGAGATGAGGGAGAGAAGGAGGAAGAAGAAGGCATACCTGAAACCATCCCTCCTTTTGATGAGTGGAAGGCAAAGATGTTACAACAAGCACAAGAGGAACAAGACAGAATGTATGGTGAGTGGAGGGTATAATTACTAGACAATGTTAATTGTAAAATCAGTATGGTGATCAGTGTTTCCGCTAAGCCGCTATGCCGTGATTTTGATGCAATGACTTTTTGACATGACACACTGATGTTCATGTCAAAAAACTAAAAAAAATTGGGTTTTATTTGAGTTGATGCAGTATGATCCCATGACAATGAAATTTCCAGTGAGTCAAGTTTTCTCATGTTGGGTAAATTGACCCAATGGATAATTTCTTGAGGAAACACTGATGGTGATACTCAATACAACTGCTGTAAATTTTACATAATGAGCTCAAATGGAAGGGGTAGGGTGAGGGACTCCAAGGGTCAGATTTTTACACTGTCAACCCTTGGTGCATCTGGTTGCCAGCAAACTGTCTTCTGCTAAATTTTCATCCTTCTTTTTGCATTTTACTTCTTCTGACTTTGGAAGAAGTTTAGGGATAAAATGAGGTACCTCCATACATTGTGTTTGTCCATGAGTCAGCCCCTTCTGGGTTAATCAGGAACTCACCAGCACCTCCCTGGTTAAAGGCAGTGGATTCCTTTCATTTACCTCACTTGAAGTTCTGTTTAGTCTGGCCTGGATTTAAAGGAAATTTTATGGTCATCCATTGGACAAACTGTCTACCTTTTCTGGGTGTGCGAAAGAAAATTTAGTTGTCCACAAAAAAAATATATATACAGTAACCCTAGAAGCAGTCTGTCTACTTGCTGCATGGGCTTTGATTGTCCAATGGACAACCAACCAAACATTTTTTGGTTGTCAGTCAAAAATTTTGGTTGAAATGGGCGACCAGACAACTGTTAAAATGGAGCCCTGTCAGTTTCAGGTTTCAATTTCAGTGATACCTCCATTCAGTATGTGGGATTTTCTGTTGACAAAATACTCAATATATTTCGCTCCTACTTACCTCCCCTATCACTACTATTGGACAGTCCAATATAGGGCTCATAGATTCGTAAAACAGGTAAGTCTTGGAGATTTAAACTATTTGCTGACTTCAGAGATCTCTAGGCATACATAATGGTGTATTAACATTTTATGCAATTTCATAAACCATCATATACCAGCATTTGGAGAGTTTCGGTTTGAGACGCCCTCCTCTACAAGCTCATAACTTTAATACAACCTTGATTATAGAAATCCTTGTAATAGTACCAGCACTGTTGACCAGTAAAGTGAAACGATCAGGCGGGAAAAGAACCTGGGAAGTAATTTATGCGCACAAAACTGTAAAAACCTCATTTCAAGCACAGGCAATAAAAATGAGAGTGTGGGCTAGTGTGTCATAGATTCTTTGCGAAAATTTATTATAAGAAACAAAAAGTGTTTGTAGAAGTGGGCCTGCTGAAGGAGCTGTAAAAAAATTTGTTGTACACACTTTATGTCCTAGTCTAAGGATGGTTGGCACTTGGCTGTTTAAGCCATTAGACTTGCTGTAAGTGTCACACATCTTGTTTTCAATTTGATGTCATTCTTTCGTAACATCAGTTTTAATTGCACTCTTTTTGCAGATAAAACTTAAGAAAACCTGTGGCCGAGTGTGGTTACTAGCCTAATTATGCCATAACCATATTATTTACTGTTAGGTCAAGTAAAAACACAGAGTATTTGGATGTAGGGCATACTGTTGATAGGCAAAAAACAGAATGATGTAGATGTGCAGTACTGTAAGTGTCTATCATGGCATTTGATACTGCAGGTTAAGTACTTGCACTAATAGATAAGAAAATAGCATAACCTTTATGAATTAAGGGCCTAGTCATATCGATTTAAGAAAGGGCTTGGTCATATGGATTGAAGTAATGGCCTAGTCATATGGGTTGAATATTGTGGTCATTTCAAGTTACTTTAACCATCACTGATACGGGGCAAATTATGAATATTTGTCAGATGCTCATATTGAATTCCAGTAATCAGTCTATCACTTCTTGGTTTGTTAGTTTGATTCCTACGTAGTTCATTACATTGTGTCCTGTAGCAAGATGTCTATTGCAACTTCCCCTCTCCAATTACATGCTAAACAGGAACCTTTGCTGTTAAGGCTTCTTGTTATTTGGGTGCACCATGTAACTACAGCACCCTCTGGAAGATTATGGGATAATAGTATTGTTGATTAACTGGGCAAATTTTCCTTGAGACCTATCACTGACACAAAACATTCTATAGCCTGCCCTAAATTGTTATAATTATATTGTGATGTCAGTTACTGCCGAGGTAAGTGTCACCTCCCAAGATATAAGTACTTAATAGGCCTTTACAACAGGTTTTTTGTACATGTATACTGTACAATATACAACACACAAAACTTTGAATTGTTGATTGTTGGATACTTTTAAGAGAGCATGTAGGGCATTACAGTTAACTTAGGCTAAGGGAACATAGCCTACACCCCTGGTAGGGAAGGGCAGTCTACTCATTGTGTTCCTGAATATTTCATTGGGCTTTCTTACCAAAGGAAAAAGTGACAGACCTTTATGCTTAGTTGCCTTCCTGGCTGACTCTTAAATGACTTATTTTCTGCATTGAGGACCATTAAGCTATGTTCCAAGCCCCCGTCCTGTTCATCACATCTCATGTTGTGTACAGCAAATAAATGCACCCTTGTCTGCTGGCTGCTTTGATCTATTCTTGGATATGACCCTTAAGTATTCCCAGTTGTTCTGTTAAGGACCATGTGGACCATCTTTGGTTAGCATTACCAGCAGATATCACGCCAGTCCTGCAACTTTGTTCTGTTATTGCAGGTACTTATGAGTATGATACAAGTGAAGAATAAGTTTGATAGAAGACTGACAACAAAATGCAAATACCATGTTTGTCTCTATCTCTCACAGGTAAAGAAAAAGAGATGCCACCAGCTGTCCCCCCTCGCCAGTTCAACATCAAAGACAGCAAAAATTATGCTTCATCGGACTGCGGGGCCAAAATACTTAGTGCCAACAAAGAAGCGCAGAGTGCGAGTCATATTTTAAACTTCAATCGAGATGAATACATGATTAATCCATGCTCAGCTGATATTTGGTAAATAAGTACTGTTATGACACTACAATTTGTTGAACACTGTTAGGGAAAACTCTTAAAATATATGAAAATGTGTGTTTCATTGTAACTTGTTACATGCTGTATTCTTTAATTGATATTATTAATATATGATCTGGCAATTTTTATATTAAACCATACTATAAGTTCAAGCTGATATTAAGAAATACTGTACACTAAGACATAGACTACTGTGCACTACTACAGTGGAGTGTTGTTTCCTTTATTGTACGTGAGGTAAAATATTGGGACTTAACGTCAAACGTAGTCATAGTAAGCATATGTATGAAATATTGTATGGCAGATATCAGATGGGTAGTGTCAACATTTCAGGTAAATTTTGCTGATACCAGTACATACATATATGCACGCATGCACACACGCATGTACGTACGTATGTATGTACATACATACGTACATATAATATTTGTAATGCCCTTACACACAGATCTCAATGCAATACAAGCACAGAGAAAAAAGTAATGAGCTTGGAGAGAAAAAAGAAACACATCGAACAAACAGATAAGACTTGAAATGCTTTTTGAACCCGTCAGTGGTGGGGCTTCTCCAATTGATTGTGAAAGGGTATTCCAGAGCCGTGGGCCTGCTACTGTGCGATGAAGGCAGAAACACCAGTTGATGTATTTGTTTTCGGGACATGAAGCGTAGTGCGATCAGAAAAGGACCTAAGGGATTGATAATGGGTGTTAGAAGTATTATGTAAGACAACATCAGCGATTAGATAAGATGGTGATGAGCCAGTAACACATTGATACATGAATACAAATAATTTAAACGTAATGCGCTGATTGACAGGTAGCCGATGTAATCTAGCCAGGTAAGAGGTAATGTGCTCCCTCCTTTCGGCTCCACATATCAAGTGTGCGGCCTTGTTTCAAATACGTTGGAGCTAACTTAACTGGGCCTTAGTTATTCCAAGGAGTGGTGAGTTTCTGTAATCAATACAGGACAAAAATGATGAATATCAGCTGATACTGGTATTGAATACTGTTAATCGTTACAAAACTATAATGAAGGTCATATCTTCAAGCCATGCAGGTTGTACGTGGATTGGTATGTCCAACAAAGTATCTTCAAACTGCACACACTGTTAGGTACCAGAACTATGTGTAAGTAGTACATGAATGGTGCTGTCTGTTTTTGGCCTCCTTAGCTCCTCTTCTACCTATGTTACACTTCTAATAGTAATGCAAAAAAAACTACCATGTTGGAGAAATAAACAAGATGCATGTGCACCTATAGAGGGATTTCATGTGACGTCACGCGAGTGGGATTGGCAGGCACTGAAGGGCAAAACGCATGCACAGTAAGGGTATTTACAGCACACACACTGCATAACCATAGATACTACTGTAACACAATGGACACTTGCCCTTCAAAACCAAAGAAACGCACAATCTTGCCCTTCAAAACCAAAGAGACATGGGATCATGTGACGTCAGTGAAACCCCTCTATACACATGAAGTGACCAGTTAAAGTTATGCAGTGGTACCACAGGTGGGTGCTAAACTTACATGCTTGCATGCTGTGAAACATATGAACAGAAGGAACTGATTGTACCAAGAAAATACATGGAAGAATTTCTTTTGTGTCATATTCAATTTTTTTTTTCTTTTTTTGTTTTTTTTTTTTTGCAGGTTCATCATGGAACTTTGTGAACCAATTCAAATCAAATTTCTTGAGATTGCAAACCTGGAGTTATTTTCTTCTGTGCCAGAGAGCTTTCGAGTTTACACAAGTGACAGGTACAATAATTTGCCTACAAAACATGACAGTGCTTTTATTTTCTTAGAGAAATTTAAATTTCCAGAAAGTAGTAATGAGGGACTGGTGAGGAATCCCCAAAGTGTGTCTATCAATTACCACTGTACATCTGTATGCCATTAAAGGGCAAATCTCCTCATCCCAGAAAGTTCCATATCTCCCACCTAAGTTACTTCTAAGCTCCTACTTGCGCAGACACAAACCTAGCTTATTGCTTAAGGTCGTATCCTGGAGAGCATACATGGCCCTAATGTGTAATCAGAACACTCTTTGTGCATGCTGTGTAATGTGAGCTACTTTGCATCTTTTGAATTTTATGTCAATCAAAGAGCAGTCACCAGTTGAGACTTTTGGTTTCCCCAACCAAAAATGTACATGGGGTGATGAGCATTTGTTTTTAAGGAGGGTACCATTATTTAAGTGGGTAAGGTTATGATATTATTGGTTAATCTCTTAAAACATGGATTAAGAGAGTGTTTCTCTTAATTAGGGATGGGAATGTCTGAAATGAGGGCTATATACAGCCCACAAGACCATTTGATTCAGCTTGCAAGACATTTTATAGATGCAATTTAAGTCTTGAAGTAAAAGATATTATTTTGGCCCACCATTTAGATCTGGTTACCGTTTACAGTATATGTTACCTACCTAAATGCTTAATACCCATCATTATACTAATACTAAATTGTGACAGGAATCTCTAGCTGGAGGGCTCAACATAGCCTATGAGACTATTTGATCTGGTATGCAAGACCGTTTATGAGACATGTTAGATAAATACCTTTTATGCTATGTAGTATTCCTATAAGTATAGTACTACACCACAGACTATGCACATTGTAGCATGCGGTGTTACATGACGGTCTTGTCAGGGAAGTGACACTCAAGTGCCTTCATGCACACATACTGGTGCTGTGGCCAAGTGGACAAAAGTAGTGGCATCACATTAAAATATTTGCAAGGTTCAGGGTTCAAGCCCTGGTCTGGTCACAGTAAGGTGGGTTTTTCATCCAAGAGCAATCAAGGGTTTTCCCATCTGAAACCAAATTTATCTTAATTGCCGAAATGGTTAGCCACCTGACATGTAGTTGTAATTTATAAGCCATAGGCTTCTCTCACATTTGTGGTTGCTTAGTAATGTGAAGCATTTGCCCTTCAAGGCTTGAATTACACACTACCGTTAGACATTTTCATTAAAGCTTTATTCTGGAATGCAGCATCTGTTTGTTTGTATAAGATCACTGTTTATTGACAGTAAACGTTGCACAGTTATAGGGTTTTTGACAAGCCCAATTAGCTTCCTAACCCTGAATCCATCAAACTTCTGTGCCAACTTCATGTTTCATTCCAGATTTCCTGCTCGTGAGTGGCGTCTTCTGGGAACATTATTTGCAAGAGAAGAGAGGAATCTACAAAGTTTTCCGATTGATGAACATTTATTTACAAAATATGTAAAAATAGAGTTATTGACCTTCTTTGGCAAGGAACATTACTGTCCACTGACAGTGTTAAGGTGAGTTTGGGGTCTAGGCAGGGTTCCATCCATTATAGATATCGAGGAAAGGTGGAAAATGAGAATTTATGTTGCCCCTCTTTACCTCTAATCTACAGTGATCAGTCTCTTTCAGTTTGCCTCGTGTCCGAACAGTGTCAAGCTGGAAGAAGTAGGAAAAATTATTCTGGAATTTTGACAATTTATCTGGGAAAAATGAAGGAATTTTGTTCTCATTAAATTCTGGGATGCTTGCTAGAAGTGCTTAATTTTGGGATTTTAAATGAGAATCAAATGCTTCAATTTCATTTGTGATATATTTTACTTTCCGTTAAGTATTGTAGTGTTCTTTTCATTAAGGACTTCTCTACTTTTTTTAAAATCTTAGTAATGAGCACTCTTGTGCCACAAGATTATTTTGGAGTCAGGTACTTGCAGCCTTGGGAGTCAAGACTGATTGGGTTTATGACTCCTGCACTGATAAATGGGTACATATAAGACAGCAGCTTAAAAGTTGCAAGTACTTGCCTCCCAGAGGCCCTCACAACAGACTTTTCAGTGACTGAGTTGCTAAATGCTGGTGCTTGTGGTAACCTGTTGTTCCTTGAAAAGTTCTTTGTGTTCTTTTGAAAACAGTCAACAATTTTTTTTTATTTTTATTTGTTTTTTATTTTTACTTACATCTTTATTTGTTTATTTTTTATTTTTATTTATTTTTTTATTTTTAAATTTTTTTGTTTTCATTCATTTTTTAATTTTTTTTACTTTTTTATTTATTAATTTTTATTTCTTATTTTTTATTTATTTTTTTGTTTTTGTTTTTATTTTTAATTGTTTATTGTTTATTTTTGTATTTTTTGTATTTTTTTGTTTATTAACTTCAGGGTGTCATTTGTTTTCTTCGTAGAGTTTATGGAACCAGTATGGTGGAGGAGATAGATGAAGAAGAGACGGGAGGGGGAGGAGGTAAGTTTTGTTGAAAGGAGAGATTTCTTTGGATTTCAGATTTGATCTGCTGCGAAGATAAATTGCATTTCAGAGCTGAATTGGCAAAACTGTTTGACTCTTTGTCTAACATTTATGTGTATGAATGTCATGTAGAGTTGTATTTGTGCTCTTACAAATGTTTTCTTGTGCATTGCATACCGTGGGATGGAAACTGAGGTGTGATGCCATTGAATTTGTTCCCTATGTATTATAACTTTTCTTTTGTTGTACTGTATTGTTTTGTGTTATATCATATCATAATATTGTATCGTATCGTATCATCATGTATTTCATATCATATCATGTCACATTGTATTGTGTGTATCATATTGTATTGTATCGTATCAGAGTATGGTATCATATCATCTTGTATTTCATCGTATCAAGTTGTAGCCGAGTATTGTATGATATCATATTCATTGTATCCTATCAGCCTGTTGCATCATATAGTATCGTATCACATTGTATTGTGTGTATCATATTGTATTGTATCGTATCAGAGAATGTATCGTATCATATTTTAACATAATATTGTATAGTATCATGTCATATCAGAGTATCATATTGTATCATATTGTAATGTACTGTATTGCATTGTTTAACATTAAACTGTGCTGTGTCGTGAGATGTATAGTTAGTACCATTTTGGGCAGCTTATAGTTCTCCAGAGCCGAGGAAGTAAGTCATTACTCAAAAGGAAGATATCTTTGCATTTAAGTTATGAACTTCATAATTATGAAACCCCCCCCCATACCTGGGCCTTAGTGGGGCTGCTGCAACACTTGCGGGGGATGTGCTATGTATTTGGTATTTAATCCCCACCGTACGGGGAACTTAATGGTACATTTGGTCGGGATGTGCACACTTTGCAGAGACTGGGTGTATTGCCTTAAATCACATCCCCATTTTGCTGGGGTATGGGGGCATGGTTACAAATGACAAGTGCATTAAACCTATTGCAGTACATATTTTTTGGATTGTATTTTAAATGACCAGGAGTCTATGTCCGAGTTTTAAAGGCTTTAACATTTGAAGCAATCAGGCCAAGAAGTTGGTAGTTTGGGTCATAGTAAGGCATTTTTAGCTCAAACCAGCTTATAGCTGTTTGACCATTTCAGGTTTCCAAATTTTTAAAGGCCACTTATGGTCAATCAACAAAAGAAACCTTAGTGCCCTTATTCATGGTCACTTGTGCATAAGTATTAAGCTAGCAGGCTTTCAGTAAGGCCTCAAAATTTATCCCTTCTGTTACTGGATTCCACGTTTGCTTGGGGTTCATGGAATAATTCATATCAAAATGCCACTAAAGATATTACCTTCCTAGACCAAACGTTCGCTTGGATTGAAATTCGGCAAATTTGAGCTTCTTCATGGACAGTTTGTGGATTAGTTTTGATCCAAGAGCAACTTGCCTTGTTCCATCTGAACTGATCTTTACATCATTATTATTGCTACTATGAACTTTTGACCTTTCAGACTGATGCCTACAGCTCTACTGATACCATCACTTGCTGATGCCATCACCTGCTATCTGTTAATGTAGTATCATCTCATTTCCTCCAACAGCAGCTGTTCTGCCACCTGAACCTACCCCTCTAGCGGCAGATCTCAAAGAAGATGGAATACTAGGTCACGCTAAAAATATGGTTATGACCATAGTGAATAATGCAGCCAAAGCGTTTACTGGGGAAGATAAAGACAAAGCATCCGTGGAATGCCAAGGTACTTGACGATTATTCTACTAAGTGAATGACTTTATTTGTTATGAAGCAAACATTGATTGTGCTGTGTTGCTTTGGTAAATCTCGTTAATATTTAAAATGTGAGTTAATTGTTCAAATATTATGTAACAATTTGTGTGGCAGAGGGGTTCAAAAGGTCATTCTAAGCTCTTATGGGAAACTATGTTTAGATCTAGAGGAATTCAAATGTAAACATTTGTTTTGTTGTTGCTATGGTTACTTGACAGTAACTTGTAGACAGTGTCTGGTTTTCAAACAGTAGAGATGCTTCATATTAGCAAAAATAAGGTTCAGAGGATTGACAGTTTTCTCATTGGTTCAGTGAAGACCTGTTTGGGCACTCAGATACAGTGGTCATACCAAACTTACCCAGCATTCTGTACACAAGATCCATTTTTACATTGTCCATAACCATGGCAACCCCTGATCCTAATGAAGCTGTGACAAGACTATGTTGACATTCTGTCATTATTTGATTGATTGCATCAATTTGCTCTGTGAACCTACTGACAGTGCTTGAAATGCTTGACCTGTGACCTTTAAATCCAAGTAGCAAGAACAGCTTAACAGTAAAACCACTAAAGAAGTAACTGCCAGTGGTATGTACATTTAGAGGAGATTTTTGACTCACAGATAAAGATTCATTTTACCTACATCACATTTGTAATGGCAATGGCCAAGACCACCATGTTTGGGGATTAAGTGAGGCAAAAATAACACTTGTACACACAAATGAGCATACATTCAAAGTCCGGCAGTGGTACTATTGGTGTGTGTTCAATGTACTACATATGAATATTACTGCACGCGTAAATGTGTAGTTTATAGTACATATATGTGTGTGCCTCCAGCATGGTTGCATAAACAAAATATGACCTTGTGTGAAATGAGTCTGTTGGGATCTTCTACGTACTGCAGTTACTGGTACATAATATATACCGTTTCACAAACTGAAGTAATGCTTCATATGTACAAACCTCACATATTAAGCACTGCATATACATGACAATCCCAAGGTCTCAATTTTGAGGTGACCCATATTTCACTGTTTTGCAGCACTGATGCATGCAGGGATTGCAGTATGGGGACATTTTGAAGATATTTTAAAGGCCATCCACATAGATGTGTACATTTTAACAGGTTGGCCATATAACCTGTGTAACATGTAGCAAACTCTTGTCTTTGAAACCGGCAACAAAATTTGTAATATACCCAGGGTAGTAGCTAAGGTAGCTGGCTGTAGCCATCTCTAGCCTGTAAGCTACTCATAGTTGTTGACCACCACTGGAGAGGAAAGTGACAGTCATCACCGCTAGCAGGTGGAATTCCATTAGACTGAATCTCCACTATATCAAAGGTCCTCAGACAGAACATCTAATTAGTGTTTAGTGCTAGGGTTACAATATGATTACAATACGGATTCATAATATGGTTCAGATCTTAGGAACCCAGCTAAGGTTAGGATTTAGATTTAGGGGTAGAATAAGGTTTGTTTTATCGACGTCAGTGTTAGCACTCCTTAAGTTTTGTGATTTAGTGATTTGCCCTTAGATCTAATGGAACATCGTTCACTAACATATTTGCACAGCCAGCACTTGTGATCATGTTAAAAGTAAAATGATGCAGAAAATGCAGTCTTACCAAGATTGGTCTGACTTTTTCCAAGTATGTTTTAAACTACATCTTAGCATAATGTTGAATAGGTATCATATATTGAAAGATACAGCACCATTCTGCAACTGAGCACTGTTAGTAATGTAAAAATATTCCGAAAGGAGAGGACACCCTCCCTCCCTTACATCATGTATAACAAACAGTCATCACGAACAAAATATCAACCACCACTCACGTACACGCTGGTACCTAGGTATACCCATAATCGTTGCTACTTCATGAAACTGATGCTTGCTCATAAACATGCAGAATTTCTGTATAAATAAACCATGTTCTGATTTTGCAAAAATAAAATTGTTTTTTTTTTTTCAATTAATTAGTGCTCTGTTGATAGTGCCTTGCTCATATTACATTTTTTTTTAATTGTACATCACATGCAACCACAATACATTGTAATAGATCCTGGTCTGTTTTTGAAAATCAGAATTCTTTTGCAATTACCGAGAACACTGTTAGTACCATGCTCATATTCATTTTTCTTTTACTGTATGGAATGCAACTCAAATATATTGTTATCTATCCTCCACTTTTCAAAAATCAACAGTGTCCTTTACATTTGCCGAGTGCATTGTTTGTACCTTGCTCATGTTTTGTGTGGAGAGCAACTAAAAATGCATTATAATTTGTAATTGTGTGTTTCTATGTTTACAAGGAAAGCAGGTGTTCCATTTACATTTATCCAGGGATATTTCAATCTATTTGAATATCTGTTGGTAATATTGATTCCTTCTTTGCTTTATTTTGTAGACAGTAGGTTTGTAAGTGAAATGATAATCCATTATACATAAATGTGACAATACTTTGGAATGGTAATACAGCCACCTGCTATCATTTTACTAAATTTTGTAATATTTGACTTATGTCCAGTTACAATTGAGCTAGAATTTGGAGGCATGTTCTACTTAAGTACAGTAGGTATATCACAATAGGCTGTGTTTCTTATTTGTGAGTAATATATCGTTTAAGTTGCAATTTCTTGTATATAGATTTTTTTTCAGCCTTAGGTATGAGATTCTGACTAAGGTCCATGATTTGTTACTACATGTCTGCTTTGCATAAATGGTTTGGCTTTTGTAATTGTAAAAATTTCTTCCTTTTATTTAGTTTTCAGGCAATTTATTGGAATTTTATGTAAAAAAACATTGATCCACTAAAGTGGAAGCATTTTGGCACTTTATTGGACATGTTCACTAATCATCAAAGCAGTACACGTTGGAATGGATTAATTTCAATCCAAATTGAATTACATACATCTTCTTCAGTATGCAGTCATCATGAACACTCATCTAATGACAAAAATTCAGTCAAATGAATATCAGTATTAAGTAGCATGAAATAGGTAGCAAAATCAAGAAGACTGTGAAAAATTTGCATTTAGATCTACTTCACAGACAGAAACCAACTCCCATCAAATACTGTAACATTCTCTGTTATAGAACTTTAAGCAGGACAAAACAACTGATCACTTTACATGAAGTGCATGTATACTGAATGTTTAGACCCATGTATAGACTCTTTACAGTCACATTAAAAAATTTTAATGTCCTTTGAAACCCTTTTAAAAATATTTTACCTAAGTCCCAGATCAAAGTTCATATATTCACATCACAAACAGGTATGATGGAACAATTAAAGCTGACGGAAAATCTATAGGATGTAGGAAACACTGAAATTTCTGGAGACATTTAAAGTTTTGCCAACATGCTACTGTATACTGACTCTTAGTACTGGTAATAAGGTCAGAAGACTGACTTCCAGTCTCATAAGGTTCACTGGGCTTTATGATGAGTTTCCAAGTGCCTTGCTGTGCTTGTGAATGATGCTTGTGAGGTGTAGTAAGGGGTGGTTTAGTCGCTCATGAATACCCACACCAGTTAGCAGTGGGTAATGTTTTGGTCTTACCAAGCTTCCTTTATGCCTGTGAGTAATGGACCCTGTCAGCAGAGCTCCATTGAAAATCCACGCAGTGAAGATGTGATGATACTCGGTCCTTGGTATCACATATACGAGGGACATTACAAACAAGGTGTGCGGGACTGTCAGACAGCTTGTCCCTAATCACAGAGATCTAGGGGTCACTTTCAAGAAGAGGAAGCTGATAGTATGGATGTTTGACAAGATATGATTGTTTTGTTAAAGACCATTCTCCAAGGCACCATGGGCGAAAGAGGGGGGGGGGGGGAGACAAGGTTTACAGAAAAGACCCAGGCAACAGGAGCTCTGCAGCAACTTGGGCCCTTGTTGACCAACATAAGTGGAGTAACTGGTGCAGAGGTTATCACCACATGGCCCTATATGACCCTGGAGAATTATGAGACTAGTAAAAATGCTCTTTGCTTTGCTTGTCTCTGTGTGTCAGGTTGTTTGAAATTTGTGTCTATTTCCCATTGTTGAAAAATGACTTTTCCACTTTCTGAATCACTGTATGTTTCTTTTTTTTTTCAGGAGAAGGGTGTGAACTTGTCCCTCCAGATGATCTTGATCCCACACCAGCCATGAGTGATTGCCAACAGGGGGGTCTGTGAGTAATTGTAATGTTTTCTTACAATTCAAAAAGTTTTATCCCTTATTTCTCTCCCCTTGTACAAGATACTGATTAGTTGTTTTCTTTTTTAATTTTCTTCCACAAGGGAAAGTGCGGGGGGTATATTTTTAATAAGCAAAGAGAAAATGAATGCTGAAATAGGTGAACCACTTAAATTTGAAAATGGGTGGAACTTAAAGGCAATAGGCAGTCGCCCCAAAATTTTCTTTGAAAAATCGGCAAACTCTTGCAAATCTCCTCTTATTGCATTACAAAAACCTGTGAAGATGTTTTGAACATAACTATTACGAACAATAGGTAAGGCAGGGAGAAATTCTCCTTGAATTTCACAATTTACCAACAAAAATATTGTCACATGGTCAAAATAGGCCAATCATGAACTAGAGTGACAGGATACACTCACTCTGATTGGGGTGACTGCATACTGCCTTTATTGCAACTTAAAACTTTTGGTGAGGATAAATTGGCTTAAAAATGTGTTTAGTTTTATGAAGGAAAAAATGATCCTTGATGACGAGCAGTCATGGCACAAATAATGTGTACAAACTTTGGTGTTGCTCATTATTTTGTATCTCTGTTTTTTATCAGGACTACATCCCTCCCTGATGTTGAAGATTCTTCTCAAGATTCCAGCATTTGCCCCAGCCCATGTGATGATATGGACACTGAGGACTTCAAACGTGTCTGTGTAGGGGCAGTCTGCATCCAGTCAGATTACTGGAACATTTTACCAAATTGTTGCCTGATGGTTCTAGCTCATACAACAATACACATCTGTTGTGGGATAAGTAACTGCTACCTCATGGATCCAACAAGGGAGAGGGATGTCACTGAAGAGAAGAAAAAAGAGCCAAGCTCGGAGGAGGGGGATGCTCCCCCTGCTGTGACAGGAATCCCTTTGGAGACTGTAGCTACAGCAAGCTCCCTGATTATTTCCAATCTTAGCAAGGATAAAATTAATGTCCTGTCATCTCCTGTCATCTTACCTTCAATGGGTCAGACAACACCATCAGTGACCTCAGCTCCCACCCTAAATACAGAACCTCCAGTACCTACGGTAACCTCGTCACTCCCTTCACCAACTGTTAAAACCCCCCAAACTGATATAGAGAGTGAGAAAATGGTGGACAAGGTACGAAAAACTATATCCCCCACCCCTTCAGTGAAACAGGACCAAGTTGTTTCACAGTCTGGTAGTATTTTGTCCTCATCAGAGTCAAAAGATAGTAAAACTGTTGCTCTGACCTCTAGTGACTCGACCTCTCAAACAAAACCCCTAAGCTCAGAATCAGTTGCAAAGGAGCTACCCACTTCTACTGATTCAGAAACAAAATTAGAGGCAAAAGTTCCTCCATCAGATGTGCCAGTAAAAAAAGACATTGATCCTACACCTCTTGCAAAGAAGGAGGAAACAAAACTAAGGGAGGATGTAAAAAAAGTAGAAGAAAAATCAGAGTTAGAGGTAGGAAAATCAGAAAAAACAGTTTCTAAAGATGAAGTTTTAGAAGAGGCTGTGACAGATGAGTTGAAGACAGTGCCTGCACTGCCTCTGGTGGAACAGGAGGTGAAGGTGGAAGAAAGTGGACCCAAATCAGAAACAGACCCAACAAAAGCAGCTGAATTAAGTCAAAGCAATGGATCACTTGGACATTCTGGGGTCAATAGCTATGGGTCACAAAAGGACTCTGTTTTTATGAGACTAAACAATCGGATCAAATCTTTGGAGTTAAATTTGTCATTGAGTAGTAAATATTTGGAAGAACTTAGCAAAAGGTGAGTTAAATATTGTAAAGTTTTATATCAGTTGTCTGCTTAATCTGCCCCCTTCCTTCCCCTTCCCCCCAAAAATAAAAAGGAAGGAAATAATTTTGGTTAGAACAAGATATTCTACAGTGGGATGACAAGGAATTTTAGGCATGGGGCTGTAAGTTAATGTCAACAAATGATGGGACTGTAAAGGTATAACTTTACTGATTAAGTCTAGACTTAACATTTAGCATGGATGGTTTGTCAATTTAGTGCAGGTGGGGGAGAAGGTGGGGGGGGGGGGGAGAAATAGTCATTCCCTGCTACCCATGTTCTCTGCTTACTCCATTAATGGGCTTTCACATACTAGGAAAGTAATGTTGCATGTTCGTTTCCTAGGGTGGGTGCCAATTTTGCACCAGTACAGAAAGTCGGTTGAACACATTGAGTTAAGTGTGTACATTTTTTAATTCTGCTGGAAGACCAACAAGTTTGTTTGACAATTTTTAAAGTGTGATGCAGTCAGTGTTACAGTGTATTCTCAATATATCCTACATTTGTAGTATATCAGTTTATCAAATTTGTCAAGTCCCAAGTTTGATTGCTGTGTATACAGGAAAAAAAGTAATGCCATGTACCCCCATCCCTGCCCTTCCCTCTTCCCCTCACTTTGTGAGTGTACTGCTTGCTCACTGCCAAAACAGTTGAGCATGTGTGGCAAGGAAAATGGGAAACTGTCCTTTATTAGTCTTGAGTGAAGGAAGAAGTTCATTAAAAATTTATTGGCAAGTTTAAAAGTCATTGTTTTTTTTTATCCTTTAGTTACAAGAAACAAATGGAAGAGATGCAGAAATCCTTTAACAAGACGGTGAAAACACTCACTGAAAAAGTTCAAAAAGCACAAGAAAAGGTTTGTTCCTTTAAAAATGGATTCTGACCTTTACAACTTTCCACAGAGGAAAGTAGTTAAGTTTTTTTTTTAAATGGAATGGGTTTAAATTTTTAACTGAGAATTAAAGGATGTTAGTGGTGGTACAGAAAATTTTCATCACTTTGAAACCATGAACTGTGTGTATAGAATGATAGATTATTTGAAACCAGTGGGCTGGGGTAATCTAACATTAAGGGACTAAATTCTCATGTAGCCAAGTACGAGTTCTAATGACTACTGGAACAAGAACTAGAGAGGGCGCCCTCTGCCAAAGGGTGCCCTCCTCAACTGTGCAGTCAAAATTGCCTGGGTATTATTATGTGTGAGTAATATGCGGTATCAGGCTCATTTCCAACCAGGAAGTTTGGGGGATTTAATCAATGACATTCAAAGAGTAAGTTCACCACATGATTACCACAGTATGACACAGAAAGAAATAGCTTACACGCATGAGGCAGAATGTACGGGGGAGAAATCATGAGAAAGGATGTTTGTCATTTAATACAAATGAAATTATTTGTAAGTACACCATCTTCTTTTAGAATCAGAAGAGTGCTGAAGACATCACCAGAATTGATAATCAACTTCAAAGCCTTGATACCCTTGTCTCGTCCCTGTCTCTGAAGACAGAAGACATGCTTCAAGAGGTGATTTAATTTTTTCTCTTCCAATCTTTTACATTTGTGTAAACTCTGATAACAACAAGAGGTGAAATAGTGTAAGAGAGTTTATTAGAAGTAATTGCTAGTTAGTGTTTTAATTGATTGACGATTTCCCCATCGTGATCACTGTTTGTAAAATTGGCCAGTGAAATAAGTTTTTAAAAGATACGTGTTTGGTAGGCACAGTGTGAAAAAAATATTTCTTGTTAATACATGCAAAGCTAAATTATATTAAATTCCTAGCAAGTGATTTCTTGAGTTTCAAATTGTGATATGAAGGTGACTTTTTGTCTCTTGAACTTGGATTTGAAAGGGGTCATTCTATATGAAATCAACAAATTTTCAAGACATTTCGGCCAAGAAGGCTCAAATGTGGGATTTCCTCCCAAGTCCTATACTGCTACAAATGAGCCAAAAATTAGCCAAATCTAGGAGGTGACCAGCCAAGCCATTTGTTGATTTGATATGGAATGACCCAGGGCTTATGTCATACCTCTATCGGACTGTGAGGACATCATTCAAATCTATCAAGCAAGTATTGTTTTGATGTCTATTACAAATATCTTTCATAATGTACATTTTACATGACAAATATTGCATATTACTGGTGAACCAATGAGTTACCTTTTATGCAATTTTAAACAGTATTCACCCTTGATTTACTGTACCCCAGTGTGTTACTTCAACTAACGATCAATGCATTTGTTCTTATAGTAAAGAGAGGTTAAGAGACACAATGTTTATTTTCTATCAGTTTCGTTTTTGCTTTTATTCACTTCTATTTAAGGTGAAAAGTCGTAGTAAAATCCACTGTTTTGCTCCTCTAGATTTCCTGTTTACATACATGCTTCCCCTAATATCTTGCAATTACATTCTGGCAAAGATGTTAGCACTGGGAAAAGGCCCTTTAGAGCAAGGGTGGAGAGCCTTCCCTTTGCATTGCTTAGAGTGACACATGCTTTTGTACTGCAAAGACTGGGATCATTCTCAAATTGCATGTAGAGGACATCGTCCCTGCGCTAACCACTTTGCCGTGCAGTGAGCAGGCAATTAGGGGAACATATACGTTGATAGGGGATTATAAGTATGGGAGATCATGGACTTCAATTCAAATTAAGTTTGTGACACATTGGCTGTGTACTACTTAGCTGTGCCCAGTCTGCTTCTGTCAATAACATTTTACCGTTTCCTCACAGGTGGTAGAGCGCCATCTCTTTCTGATGATCTGTGAAGTCCTCGTCTTCTGTACACTCTTCATGCTCTGTGTTCGTCGCGAGAGAAACCAATTGAGGCTGGCCAGGGATCTGTATGAACGACAGCTGGAGGTACCTCAACGAAGAAACACTCTGGGAGGAACAAATCCATCCATCTACAGCCCTCGTAGTAGGTCTGCTTCTGCCGAGAGAGATGGTTTACGAGCAGGGGGTAAGTGAAATAATAATTATTTGTCAAATTATGTTAAACATGGTTTTAAGAGGTCATTTTTTTAATTTTAGACAGCTGTGTTAAAGTGGTTTTGGGGTCAGATATATAATTTGTTTGGTATCCCTTTTATTTGGATGAATAGGGGTTTTGGGGATCTTTGTACTCTGCACAGCATACCATTTCAATAACCTTGTTGATGAAAGTCACAGCCTTGATTGTAAGGGTGCCTTGTCCTTCAAGACATTCAAAGGTGTGACTACTTTCTGCAAATTGTATGCAGCATTGTACTAGTAGACAGCACAAATGTAATGTACTTCTGTTAGTGCAATTATTCGTGGTGCATGTCTAACATTGTACAGTGCAAAGTGTTGAGCTGCAAGTATACCTCATGCTATTGTTAAGTGGCACCAATCAACATCAGATACATCTACTTCTAAATTATATTCATTCGGACATCCACCATCTACTTGGCAGGTTCTTTGATGAGCCTGAGGTAGACTCCCTATTCCAGAGTTTAAACTTTGTTTAATTCAAATTTCTCTGTTTTTTTTTTTTTTCAGGGAGTGTAGATGACCTTCTTATCATCGGACCAACAACACCTTTGAGAGAAGCAATGAAAGTAAGTTGCAATAAATACCAGTTCTTTGTGAAAACTTTGTTTTGAAAGCATTGTGGGTCATTGGTATAGAGGGTATTCATCACAGTCACTAAATTGAGTATCTCTCTGGGTTTGGCATTTTAATCTTGAAGAATCCATTGCATCACAAATTGATCGAGGGTCTTGCTGTGCAGGATGGCTCTAGGGCAGGGGTCGGCAAACTAGGGGTCACGAAAAAATTTCAGAGGGTCGCGAAAAAATAATTGCCAAATTCCTTGTTAAAATAAGCAATGGGAGTGATTCTAATCTAAGAGCCAGCGATCTGACTCACGTCGCGGACAGGTACTCCACATGCGGCTAATCTACAAGAGTGGATTAAAAATGAAAAGAAAAGTTTCAGTGAAAATAGCATTCATTTTATTAACATTGCAAAACCAGGTCAAATTAAACTCCTCTCAAGGACCCTTCAGTTGAGGGCCACCAAGATTCCAGAGTAGAAAGTTGGGGCCACCAAGCCAAAAAGTTTGGAGACCCCTGATCTAGGGTCTTGCTGCACAGGTATACCATGAACTCACTTGTGTATGACTTGTGAAAGGTAGTAAGACAGAATTGTGCTGATGTCATGTGAAAAACTGTAACTAGAAACTGGAATAGGGGGAAGGGGCAAGAGTGGGGCAGGTTTACATTTGGAAAGTGGAATTTTAAACATTCTCTACATCCTGTCATCACATTTTGGGGGAGGAGAGCAACAGGGGGTACAGGGCCTTGGTCACAGGAGCATATCTGATTGTATCAAATCTTTGTAGCATTAAATCCTGCTACTGCAGAAAATTAAGTTTATGAGTAAGAACTGGTGAAACTCTTTCCTTTACCTTTTCATTCAGATTCATTCTCTTTTTAAGGTTGTTGGTACGACTGATGTTGCATAGCTCAGAAATTAAGCCTAAAACTTGAAAACTAAACAGTACCGATTAGAAATGTTACAGGAGGACATCAAGGCCATTGTAGCAAATTTTTTAGGGGCATCACGAAAAAGTGAAGGGGCATGTCAGCCATGGCCTCCAGTGCCTTTGGCCATTTCAAGACCTGAAAATGTCATGGAATTGTTTAATCCTCACATCAAGATGCCTGCTACTTGGCAATGCTGTTTGAAAAGTGTTGCTTCAGTGGGTTTGGGGACATTTTCAGTATCGTGACTGGTCAATGTGTTGTAAATAGACACCCGAAAGTCTAAAAATAGTAAAACAAAAGTGTAAAGCCGCGGTCACACAACAACGAATTCGGATCGGATTCCGATCCGATTTTTGTGAGTTTTTATTAAAATCTTCTCCATTTTGGGTCGGAAAGAACCCAAAATTTGCCAACCTGTGTAAATATATGATTTGCACCAGAGGTCTATGAAAATAAAATGTTAACTGATTTTTTCGTGACGTCACACCGACAAACAGCTTTTATCGGACACGCGTAGTCCGATAAAAGCTGTCTGTCGATGTGACGTCACGAAATAATTCGTATAAATTTAATTTTCGTAGTCCTGTGATAAAAGTCATATAATTACACATGCTGGCAAATTTTGGGTTCTTTCCGACCCGAAATGGAGAAGATTTAAATAAAAACTCACAAAAATCGGATCGGAATCCGATCCGAATTCGTTGTAGTGTGACCGCGGCTTAAGAATTAGCCATAGAAAACCATAATTTTGCCATGGGAAGTCACGGAATTTCATTTTCACATTTGTGTACAAAGTCTGTGCAGTTTTCTTTTTTTTTCAATGTCTGTTTTATTATCAAGTGGTAAAAGGAATTTCAGTTCAAGGCAAATGTTTTTCCAACTTCTGTTTAGCCTAATTTTCCCCTTGTCTGTCCCATCCAAATCATTTGGACAGGTAGCATGTATAATTGTTGTGTGATGAATGTTTTTCCTCTTAAAGGCAAACAGTTCCAACCACACCAGACTGAAACCAAAACAGAAAAGCCCAAGTGAAAATCACACCAACGGTTCACTAGCGAATCCAACAGAGTTCCAAGACCAAGAAGGAAAAGGTCCCAAGAGAAAAGGGGAGTCCAAATCCACAAGTAAAATGTCCCATTCTGCTGGGGTCCTATTTCAAGGGTCTGCAGGAAGTTCAAAGTCAGAACCAAGTCATGTTGGACATAACTGCCCAGAGACAATCGGAACAGTCAACGGCACAGCTGCATTAAAAACAAAAAAGATTCAGAATGGTTCCAAAGTAAAAAGATGACCTGCCTTCTCGGGGAAAGTTTTCTTAATGTTAGCTAATTTATATTGAGTACAAAGCCTTGCTTGCATGTTTCTGATGGGTACTTGAAAGAATTTGTACTAGTGGACTGTGAAAGTTTGTCAAGGATGTTGAATTTAAAGTCATCAGAAAAATTGTCTGTTTCCAAGATTATTTTGGTGTATGTGCTAGAAAGGGTGGAAGGTTTGAGGGCTAAAACTGTACATTCCTCAATCCTTAAGTTTTGGCCAGTTTTGTGAAATTAAACCAACAAATAGCCTGTGGATGGAATGAAAAAGGAGAGAAAGCTATGCAAGAGAGTGATTTCAGTTAAGTCTTCTTTTTGTCAATCAACCAAAAACCTCTGCTGACCTGTGCCTATGACTAGGCAGGATTACATGCTGAAAACAAAAGATTCTACAGCTTATTATGGGTGATACCTCAGGCAAGTCTTTGTATATGGGACCCAGTCAACCTTTGTAGTAATAAAGGGTTTGACAAAGATTTTCTTTTCAATTTTATTCTACTGATTTCATCACCAAATCCTGTGGTAGAAGTATTTCAGGCTGACACACTTTTTTTGTGTGTGTCAAATCTTTGAAATCCTGGTGTAAATCTGAGGCAAAGTGGAGAAAGGTGCTAACCAGTGTCAGTGCAGTGTTTAGCCAAGCTGTGATAACCTTTGGCAAAGTTTGCAAGTATGTAAACAATTATACCTGGAATTTTAACCAAGTGACACAGCTTTTTTGTAAGCAGATTTAATATGTGCTCTCTGGAAGTGAAGCTTTAAATCTCCATATGAAAGGAGACTGTGAATGTTGTTTGTAATTTCCTGTGATATTGTCAAATTGCTTCATTCTGGCATTGTGAGTGTGATGTTAGGAAATACCTATATGAGGCTTTTGGATGACATTGCAATCAAATGTGTTCATAATGATATGTGATAAATTTACCTCAAAAATCCCTCCAGTATCTTAGGTTCTCTCATTGATCATCATAAAAGCAAGGTATTTTGTTTTCAACATTGAATAATGTCTTAAGTTTGAGGGTGGCAGACATGTGTTCCTCAGTAGGAAGTGTGCCCTCACAGCAGGAGTTGTGCCCTAGCTCACAGCAGGAAGTGTGCCCTCACAGCAGGAGGCATGCCCTAGCTCACAGCAGGAAATGTGCCCTCACAGCAGGAGGTGTGCCCTAGCTCACAGCAGGAAGTTTGCCCTTACAGCAGGAAGTGTGCCCTCACAGCAGGAAATGTGCCCTCACAGTAGGAAGTGTGCCCTCACTTGAAAGAAATGCATTGGTTCAAATATCAGTAAGATGAAAGAAAGAAGGGCAACATTCTACACTCTGTGCAACAAACTGCATATTCATAACTTGTATGGTTGTCCAGGTGATACCCTTCCCTGATTCACTATGAAGTTGCCATTTTCAAAACAAGTTGACTTGTAGCAAGTCTCTTTGGATAATTTATTCTCACATCATGTCTGAGATGTTTTTAGTATTGCTCTGTATTTTGTTGTGTTCCTCTCAACACAAGAAAAGTGCGGTCTTGATCAGAAAGACAGTGCAAAATTGATATAATCAGTGAATACATTTTTGAGATGAATATTCAATTAGTGGTTGCACCAATGAAATAACTAGAGACAGATTGTAAAGACAGACTTGACAATTGCCAAAAAGGAAGGGAGTGTGTGACATAATAGGTGATGGACTTGCTGCTAGTCAACCCTCTTGGATAATGTTAGCTTCCTTGTGAATCATAGGAAACAGTAACATCTTAACCAGACAAGGTAGGGAGATACCATTTGATGCACAGGGATTACAATGCTGCTCTTATTGTTTTTATGTCACTGAATTATTACCACCTGTACTCATAAATAGTTTAGACAGACTGACAAATACAGTAATATGCTATTGATGGTTAGGTTGGGGTGGGGTGGCAAGGGGAGGGGTGGTAAGGGTTGGGGAGGGGGTGGCTGGTAGGATTGGGGAGTGTGAGCTTAGGTACAGAAACCAGCCCAATAAAGTAAAATGTCAGCTGGGTATGTTATTAAGAAGAAATGGCAATCATTGAAAAATGTACCAAATGAGAGTTTGCTAATGTATTAAGAGTTTACTGGATAGTTTTGGCTCTTTCCAGACAAAAATGGAATGCTTTATACCTCAGATGGGATAGTAGTGTGCTTAGTATGCTAAAAAACAAAGTTGGATGAATTCAGAAGTTTCTTTTTATGAATCCATTTTATTTTCTTGTGAAAAACATTGCTGGCCTTCTCTGCCAAAAAACTAATTGAAGGTTATGGAACAAAAATCTCAAAATAGAGAACATATGATCAAAGCTGCTATGTTGGTGCTACATGAATTATTTTTGTACTCCAATTGTTTTGTTGGGCACAATTTATTTTATGAGGTGGAAGTTAACAAAATTTAAATGGGATGCAGAATTTTTGTGACCGTTATCTTGTAAAAATGCATCATCAAATCATCTGTTTTGTATTCATGGTGATCATGGGCCTGGCTGTAGCATTTCTACTATGCCCTGGCCTTGTCTATTATGCTAGTAGGGGTGTTCTACAATTTGACGTGTAGAGTTATTTATGTGGTAGATGAATCCATGTTCATTAAGGAATTGTTTTGAGGCAATTTTCAACACACGCTAAATTACCAAAGTCGATAAGATTTTGAGAAATACACTAGTGTCTGTTACAACAAGCTAAAATTAAATTATCCCTGACAATGTTATGGATTGGCCTTTGAGATGCAAATTGACACAGTATGGGAGGGGAAATGCAATAGCCAGACCCACAATTACCACGGTTTCGTATCTTTATTCTTTAAAAAACACAATTGCCAACATTATCTGCTGTATCTGTGTTTGTGTATGAATAAATGTGACTCCATTGTTATATAAATTACTGCAATTTACATAAAATATATGAATAATCATTGACGTGGATCACCACTTGTCTTTCTTGTATTCACATATGCTTTGCATAAGTTTTAAGGTTACATTTAGAAGTTACCATTCAATCAGTTATAAAATAAATATATCGTACTAAATATTGGAAAGGAAACATTAGAATTTTGGACAGAATATAATGTTTGATGCTATCACTTGACATTTAACAATTGCTTCCTAGAGAGTGAAGATACAGTGATTTGCCTTGTTCCTTCTAATTCAAACTCCAGGTCTTAATTTGGTGTGTTTGTTCTTTTTTTTGGGGGGTGGGTGAGGGAGGAGGGCATCCTTTTGGTTCCTTGTTCCTTCTTATTCATGTCATACTCCAGGTTTATTTTTTTTTTTTTTTTTTTTTTTTTTTGAAGGGTGGGTAGGGGTCAGGTTGATGTAAACACCATCACAGTGATTTGTGTGAACTAGTTATGATTAGGGTTCCCCTAAAAAAGCCCTTTCAAAGGCATTGGAGGATGGTCCTCTTTTATTAGATGAAGGTGTAACTTTCCATCCACCCCCAACTTACATCTATGTGGTGAAGACCCTTTGTGCACCTCAGGAAATATAAAAAGATACCATACTTCTGACATCAGAAGGCAGAATTTTGTTGCCACATCAGAAGGCAGAATTTTGTTGCCACATCAGAAGGCAGAATTTTGTTGCCACATCAGAAGGCAGAATTTTGTTGCCACAATTTCCTCCAGTTGTAGGAATCATTGCACTGCCCTTGTCTGTCTCATGCTAACCTATAAATATTTATATTGGGTGCTTTTTCCAGTCTGTTCTGTCAGCTTGGAATTGTATTATCAGCCCTTTTTCTGTTTAGAATTTTTCTTTTTTATCATTTCTACTTGTGTTTTGGTTCATTTAAAGGTGCAATATGTTAAGAATGTTACAAAGGAAGGGCAAGGGTCAAAGAAAATTACTGGTCAAAGCTTAGGGCACCCTTAAAAATGTTTGAAATGTCCTTGCATTCTCCTCAAAAGGTAGGGTCAGTGTTTTGTTTTTTTGTTTTGTTTTTTTTTTTTGGGGGGAGGGGCGGGGTTGTTTAGGCTTACACATGACATGGCAGTCTTGTGTACTATGAAAGAAACATTAAATTTATGCATAGGAAATCCATGGCACTTTATCTAGGAACAAAGTTAATTGTTTCAAAATGAAAATTGCTTTTCTCATATTTGGGGATGAAAATGTTGAGCTTTATAGTATAGAATATAGAAACAAAGAAACCTGACAGAAGTGGGACCAGCATACAGTCAGTTGGTAGGATGAGAACAAACATTTTTGTTTTGGTGGGGGAGAGAAGGGGGGGGGACTTTTCTTCTATTTATTGAATAACAGGATTTTTCAGAATAGAAGAAAATGTGATTAACTGCCAATGTCTGCAGAATGTTTGGATAAAATTGGTTTTGCTAATATCTTTCTTGACACACCATCTTTCTTTATACTAGCATGGTAAATTATGAGCAGAGTACTTGGAAGCGTACTTTCATCTGTACTGCAACCAACTGAATACTGGATCATTGTTTAAGCATATTTTGGCAAGTTTTCTATTTTTTTTTTTCTTCAGATGAATGCCAAGGGAGTATTAGCAAAAATCATAAAAGTGTTCAAAGGCTTTATTTGTTAAAAGAATGGTCGAAACTCAATTTAGTTTTGGTGCAGTACATTGGCATTGTCACCAATGTGAAAATACAAAATTATTCCAAAGTATCACGGTAACTACAGCTGTATGTCTGGAGAATGGTACAAAGGGAATGACTGAAAGTATCACCAGAATGCATAGATTGAGGTCCTCTTTATAAAATTAAATATAAATCTGGGTTTGGAAAATTCTGTAAGTTAAAGGGGCAGAGCTGGGACAGAGTTACTTGTCAGTTTTATTGATGAGATGGTTGCCACTCAAAACTACTTGAACTCGTCAAGGCTGTCTACATGATCATACATTTGTCCAAGAACATTGTCATACAAATGTTTGAACACTTGGTAGGAAGATGAAAAGCACAGCTAAACGTTTGAACACAATCATACATGATGGATGTTGTTCAAATTCGTTGAGGAAGCAGTCCACATGATCATACCTTTGGCCATTAGCATCGTCATACAAATGTATGATGATTCTTTGACCACATGTATGATCGTGTAGACGGGGCTTTAGATAAAAAGAATCTTAGTACCGATATAAGAAGCCATTCTAATTCTCGTGAGACTGATGACATTGTATGGAATGAAACAAGGAAGACGATGATGAAAAAATATATTTACAAAATGATAACAACACATGTATGTTGCATTGTTTTATTCATGTGTGTATTGTTTATTTACAAGTTTTTACATGATATCCAATCATATGAAACTTATCACAGAAAGTAGTAAAGGCACTTACAAGATCACAGATGTAGAGAGAATAAGCCTGTACAGAGTCTAAATCTGTGCATGGAATTGTGGGAAAACAGACAATGGACACACTTCAGTCATTTTGACTATTTATACATCAATCTACAAAGAGTGATTCCTCATCTCTCAAGATCAACTAAATTTCTTCCATACACGTTGTTGGTGCGGTGGTGTTCATCGTGTCTGTCCCCATGTTTAAGGATATGTGCATGTGCAGTTAGAAAACCAAACGGGCTCATTCTACAGACTGTCAACAGCTAAAAGGTGTAATATTCACTGTGTGTGTATGTCTCTGTACATTCTTTTTTCTTTCAAAACCTTTAAAAAGGATAAAATCTTGTAAAACTTCATACTAAAAATAAAATATCTAACTGCCATCCTTATTAATGCTGCAAAAGTGACAAGGGAACAGTTTCACTAACAATTAAACATTGTTAAACCTCAACTCCATCATAATGTAGCAACCAATTGTTGCAATAGATTGCACTCATCAACATGTGTCTCCTACAATGGGTTTTAGTAATGACTGCTACAGTTGCTAAAACAAAGAAGCAAACTCAACCACTATAGACCTTCGGCATGTGATGTCACAGAAGAAAATGTATGTCCTCAGCTGAAGTAAGCAAGTAACATTATAACTTACACCAACACAAACACAGGTAATTTGTGTACAGGTCAGGTCCATGTGCCATTGCGAAAGCTACATTGTGCATGCAGTATGTGTACCAAAGCTAACTTCATTGTTTTTCCTCTAACATGATGTCCCCATGACAACAATGCACACGGTCTATTATCAAGAAATTATCTTTATGACTACTGGTACTAAAATATTCCTAGATATTGATTTATGTATCACTGCTAAACCTGGATGTTAGTGAAATCACACCCAGGTCCCCTTTGGTCTATAAAATATTTTCCTATGTATTAACAAACTCTGTTGATAAACCATGTGTATCTGTAACATATTGCCAATGGTAAACATTTCTGATGCATTCTTCCCTCCTCCCCTCTCCATTCAAAAACTCAACCTAAATACCAATAACAGACCTTATAGCAGGAACTGAGAATTTCCAAGTAAGGGCATCATACCAGCCAGAACATGTCCAAATAACAATTGAGTACAAGACTAACTGGATCAAGGTTTTTTTTTTTTTTTTTTTTTTTTTTCCTTTCAAAGCTGGTAACACTTAGAAAATGGTTCATGCATATCTTCTAATCTAACATTTTCATAATAATAATAATACAATGGACTTATATAGCGCCAAATCAGGACCGAAGTGTACCTGCTCTAGGCGCTTAACAAATATGAATGACTCAATTACAGTCAAAGGAACAAGTAAAGATATGAGTCTTTAAATAACTTTTAAATACAGAGAGTTCTGTGCAAAAACGAATATGGTCAGGTAGCTGGTTCCACAAATAAGGAGCGGAGTAAGCAAAACATCGATATCCATAAGCTTTTAGCCGTGGATTTGGAAGAGACAGGTAGGCCTTGTCAGAGGAACGAAGATCACGAGGAGGAACATAGGGAGCCAGCAGCTGAGAGATATATACAGGTTGTTCCAAACGTTGAGCACGGAAAGTGAGCAGGAGTATTTTAAATTTGATTCGTGCACTGATAGGAAGCCAGTGAAGTTCTTTTAAGAGCGGAGTTGCATTGCAGTGTCTTTTCTTCCTTTTAACTATACGTGCTGCAGAGTTTTGAATTTTCTGAAGTTTCTTTATGGATAGATCTGACAGAAGTGACAAAAGCATGAACAAGCATTTCACAAGTCTTCTAATCTAACATTTTCATAAGTCTCCAAGGACTGGGCCATTACATTTTAATAATGACTTTTATCTACTATGATAAATGTATTGCATGCTACTCAATTCAAACATAAAACATGCTCAAGTAGAAACTTTTTGCTTATTGTGAAAAACATTCCATAAGTGAATAAAAATACACCAGTGATGATCAGGACCTATTATTAGGTATCTTTTATGAACATAAATTCCCTTTGTCTATAAAATCTCAAGAAATTTCCATTAGATTAAACTTTCTCACACCTTTTTATACTTTTCAAGGCCTGAAAATTGCTTTTACCAAGGTTTCAGGTTTTCTCTTACTGTATAAACCCTGTTTGAGTCCTGGACAAATAAAATGCTGAATATGAAAATGCATGTCATTTTCAACACATACTATCAAAAATAGCTATTAGGCCTGAAGGGAAGTATGACTTGAACCAATTCTACAGCTTAAAATAAATATTTGGCTCTTGAGATGAGGTATGCAATACAAACTTCTGAATATAAATAGCATACAAAGGAATAACAAGCCATTGTATATCTTGTCAAGAACAACAATGAAAGGAGGTTCTGATGATACACTGCATCTTTTAAGAATTCATGCGATATTTCAGACCGTGAAAAAATAAGAAACTAAGAGATGAAAAACTGTACATAGTAAACACAAAGTGGGTCTATAGACATAACTTTTTAATTTCTGGTCTAGACAAGACATTGTAGGAAGTCATTCCATCTGGGGGGTGGGGGAATTGCCTGCCTAAAAAGTTGACAGGGACCATTTTGGAGTCTACAGGGACTATTCTCTTTTTTTGTTGGAAATTATTTTGGAGGACAGAAGGGGATGTTTGCAATATTTTTTTAGTTTTTTCACCCTCCTCAACATCTCTGGGGGGTGAGCAGGGGTTGGCTGTTGTAGGAACAAATCACCCCCTGTCAGTCTTCTTGATCCAATTATGACCATTCCAAACATTAACTGATTTGACAAATTTTCCAAAGAAACAGCAGAAGTCAAAGAATTGACATAAGACAGAAGATTAAATTACCAAAGAAAATTTCAAGGTGCTAATACTAAATGTAACTTATCAAGGGCTTTAAGTGTTATTTCAGCCAGTAAGAAAACAACTACCAAAAACAGAATAAAGAAATATTAAAAGCACAGTAGCTGACACCACCGTAAGGCCTAGTTGGCATTTCAAAATAAACATGAGTTTGAGGTAAAATGTCCTTTAATTTCTAATAGAAAAATAATGTTGTAGGAAGCCATAAATGCAGTTATGACCTTACTAAAATTAAACTTTGTGCCATTTAAAATTTTGAAGGACTTTCTCATTTATGTAACAGAGCAGTTTTTAACCTGGCTGGGGTAGGTGGACCCCTAGGGGTATGCAGGATCTGTTCAGGGAATATATGCAAAACATCCCTGCTGAATGTCTCATTTTGTTAGAAAAAGGTGAACTGCACATGATAGGAAAACCAAACGGTGATGTTGATATCACTGATAGACTATTTACTATATCCTATGAGAACATCAGTCAGACCCGAGCAGTACAACAATATAAATCTCTTTTAATGAAGTATTATACACATTAACAATAAACTAGTGGCAATGCTGTGTTATACTTGTGGATAGGAAGAATATTCTTCTCTGCCTCAGGTTAGGCAATGTAGGTCAAGTATATCCCAGGACTATGCTCACAAAAACAAGGTTAAAAACCCCTGTAGTAGTGTATACTAAGGTAAAGATTCAATTCAAGATAAAAACATGGCTGGAAACAGCTCAACAAGGAAACAGACTCCTGCCTCTGTTAGAAGTCATTTTCTTGTTATAAACATTAAGAAGCCCACATAACCACTAAAATTAATCATTTGTTTTGTAATTAAAATAAATTTCTTGCCCTGCACAAATGATGGATTTTTAAAAATGCAACTGTCATATACACACAGCTAGATACAACTTGTATTCTAAAATTGATTAAAACTTATTCATTGCATTAGAAATTGCATTTTAATTGACTCCAAAATTTTGAAGTCTTAATTTATGACTAGTTGAAAGCTTTTTAATATTTTGCATGAATATGCATAAACTTGTGAGTGCATTGATAAGTTAGAGCAGTTTCAAGTAAAGATAAAATATCTTTGTACAATTTTTATTTTTGCACAGAATGGGTCATACCTGCACACCAAACAATATCATTTAACACATCTTGCAAAGAAGTGTCCATTTTGGATGATGTAGTATGCCGTGGTTGAAATGGCTTTACTTCCTCAATCTTGAAAAGAACTAAAAATATCACAAATTTGACAATATACATCTCATTTACAGGTATCAAGAGAAAGAAGTAACAATAAAATAAACCATTTTCAACTGCACAATCCTTTTGCAGCCAGTTTCTTGACTAATGAAACACTGGATTTGAGTAATAAACCTTGATAGACAATCTGTTTTTACCAAACCAGATGGTTTTAAGGGTTGGGCGCTTCTGGATCATTGTTATTCTCTTCTGCAGCCAATGAAATGAAAGCTAGTATATCAGTCACATCCTCTGCAGCTTCTTTGAAAGATATCTGAAAAGAAAGGAAATTGGTCTTTATTTCATTCCATGTTTGCATAATTCTGGGTCACAAGCCAGCTAGGACCCATCAAGGATTCTTGTATTTCAAATAACATTCACAGGATAACAAGGCAGGGGCATACTAATTAATCCTGACCCCAGGACTGTCACTTTTGTCCCCATCTGATGGATAAGAGTATTACTCCCAGTCCATAGTCACTTCCTCAAAGTCCAGAAGGGGTAAAGGATCCTCAATACCTGTACTCAGCAACCTGAAGTGAAGAGGAGGATGAGACCTGAAATGGACACTACACCAGTTGAACAAGAAGAATCCTTTTTAAATCAAAAATATTTATCTGCCCCCTTAGTATCACTGGAAACAGCTTTGCTCAACAAGCAATTGACTACCCATAAAATTACCAGCTGGTTCTACCAAGGTTTGCTCAAGAGACTTATAAAATGCAACTCATGCCACGAAACATCCCATTAGATTTAAGAAGCTCCCCAAACCCGTTGGCTGCACGCCTCAGGGGGTTTCTCCGCTTGGCTAGCTCACGAAACAATTCACGTCCTCTAACACCACAGGTAAATAAACAGTTGAGCTGCCCCTCTGCTTACCTATTACATAACTAATCATACAAATCGTCTCAGTTTGCATGTGTAGCCTGTTCATACAAGTCTCTGTGATGGTCAGTCCAGGGTCATCTTGCAAGTGTAAGTAAATAAACTCTTACATTTCACTGAATTTGGTGTATTTGCAGAAGTGATAAACCCCCTAAGCTTAGTGTGTTTGCAGAGGAGGCAAGAAAGATAAAGTTACAGTGAGATGAAGGCTAAGAGAGCTAAAATTTGCAACCAAACTGTAACGGGGAAAGGTTCATCATGTCATACACCTTACCACCAACAGACCTCCTCAACCCAGTAAATACCAAAATATCTTACAAGTGGATGATATATAGTCTTAGAAGTAGATGCAAATATGTCTTAAAGGCAGAAGGCAGTCACCCCAATCAGAGTCAGTGTGCCCTGTCACTCTAGTTCATGAATGACATTTTTGTTGGTTAGTTGTGAATTCAAGGAGAATTTCTCCTTGCTTTACCTATTGTTTGTAATAGTTATGTTCAAAACATTATCAGAGGTGCTTGTGATGCAATAAAAGCAGATTTGAAAGAGTTTGCTGATTTTTCAAAGAAAATTTTGGGGCGACTGCCTATTGCCTTTAAGTTTACCCTGGGTTCTTGCACCCTACCAGCAATAAAAATCCCCTGAACTTTTCATGACCAAAATATGAAGTTTTTCATGATTTCATGTTTTCTTAAGATTAAAATCATGTATACAAGTACACACCTCTTTGACTTTCTCTTCATTCTCTTTAACATCCTTGTAAAGACCTATGACTGCTGTCACAGTTTCAAAGAAAGATGAAATCTTCTTCTTGGCTGCCTCTCCAGTGTCATCTGCCCTTCCACTTGTTTCTGATCTTGCAGCCACATTACTCTCTAGTTCTTCTTGCGTTCCAGTCAGAATGATAACTTTAGACACTGCCCCACACTGGAAAAAATAGTCCACATAGTTGGATTTTCAACCCACATTACAAATCTCCTAATCCTAATATGACGTAAGAGTTGTACTATCCATCACTATTAACTTTTAAAAGTAATTTAAGCATCAAGATTGAATATTACTTGTTAATTTAGAGTGTTTCTTATTCTTCCCAAGTGAGAAAATCAGTTGAAGTCTGTTAATAATCAGGTATGAACAGGTCTGAACAAGAACAACAGGTAAACTGGAACATCTAACAACGTTTCAACAATATTTCAAAAGGTACCAACAGGAACCTGTTAGTTTCACAGGAGTCATCTGTTGGTACCTATTGTACACTGGAAAGGTTTGAAAATGTTGAACAGGTAATAAGAAACAAGTATCAACAGGTTTCAACAATATTTCAAAAGGTACCAACAGGAACTTGTTAGATTCATATGAGTTATCTGTTGGTACCTGTTGACATTGTTGACTTCAACAGGTAAATGGAAAATAACCAGTTAATACCTGTTTATACCAGTTCAAACCTGATGGAATTTCAACACGTGTCAACAGAAATTTTCTCCTGGATCCCTTTCTCACTTTGTAATCCCACTGTGCAGTCTGTTTCCTCTTTGCTTTACTTTTTTTAAAGTAATACAGTAGCTAATATCTTTCCTCTGTTTCTACTCTTATAAGGCCTCCTGAATTTTTTTCATCTCATTTGATTCCTAAACATTTTCAATTGTTTAATCTCTAATAAGTAGTAAGGTTGGCACAACAGTTTGTACACAGTATTTACATAATTTACAAAATCATACTATAAATCTTGAAAGCTACTGTAGATTATTTTAGGTAATTCAGGATTTAGCAACCACACAAAGTCTGTGCTACAAGATGGCCCACATTTTTGCAAAGCCCAACAGATTGCATAGGTCATTAATTGATAAATTATTATACATCACATATTTAACAGAGCAATATATTATTTTCATGTATTATTTACAATACTTATTTTTTTTTTTAAGTTCTTATATACATGAATAAATAGAGGACTCATTTAGTAAAGTTTAGTTTTATGGCCATATTTGTACAGCAAGTGTTCTGCAGGTCAGCTGCATGAATATTGAAGAAAGCTTGACCCTTAATATTCTATGCTATCAGATAACTTCATTTTCTGTATTTCTGATATTCTGATATTTTGTCTTTATGTTTTTAATTTGCGGAAATAAAAAACTTCAAACTTCAAACCTTACCTCCTTTGCAAACATTTCCCCTTGTTCAACTGTCTTCGGGAATCCCTCAATCACAAACGAAGGTGCATCTTTAAACTTTGCAACAGCATTTTTAACAACTTGCATCACTTTATCTACGTGTACAACATCTCCAACAGTCATCTGTTCTGCTACCTCTCTGCTTCCTTCAGGATTCGTTTCCATCTCTTCTCGCAACAAATCTCCCACAGAGAGATAGGTGGCATTATTCTCACTCGCCAGTTTTTTGGACACCTCTTTCTTGCCTGACCCAGGACCACCTGAGTAAAGGGGAAACAGATTCATCAAGACTCTAGAAAAATATAGTAAGCTTTAGCCATCCCTGGTTGACCACTATCAATCCCTAATCTAACAATGAACTTCTTGGACAGCTAACTTGATATCAAAAAACCTTTGACATGTGTCTTGTTGTACTGCACTCGAAGCTCCCAACATTTCTGAATTCAAAATAGGAATATAAGGATATGATAAGTGGAAATGTGCATGAAGTGAACAGTGAGCGCAAAGTGCAAAGCCCAAAGTCCTTAATGGGTGGGGTCCAGGGGAAAACCCCAGTAGAGGTCCAGTGGGCAGAGTGCTCAGAAGTTACAGACTTCTCAGTGTTTTAGAAGCTTCAGAAGACCCATCTGTCTGTGATATATGAATGGGAAACACTGTTAGCACAATGTAGACTGGAAATGAAATACAGCAGGCTTTAGGGGCCAACAGCTTTATAAAAGCCGTGTTGCATGCCTTGCATATTAAAGATGCCTTTGTAATGACTTTCTGGCTAGCTGGAAGCTGGCGCACATCAGCCAACATTTTCCTCTGGGCAGGAGAATAACAGGACACAGTGGAAAGGTGGGATCAAGGGAGGATTTTCAGAAATTTTCCACACAAAGCAGGAGGGTTGGGAGGTCTGTGCACTGGGGCACAAAAGTTATTCATCAAATGCATTCTACACATGCAAGCATGATCTTCAAAGTTATCTTTGTTACATTGTAACTGTTCTTGTGTTCTTTTAGTTGTGTCATCTCTGGGAACCAACGTGATGGATATGGACCCAAAATGTCTTACTAGGAAAATATTCATACATCCAAAAATTCTCATTGCTTATCAAAAAGCTGTTTTAATAAGCTTACCAATAACAAAAATAAATCCTGGCTGCTTTGTGCTTGTGTCTGCTGTTGTTTCAGGGCCAGCTGCTTCTGTTACTTCAGTAGTCACTGGTTCAACTTGTGACGCTTCAAAAAGCTTGGACACTTCAAGAAAGACTTCATCAACACCGCCCTCAGCGGAAATCTGCCACAATACAAAAGAAAAGTATGTGCAATGTTTAGTTTTTCAGTTGCAATGTTTTAGCTGGGGCAGCAAATGCTGACTAATGGGCAAACACATCTGTTCTTATTTCTTTTACAGTCTCAAAATTTGTGACAGTTACAAAAATTTAGAAGGAAGTATTTTGTAAGTGTTATAAGAGTAATCGATGATAAGCACAAAGACTTAAAGAAATGGGACTAATCTCCCTCACTGTGACTAGATGCAAATATTTCAGAGAATTGTCTTTTTATTATCTGTGTGTGTACCTTGATTGCACCTGATATGTGAAGCCTCAAGGCAATGACTAAAGCTATCACTCGAACCTCCAAAATTACCAACATCTGACAACTATTCACTGTAAAATCTAAATTACACTTTACTCAAGGTCTAATTGTTCTAATGATTTCAGCAAAACTCTTTCCTTAAAAACACAGTTTTACCTTAATGGCACACTTGTTACCTAAAAACATAATTTTCTGCCTTGAGAACTACAAATGTCAAGTTTTCACATTACAAGACATGTTTTTTCCTCAAAGGCTTAATGCAGTTGTTTATAGGGGAATAATGAGGTCATCTCCGTAAAATAAATAAAACATTCTCATTCAGTTTAAATTTACCTCTCATGAGACTGACTGTGAAGTTACATTTATTTTAAATCTCTCACCTGCTTGTATATGTTACAGATTAAATTCATCTGGGCTTCTAGGCCATATTTATAGACAAACCAGAATGCGTCAATGTATGTAATTTGCATTTCAATGCATGCTAGGTTCCTTGCAATATACTCTTTAAGCACAAATGATAACATTCTTCAAACAGTCCATGCTACACGAGAATTATCCACATGTATACACTTTTCCAAATCAAAATAACTCGCACACACAAAATTTCTATTTGATTACAATATTTTACTTACTAGTTTCAACTTGTCTGAATAGTGGTCAACAACAGGCTTAGTAATGTTGTGGAATGTTTGTAACCGTTTCTTGATTGTCTCTTCGTTGTCGTCCACTCTGCCACTTGTCTGTGCTCTGTTTAACAACCTCGCCGTCATTGTCTCATCAGATAATTCAAAGTAGAGTACAAAGGAGCTCTCAGCAATCTATCGATTACAAAGATGAAAAGAAAAACATTAAAACATTGTGGAACATTGATAGAAATATTCATGGAACAAAAGTTCAAAGAATCAAAAAAGAGGAATACATTAGGCAAAATTTGCCTTTGCTGGAATCAGTCATAGCTACCGCAGTTTTCAGGGGAAAAGTGCGGTTCCCAATTAAAGTACCCGACCACTGGTTCATTACTTCAATTAGCTTTGTTAAAAGCTTTGATGACTATTCTGGTACAACAGTAGCCCAGCACTGTGGGGTTTACATTACAACAAACAACAAATCCTGCTCTGTAATTATTACTGGCAAAAGGGATCAAATTACTTATGGTCATTGAAGGTTAGATCACCTTTCAGTTTTATCTGAGATAAACTGCCATCAAATTTCACAGCTTTAGGGCTATTGACAAATACTTGAATGAGGACCTAATTGGTATTGATGACAACTCTTGACAAGTTTTGGCATAGGAAGATTTTGCAAAATGAATTTCAACTTTTGATGCATGCTGTGATATTCTTGCTGAAAATGTCATGGTCTCATACCTCAGTGGACAAAGGTCACAGAGAGTGGTATAACTCACTGTACAAATGATGATTGGTGAAAGAGCAAATATCCACAGGGATGGTAACAAATAGCAGAAGCTTCCTCGCAGGTTGCATAACAGTTCTCTTATAACAAGTAGGTCTACTTCTAACTTGTCAATTAATGTTGGTGCACATTACATACAGCTGTCTCACAATGGGATAGGATAGTTTGCCTTGTGTAATTATGCGAGAAGTGGAAAGTATTTCCTTTATAACAAAATGTACACATCATTAGTACATCAGAACATGGATAAGCATTTCAATATACCTATAATGTGAATGTTTCTGAATTGACCAAATACAAGTGACTTGGGGTTAAGTATTAATTAATTCTTTCTCCAAACATACCATTTTTTCAAATGCCTCCCCCTGTTGTACCTCTCGTGGGTAACCATCAATGAGGAAACCTTTGGAATCCGCAGCAACAGCCAACATCTTTTCTTTGAGTAATGCCAGCACAACTTCCTGAAAGGTAAGAAAAATTACACTGAAATTTTTAGTTCAAAAGGGAAAACCAGAAATTTAAACCACAAAAATTAACAGGCCATAATTGCAGTACACATGAACACCCCATTAACACAAAGAACCAATGGGGTATAAAAAATTTAACAAGCTTTCCACAGTATAATTTATCCAGTGCCACATTAAAAGTCTGCCTTTCAATCTGCGACATACTCTGCTACACAAATACAAAACTTTCAGCAGTCTTTTTGTACAAGTATGGAACATGTGGACTTTCAATTATTTAAAGGGGGAAAGCAGTCGCCCCACATTTACTTTCACAAATCTGCTAAATCCTACGGATTTCCTCTGATTTAACTCACAAGCATCTTTCGTTATGATTTTGTATAAAAATATTGAATACTGAAAGTAAACCAAGGAGAAGTTCTGCATGAATTTAACAAATAGGTAAAAAACATATTGTCACATGATTGATAGGAGCTATTCCTGAATTAGGATGACAGGGTACACTAATTGAAATCAGGGGACTGCATTTTCCCTTTAAGCTACAAAGGAAAGGACCTCAAATCATTCCCTTGCTTTCACATGGAGCTGAAACTTACTGAGAGAGATTCTGTCTGTGTTTTTAAGATGTAGTGGCGATTATGCTACTACCTTAATAGAAACAAAAATAGGTGTATTAAAAAGTTAACTGGCCTAAAAAGAGCAATTGGTTCTGATCTTTTTTCATAAAGTGTCTAAATTGAAATAAACTATCTGCTCAATATCCAAGATTTCTTTGTTACTACAAATTTAAGTCAAGCAAATGAAAGTTTTATTCCTGATATTCTAACTTTACAAACAGCCTTAATTTCTGTATTTTCCAATCATTTTTTCGTACAAGCACCAACCCAGTAGAATCAGAAGTCCTAACAATTGAAATATGACATTAAGTATTTATTAAACAAAACTTCTCGTAAATTGCAAAGTGATTTATTAAATTTTACCTGAGGTACAAGTTCTCCTTTCTCCATTATTTCTGTCAGTTCTTTACCTCTATCTGACCCAGATTCAACCTCAGCCCTCAAGAGGTCACCTGACGACAGATGAGTGTAACCATAGCGATCTGATATCTTCCCACATTGTGTTCCCTTTCCAGAGCCTGGCCCACCTGAAAAAAAGAACATTGCAGAAATTTAAGATCTTGGCTTTACTTCGTAGGCCTATTCTGTTTTAGCTCTAACTGCTACTACATTGCTAAAACGAAGTAAAGAAAATGACATCTAAAGTATTGAAACCTCATGAAATGGAAGCAGTGATCGCAAACTTTGATGACCTGAGGATTATCTAAAGTGTCCTTTTTGGGCAGGGTATCCTAACAGCATCACAACAGATGCTTACACATTATATCCGTTAAATCACCTGATAAGACCTTGATATTTCAGGGCTGTAACGAAAGGTTTCCTTGAAAATTCTGTTCTCTTAGCACACAAACTATTGGGATAATTGTTAAATGATAATTTATCGTGAATTTTTCATACCAAACGGAAATGTTCTCAAGTTAGTGATATGATGACTGGTTTTTCTATAATCACATGGCTCAAGGTGCAATTCAGAGATGCTCAAGATGTAACATTTTGGATACAGCACTTCACATATTCATGGCAGCCAAGTAAAAAGTACAAGCAAAGGAGGGCAATATGCAAGGCTTACTGTAAAGAACATTGACTTCCATTGTTGTGGATAAGAGTTAACTCATAGCAACTCACTTTTCACTATTTCTATGATTATGTTTTTTTAAATTCGTTCTCAACTAAGGCAATGGTGAAACAAACACTGATTCCAGTGCAGTGCCTGGAATTTTTAAAAATGAGAGAAAAGAGAATTCAATATGGTAACTGAACTTACCAACAACAAATATGATTTTCTTGTCTTTCAGTTCAGCTGGTCTGGAATCTAAAACTGTCAAAACAGAAAAGAAAACATTCTAAACTTGTACAGGACAGATATGTGGCTGACATTTTCAGCAATGTTTGTTATAAGATGATCATCCTTATACCTTCCAAGATTCATTGCTTAAAAAACTAATTATTGACACATAGCCTTTACAAATGGAACAAGTTAACTGATAAGAAATTTAGGAAAATGATCCTCATTCCATTTCCCACCAAAACTGCCGACCCTTTTTAAATTCACTTTTCGTTTCATCGCCCCTTCTTAAGCTGGTATACCCTTATAGTATGGCAAACAATACTAAGGTAATTTTGTCACTTCTATTTTAATGACAACTGAGGAAATACAACCCAAGTAGCAATGAGACTAAAGAAGAACGCCATGGACAAACAGTATGAAGTACCCGAGAAGCAACTGAGCTCCAAGCTGTTACCAGTGCATACACCTTTTCCCAAATCCCAATTACAAAGGATTATGGGATATAGCTTTGGTATGCATGGTTGATGTCAACAGCATATTACTGTAGCCATAAAAGACCTACACCAAACTTCTATCCCATGATCCTTTGTACTTGCTATCTGGAAAAGAGTCTATTGTCATTCCTCTCCTGAAAATGTACACAAGCTTTTGGTTTAATGATCAATGAAGGCTAAAACAAAACACCACAAAGACCAAAACAGAAAAACTCTAAATGAGTGACCTTTTGCAGGTAGAGTGTCATCACCTTCATGTGCTCTCCAGCAATGCTACTGCAAAATACAGAGTGTACTAATAGACTACACAATAGCAGTAATATTAATTAAAGGTACCATTGTTTTACAAACAGTCTTTACTGAGCGACTCTACAAACTTTCCTCCAGGTAAACCATGACTCCCAGAAACATTGACTATTAGCAATGTGGTTCTAAACATTAACAGCCTAGGTTCAAAAAAAAAAAATAGGAAGAACACAATATTTCAAAAATAATCACTTACCAGGTTTGACAATGTTAAATTCTTCAAAGACCTTTTTGACTTCGGCATATATTTCTTCTGGGGATGATTCTGCTGAGACCTTAAATGTGGAGAAAAGATTAAAAATTGGGACAATTTTTACACTCTACATTTTTTACTAGATGCAAAATGAAAGTTATTTCAATAAAAATTTCTGTGACCTACAGAGCAAGCAAAATTCAGAATGTACCAAAGAAGCCCCCTAAAAAGCGAATCAGCGCTGGTATGCAACCAGCACCATTTTAAAAATTAAGCACACGTTTTGAAATCCATTCTAAAAAAACATGTTTTACGCAAATTCATGGGCTGTCTTTCAACACTGACAATTTGTAAAATAAATTGGGCAAAGACACCTTACATATTCTATAAGATATTGTTTCACATGTGTGACATACAAAGAAATATTGCATAGACACTGCCTCAGCATGAAACACACAGAAAGTAATTTTTAAAATTGTTAAATCCATTCATTCTCACCAATAAACTCTGACAACAGCTTTACTTCCCGTAAAATATTTTGCACTTCAAGAGTTATGAATATTGCATCATTTGAAAATTTGAAAGTTCGGGCCTACAAAGTGTTCATGAGTTACAAAGTAGCGAATTTCTTTCTGTAAGAACATCGCTCTTGAAAATAATGGTATCCAGCTACCTTATTTTAAATTGCAAATTGTTCTGTAGATGAAACATGGTTTTTATACAGCAATTAAAATTTTCTGTACCAGAAGCACATTATTTTCATGTAATAACATGTAGAACTTCACCAAAGTATTCAATTTTCAGGCATATTAGACACTAAACTCATCACATACACTTTAAACATGTCAAAAAGTAGGAGACAGTACCATACAGCCTGTATGTAAGAATACCTTTAAAGGCTGGTACAATGATGATTCTGGGGAATGTTTGCCTTCTTATGTGATGTTTAAATTTCCACCATATGGAATTCTCAGATAAAATTTTCTGGTTCTGATAACATTTCTTATACCTTCTACAGAACCCTGTTTAACTACACCATTGTTTGTGGGGAAAAAAGTCAACCAATATCTATGGCATTCTACAGCAAGAGCTGTTAAAATGAAAGACCCATATGAGATCTTACTTTTTTCAGTTTATTTTTCTCAGTGAAATGTTCCACCACTGCCGATGTGACACTGTGGAATGTTTCCAATCGTTTGGTGATCGTTTCTTCATTATCATCCTCCCTGCCACTTGTTTGTGCTCGACTCAATAACCTCCCCTTCAATGTTTCATCAGAAGCGTCGAAAAACAACATCAGCTTTCCTTCAGCAATCTACAAGCAAGAAAGGGCAAAAGATTAAAGATGCGACAAGAAGAATGACTTATTACAACACAGTTTACCTTCTAAAATAACCATCTAGGGATGCTGTCCTGCCTAGGGGCCACCAATTCTTGAGGGCAGTGGAGAGATGAGGGCACCAGAAGATACCAGAGAATGTAAGATGGTGATGGGGGGTAGGGGGATATGGAGTATGACTGCAACTTACTAACAGGAGCCGAAAAGCTGTTCTGAAGTGAAATGTTACACCTTGACCAATTAGACAATCATCATTCCCTTGTTGATGAAATGATGAACAGGCAAAACCCATTTTTAGCATAATAAGAGATATTCAAAATTTGTCACTATGCAAAACAGAGCTTTTGCCTATTTTGTCAGTGTGATGAAAAGGAGATGGTATGACCCAAACTAGAAAAAGGAAATTTAGACTAAAGTATTCAGACAGGAAAACACCTCGAGGTAATCAGTCTATAGGTAGCAAGGACATGCTGCATTTGGGAACCCATGGTGCCTTGACTAAACCATGTCAGAAATACAAAGTAAATTTACAAATGTTACACTGACCAGCAATATCTCTCCATTTGCCATTATCAAAGGTGGATTTTAAATTATACCAGTGACAAGTTTTGCTGGCATAGCCAAAGTTAAATGAATCGATCGTACAAAATAAACAAACAGTATCTGGATAAGTATATCCAAGAAAAAAAAGCCAGTAAACAAACCTTTTCCTCAAATGCTTTTCCCTGGTCAACATCCCTCGGAAAACCGTCTACCAGGAATCCATGGGCAGTGTCTACCTTGGCTAGCATAGCTTCCTTTAAGAGTGTAAGGATTGTTTCCTGAAGTAAACAAAATTAAATCTTCATGCTAAATACAGTTGCATTCCAATGTGTTGCTTTCAAGTTTGATACTAACTCCTCCTAAAATTTTCTTCTTTCAAAGTATTCCTAAGCAAGGGTTGCTAGCAATTAAACACTTATCTCTCATACCTGTGATTATTAACTTTTGATCGCACAAAATGTTGGTCAGCTGAATTAGTCCTATTGTTGAGTGAGCACAGAGAGGTTAAGCTCAAAGTGGAAGGACAAGTAAACTTATAAATTTGTTTGCTCCAGCACACTAGCAAACATGGAGGGGACAGAAATTTTAGTATCAGACTTGATAGCCTCATATGATACCATAAAACTTAATGACTTTCTATGAAACTAACATGTGCTAGTTAATGATAATGTTATTTTGAAGAGCTCCACATAAAATGATACTGTAATTTGAATCTGAATTTTAATGTGCACAACCAATCATAAACAGGTTATAGCAGTAATCTAGCAGCATAAAACTCAAGACACAAAGTTTCCACAAAATTTCAAATATCATACTTTTTGAGACATATGTAAGGGTGATGAAAAAATGAGCATCACAATGCACAGATATACATTCTACAAATGTGCAACTGAAGCACTGTATCTATGTTCCATGCATGAAATAACAAAATCTAATTACTTCCAACTCCTTCATAATATCTTTTTCACAGTGCTGTAACGAGTCATGACTCGAGTCGCTAATTTTCAGAAGGGAAATGACTCGAGCAAATTTTGTATCAGAATTTTCCTCGCAGAAATAATACAGTGGAGTCACATTGAAAGTAGTAAATGACTTGACTCCACTGCAACATTGACTTGTTACAACACTGCTTTTTCAAATTCAATCACTTTGAATGTTTTTAGGCTGTGTAAAAACTCTGTTCTCCATTAGACCTGACCACAAAATTAAATTTTGAAATATAAAGGCTACATGCGACAGGAAGTAAACCAATAAGACATGAAAAGTTTTAATTGCTTTACATTGCTTCCATCTAGAAGTCTTAAATGTATTGCAAAGTAAAAGAGCTATCAAGGCAAACTGAACTCGCTAACTTTAGAGTGACCTTCAAAGCCAGCAACCCATTTTACAGAAGGTAGCCATGGCATGGTATTATAAACAAAACTATCCCTGGCAATGACCTTCTTATGTGTAAACTTATTTACTGTCTTGTATTTGATACCTAAAGGAACAATTTTAGAGACACAAACTTCTGAAGGCAATACTTCACTCATTCACAATAATCTTAGAGCTCCTTTTAAAACCAATTTCAGTCCTTTCAAGTCATTTTCATAAAGAACACAGAGTTGCCTCTGAAGTGAAATTCAAGTACTTCTTTACTACAGTGGCATTCATTCAGATACTCAGAAAATGTACAATGACAAGCTAGTTTTCTGACATCATAAATTACAGGTTACATAGAAAATGCTCTTATATGCCTCTGATCCTATACTCAGTATGATGGGTGATCCCTCTTATAACCCCCTCCCCCCTCATCCTTACTCCTAAATGGCACCTAGTACTTGACTGGCACTACCATTTCAGAGTCACTAGGAAAAAAAAAAGCCAAAGATCATTTCACTTGTCCCTTTTTTCATCTGAAGTGGGAAAGGCCCTAAACATTCAGACCACTACCTTTCCTGCACCCCTAACTCTCCCCCTTCCCCTACATACCCCCCCCCCCTTCTTTCCACACCCTTTTTCCTCCAATCTGATATCTTTCTCAATCAGTTAAGTGAAGTTAATTTAATAGCAACTTACAGCTGGAACCAGTTTCCCCTCCGTCATAATGGCATTAATCTCCTTCCCTATCTCCCCATCTGAGGATGCTGCCTCTCGGAGAAGATCCCCCGCAGACAAATGGGTGAATCCATACTCTTCAACAATCTTTTCACACTGAGTTCCTTTCCCACAGCCTGGACCACCTGTGATACAGTAATTCATTCAGTCAGTCATTCAGACACTGTGCACACTTCATAATATAGGTTGGATAGACTACACAAAATATATCATCGAAACAGGAACATAGCCAGTCCCTGTGGATACTCTGTATTAAATGTAAGATTCTTCTTAAAAGCCACAGTCAGGGCCACATTCCATTATGGAAAAGTAATTTCCACCCTTGGTGCATTACAATAAACACTATTAAAATGTAAAAAAAAAAATGTATCCATACTCTTGACATTTTTCATGCAAATTTTAAACAAACATTTCATTCACAACCACAATTTATTTTCTCCTTGAATTTCCACCTCAATATACATTTCAATTACTTTCAAACTTACCTAAAACTAGAAAGCAACCAATCACACTTACCTGATATGAATATTATAGTAGCTTCTTTCAGTTGTTCTGCAGCTGTGAAAGTCAAAATGAAGACCTTCAAATATTTTATCATACTATAAACATTTAAATCAACTTATCATGTGAGTTTTGAAACACATTTACACAATTTTCCATATTATTTCCTCATCATCACATTCCCGCCCTTAAAACTGCTCTAATGTTTCAAATTTCATTAAAATCTAGTAAAAATAGATAAAAATACATACTTTTAGAAAGGGCAAACTGAAATATGTTAATATCTTATATACTTTGGCCTTAACTGCTGACTTGTTAGCCACCCAACGTGAAATTGTAATTCATAAGCCATACAAGATTCTCCCACATTCGTGGTCACTTGGTGTTGTAAAACATCTGCCCTTCAAGGCCTGAATTATAATTATAAATTACATCTACATACGTCAAATTCACCGGAAAATCCCAACCTATAATGTTTTTTTTTACTATTTTCTACATATCATCAAAATGATTAATTCTAAACATCATAAAGTACTAAGTAATGATTCTTAACTTATCATACAGCACTAATTTATTTCCAGAAGAGTACATGTGGACATGCTTGAAACAGCTGCTACATTATAAGAAGGTAAACCAAAATCAGTCACTATAAAATATCGTACGTAACTTCCTTTCAACTCTTTCAAAACACCTGAACTAAACAAACTAAACTAAAAACAACAACTGATTAAGAATTATAGCATTTTTGGATTTTAGCACTAAACTTAATGTTGCTATCTGCTTTCACTGGATTTTCTTTTGAAAAGCCTTCCTACATAGAATTATACTTACTTCATATATAAACCTTATTCCTCTAATTACCTGTTTTTTCCTGACATCACTTATTTCATCCTTTCACATTTTGCACTAGTTATTGCTTGTGTGGTCACCTGATTTACAATGTCACCTTTTCATTGGCTAGATGGATATTTATGCTATAAAACATTTTCTCTCCAAAAAGTTCCTTACTGAATCAATACATAACAACTTACGACTCTTCATGAATCCTTTGCCTCCAGTGACCTCTACTTCTTCCTTAGTGATAGGTTCTTCTTGAACTAAGGTGAAAAACAAAGTGGAATTAATTGTTTTGATGTAGTAACCTGAATGGATTGACAAAGCAATACAAAGCTGCCATGTAAAAGTAACAATCAAAAGAATCCTTTCGGGATTTCTGCTTTGCTAAGTGTAATAATGTCATTTTATTATCAGATGCAGCAGTACTATGAGTAAGTACGGCTCACCACACTTGCCTCTAAAATCTGCAATTCAGTTATATGTAGGTCTTAAAGGGCATTTACATTACCAAGCTCAGCTGCCAATAGGAAGAAGCCTGTACTGGGGCCTGTAAGTTAAAAATATTGTCTGCCACACTGATCTTTCCTAATGAGCTTGGGAAAAAGCATCTGTCATTTAATGAAAATAATGTAAGGCTTCTTTCTTTTCCATGAGATCACTTCTAAGATGTTTGATTCTGGCAGTCACCGTTTACTAAGTCATGGTATCAAACTAGAATTAAGGTACTTCCTAGACTTGGAAGGGTCTGATGGTCTGTTTGGAAAATTTTACTCCCTCTGTAATAATTTGGATCTCTACTTGTTGCTCTTCCCATGAAATTTCTCACTCCCTTCCTGACTGTCCTCCTCACAGGTCCCCAACACTCATCTAATTAATGCACAAAACTTTTAATAACTCTTTACATTTTGCTTCAAAAATTAGTAGATGCCAATTACAAAGCTACTTTTAAAATCAATCAGTCCCATGCTCACCAAGAAAAGCACACTGCAACCACTGGGGACAGGGGTGTTAGATGACTCTTCCCCACTCTGACCACACATATTATAACAAGAAGCTGAATCTTATTTCTCCAGTAGGAAGGCATTTCACTGGCTTTAAAGGACTGTGCAGTGCCTTTTTGGCAGGTGTATGATTCAAGTACACTAAAAGTAAATTCTGAGATATGTTGAAAATGGCAGAAGTGAAAAGGGCAGACTAAATTTTCCAAGGAAGACTTACCAAAGTCTTAGCACTTACCTTCAGGTACAAACCCTCTGTCACCTTGTTTTTCTACTTCTTCTTTGACAATGGGTTCTTCAACTGTAAAGTTCATAAAAAATAAAAGATAGGTCACGAAATTCAAGACACTTGCCTGATTTATGAAATTTTTTCAACTTCAAGGAAAGTCTTCCATTAATTTTTAATTATTCACTCTAGTGGATAACCTTGTAAGTCTTATGCTGTCTTAATTCTTAAAATGAAGCACAACCTTGCTGTATAACCACATACTTCAGTTTTACTATTTGTGTACACCATTACCAGCAAAACAAAATAAGAACATCCAATCTCAAACCAATGTAACCAATCAGTCAGACAACCAATCAGTCAGACAGTCGCCTTAATATGCAAGATGTCTCATCACCTTTCTATTCTCCCTGTGTCAATCCTAGGCTATTATGTCAACTAAGTGGTAACTTAGGAAAGCTGGGGGGAAATCAATATATCTGTATCCATCATACCTCCAGTGCCCCACCCTGCCACCTGACCTCACCCCCATCCCAAGCCACCTTCAAAGACATGGTGTTTTCACCCCCAAGAAGAAATATAATGACGTGGCAACCAGGGCTGGAAAAACATGTTTATTTCCCATGAAGGGAGCAAAATTTTCCACAGTTGTTTCTGTATTATCATGTACGAAAAACTGAAATTTCCCTTCAAATGCCAAAATTTCCCTCCAAATGCCCAAATTTCCTGGGAAGGAGCCTCCCAGCTTCCCAACTTTTTCCAGCCATAGTGGCAACATTTGACAATTGCACAAATTTACTTACGATCAGAAGAAAATGACAAAATGGCCACAGTAGTACATTCAAAGTATTACAATTGATAAGTACTACACATACAAAGAGTAGAGGAAATATAAAGAGTCACCATATTTTATCCTCAACACGTCTATAAACTATTAATATCATTAAATGGAAGTAATTTTCTATAACATACCCTCTGGTATAAAACCTTTATCTCCTGTGATTTCCGCCTCTTCCTTCACAATAGGTTCTTCAGCTACAAGAAATGAAAATAAAATCTCTGTTTCAACTTTACAACATTCATTTGTTTCATAATTTTATACTAATACTACATAACAACACGGGTTTGTAATGCTGCCAATGATTCTATACACTTTTTTCCCAATTTACTTTCCCTGCCAAGTCATGTGACCAGTGTTCAAAATGCAAGAGGAGGGAGGATGGTGCCAACACAAGAGGCAGTGACACCCCATTTTCAATATGCTCGTTTCATGAAACTACCATAGGGTCTTAATTTCTTCTACAAACAATTATGAAAGGAGATGACAGACAGAGATCAAGACTTACTCTTGAACTCCCCCCCCCCCCTTCCCCTTTCTTCCTGCCAAGAAACAAGTGTACAGATCTTATTGTCCACTGTACATTACTGATATAAAATACATGATTTCTGCTGGCTCAAGTCTGGCATTTAACTGGGGCTTCTGTGTAACAATGACAGTCTTCGTTGTTAAGTCAAAATCTCCAATGTTGAATACCCCTTCAAGCACACATTTCTATATGGTTTGACACATCTGCAGCTTCTCCACAAAGAGAAGGTAAGGGGCAAGACAGGGGCAGTAACAATTCTTACCCCCCCCCCTTGCTACAAAAACCTCCTTTAAAGTTAATTCTGCCACTTCAGTAGTATTTTTAAGTCCCATCAATTTTGTCAGCTGTTTAAAGATTTCTTCCCTCTTCACTTAATCCTACATACCTATATGGCTATCAACAAATATGTTTTGTACAACTTGGATTTCATACTAAAGGAAAAACTTTAAATTGTAAACTAGTACATCCTTACCTGGTTCCAGTAGTTTCACAATATCTTCCACCATTGCCTGTCTAGCTCCTTCTGCCTAAAATGCCAAAAAGAAGCAAATGCAAATTACGTCTTTAACTCTTTCTGACTGCTTTCCCCCTTTTTCTCCAAGTTTCCACAAAATGTCAAAACAAAATTTACCGAGGAAATTAAACTTTATATAATTGCATCCATGTCATTTCCCAAACTACTTGCACAGGAAAAACAAAAAATTTACCATTCATGATGTAAATGGAAAGAAAACAGCAGTGGCTTAAATAAATATAAATACAAAAAGGTCTTCTAGAAAAAGAAACAAAATCAAATAAATACCAACCCTGTATGCAGTAAAATAATAATCCATACTTATAGTACCAATGCCTTAACAGAAATGTGGCAGTTTGATCAAACAGACAAAACTTTCCTTGAATTTGTTTCAAAATGTCTCCTTGATTAGATTAATGTTGCAAATACAAAAAAAGAAACTAGCACACACTGATTTCAGACAAAACGTTGATTTTCAGACTTATCTCTTCTCATTTTGAATTGATGCTACTTCTTTACACAAAAAATTTCAATGACTTTTACTTTGAAGATCATTCCTATTCTTTAAAAGACAAACTGTATTCAAGATACCACCCCTCTCAACAGTGCTAATTTTACCCTCCTTTGAATAAAGTCACACCTAGTGACAGACAATCATGACATATCACAATACACCAAACCTAAAAGTCAAAGAAAACAAACACCTATTGTGTGGGGCAAACCTTGCTATTGGTGTCTGATTCAATATACAAAATATGAGATATGTGAATTACCTTGAAATGACAATGCCCCCAAGGTCATGGTATTAGTGTGTTTGTGTAATACAAGTTTGTCTGCATATTTTTTTTATAATTATTTTTCATTTCAGCAAGAGTTATCAGTGACAATTTATGCTATGTTATGATAATTGTCCTTCTGTTACAGTGTATATCCCACAAAATAAGACAATTTTGTTCTCTGGTGTGAAACTAGACACCTCTAAGAAAAAATTTTGTTTTTAATATGGATGATGAAAACTTTGCCAACTGTAACTTTGCCAGCTGTAGAAATCTTACACCAGTGGCAAGAAAATATGAAGAAAAAAATCTTGGCTGCATTCCATGAGAAATTACACTCTTACAGACAGGTCTTTGACACAACTTCTTCTTGTCTTTGAAACTCTTCCCACGGACAGATGAAAGATATCAAACTGCTACTTACGTCCATAGAATTATTATTAGTAAATGCAAGGTGAGTCGATTCATGGATTTCACTTCAAAAGTACTATGGCAGGATACAGAAAGGTTATAATTCTTAAGAAAAGGAAACTACTAAATCCGTAACTATTGACCAGATAATGTGACAACAGCTGAGCTAATTATGGTTAAGAATGCTTAAAGTGGACCTAAAGTCTAGAATTACAAGAATATATATTTTAGAGTTTGGAAAATGAATTTCATTCATCCAACTCCCATTTTCATAGCTTACTCCACTGCTGAGAAATAAAATGTTGAAATTTATTCACTTAATTTGAAATAGTCGATTGTACAATAATTTGTGAAGTCCTTGTTGTACAACTCACATGGACTGCTTTTGTTTCCTTTTGAAATTAAGATGTTTGTAGGACCTTGAAACAATTATAGTTCCCTTGCATGGTATGTTGTATAGAGGGGACTTATATAGTAAACTCACCCTGTAACAGTAAAACAGTGATCCCATTTTGGCCCAAGGTGCACTGACTTTCGAAAAACAAAGAGCAACAAAGACTGTAATTTGAGTGGTACAAAAATGACATCACAAATTATTGCGCAATCCACCATTTTAAATTGAGTAAATAAGCTTCAGCATTTATATCTCAGCTCAGGAATGTCATGTGAAGATGGGAGTTGGATCATTTGGTTGCATTTTTCATGCTTTGTAACATATATTTTTGAAATTTTATACTTGAGGTACACTTTAAATAGTCTTCCTCAGTGGCTATCAATTCATGCCCATGAAAAAACCTATAACATGAGCTAATACAATAATATGTAGATCTTAGCTCTTCACTGAATAAAAAAAGTCAAAAGTTTGTTTGAGAGTAAATGGAGAGCACCTCCTGTAATGTGTGCTTAAGTGTAAAACGTGAGGAAAGGTTAGATGAGTTTTGACATTTACCGAGGCAATTTCGGTGAGGAAAATAATTGTCAGATTACTGAACTTTTGAGTAAAGATCATGATTTTTAGCAAAATAAGTTTGCCTTTCCCCACCCCTCACACAATCTTCCCCCCACCCCGTCACACAATTCCTCTAAAAGCTGCATACAGACATTACTCCAAGCTCACTAGTGCCATAGGACACCATGTGATCTTAAATACTCCGACACTCAGTGTGATAAGCATCTTTTTAACATACATCAGGAATTTCTCCTCCTTCAGCATTATTGCTTGCTGCCCCTGCATCTTCCACCATCTCTTTTGTTTCTTCATCCTTTTGTTCCCCAACATCACCTTCCTTCTCACTAACTTGTTCTTCCTCTTCACCTTTCTCAGATGAAATCGGAGGAAGAGGATCCACAGATTTCATGGTGATGGAATCATTTTCTGGGGAAAATAAGAGTTGAAAGCTGATTACAAATTTAAACGTATGTTTCGGTGGGGAGGGGGGGTTCTCTTCAAAGATTTTTGAAATGATTATCTCCCTGAAAAAGGTCAAGGGGGATAGTTTGGGGTCTACATAGCTTACTTTTACTGTTTATGTTGGCATTAGTTAAAGAAGGGGGATATTTCCATAGCACTTGGTAGTTTTTAACCTTCCTCAACATCGTTCTGGGTGTGATTTTGAGCTGCCATGAAAGTAAAGTATTTTGCACTCTAAAAGTTTTCAATACTCTACAACATGGCCTCAAAAAGGTCACTCATAGCAGCTATACAGTGTGCAGCACACTGAACTGCAAGTCATGACCAAGTCATTACTGAGAATATTGCTCTAACAGGTCTATGATTATAAATCACAAATGATGTAAATTTTAATTACAATTTCCAGCTACTAATTTCGATTTCCACTACAAAGCATTCTGTTCACACACGAACAGTACAGAGATTCTGGTCAATATGGTATCCATGGTCACGAAAGATGATTTGAATTTTATCTCCCTTTGTTTTTTTTTTTTTTTTTTCCCTTTCCTTCACTGTTCATGTCATCATTTCACAATCTATTTTAGTCAGTGCGATATGATAGCATACTACCTTAGATCTGTTTGCACATTGTCCCTCTTTCCATAGCTACAACATAAAATTGAAAGTTTGAAAAGGCTCAGAAGTAAAATAAACACAGAAGTAAAATAAACACATAAAGGAGAACAATAACGAGTGCATGCATACAGCTACAACACGTCACACAGCTATCACCATTTCTTATTGAAATCCCACAATAGACCTACGCTGTGCAGAACCACAAAGAGCTTCATTAGGAAGCCTCACATACATTCTGTGAGAGATTACATCAGTGATCTTGTTGCATTTAAGTGTTTGAAAGGAACAAAAACTGCCAGAATTAAATTTGGAATTCTATCTTTGTTGATTAAAATGAAAGGTGTAATCTCTAGTCCTTACATTATTTTCTGCATCGTTTCCAAAAATTGAAATTTTTCAGTTTCTATGCCAAAATTGTTCCTTAAAAGACTGTCACATGGACACAAGATTACTCCTAATTTCCATGAAATGTATACAGTGCTATGGTACTGAACCGTTTCTGCCCAAGATGGAGGAGTGGGTTGGGCTGGTGGTAAGTGGTACTGGGCATGAGATGGAGTTATAGTTACACAAGAAATCTCTTGTACTAACATTATTTTCTGTGTATTTCCCAAAATTTGACTTTTTTCAGTTCATGCGTAAAAAATTGGAAGAAAATTTTTCCTCAAAAAATTTATCACATGGAAATGAGATTACTCTCATTTTAAAAGAAGTGCGCAGTCAGAACTATGGTACTTTTGCTCATCAAGAAAGATAAATGGGACAGGAGGAGGGGGACAAGGGAGGTGGGAGGGGGTAGGCTTTGGAAGATGATAGGTGTGGGAAGGAGGTTTCATTGCTACAGTGATGTGTTCACATGGTGCAACCTAATCAACTACCTTTCACTTATCTAGTAAAACATGATGTATATGCTGATTGGTTCATATCATGAAAAAATTTGTTATGTTCATAGGAGCAAAAAAGGTCATATTACTCCACACCTTTAGCAATCTCCACAGGTTTCTACTGACATAGGCTCTCTGTCACTGAAAAAGCCATTAAATATACAACTTTTAATTCTAAGTTCATTGGCAATAAAAGGGTGAAAATAAAAATCCTGTTCTGCAAAAATTTTGAATTTTCATAGTAAGCTGAAAGTGATGAATCAAATCACTGTCCTTAGTGCCATGTCATAACAAACTCTGCAACAGTCTCCTTTCAAAACAAGTTAACTCCTACCAACCATGAATGATAACTCCTACCAACCATGAATGAGAAAGCTAAGACTAACAAACATAACTTACCAATAACTTTACGAGGAGAATCTTGCTTCCCAAACAGGCCGACATCGCAAAGATTGGCAACATCATAGAATACCTCATCGGCATGTCTATCCACATTCACCTGAAGTAAAGAAGATGACAAAAAGTTACCACAGATGTTCTTCACTTGGAAAAATGACAAAGAGAAAGCATTCATCTTTGAACCATAAGCACATACCACTCCCATACCAACCTTTCTCAATGAATTCTCCAGTCCTAAAATTGATTTTATGTTCCAGTTCAAACAATCACTGTTTTCCTTTCCACTGTTTAGGGCTTCCGAAAGAACTTTCATGGCAAATTCTGTATTTTTTTCAAATAACATTTTCAAAATCTGTTTTTCACATTTGTAGCATTTCTACTTATTATTTTCTTACAAATTTTTTTGTAAAAACTTCAACATCCAACAGCTAGAGGAAAAAAGTGCAAAAGGAAAGGACTTTGTGCCTATCAGCTTTTCTATGTTTAAATGCTGGCTGGTTAAAAAAAAGTTAAAAGTAATGATAAAATCTGCTAATAGCAAAGATTCCACGTGACCAAGAAGTATGTTGAGAAAAGAGTCTTTAGAAGTCCTCAAACATACCCTGTGGACTATATTCCTCTGTGAAAGCCTGGTTAGTTGTTCTACCAGTGGTAATGTCAGTGACTTGAAATTGCTCAATCGATTTTCTATTGCTTCTTCTCTATCATCCAAACGAAGCTGAGAATCTTTTCGTTTTAGAAGTCTAGACTTCAAACGGAAATCTGCACTTTCTAATGAAAACACAATGTCTGGATATCCATACTGCGAAGACAAGAGAATGAAGACAAAGTTGTTATCCACAGCTTAGAACCATACAAATGAAATACATCTCTCAGAGGACACAAATGCAAAAGATAATGACAAAACTTCTATCTTGCAGTACAATTAGATACTTCAGAATAAGCAAACTGACCACACAATTAAAAGTTCTCACGGAAAGTCCACAGACCTTTCACAAATTAATGTAAAGTTGACCATCTTGCACTGCAGGGAAAGGTCAGATAAAAGGGATATTGTTTCCAATATTTCAACACAGACAGAACTTTTCATGTCAAAACATTCTTTGTACAGGCAGTTTTCTGTTGAAATGTCTAAAATGTGACAAAAAGTTTCATAGGAAACACTGAGATAAGAAATTTCTTCTCAATTCTCAGTAACCATCATGAATATATATTTCTCACACTTCCAATATTTTTGCATGATAATTAAACAGCAGTGCATGGTTAAACGCTTGCAGAAAACTTACAGATACTTTCCTGCCTTTTAAAAGTATTTATTTCACAAAAGTTTACAGATGAATCAATAGTCCTTTTCTAAAGAACAATATTCTCACCTCTTTTTCAAACAGGTCCATTTGCTCCACTGTTCTTGGAAAGCCCTCTATCAAGAATCCAAGCAGATTCTCAGGTTTTGCTGATAATGTTTTCTCTATTTCTGCTTTTAATGTTTCAAATGCTGTCTCCTGCAAATAGGAAAAAAGAGGAACTTAAAAACAATAAACTCCATATTTCTGGAGAGAAAAAGGATTTTAGTTTCCAGTTTGTGGAACTTTCTTAATTTTGCACAGATAAATGGCTAGCTACTCTCTCACATCATTGTGATGCTCAGTGTTTCTGACCTAAATCCAACCAGGACTTTGCCCCTGAGTTCCCATACATTTACCATCATGTTTCAAAGGAAATAAACCCCACATTCTGTAACAATCTCACAGAAATCCTTAACTGGTAAGGATTTCTATATCAGAGAACCTTATTTCATATTCTGTACTACTTACAAAGGACACCTTGAAATGTACTTTTAACAAAGTTATTAAGTTTGGGATATAAAGTTTTGCATCTCAGAATTTCAGGCAAAAGCTTCCACCTCTTGTTGGTGTGACCCCTGCCTATGGTGACCATTTCCAAATTCCCCAGAACGCCGATATTACTGTCTTTAGCCATGTCAGTCATACCTACAGTACACACCAGCATTGTGTACACAGATGATTGCAATACATATGCACAAGGTCACAAATCGTACCAGAAAGCTTATCAAACTGACTGTGCCAGCTGAATTACAATATGGTCATCTGCTAATGTGACTCATTAGGACAACCCCACATACCTATCTCGAGAAACACCTGCAGATTTATGGTAATATTTTATATGACAGGAATGACTTTATTCATGACTGATTTTTTACATTCATTTTTTTTTTTTGCATTCATAATTTGCAAGAGGTTCCTTTGTGACCTTGCAGACATTCAAAAAGGAGGACACAGCAACGTCTGGTGTCAAGTAAAACCAGAAAGAGGACAGTCTGCCCAAAAACAGGACAATCCAGCAAAAAGCCATATGTATGGCCATGCATGTGTACAGTAGTTCTATCCCTAACCTGTATCAGAAAGTATTCTTGTATAATTTAAACTAACAGTAGGCCAATTAAACTGACCTTTGTTCATAGCCATATATATATATGTCAATTGTCCTTTACTCTTGCTTCTCAAGTGTTGCCAAACTCACAAAGCATTTGATGAATCTACATTTACTGACACTTCATTTTGTTGTTTCAATCAATAAGTCATTTATCCCAAATTAAGAAACTAATCAGTTTCATGAGATCTTCAATGCGAGTTGTTGTTGCTACAACAAATGACCAGAAAGGTGAAACAGACTGGAGTTTAAAGTTCATCTCATTTTACTGATCACCTCGTGATAACCGCTGGGTATGCATTTACAATGTACAACATTCCGCAGTAATATTATGTCAGACAGAGTGACTGAAGTGAAATGGTAAAGTGGACATCAGAAAGTCCCTACCCAGAAAACACTCTATCCCAAAAGTGCTCTCACTGCATTGTTGGGTAAATGAAGTCTTCTTATTTGAATAATTAAATGGGATATGGCATCCTCCCAAACCAGGAAGTTGCCAGCAACTCTCTGCCCAAACATATTTAGGAACAGAGCTATAGTTTTAAACACAGTTGATGACTGCACTTTGACTGACATTCATTCAAACAATATAGCTCCACTATGGCTGATCTACGATGACTTGTACAGTCAGTTGTGTTACCCATTAAGCTCACACACAGTTGTGTGTCAATATGGAAACAAGCAACTAAAGGCTACTGTTGCTCTGTCTTGGAAGTGTACTAGACAGGTGTTTTTATGTAAATTGGAGGCGGGGCTAAAAGTCACCTTAGTAAGGAGAATTTTAACTGTCCAGGGTGGGATTATAGAGCCTTTAAACAATTAGTAAACCTTGGTCTAAGTACTAATCCATGTATAGCATTTTTAATACACATGTGACAATACTTTTGTTTCTAAAGTTTCAAAATCATGCAGAATGACTCTTTGATCTACCTCTAATATGCAATTTGTATGTTTTAAAATATTATAATGATAGTATATAAGGGCAATGGGGCATAAGATGATAATTTTAAGATTATGCTAATATTTTACTCAGTATACAGTTGGGACAACTATTAATTATTCCCTATGAACCATGGATGGACACTAATACTGTAAGTTTTTAATAAAATGAAGATAACAAACCTGTGGAACCAGTTTCCCATCTTTTATCAGTTCTGCAAGTGCCTTCCATTTATCATCAGATTCTCCTAATGCAGCTGACGTCTGCCTTAAAAGCTCTCCAACAGATACGTGAACATAACCTTTGTAACGTTCAGCTAGTTGGTGGCAGAGTTCTGCTTTGCCACAACCTGGACCACCTGGAAAGAGGCATGAGATTACAACAGACATAAAATAGGTTGTGATGAGCAGATCTTTAAAACTCTGTCTAAACTATGTAAGAATATTAAAACCTTAAAACTTTGAATTTGCATACTTACTTAGTACTCAATAGAGGGGTTTCACCAACGTCAAGCGATCGCGCATCTCTTTGTTTTTGAAGGGCAAGATCATACATCTCTTTGGTTTTGAAGGGCATGCGTCAATTGCATCACAGTAGTATCTTTATAGTTATGCCAGCTACTGTGTGTGTTTTGCCCTTCAGTGCCTAGGGATCATATTTGTGTGATGTCATATGAAATCCCTCTATGCATACTAGTCTTCAACTTAAAACTGTGGTTTTCAATATCAAATTAATTTAAATACAGTAAGGAATCAAAATCTTTTTCTGGTGCATTGAACTACGTACTTACACTCACTGCAGTTTTATTTTTTCCTCCCTTTTTTGGAAATAAGGAAGGGGACACTGTAGGCCCCAATTAGTCATTCTGGGGAAAAATGCCTCTTCCATACTGTACAAGCAAAGACACCTCCGCCCCTAATATCAAGATCCACTGTACCATGCAGGCTGGAAAATCAGGGTCCAAAATAAGCTTAAAAAAGGGCACAGCCAAAATGAGCGAATTGGCTATAGGTCTATGTTATATCACACCACATTTCTGAGGGACACCATGGCCATCAGTAAGGGCCCGATAGCCATGGCCATCATTGCCATCAGTTATTTTGAGCCCTGGAAAATGTTCAGAAATATTATATGACAAATCTAGAGGGTTAATAAAAGAGTAGAACATTTGTCTAACCCATGGTAAAATTTCTTATACTCTATCAGATGACTGATTTTAATTTTATCTCTATCTCAATGCTAGCAGATACTGCAAGATTTCCAAAGCAATAAATGAGCTGGTCTTAAGTGTTGTGGCTGTAAGAAATTTTATTTGGAGGGCTGGACCAAATATCTTGAAGTTTTGATGCCTTTCACATCATTAATTCACATGACCAGTTATCCAGTGGACAATTAAAAAGTAAAAGACATTTGTGAGATTGCAAGAATGCTGTCATCTATAAAAGCATAATAATCTCTTGTTATACATGTTACTGGGGGGAGGGGGAAGTAAGTGAAGGCAGCTGCCCTCCTGACCCCCTACGGCAAACCGCTTATCGGTCTGCACACTTCTTAAAACTATCCTACTCTTTAGTTTTATCTATGCTTGAAGGAACAGAAACATGACCCAAACCATTGCTCTGAAAAAGTTTTACAATGCAGGTATCTTCCTAAATTCACTTCAAATGGTCACATGGGTGAACTTGACATGTACGAAAAAAAATCACAGAAATTGTGGTAGGGTACTACTGTACAGTATTTTCTTTTGTCAATAACAAATAACCATCAGAAAGCAAAATTAAATACACTGCCTACCAATAATGAAAACAAATTTTAACTTTTGTTGTTGAACCATTCCTGGAGCAGCAGCAGCAGAGGATGATATTGGAGGTAAGGGACTTGTCTTTTTCATCTCAATAACAGATGAATCTATCAAAATAAAAAAATAATGCTTGATGTCATGTTATCTGATTATCACTTATCACAAGGAAATATGGTAATATGTTTGCAATGTTGGCATAATGAGTTTCATCACAAAGAGGCTGTGATAAATAACATGCTTAGAACATTGACATACTGTCAATATCATAATTGTATTATATTTTAAGGTGGAAAAAAGTGCTCTTCTATAGCTAATTATGAAGGGACAACAGCAGATCAGAGGAAAATGGGGAACATACAGAGAGCCTCATATAATTGAAACATCCAAATTAAGTACCAACAATGAAAATACCTTCACAAAAGTAACACAATTACTATACTTTTCAAGATGAAAATGAAAGCAAATTTGATAAAGAAGTTATGTATTCAACCTGTCACTATGGGTGGCTTTTTGTCTGTATTGTTCTTGGCGATAGGAGGTAAAGGCGTCGACTGTTTCGCCCCATCCACAAACATGTGCCATTTTATGGAATCTATTTCAGATGATTCAATTTCCTGCAGGCATTTTTTCAGGTACCCTACATGATCTTCTGGTTTGTGGTACATCAAACCTGTCATGAGGCTCTGGTGAGGGAAGAATTTCAAAATACATTTTTAAATTCAGGTTAATTAATATGCACAAAATGAACATAAATTGTGAAAATATGAGCATACATGTACCATTAATACCACCAGTAATGTAACACTGGTCAAATTGAATATACAATTTGGCCAATAATCAACAATTAAAGTAAAATTGATAATCAGAAAGCCAAAAGGCTTAGTGATTCCTTGCAGAATGGAGATGCTTTGTTGCACCAAGGTTTATCCCTCAAATTTATCTTTCTTGACTATATCATCCATGATGTTTAAACAATTTGACCTCTGATGACCTCACATGACCTCACAAAACCATCAAATATAACAAAAAAAAAAGAAAAAAAAAGGAATTCAGTGTCTTCCAATTGAAAGGGATTCCACCTACAACGGATCTTGGTTTTTGAAAATCCTTGAGAAATTTTGCTTTTTTGACCTCTGGTGACCCCAGATGACCTTTGACCTCAACCAAAAACAAAAGGGTTCTTCCTCGGACCATACTTGGCATCCACGTGCCATGTATGAAATCTATCCAAGTTTCTTACCTTGAGAAATCGTGTTAAAAAGACCCTCAGAGTTTGAACCCTGATGACCCCAAATAACCTTTGACCTCAACCACAGGCAATATGCTTCTTCTCACCATAAGTTAGTTAGTTAGATAATATTTAACGACACACCAACACGAATGTGTTATATAGTGTCAACTAGATAAATTCGTTTCAAGTCCTCCCCTTTAGTCACCTCTTATGACAGGCGGGGAATACTGTGAGCATATTCTACAACCCCCAGCCCACAGGGGGCCTTCTCACCATACGGCATGCACATACCACGTATGAAATCTATCCAAGCTTCTTGTCTTGAGATATTGTGTTGACAAGGTTTTCAGTGTTTGACTTCTGGTGACCTCAGATGAGCTTTGAGCTCAACCAAAAACAAAAGGGTTCTTCCTCAGGTCATTTAAGGTATCCATGTACGAAATCTATCCAAGCTTGTTATCTAGAGATATCATGTTAACAAGGTTTTCAGTTTTTGACCCCTGGTGACCCCAGATGACCTTTGACCACCAACAAAAACAATAGGCTTCTTCTTCTCACCACATACTAAGTATATGAATCTATCCAAGCTTCCTACCTGGAGATATTATGTTAACAGTTTTCAGAGTTTGACCCCAGTGACCTCACATGACCTTTGACCCTCCACCAAAAACAACAGGCTTCTTCTCAACATGACGAATCTATATACCACATATGAAAAGTGTCCGCCATTGCTATCTTGAGATATCAAGTTTACAAGTCAGTACAAGGTTTTTGCAGTTTAACCTCCGGTGACCTCAAATGATGTTTGACCTCTACCAAAAACAAAAGGATTCTTCCTCTTGACATGAAAAATTTGAATACCAAACATGAAAAGTGTTGGTTACTGCTATCTTGAGATATCATGTTTAAAAGGTTTTCGGTTTTTGACCTCTGATGACCTCAAATGGCCTTTGAACTCCACCAAAAACAATAGGCTTCTTCCTCTCAACATAACTAATCTATACTGTACTACATATGAAAAGTGTTGGTCATTGCTATCTTGAGATATCGTGTTTACAAGCTGAGAGTCACATAAACACACATACACACGCACACAACATCACCATCGCATAGAAGTTTATTAAATTTCTTAAATTTGATTTCATCTAAACTTTATTTGTGAAACAAGTCTTAACCTAGTAATTTAATTTGAGCAAGAGTAGTTTCACATTAGCTCTGATATTCTTCCAGTCCAGTTTATACCAAAATAAAACATACAAAGAGAGAGCAAGATGTAAGGATTCAGCACACATACTGTGCAGTACGTATGTCTACTGTGGTCCCTGGACAAAAATATACAGTACTATAAATCAACACAAAGAGAAACTCTGAGATGAAGAAAACCCCTTAACCAACTGGAAAAAAAAATAGATACATTCAAATCATTGGATTCCTCAGCTAAAATTTAATCAAGAAAGTACTTCTTCACTGTCCATTTTTAAAAGCATTAAAGAGGGATTTGCATCACCCCAAGTGTGACTTTTACTTGGTGGTAAGCCCCGCCCATAATTGTCTTTAATGCTTCTCCATGTGCAGACACAAACAGTTCACTGCTCAAGGCCACATCCTGGTGAGCATAAAAGATCCCATGTGTAATCAAAACATTCTCTGTGCATGCTGTGTAATATGAGCTGCTCTGCATCTTTTGAATTGATGTCAGTCAAAGAGTAGTCACCAACTGAGAGTTTTGCTTACCCCTATGTACAAGTCATACTTGGGGTGATGCAAATTTGTCTTTAAGGCTACTGGTACTCTTAGCTCAGTTGGGAGAGAATTCCACAACTTACTAGCTATATCCACAGGCAGTTCTAACATTATATAGTGCATACATATATATAAATAGACAAGGTAGCGCACTTCTTCCACACAAAGGCGTTCAGTAGCCAGATTTGGCCTATTTGGCCATATATGCACGAATATATATGGCCAAGTTAGTAAAAACTTTGCCAGTTTGGCCATAGCTTTTGGCGATTTGGCCATATTAGTGCATATCGGCCAAATCTGGCTACTGAACGCCTTCATGTGGAAGAAGTGCGCTACCTTGTCTATTTATAATATATGTATGCACTATATAACGTTAGAACTGCCTGTGGCTGTATCAAGAAAGGTGGACTGGCCAAAATTAGAGCTCTGCATTAATGAATTTTGATAGACTATGCTCATTACCTCTAGTTTAATGATTTAGGAGATTAACTATGGTATACAACTTGAATATCTATGCTTGAGCAGATTATGCATATATGGCATAAAAATGAAGATATGCATGGTCATGTATTAATCATACAGACACTGATGTAGCAAACTTCCTCACAGTACTTATAAATACTTCCAAAGACCTGTAAATTCTCTTTTTTTTTCTTTTTTTTTTCTCTCTTGTTTTTATTTTATCACAATGCATTTTTAAGTACTAGCCAACCCTAAAATATTTTATTTTTCTCAGGTTTTTTAAGTTTTTTTTCTTTCTTTTTTGAGCCTTGTTCACATACAGTGCCCTCACCTAAAAGAGTCACACATGGCACCTTAAAATATTTTGATAGCAACTAAGTGATTTTTATTCGCTACTTAGTCCTGAGAGGGCACATTACCATCTCTCATTCCTTAATTCCAACTTGGTTGGAACCATTTGAAGTATAGGCCTAACTTAGGGCAAATTAAATGATTGGCACTGGGGGAAATTCTGGACATAGTGTATGCACTTTGCCCACCTTATTTTTCAAACTATTTGCTTTGGGGAACCTTACCCTCCCCAGTTGTTCAATTCATTTTTCACATCCACATATCTATATAGGGGGGCCTAGGCCTAGGCTATAATGTTCAAACAATCTGGGACAGAACTCAGTTATAAAACTGAAAGGCTAGCTACATTGAACTGCAAAATAGTGATGTTTCAAACTTTTTTGGTCGATCACTTTTGCTTGGATCAGGAATAACTGGTCAAAGCCCAAGGTCTTTCAATGGCTCTGACAACCTAGCTTAGAACTGGCAATTCCTGTCACAAAAGGTAACAGTGGGCTACAATCTTGGACAAAACTCGTTGGAACACCCCTCGACCCCCACTCCCCCGTACAACGTTGGAGGTAATAATGTCAATTGGAGATGCACCGCTTTAGTTTGGACACAACATTGTACTGGGGGGACGGGGGTTTCGTAACGCAGCACTGTACTGGGGGACCATGGTTTCCTAAATCATGCGCGACATCATATTGTACACTGTACAACGGTCGGAGGTGTTCCAACAGTTTTGTCCAAGATTGTCTGAGAATTAGCAGCACATTTTTCAAAGGTTTTCGGAGAAATTAGAGCGATAGACTAAGTACTTCAGTGTATATTTTCAAGCGTTATGATAATTATTCTCTTAGGATGTAATCATTATGGCAGATTCGCAAAATATTAATAAAAATATAATCATCCATCAACGATAAACGGTAGTCACTGCAAAGGAATCAAGTTAAATAAGTCGACGCAATTACATTAAGGTTGACTCTGAAAAGAGAAGGAGTCAACTAACTGCTGGAGAAATGCACATTAAGTCTTTTCTTCCCCCCAAAAAATATGTACACCAATTTTTAAAACCCATCACAAATAAGAGTAAATCAGTTTCAAACGATAAACACTAGTTGTTCACAAAAGGGTCAATTGTCCAGGGACTTTTATTTTGTACTGTTTATCGTGGCGCTATTTCGTTTTGAAAGTCCTACTGAATGGTTTTCTTCTCCCTGTTGTTTAAGAGTACTGTAAGGAATATATATATATATATATATATATATATATATACTGTATATATATATATATATATATATATATATATATATATATATATATATATATATATATATATATATATATATATATATATATATATATATATATATATATATATATGTATAGCCTCCCCTCCCGTTCCACCTTTTCAGTATTTCCCGTAAGCGGTGCAATCGGACATACATCAATTTTTCACTGATTTTTCGCCAAACCCATTCACGTGGAGAGCCTACTCTATAGGATACAGTGTTCTTTAACGTGAAGCACGTTCCTTCCAAGTAGAAAGCAATTGAGCCTATGAAAAGATTCTGCCCAGGCTGATAATTTGCCTTTGAGAGCATCGATGGCCTCTAATCTTCAAGCAAACTGTTGCTTTTGTTGGACGCAGCGGACGCTTGGCGTCCGTAAAGTACCTCCCTTCGCTGTGATTTGCGAAATTCCGCAACAGCGCCCTCAACTAATGTCATAGGCAGTTACAAGGGCCCCAGTTGCTTCCACCTTGTGCACGGTCAAAAAATATCCCATCTTACACTGTACAACGGTCGGAGGTGTTCCAACAGTTTTGTCCAAGATTGTAGCTACCTATACTATAGGCCTACAGCCTAGGTTACACAAAGCCAATTGTTCCACGGCACCTACCAAACCAGTGCAGTGTACGGCCGTGACTGTATAGCATGTGGCTACCACTGTAATATCACTGTGGCAGCCTTACAAAGAAAGATGAGGCCAAGAACTTGAAAAATGTTAGCAACTTTGCGACCATTCTCACCTCGAAAAGCTGAGGAATTTCCCTCTTGGAGAGATACGTCTTCGTGTCGTCTTTGGATGTCATGATTCCCGTATTTACCCTGTTTCCATCCAGAAGTATTACGAAAACGTATCATCCGAGGACATTTTTCGCGTTCATTTACGTGTTGGTTACCAAGGGAAGGTGAGACTTGTTGTCTATAATTATGCATATTAGATAAGAGTAGGCGGAGAGTAAACATACATAGCCAATTGTATTTTAGATTGTTAACGTACTGAATATTTATATTAAAACCAGGAACCAAAATGGCTTCGCCCTGTCATTTCGGGAAATGTATGATTCCAGTTGTTCTTCTTCTTTGTTGCCTCCTGTCCATGTCACTATCTGCGAGCAACGAGGTAAAAATACATAAGTTATTCCATTACGTACTGTCTGAGATAATTTCATGGTTGTTCAACCCTGTAAGCCATTAATACTAGCTGATGATATATTTGCGGTGTGGGATCATGTATGATTTTAACGTAAGGATTCAGTAGCCTAACCCACGTACTGTAGCATGCTGCATGGTGGCCCCGAAATTGACGCACCCAAGCATTTCCAAGCCAATATTTAGAATAAAATAAATCCAAAGACTCTCCTGCACTGGCAAAGTGATGGTCTAGTGGAACGATTGGATCATGGCCACTATCCGTCCGGTTGTTCCATTCCATTGAAAAATAGGGGGTTGCAATCTTTACTTTCACATTTTTATGGTAAATGATGAGTCGTTCTCAAAATAATTCTTCTTAGATAATTTAAAAATAAAGGTGGATAATATACAACCAAAAACATTTTGAGAACGACTCTCTTAATACCTGTTATTTTTTTTTAGCAAAAAGTATGAATACTTCAATATTCCTAATATCGGACTGTACTAGTCTGCCGGACGGATAGTGGCCATGATCCGAACGATTCAACAGGACGCTTGAGACTATGCTGAGTGCTTTCGTGGTAGAAAGCCAAAAAAGACTGGGACCGGGTACTTCTGGACGTTTTAATGGCTTATCGTTCTTCCGAACACGAAACTATGGGAATGATTCCGCATCAACTAATGCTGGGAAGGGAAGTAGAACTGCCCCTAGACGTCATTGTAGGACTACCCTTGGAAGGGGATGGCACCCCTCCTGAACTTGTGGATTATAATCAGTCACTCAGGGATAGACTATAGAAGGCTTATGATATGGCTCGAGAAAACACGGGGAAAAGGATAATCAGGCAGAAACAAAACTACAACCGCCATGCGACAAATTTGGTTCTTTCAGAAGGTAACCCCGTGTGGCTCTATTCCTCAACAAAAAAGTAGGAATTTCTCCTAAACTTCAAAGAAACTGGGAAGGTCCTTGGATAGTTGTACAAAAGTTTGGAAATGTTCTTTACAAAATACAAAAATCGGCTACTCCCAGACTCTGGGTGGTCCATGATGACCCCTTGAGAAAGTTTGGAAGCGATTTTGACTCGAAGGTAGCAGAAAAAGTTTTAACAGAGTTCAAAACAAAACATGCTTTACAGTATCTCCATCCCAAGAAAAGGCTTCTCCTGAAACAAAAAACCCTAACCAAACAAATGAACGAGAGACAGTTAAATTAAGTAGTAAAATGAATAAATCCGCACGGAGTGAGGTGACACCAATGGTGGTGACTCACACTGGAAGACGAAGCAAGCAACTTGCATGATACCTATTTGATTACTGTAGCTAATCGGGCGGAAGTCCCCTCATAATGAACTATCATCGACACCGAAAACAATTAGCTGCATTTCTTTGAGGTTTTCTTTGATGTGCAAAGATTGCTTTATCCTACAGTACCTTTTCCCCTGTAAACATTTGTCATTCCTGTGTGTCACTTCAGTACTGGAACTCGTGAAATAACCAATTATCAACATGGAGAAGTCGAACGCACGTTTCCCCTGTGTTCATTGCGGGAAGCGATACAGTAGCAAAACTAATCTAAATCGTCACCTCGCGGAAATTCATACTACAGGAAAGGCGAGGGCCTACCTGTGTAACCAGTGCCAGAAAAAGTTTTCATCGAGGAGGTATCTATTTGAACATGGCCGCAAGTACCACCTTCAGAAGAACGATAATACCACTGAAGGCCTTGAAAATAAGGGAACCCTTCCAGACAGACCACCGACCCTGAACATAGACTCAGAAGGTGACATAATTGTTGCTACCCTTGAAGAAGTGTCTGAGGATGAGGCTGCATCCGTTGCCCCATCCGCTAAGTCTGTTGAGGTGCCGGCAGAAACCACAATTAAGGTTAACAGAGGAACCTGGAGAACAGTGTATCCACAGGTGATTTATGCTTCCCAAACCCTGGCAAGAGGCTTCTTCTCAAACTGATGCTGTTGTCTGGCAGTTATGCCTCCAACATACTGAACTGAGTTGAGACTGAATTTGGGAAATTCCATTCCAGATTGACTCCATCCGTTACAGCTGCTTCTGTCCACATCCGTGTGATTCCGCTCAGACAAAGTGACCCATGCTCTTTGTCCATATTCGGTCAGCATCATCCTCCTGTACTTTTGTGATTTGTTTCTAATACAAACTTTGTGTAAATTATACAAAATAGACAGCACATGTTATTTGCTATGCAAGGAAAACATGGATAACTTGGAAAATTTTCTTTAATGTATTTTCTTTTGTGCTACGAAAGGACGTTTTATATTTTTCAATTCAACTCAATTCAATTTATTTCTCATATGTACAACAATCATCAATAAAGGTATCATTTAACAAATATATACAATATAGTACATACTGTATGATGGACACTAGAAAAACAACACTGTTTATCAAGGCTAGTGACCATACAAACATAAATAAAAAGATGATAGTAAGAAGAGAGTAACTTGTCAGCCCGGACAAAAGCATTAAGTGTAATAACTAGAACTTTGCTAGTGATAAGTATTTATAAGGAAAGATTTCAAATTCGTTTGAAAAGAATGAAGTGAAGGACTCGATCTTACACTAGAGGAAAGTTTGTGCCAAACACTATATAACAATAATTTTGGAGAACTAATTTGCCGTGTAAAGTTTTATGACTTGTGACTGAAAAAAGGCAATGGCAGGTCTGCATTGAGATTTGCGTTACATTTGGTGGTTTTATTACACTGGACAATATTTTACTCGTGTTTACTACTGTACATGGACATTTCATTTGCTTGTGTTTCTTTATCGCAAAAGGACGATTTATTTCTGTGATGTTTACCTGTGAACTGACACTTCATACTGATTTACCCTACTTTTCGTTGTGGACGCTTTATTAATTTTTGTTCGACCCAGGTGTTGAGATTTACCGTTATGTGCATTGTGGTAAGTTAATGTTGTGCCAGATATTGTGAATTTTATCTTTTGTAAGGGATCACGTTGTCAAGGTAGGCTATGTGACTAAGTCCCTTTGTAATGTTTGGAAAAAAAAATTTACATGTGATTGGGCCGGTTGAAGTAAAATAATTTCTTAAAATGAAATGTATATAGTTAGTGAAGTGTATATAGTTAGTGATAGTACAGTAGTACCACAATTATGTATGCATTCCACGTATGGTCTGTACAGTATTTCACTAGTCTATGCAAAAATTGCAACGAGACGTGATCAAACGTATCAAAATTTTTAAGTATTGCATGGTTATGGAATTTGTGGTTGCTAAAAGGACTCTTTCTCTGTAAATAGTTAAGTTGCGACTTTTAAGTTGCAATCTCTGTAGACATAGTAAGAGATATTTGTTTTCAATTTGTTCTACTAAGTAATAGTGTGGGAAAATTTTGATGTGTAGCTAGTAAGGCTTATGATGTACCGTAATTTACCGTGTAAGGAGTGTTTTCAAAATCATAGTGTTACTTGATTGATTTCAATTTGTAAGATTGTCCTAGCAGAACTTTAGATAAGTTGTATGTAGATTTTATTGATCTACACGAGAGCGTGTAGTCTTGGAAGGGGATGGTGTGGTCGTTTTTAACATTTAACAAGTGCTCTCAATTTCAAGGAGAGTAGAAAAGATAGAAACTACCCTTTTCCGATTGCAAACCTCCTAGAATAACTGTAAATTGGTGTGCTTCTCAAAGAGCGTAAAACTTTCCTTTGAATTGAATAGATTCCTTTGAACGGAATAGGATCCTTTGAAAGGAATACTTTTGAAACGAAATAGATTATGTATTGAGGGAACATCTCTCGACGGAATACTCCGTCGAACGGAATACTTTGCCACGGAATAGGTTTACTGACGGAATATTCCTAACAGAATCATTCCGTCTGTATATGTAACGTAACTTTGTAGCTTTAGCTATTGTCGATGTGTACAGTTTGACGTCTTTTCACTGAATGATCTTTCCGCATAGGCTTTGATAGTGAGGGCGTCACCCCTGATAAGTGTGACATATTAAGTATTAGCTTTATTTTTATTAATTATTCGTTCTGACCAATCATGTTTGATTATTTAGAAAGCGAAGAGTATAAAAGATAATGATTTTCGTGATGTTAGTGCTTCGGACCTTAGATTGACTGTCCAGTAGCCATGGTATTCTGATGCTCCTGCCCTTGTCCATACTTGCCTAGTCAGAACAGAATAGATGGTTCTAGTTACTTTAACTCCTTGAGTCCTGTTTCTTTCTGTCTTTCTGTTTCTCTGATGGAACAAGAAGCCACCTCCGTTTCACAACAGAGACCTATCCCCCAACACAAACCTCATCTGTGACGGTTATTAAAATTCTGCTCGGCCCGTTATGTACAATAGGGATAGGACCTCCCCATGGGGAATGTGAAGTTTGTAATTTCCCATGCCTCTCATGGAATCACATTGTGATAACATTTGATTGTTGAGGAGAAAATTGGTGATAAAGTTTAAAGAAAAACAAAAGACTGCTCATTAATGTGAGGGAATGACATCATATGTGCTTTCTTCAATTTCACTTTGTGTTGAAAATGTGACAGCTTTTATCTGCAGATATCTTGAGAACCACACATCAGATTTCAATGGAAATTTCACCAGATTGCTTAGAATAAGTACTCCTCTAATACATCAAAGCTTGATTTGAGCTTTGACCCTTCTATTAACCGGTTATAACTGAGCATACTATAGGCATCAAAAACTGCCAGCTTTTGATCGTTTGGCAGATCTTTTAGTCCAGGAACCAATTTTGTAGCATGCCATTGTACATTTTTGATCAGATTGATGTTTCACTAAATAAGGATTCCATACTAAGTTTGCATACCCTGTACTCTACATGTGGATACACAAGACTAGAATAAAGTAGCTTAAATGTTGAGTGATCCAGATTATGTAAAAGACCTTGTTAGACCCATCATATTCTTTATTCATCTTTTTAGTAACATGTTGTCAAAGGAAAGCCTGGTGTCAATTACTGTGGCATGTATCTTTTCACTGACTGAGTGCTCTATCGCCTTACCTCCTTCAGACAAGTTATTATTATTATAAGCCACTGGTCCACTGGTGTTTGGCAAATTCTTATGGTCATTATACATTATCTGGGTGAAAAGTCAATAATCAGGTTTTAGACCACTCATACAAGGAGTAAATTATGTCCTTTTGAAAACTATCACAATCATCCCTTGTTGTACAGTATTTCATGGTATACCTTAGTGTCATCTGCAAACAAGATTTGTAATTCTGAACTTGTGTGTTCCTCCCCTTGTAGGTCTTGTACTTGGCAGTGCGCAGTCCTTTAATACCAAAATGCAGGGCCAGAGAGATCGCAACCACTGTTCAGCGATACTATCAGACATGCTGTACATTTGATATGTGATATGGGATAAAACAATGAATCATGTCGATTTAAGTACAGTAATAATATTTTAGAGGAGTAAGTGGGGATAGATGCCAAGAAAACATCATTTCAGGTCTGGAATCTTTCTTTTCACCTATGGTGGGTAGAATGAAAAGATACCGGGGGAAGGGGGGGGGGTGAAAACAGTTTGAGAATTTGGTCATATCTTTGAAAGGGATTGACAAATTTCCTGAAATCAATGGTCATTTCCTGAAATTTCTAAGAACACTTCCTGTATTTTACAGTATCTTCTGCTGTTTTTCAGGGACGAACATGAAAGACAACAACTGGAAGAGAAGTTCATTCTTCAGATTTGAGTAGGAAAAATAATGCTTCTTATGACCCCTGGATTTTGTGATGTTTCTTGAAATTACTCATTTTCCAGAAAATTTCCCGAACAGTACCAAAATTTTCGGAATTCTGGATAATTTTGGGAAGAGTGGAAACCGCCGAGAACGCATTTGAGGAACGCCAGTCTAACATAAATATTACTGAATTTGGGAGTCCCTTATTTAAATAGAAAATGTGTAAATAGTTATATGAAGCAGGGGCAGAGAAACAGGGGGTTGAGGGGTTACAACCCCCCACTTTCAAAGAACTCCCCCATTGACTTTGTGTTTTTCTTTTTCACACAGTAAACTTTTTGAAAGATCGTCAAACCCCCCACTGTTGAGAAGAAATCTCTGCACTGATATGAAGTTTGAAAAAATAACATTGGATATGAGGATATGCATTGTGTTGAAAGAGTTAGATGGGAGATTCATTAATAAAACTTTAATTGGCTCAAATTGGAATTTTCTTGAAGCCCTAAAGTCATCTGTATACCTCAATATTATATTTTTTTTTTTACTCTGACATTTTTTTTTTTTTTTTACTCTGCCTGAATTATTGGGGGACAGCAAAATGATATGTTTGCCCACCCATATTTTCTTTGGGGTGCAGTTGCCCCCTGCCCCCCAGGATCAACGCACCTGCCACATTAAGATGCTGTATGGTATACTATTTATGTAGCATTAGTAAAAAAAAAAAATTAGTAGAAAATGTACTGGTTAAACATTATGAGCTTAGAATAGCTCCTCTGGGTACAGCTATTGGCTTCAGTTCTAGAAAATCCAGTCATAATGCATTTTACATTGTCTGCAATTGGTGTAATCCATATTATTAAGTTGAATAGTGAGTTCTTTCTTTCATATTTTTCATCTAGGAAAATGTGGAAGCATTCTTCAAAAGTGGACATACAAACAACTGGGCTGTATTGGTAAGTTGAAAACAATTTCTGTCAACCTGTTAAAATTTTTAAATCTGTACCATAGAAAGGCAGTCTAATGTACTAGATAGAATTTGTATCAGTCAAATGACTAAAATATTATATCATTATGAGGTGTTTAATTTTTTTTTCTTTTTTACTGTAGGTTTGTACCTCCAGGTTTTGGTTTAATTATCGCCATGTTGCCAACGTTTTATCAATGTACCACAGCGTCAAGAGACTTGGAATACCAGACAGTCAGATTATCCTGATGGTAGCTGATGACATGGCATGTAATCCCAGGAACCCAAGACCAGGTTAGTTGTGTTAATGAGCAGGGTACAACTACTGTATACCATAGGTCCTCTAAATGGAAGGTCTCTTTGATTTGAGGTGTCCTAACTCAAACCCTTATCCTAACTTTATTTCCAGTACTCCTAACACTCATTCTGTACTACAGCTATCCCCAATCCCATGGGTGGAAAAAGTTGGGAAGCTGGGAGGCTCCTTCCTGGGAAATTTGGGCATTTGGAGGGAAATGTTGTCATTTGTAGGGAAATATCACTTTTTTGTATATAAAAATGCAGAAACAATTATGGAAAATTTCCCCCCTTCCTGGGAAATAAACATTTTTTCCAGTCCTGCCCAATCCTAACCCTAAGGCTTATCCCTAACCATATCCTCTGTCCTATACAGACTTTTGATCTTGCAGACCCTCAGTCCACCGGGATTCCCTTTTGTTAATACCATACCTCTCAGGTATGTGCCCAGGGTTATCTGAACATCAGGCACATCGATTGTCATCTGGAAGGCGGCTTTATAGTGAGAAGTATGTGTTTCCATTAACATATCAAATTTCCATTGACAGATGGAAATTTAGTGCTGAGTGGGATTCACAGTATTTTAAAGGGGAATTTTCATCGTCCCAGACAGTTCCAGTTCTCCCAACTATGCATCTTCTAGCTCCTCCCATAACTGTATGAGGCTCTTCCTTGTGCAAGAATAAACCTGTTTTATTGCTTAAGTTAAGGCCATGTCCTGGTGAGCATACAAAGCTATAAAATGTTATAAAAGTACTCTCTCTGCCTTGTGTGGAATGTGAGCTACTCTGCATCTTTCAAATTTTCAAACTTTGATGTCAATCAAAGAGCAGTCACCAACTGAGAATTTTGATATACATACACTAAAAATATACTTTGGGGTGATGACTGTCTGTCTTTAATCAGTGCTGGTTGGAAATTTTTAAGGCCAGGTGATGCCACCTGGCATGAACACTTTCCTTTCACAGTATCATGTGTCAGCACATTGTCAGTGTTTATAAGTCTGTCATATATTTCCACTCTTTTACTGTATAGATCCGTCTGCAAGTATTGTACAGATCAATATTTTCACTCAAATTTGGTAACTTTCAATGTTGGTAGCCATCATCGAGACTGCTATATTCTTCTGTACATGTTCTGGAGTTATTCTTAGGTAGTGTCTGCTGACCCCTGACCTTCTGGCCCATGGTTATCCTTTTTACAACACATGGAGAGGACACTCAGGCTTAAGGGCAGTATTTTTTACGAACACATAGTCATGAATGTAGGCTATTTAACTGTTGTGGCTTCATAACTTCTTGCCACATGGCTTTTAATTCAGTCTCAAGTTTGGAATTTTTTCAGTTTAGGGATAAAGTTAGATGAGAAACAATAGATTGTTCTTGGATGAGAACCACATCTTACTATAATCTAACAGTTGAGTTAACTCTAATCCTGTTTGCTATTGGTTTCAATTGGTGCTACCTTAATCCACTCTGTGAGAACTAGAGGTATCAACGCAACTGTAAAAAAGAAAGTGCTACATGTATGATGAGATGAGAGTACAGTACAATGTATTTTCCCCTCAACCTATGGTACAGAATATTTCATTATCTGTTGATACAAACAACTCAGGTAAATACTTTGACCTTTTTGCAGCTGCTGTATTCAACAATGCTCATCAACATATCAACGTTTACGGGGATGATGTTGAAGTTGATTATCGTGGTTACGAGGTAAGAGCCTCCAGCTGTGCTTCCCATTTGTTGTTGATTCCTTGCCGAAGGCAGGCAAGGAATCTATGCGATGGTGATGTCGTGTGTGTGTGTGTGTGTGTGTGTGTGTGTGTGTGTGTATGTGATGGCTTTGCTTGTTTACACGATATCTCAAGAAGGGAAAGTTGGACAGTTCTCAAACTTGGTACATAGATGGCCCATATTGAGAGGAAGAACCCTATTGTTTTTGGTGGAGGTCAAAGGTCATCTGGGGTCACCGGGGATCAAAATCTGAAAACCTTGTTTACACGGTATCTCAAGTTAGAAACTTGGATAGATTTCGTGCTTGGTATGTAGATGCGTTGTGGTGAGAGGAAGAACCCTATTGTTTTTGGTGGAGGTCAAAGGTCATCTGGGGTCACCAGGGGGCAAAATCTGAAAACCTTGTTTACACGATATCCCAAGTTAGAAAGCTTGGATAGATTTCATGCTCGGTATGTAGATGCGTTGTGGTGAGAGGAAGAACCCTATTGTTTTTGGTGGAGGTCAAAGGTCATCTGGGGTCACCAATGGGCAAAATCTGAAAACCTTGTTTACATGATATCTCAAGTTAGAAAGCTTGGATAGATTTTGTGTTTGGTATGTAGATGCATTGTGGTGAGAGGAAGAACCGTATTGTTTTTGGTGGAGGTCAAAGGTCATCTGGGGTCACCTGGGGTCAAAATCTGAAAACCTTGTTTACACGATATCTCAAGGTAGCAAGCTTGGATAGATTTCATGCTTGGTATGTAGATGCGTTGTGGTGGGAGGAAGAACCGTATTGTTTTTGGTGGAGGTCAAAGGTCATCTGGGGTCACCAGGGGGCAAAATCTGAAAACCTTGTTTACATGATATCTCAAGTTAGAAAGCTTGGATAGATTTCATGCTAGGTATGTAGATGCGTTGTGGTAAGCGGAAGAACCCTATTGTTTTTGGTGGGGGTCAAAGGTCATCTGGGGTCACCAGGGGGCAAAATCTGAAAACCTTGTTTACACGATATCTCAAGTTAGAAAGCTTGGATAGATTTCATGCTCGGTATGTAGATGCGTTGTGGTGAGAGGAAGAACCCTATTGTTTTTGGTGGAGGTCAAAGGTCATCTGGGGTCACCAATGGGCAAAATCTGAAAACCTTGTTTACATGATATCTCAAGTTAGAAAGCTTGGATAGATTTTGTGTTTGGTATGTAGATGCATTGTGGTGAGAGGAAGAACCCTATTGTTTTTGGTGGAGGTCAAAGGTCATCTGGGGTCATCTGGGGTCAAAATCTGAAAACCTTGTTTACACGATATCTCAAGGTAGCAAGCTTGGATAGATTTCATGCTTGGTATGTAGATGCGTTGTGGTGGGAGGAAGAACCGTATTGTTTTTGGTGGAGGTCAAAGGTCATCTGGGGTCACCAGGGGGCAAAATCTGAAAACCTTGTTTACACGATATCTCAAGTTAGAAAGCTTGGATAGATTTCATGCTTGGTATGTAGATGCGTTGTCGAAGAACCCTATTGTTTTTGGTGGAGGTCAAAGGTCATCTGGGGTCATCTGGGGTCAAAATCTGAAAACCTTGTTTACACGATATCTCAAGGTAGCAAGCTTGGATAGATTTCATGCTTGGTATGTAGATGCGTTGTGGTGGGAGGAAGAACCGTATTGTTTTTGGTGGAGGTCAAAGGTCATCTGGGGTCACCAGGGGGCAAAATCTGAAAACCTTGTTTACACGATATCTCAAGTTAGAAAGCTTGGATAGATTTCATGCTTGGTATGTAGATGCGTTGTCGAAGAACCCTATTGTTTTTGGTGGAGGTCAAAGGTCATCTGGGGTCACCAGGGGGCAAAATCTGAAAACCTTGTTTACATGATATCTCAAGTTAGAAAGCTTGGATAGATTTTGTGTTTGGTATGTAGATGCATTGTGGTGAGAGGAAGAACCCTATTGTTTTTGGTGGAGGTCAAAGGTCATCTGGGGTCACCTGGGGTCAAAATCTGAAAACCTTGTTTACACGATATCTCAAGGTAGCAAGCTTGGATAGATTTCATGCTTGGTATGTAGATGCGTTGTGGTGGGAAGAAGAACCCCAATGTTTTTGGTGGAGGTCAAAGGTCATCTGGGGTCACCAGGGGGCAAAATCTGAAAACCTTGTTTACACGATATCTCAAGTTAGAAAGCTTGGATAGATTTCATGCTTGGTATGTAGATGCGTTGTGGTGAGAAGAAGAACCGTATTGTTTTTGGTGGAGGTCAAAGGTCATCTGGGGTCACCAGGGGTCAAAGTCTGAAAACCTTGTTTACACGATATCTCAAGTTAGGGAGCTTGGATAGATTTCATATTAAGTTTGTGGATGTGTTATGGCAAGAGGAAGAAGCCCGTTGTGTTTGGTTGAGGTCAAAGGTCATCTGGGGTCACCTGGGGTCAAAAACTGATATTTTGTAAACATGTCATTACAAAGAAGGAAGCACAGACAAATACCTTCTAATACTTTTTTTTTTTCTTTTTTTTTTTTGGTTATTCATGTTTTGGTTCAAAGGTCATGTGGCATGAACTGATGTGAGCAGGGGTGAAATTGTGACCACATCATAAAAAATGATGAAGTAGAGAAGTATAAATTTGATGGATGAACCTCTTTGTAACAAAGCACCCCCCTTTCGGCAAGGAATCACTAAGCCTTTTAGCTTTCTGGTTTAGTATCTTTCCTTTGTACAACCATGGCTTAGACAGGGTATAACAGTACAGTAGCTACAAGACTTTTTAAGGAGATATGGACAGCATTTCTTTTTTAATCAGCTGTTGTATGATAGAAACACCCTTTGCTTTACAATGTAATTAAACAATGTAAAACCTAATATGTTCATGAGTTTCATAAAGTTATGATGCTAGTCATCCAAGGAGAAAATTCCTGTTGACACCTGTTGAAATGTCAAAAGGTTTGTGCAAGTATTATTAACATGTATGAAATGGCAATTTATCATTTACAGTATCTGTTGGAGTCAACAGTCAACATTTACCAATAGGTAACTTGTATGAAATTTAAAGGTCCCTGTTGGTACCTATTGAAACCTGTTGTTACTTGTTTTCAGTTACCTTTTCTACATGTTCAAACCTGTTCAACAGTTCAAACAGGATTTTTTTCCCTGGGATATCTAATTAATCAGCTATTTTACATAAACTTATTTTGGCAGAAATTAATTGGCCTGAAAAAGAAGCAAGAAACTATTTGATTGTGTTAACTCGTTTGAATTTGCCAACTTCAGGTAACCGTTGAAAACTTTATTCGTGTCTTGACTGGACGTCTGCCACCTAGCACCCCCAGGTCCAAGAGATTGATGACAGATGACCGGAGTAATGTTCTGGTTTACATGACTGGACATGGTGGTGATGGCTTCCTCAAGTTTCAAGATGCAGAGGAAATATCCAGCATCGAATTGGCTGATGCGTTTGGTCAGATGTGGCAGAAAAGGAGGTTAGACTAAGGAAATTTGTATGTGTAGTTGGAATTTTTAACATAATGACCCCAAATGTATTTAGGACTCATAATAAGGTGTCTGTATGATAAGTGTTAAAAGACTGACATCTCAAAATGTCTGCCATAATCTGTCTTCTCTCTGTCATTGCTACAAACGTGTGATAGCATTCCTTCATCTCTTTCTCATCAGATACCATGAAGTACTATTTGTCATAGATACCTGTCAAGCAGTCTCCATGTTCCAACAGTTTTACTCTCCCAACATCCTGGGGGTGGGGAGTAGTCAAGTTGGGGAAGACTCCCTCTCTGTAAGTCTTCAGTCCTGTCATGTAAATCTCATATTATCTGTCTGGTGCTCTCTCTTGGAGCACAGTGACCTACAAAGATGATTGTATGTTTGAATAGTTTCTTGTTTTTTTCTCTTTTTTTTGGAGGGGGGGGTGTATGTGCATGTTTTTTTGTATTTAGAGTTGTTTTGTAATTAGAGTTGTTTTCAGCAGATTGTGATTTCATTGGTTGTAATGTGAGTTAAGTGAAGAGAGCAGCTATTTGTTTCCTATGTCCCACTCATTGTGGTGGACTGACATTATGAAGAAGACAAATGTTCACAATTTATCTTGTAGTACACAAGTATGATTGCAGCACTGTTCAAAACTGCCAGTTTTGTAGATTTGCCAACTTTGAGAGGAAGCTGTATTTTCCAAAATTTTCCAAAATTTGCTGTGTTTTCCAAGTTTTAGTTCTAACTAAATGCTGCACATAAATTGCTTTTCTTCTTCAGCATCATGTTGATTCATCCATTGGGGTATATATAATAGACAGGTACACCTACTATGCCCTTGAATTCCTGGAAAAACTCTCCACCACAAGCCAGAAGACAATAGCTGATTTTGTAAGTTACAAAGTTTCTTTGTTTTGAATATATTACTATAAAATTGTCGAGGAAAGATTAAAGATACTTGCAAACAGGTTGTGTGACTTATTGTTGTATTTTGAATATGCAAATGTGTGTGTTTCTTTGAATGTTAGACAACAGTTTAAGGTGCATTCTTTAAATTGTTGCAAGTATAAATGACTGTGTTGTGATCAGTTCTGCAGGGATGAAGTAATGGGGTTCACACACTGCAATTTGCATCCCAAGAAACCCCAGTTGAAGGGTAATTTAAATTGAGCTTTGCATGAGTCATACATTAATATTTTGCTCATTCACTGTTCACAGTGTATGTTTAACCCTCTAACTGAAACAATTTTTGAAATTTCAATTCAAGGTGGAGTATTGCAGATCATTTTCAACCTTGATTAGCAATTATTGCTAAATCCATTTTCTCATACTATTTTGTCCATTGCTTCCTTTTCAGTTTAAAGTTTGCCCCTACCAGCAGTGTCGTTCACATACAGGATACAGGACGGATTTGTTCCAGAGAGATATCAGGAATGTACTAGTCACTGATTTCTTTGGAAGTGTGCGTAATGTTGAAATATCCACAGACCGTTTGCCTCTATCAGAAACTAATCACACCAATGACAGTGGAGAAAATAGGAAGATGGAAGGAAAATTTATTTATGTGGATCAGTTTCCAGCCAAACCAAAAACAGACAGTGATGTGAGTGTAAATGGAGTTAAATTTGTTCTGAGTCTGTTTCCACCAGTTGTTCTGTATTGTCATTTCATGCCAATCGTACCATCAAAAGAAAAGAAGCTCATTGTGTAGTAGTGTTAGGGGGAGGGGTTGGGGGTAGTATCTTTTTAATAGCAGCACCTTGAGTGAGGACTTTGGTTGCAATATCCCTGAGACTATCAAGTGCAGATGCCATGGTCATCAATACTGTTAACCACAGCAAAAGCTGCAAATACTTTTTAATGTTGAAAATTAGAGGAACTTGTGTGACACTTGATATCCCCTGGATTCTTGTTTCTTCAACCCCTTCAGTCAGACCCCCCCATCTTCAGAACAGTCAGTTAACACCACAGAATTTGATTCCATGAATGCTGACAGAAGTATTAATTCCACACTGATGAAGTGAGGTCAGTTTTATTAAACAGTGTAATCCTGCAATGGAGGAGGGGGGATGTAAACTTTTAGAGCAATTTTGGTATTCAGCTAAGGTGTTTTCAGAGATGCTGAGGGGGTGTTCTTGACAGTGCCTCCAAAATTCAGTTGTGATTCAGTGCTTCCTTCCCCAAATCTTTCATGCCCCAGTCAGGAGGGTATTATTTAAGTAAGGGTAAAATGCTCATTATAATCAGTTTTTTCTATTGTCATTTTTACAGGAATCACATAAAGGGATGAAATTTTCAGCAAAATTCATCATTGCAAATACCATCTTCCTGGCTGTAGCCAGTCTTGTGTTTTGGTCTCGGAGGTGACATTGGCAGTCCTTCTAAGTCTCAACTGCAGGATTTCAGCAACATCTGGAAAGAAGGATGCAGGTGCTGGACAGACTCTAAGCAATATTTCCTTTCAGCTATAAGTAGTGATTCATCAGAGAAACTGTGGACAGTAGGAGAGATTTGTGTAAAAAAGTGTGGGAAGGGGGGGGGGGGGGGCTCTTGAAGCAAAATTTACTATGTGAAAAAGTGAAAGTCAATGGGAGCATCTCCCAAAAGTGGGGGGTATATCCCCCCATCCTCCCTGGATTTCTACCTATAACTGTGGGTACATAGTGGTTAATAATGAAGGGATCAAAGGCATTTGATATGCTTTCATATGTGATATAATAGAATTTCACATCTGCATGTACAAATAGGTCAGTAATGCAGAAGGGAGTGGACACCTGTGCCACTAGGAAACCAAGGGCTCATTTTGTAAAGAGTTATGATCAAATCAATCTTAAAGACAGACACTCATCACCCTAAGTATTTTTTTTTTTTTTTTGGTTGCAGTGGGGACACCACAAAATTTTCTCAATTGGTGACTTTTTGATTGACATCAAATTCAAAGCTCATTCAGTAGCTCACATTACACAGCATGCACAGAGTGTTCTGATTACACATTAGGGCCTTATATATATGCTCACCAGTAATGGCCTCAAGCAATAAACTAGGTTTGTGCCAGCAAAAGGATTAGCTTAAGACAATTTTGGGATGGTTAGAAGTAACTTAGTTGGAAGGATTGGATAGGAGGTTAGGAGGTTTGCCCTTGAAGATTGATTAATAATGCAGAAAGCTTATATACATCATATTTAAGATTCAGTGCAACTTGTTATGTAATACATTCCAGACTTCATTTGTTCCCTCATCAAAATAATGATGATAGCATAACATCCGTACATTACCAATGACCATAAAATTGAGCTATAGCTTTGGTATAAGTACAGGTTAGAGTGGTTGGTTGTAAGAATGTAACTACATGACATGAAAGTCCTTTTAGTCCAAATTCTTGTAGAAGCTGACCACAGTTAATCAGGCTTGCATCATAACAAGGTAACAGAACTCCAGCTCTATCAGCACAATGTGCGCTCAAGCGAATAATGACTTGTGGTGCTCAATAAGTAATTCCAGTGGCTACTAGGGCTTGGCTGGATCATATGTCCGGATTGAGCATGGTTGTGAAGATACAACTCACTGGACTAAAACCACAGAATGTGAAAGTTACTGACCATCACTAATAAGACTTTCCCAGGCTGTGGGGGACTATTCGGGATTGTAGGCTTATGGGCATTTGCATGGCATGTACCCTGGAGAATTTCTAGTCAATAGATATTGCTACAATATAAAGTAGGGCTGTATACAGCAGGGGTGCCCAACCAGTTTTGAATGAAACTAAACTTTTATAATTGCCAGTTTGCCAAGGTCTACCAGTAGGGTCTACTAACGGTAGCAGAGCACTACCATTAGTTTGCTGTGTAGCATACTGAAAATTTTTTTGTTAAAAAATGCCTCCCAAATTGCCAGAAATTATACTTCCCAGGCCTTGTTAGTTGCATCTAAAACATTCTTTTGGTTGAGATCTTGTTCTTTAGAAGGTTACATTCCAAAAAGGAAAAATGCAAAACAGTTTTGGTCAAATTGTGTACATCTCCTCGTATTCAGCTAGGAATCAGTCTGAGATCTACTGGTTTATCACAGCTGACAGGTTGGGTATCCCTACTATATGTCAATGCTACTTGATAACTATAAAAATGTAACAACTTGAAGTAGTACTGAAACTTTTTTGCATTGTTTAATATGTAAATAAAAACATGTTTATTGTGATCATTTATTTTTCATGACATTCATGTATGCAATAGGGGTTGATCTTCTGTTCCTTGGGTATGTGTGAACTTTATTGGTGATTCTGCTTGGGTTTACAGTTGGTACTGTTTGATTTTGTGTTCAGCACATTTTTGGTAGGAAAAAGCTGCCTTTTTAATAAAAAAATAAAAGCTTAAAAAAAAATAAAAAGACGGAAGACAGACAGCACTTATGGTTTGTTTATTTTTCCTTTGAGATGACTCTGATTGTATTAAGGGAGCTTGTCATAATTATCCCTGTCGTGTACATGTAATGTTAACTTACTCCTATTGTGTAGGCCATGCAAATGTATCATGCTCCACTGAACCCAGTTACTGGAGCTACGGAGATAATGAGGTGTGTTTGGGGAAGATTCAAGTTGGAAGACTATGAAGCATATCTGCAAGTTTTTGACTTACATTGAGAGGTGAAATTGCCCCCTGAACTAAATCCAGTTTTCATTTGTGAAAATATCCTGAAAATTAATCTATCTTTTGCCTGACCTATCTTAAAAGCATTAAAATATGATTGCATTCTTTACTACCATTCCTTACTTACATTCTAGTTCATAATGCTACCTGACATCCAGCAGAACAAGCATTACATGACTTAAGTCATATTTTCACACTAATATACAAAAAATAGAAGCAATTGGTCAAGTCATGCAACCCTGTGACAAAAGGACCATGTTACATTCAAAATTAGCTTGGAGGTCATTGCATGTACCCTTATTATGACCACAAAGGTGTTACTGGGTGGACAGGGCCTATGTATGGCTTTGAAGTACAGTTTGCACTGATAAAGTGAGCAGGGATCACAAGATATTGAAGGTTCCCCAGACCAAAAATTATGATTAAAATGTAATCCTAATCCTCACCCTAACCCTATATTCCTACCTGAGGCTAATCCTTAGCTTAATCCTCATTCTTATTCTGCATCTAACTCAAATCCTCACCCTACCTCAGTTTCACCTTAATTAAGTAGATTATTGTGTCAAGCAGATCTTCAGTCTAGTGAACCTTTGATCTACTGAACCATCAGTCTCGTGACCATCCCCCCAGAGACTGGACAGTTATCCTGTATGTCTTTTGATATTTTTATAGGACTTACACTGACTGAATTTGTTCCTCTACATCTACTTTAGGACAGGGGTTTTTCTCCACTGCAGCAAAATTGCCAGTTATCATGAAAATAAAAATGTTGCCAACTTTTGATGTGTTGATGTGCATGATAACTACATTGAATACAATTTATGTTAAAATATGGGCATAATTCTATGTCTGGTTATTTCAGAGAACCTTCTATGTTGTGGTTACAAAAATTAGACATGTAGCTGTGTTGCCTCATTTGTATGTGATACCCTGTTAAGGAAGGGAAAAACTTCATTCTTTTACTTCAGTTAAGAAGTCATTTTAAGTGTTACAGCACCAGCTCTTAAATTGTTCAAGTTGTATTCAGGCATGTGCTACTTCCTCTTTTTAGAGGAATTTTTTTTTTTTTTTTGTTTCTACTTTTCCTCTTATTTTTGTTCATTCCTCTTTTTCACATCAAAGAACTGAACAGTTTCTGTCATAAATGTCTTTATAAATCTCAGCTATTAAACTTGTACAAACAGCCCTCGGAGTTCTGTCCAATTAGAAGTCTGTATTATAATGACATCAGTGCCACCAGGGGCCCTTGAGTGGACCCCTGGGTCCCTGACTTAGAGGGTGCAGGGCTTTGTGCGCGCCATTGTTTGTCTTCCAAATTATTTCCTCTTTTTTTAGGATTTGTCAGTCACATGTCTGTGTATTGTAAACCTACATATCAATATATTGTCCTGTGCTAGCTACCTGTTAAAGAATTAGTAGACTTGAAAGATGGTGCTAGATGAATGATATCAAACTAGGTTTTCATGATATTTCCAGAAAAGACAATCGATATAATCGGACCCCTAATAATCGAAATTCGATTATAATCGGTTTTTTCTCCACATACTTTACTTGTTAAAAGTAACCCATTGTGCCGAATGCAGCGTCGCCAAACAGTGTGTACTGTATATGACCTGTACATGAGCGCCAAATTGGGGCCCAGTCTAGCCTTACAAACTGTCACAAAATCTTTAGTTTTTTGGTCTAAGAGATGATTAATATACCCTCTCTCCACGATTTTTTTCAATTATTTAACGATTACTTTGATTTTTACGATTATTTCGATTTTTCGATTTTCTTCTCATGCAATAATCATACCGAATCTAAACTGGTTAAAACCGGTATCGATATAATAATCGGTTTACTGTGAAAGCCTATATCAAACTTAATAAGCCACCAAATAAAGGAAACAGAGCCCTTTGCATCAAATAAACAGCTTATATTTTTGATGATCATTTCTCAATTTAGTTGGTTTTAAAGTATGAGCATAAATGAAAATCCAAATCTGTCTCCTTCCACAGTACTACCTCCCTTGGTATGGCCGATTTAAATTAAACATACTCTACCACAATACCCTCCTCCAATTGTAGGCAGGATTCTGAGTGTTTTTAAGCAAAGACAAAATAACCACACAGGAAGATACTTCATTTATAAAACAGTTTATTCAAAACTGTCAAGGCTTTCCTTCAGAAGCAAGACTTTAAAATTATTAATTGCAGAATCATTTTGAAAAAATAAATTACAAAATCAATTTTCAAATTTTCAAGAAATTTAAATGTACACATAAATAATACTTTGTGATTTGTAAAATTATGAAAATGGTCTATTTTCAAAAGACTAAATCTACTTAAAGTATATGGCAATTATAAAATCATTTTTAATTTCCTTTAATCTGACCTGAAGAACATGAGCAATCATTGTTTCCACCTTCTTAACAAGAACAATGGTGGGAAAGCATATGGGACACATAATCCTAAATGCAAAATACCTGTTCACATCAGCTAATGAGTTTTCTTGCCTTCCAAACACCTAGAAAAAGTGTCTTGTTCCCTAAAAGGCAACACTATTGAATGGTCATAGGCAGAAATCCTGAAGGGACAAGGGGGATACATCCCCCCAAACTTTTCTGAGGAGCTCACACTGACTTTCACTTTCTTACACTGTATATTTTGCTTCAAGGGCCTTTTGTAACCCAGTGAAGGAGCGGCTCGGGAATAACGGTTTACACTTTGCAAAATGATGTCATGACAACAATGACACCGATACCCTACAGTGATATTAAAAATGAGGTTGACATTTTCCCTCCCAGGGTTCACTCATCCACAGATTTGCTGTAGTGTTCAGATCTCCTGCTCTTTTTTTTTCCTTTTGTTTTATTGCAGTAGTCATGCAAACATAACATTTTAATTACAGGTATTAAGAAAACATACAAATGCTACCATGTAATTTTAAAGGAGAGCATGTTTCAATTGCTACTCAAGCTGTTATCCATAAATCTGGGAGTTCTTAGCAAGCAAAGTTTACAGCTGGTGAGAATGTACCTATTGATAATTTAATCAACTCCAACTGTCCAACATCATATGTTTTTGGTAAACCGTCTTCAAATGATTCTTAGCACTAACAACTAAACTGTACATTCAGTGGACATAAATCCATCCTAGTTAAATTCAACATCTTTCTGGCATTGTATTCAAATTATTTTCAACTGCCTGTCTTTTAAAAAACCTTTTGACTAGCAAGTATTATTGCTTACTGAAAGTTATTCACAATTATACTTCAGCAGTAAGACATCCACCTGGTGGATAATAAATAATCCGGCCAGTTATGCAGAATAGCCTCTGTCAGTATAATAATATACTACCAGAAACACTGCAGATTATAATAATTCTATCAATCAAAGAATATGACAGCAAAAGGCAAGTGTCTCCTTCAGCACCTTATACGGAGTACCGTTTCATGTTTGACAAGCAATTTTAACATTTCAGCTGCAACTAAAGGGAAACATCACCAAACCAAAGGTAAAGTGCACAGATCCTCCAGGTAAGCAGTCCACAACCTTTCAATGAGTGGGCCAAGATACTGAGCCATGACATGGGAAGAGCCTACCTTGGGCATATTTACAATTTATGCATACCTTGTTGATCAGACTTTTCTCAACAACAGGGCCACATCCCTCCTGCAGGCCATAGCTTACCAACCCCCACTGTAAGGTAGAAAGTGTCACAATTGAGTATGAAATTCCTACAAAAGCTATTTTGATATAAATGTACAGTGCTGTGCCTGCAAAGGAAGAAAATTAAAGACAGACTGTCATCACCCCAAAGTATATTTTTAGTGTATGTATATCAAAATTCTCAGTTGGTGACTGCTGTTTGATTGACATCAACGGTTTGAAAATTTGAAAGATGCAGAGCAGCTCACATTCCACACAAGGCAGAGAGAGTACTTTTATTACATTTTATAGCCTTGTGTACTCACCAGGACATGGCCTTAAGCAATAAAACAGGTTTATTCTTGCACAAGGAAGAGCCTCATACAGTTATGGGAGGAGCTAGAAGATGCATAGTTGGGAGAATTGGAACTGTCTGGGATCATGAAAATTCCCCTTTAAGTTACAAAAGGCAAAGAAATAAGAAAACTATTCATAAACAAATACAGCTAGGCATTCCAACTCTCCAGGTTTGTCCTTCCTTTCTTCAAAAATGTCAAGCAATTAATACCAGCCTACAAAATTTCACATCTTCTTTTAAGTTAAAAACAAAACTTCAAAAACAGGACAAATGTCAATATGCTTCCCAAACCTTGAAAACTCATTCAAAAACAAAAAAGATAAAAAAAAGACAGTATCTATAGAAATGCATAGAAAACCATTCTAATGTCAAAAGTTTCCACACACACATCCTTGGCTCTTCTCCATATTTGCATCATTGGGACTTCCAAAAAAATATTCTGATAAATCTTCATCCTCAGAAGTTGGAATGTCTGAACATAACAAAGTAGGTACTATAAAAGTATGGATTTACTGTGTAGCAACACAATTTCCAATCCAGAAATGAAGACACAATCCACAAAGCTACCTTAAATAAAAGGATTTTTCAAAACTGAAGTCAATGGGATGCTGAACTTTCAGAATACCATCCTGGGAAAGGGGATGTGCCTCCCTCCCTCTTTTGAAAATTTCTGAATATTTGAGGTTTTGAGGTTCCTTAGATGCAATCTGATGCTATATTTTTCTGTCTTTACTGAAGTACATTTACTGATAAAGCATTCATTATTGAAAAAAAAATTGTGAAATTTCACATGAAAAGGCATTTTTGTCCTTGAAAAGTGAGGGATGGAGGCACACCTTATCCATCCAGTTTTTGTTTGGGAGCTAAATCCCCTCTCCTTATCCCTTTGCCTTTCCTACCCTACCCTATGATCAAGAAAGGGTGAGTCATGAAAACTTTCAGCACACTATTTTCAGCACCTTCTAATCTTTCCCTCTAGCATTTTTTTTACAAGTTTTGCTACATTTCTATAGCTTAAATTATGTCACAAAACTGAGTTGAAAACTTGTGGCAGCATTTTAAGACTGAATACTTATTCAACATGAAACTACTGTACATGACACACAACCCATAAAGAATTAAGTTGTACAGTTGTCAATAAAAGACAAAGATAGTACTTTTCTTGACTGGTGCAAGACTGAAAAAATAAAACACAAAGTATTGTCTAATTTGAGTTCATCCTCATGGAGAGGTAAATCAAAGTACTGGGCTAATCGCATCATGAACTTTTTACTAGAGCACAGTTTCTAAAGTCGAATACTCTGCCAGCTAACTGCTTCAAAGTTGTATGTAAGTAAGCAGTTCAAATTCATCTACAATGCACTGGTCAGATACCAAAGTTCTATTACCTATGAGATGCACCACGGTACTGTAGATCAGGTGAAAACACAGTACAAATATGGTGAAAACAACATATGGCATCTCTGGTAGGTATTATGTTGTTCTGAATACAATTGAGCTACAAAATTTAAGGACGGTTTTTCCAATGTTTGTTTACTAAACAAGTCCAATATCAGCAAACTTTGGAAACACACAGGAAAGTCTCCCACTTATGATTTGCATGTCCCTTGAAAATTTTGAATACTGCTCTTTTCATTAATACTGCAAATTAAATAAACCTATGACTGGCACAATATCTAATCTGTCATAGTTCCAAACAACACCTTCTGTCAGGCAGCACACCACTACTTATTCCTCCATATTGACTTGCACACAAAGTTTGGTCCATTTCATGGCCCTTGCAGAACTTTTCAATGGGCACAAGCTACCCCTCACATGAAAGCTCACAAGTAGGCCTTTCACACTGATTTCAAATTTGTCTACCATGACTGCTGAGATATTAAGCTAAGAAAGCATGTATATTAGGATGTTGGTTCCAGCCTTTTCTTTCATTCAAAATGACATTTTGCATCAGTGAAGGATACAAAACAAAGAAGAGCCTGAAATTCTATCAATTTTCTTTATTTTTGAATATATAAGTAATTTAATTATTTTCCTACCACATCCAGATGACAGACTGAACACACCACTTCGGCAACATGGTCTCTATAATGTGTCCCCAAATCTTTTTGAGGTTGTTAATTTCATAAGGTAATACCTTTTGTGGGGAATTCCCTTGAATTAGTGGCATACCGCAGATTCAAAAGGAGCTATGGCTAGCATAATACCTGATCTGCCATGGTATTTGACGAAAAAGTGAGAATTAAACTTACCGCAATTTTTATAGCTACACAAATACAAGAAGAAAATAAATTTAAGTACTACAAAGGTAAACTAAGTACACAATGGGCTGTTCTTGTAATGCTCATCCTTTTGTCAAACCATTACACCCTATTGCACAGTTAAAATAATTATATTGTATTGTCAGGGGGATACACAAATAAGTAAAATGTGACACCTCTTAAAATCAAACCACCCCATCATCACTCCACTACTTCCTATTCCATGCACGTGGGTACAATTATACCCCTCCTTGATTTTTAATCCCATTCAGGCTGGTGAAAATAAATCTTTGGTGAAAGTTTTGCCCACGATGCAAATATAGCCTTTTCTGTCATGAAGCGATGGCCGCCATGGTAAGCTCTTTCCATACTCTGGTAGTACTCGCATTCATCTTGACTGTGAGGGTTGTAGTAATGATAAGGGTGTTTTTTTCCTAGATCATGTCTGAAAACAAAAATTTACAAAACTGTTAATCTCTCTCTTCACAAACCTGGAGGAAAATGATAAGTTTATCCTAACTGTGCTGAGTGGACACGTTTAATTCCTACCACACACAAACTGACTGAGAGTGACACGTCCTAACCTACAACTTGCATCTACACCACCTGTTCCCCATGGCAGGCAAAATCAAAGGCGAGTACATAACAGCTCTCCTAAGAGCTGCTATGGCAAGCTGTTTGCTCCAAAATTTTTACTGATGTTACTTGCAACAGAAAGCTTGCCAGGCTCTTGAAGACAAGCTTTTTTGACAATCAAGGTGAGTTGTAAATGACTGGCCTCAAATTCCTTTTAGGCGAGTTTAGGTACTGCCGCGCTATAGCTCGCCTTAAATGAAAAGGCCTGCATGGTCCCATCTTTTTTTTTGATGGTTAGTTGTAAGTCACACTGGCCTTGGATCCACTAAATTGGGTTGACCCAAAATGAAGATAATACAACTCAAAAGTGGTCAAATGGTCTGATGCTTGAGACGACTAGCTCTTCAAGTATCTTGCAAATCCACAACAAACCATGAGGCATGTTGCACGTGTGAGGTTGACTGATATCCAGTTAATTCAGTGACTACAGTTATTTTGTCAATGGTCAAACTTTTCCTAGACTTAGTCTGATCATTCAACTGCTGTTAGTCCGCTGAGCTACAACTCCTCCCAAGGCTGTCATGATGTCAATATTGGCACAATAGCTTTGTCTACCCATGAATTTGAGTTGTTTTTAGACACTAGAGATTGCTTGCTCAACCTTAAAAGCAGACTTAAAGGGGGAATATTGTATTTACATTGTATCAACTCTGCACAGACTGAATATGTCATATTACTATTTATCCCTTGAGTCTCACCAATGAGCACTGCCAAAAAGCTTACTTCCCAAAACGTTTCAAGGAATATGAATGCTGCGTCAATGGAAAATTTGGCAAACAAATTATTCATGAACTTCAATTTACAAGGGAACAATTTCTTCCTGTGAGCACCATCTTTCTTGCAAAAACTATCCTGATAATTTTGAACAGCCTATTATTCTGTAACTACAGTAAAACCTCTTTTATCCGAACCCCGTTTATCCAAACTGACCGTGGGATTTAACCACACTAATATTCAATACAATTACGGTAGTGTTCACCAAGTTTTCGGTGGTTTACAAGGCAAAACTCGACCTAAATTTCGGCAGAAATGCACTAATTTTTTCCAGAACTTCAGAAGTCACTGTTATTTGTCACAATGGCTAAAACAGCCGTAATGTGGGCATGGAAAACAGTTAAAGTCTTTCTCAAATTTACTTGAAAAATCGTACGTTTTGTTTTGAAATTCTTGCCACGAGCCATGAGTGGGGTATAGGCTCAATATCTCCATATGTCCACATAGTAAATGCGTAAGGCTAGTGTAAATCTAGTTTCACTAAATCTCGAAAGGAAGTATCCTAGTGAGTTTCATACCTAAAGATAATGAGAGAAGACCTTACAAAAACATTGTGAAATGGTGTTTGAGAGTCTCTTGCACATGTGTCTCTGATATTGGAAAATTATGCCAAATTTATACTTTAATACGTCTCCAGATCGTTAGAGCTTCTCTTCAGCACATGCACACATTTTAGTGTGGACAGAGCACTGGTCATTCAGGAGACCGCAGGCTCGAATTTTGAGAATAAAATCTTTGTGCTTGAGAAGTCTAAAAACATATTCGTCACATGATCGGTCACAAAAAATAATAACCAAATATTTTGGGTGAATTTTGTCTGCAATTTTGCTAGCCTTTTCAAAATTATTTATGGAATGTGTTCAAACTCTTTCTTATGGACCCTGTGTACCGTAATTGGGGCAAAAACTGTAAAACCCTGTTTATCTGAATTTTCCGTTCTCCAACCTTTGGTACCAATGTGTTCGGATAAACCGTTTTTTACTGTACATATAAATCACGGTTTTCAAAACTGCAAACACTTTCTGTGCCACAAACTCAGCACCTTAAAATCATTTGGGAGGGAGGGAGAGCTTGCTGAGAGATAAAAATGATTTTTGGTAACTGCATTCTCAATTTCCAACTCAAACTACCGTTTGAGGAACTGTAGAAACTCCATAATAAAATTTAAATCTTTAAGTAAAACAGGGCTTGACATAACCCTCAGAAAGGGCACAGCAAAATGAGTATGAGGAAAAGTCAATAACACCAGCATTTAAAACTACTTATTTAAAATTTGCTTGAAGGGTGCTCCAGCAAACAGCCAAAGCACAACTGATTTTGCCATCAGTGCCGTGGCATGATGTCAAGCCCTGCTACAGTCTTACTTGCAGTAATTTTCTCCAACCATTCCATAGACGTGAATCTCGCTGCAGACAGACCTGGCTAAGATCATCGTAAACCATCCTGTAGTTAACCAGCTACCTGATTTTGACCTTGAAAGAAATAAGAACAAATAACATTTAAATTTACTTGGCTATGTCTGGCATTATCCAATCACAACATTTTAATCTGATTAATAGACCCTTTTCCAAATAGCAATTACAAAGGATTACAGGACAGAGTTTTGCTAAGCACTGCTTTTGTCAGTGGTGTTTCACTGTGGCCAAAAAAGACACGTTACAAAACTCTATCCCATAATCCTTTGTAATTGCTATCTAGAAAATAGTTTATGGCTGTTCAGCATGTGCATTGTCTGTACCTCAGACAGCCCACAAAACTTTCATACTTAATTTCTCATTCATTTCTTATTCTATGAAAACAAAATTTTTGATTTTCCAAAACCTGATTTCATTTCCCATATTATAGTTACATAATTTTCTCCAGTCAATATAGCTATGAGACTTTACATTAACTCTTTAACTTTCCAGAACAGAAGAACTCAAAAGGTTTTCTCCCTATTCAGTTTTGAGGATGGCAATCACACAGACATGAGCCTCCCCAGCTTCCTTTGCTTCTCACCCTTCTGTCTCCTGATTTCTCTCAAAAGTAATTTTCACGCATTTTTACTATAATCTCATTAGAACTACATTTTTTTTAATGACATAAGGCAGAGGAAATTTAAAATAACCCTGAAAAAGTATATAATGAAATAAATTTTATAAAGACTTGTTTGAATTGATAATTCCTCAAAATCTTTTTCTCTTTTGAGATTGTTTTCTTGAACAATTTTAACCATTACACATTTATATAAATGAAAACTGCCTTTACAGGGAGATCTCTCCTGAAAGTTGGGTTTCATAGATATGACATTCTAATACAAATACTGTATATTGTAGGAAGTACCGATCCCATTGTTCTTTCTTAATACACTACCTTAAGACAATCAATCATCCATTAAGCTCACTTTAGAAAAACAGAGCATAACTATCAATATTCCAAAGATGTCCAAGATTAAAGCTGGATGCATGAACAAAATTACTTTCAATAATAGGTGAACATGCACTGAAAATGCCATGATAATGGCTGGAATGCGCAAAATGTAGGAATGATCTGAGGAAACAGTCAACTAAATGAATGCATGAACTGGAAGTGTACAGAAGACCAGACTAGACCGGTTTCATGTGACGTCACGTTTTGGTTACTACACAGCCATGTTGGAAGCACACATGAAGAGCTTGTATACATGTGTTTTACACACTAAAACTAAGCAAGTGTAGAAGCACACATACACAGTATGTATTATTCACACCTATGGTACCACTACCCGATTTAACTGATTGGTCAATCTGTGTATGCACGTACATTTGAGCCTCCCTCATTTCCCAGTCATGGTGCTCCTTTTCATTGCCATTCAATAGAAACCTGATGAAGGTGAAATGGGTCTATAATAGAATAGTATGCTGGTATAACATAAACAGATTTACAACACGGATGGCTTTCTTGCGAAGTTACTTACTACTGATACTGTACAGAGAAAGAGAGCGAAGTGGCCTATTAGTTATGGTGAAGGTCTTGTGATCCACAAATTACTGGTTTGACCCCCACCTGGGACATTACATTGTGTCCTTGAGCAAGATGCTTTACATCAATTGCCTCTCTCCACCCAAGGGTTAAGTGGGCACCTGTGAGGTAAATTGCTATCAGGTACACCATTTGAGCTGTCGACACACTGGAGGGATTGTCTCCAGCACGTTTTATTGCTGAGCAGAGGTATTAGATATGCTGCGCCTTTGATGGGGTCACCAAGATATTGGCACACTGAAAATGCAAATATTAAATATTTTTAAAATTTCCCCACTTTAGGGTTTCTGTGAACCAACAATGCAGATATGGTATTATAAAGACAAAGAAACCGCTTTTAAATCAAACATTTCATTTCAATCAATTCCACAATAAGATCTACTCTAATTTTGAAACATTCTACTAATCCTGAAACATTTCAAGAAATCTGAACTTTGCAGTAACTTCATTCCCTAAAAAATGTGATTGTGTTAGATGTATTGTGCACTACAGAAGGGGTAAAATATTTGCAGATGACATCCTGTATCATTCTGTGAATGGTCCTTTCCATTTGATTCAAACTGTAAACAATTGGTCAATTTATAGCCAAATTAGTCCCAGTTGTAGGATTACGGTCAATTCTTTAAGTTTCCGACAACTTTGCTCTCACACTGTAAAGAAAAAGGAAATATTACTTGTGTCATTTCTTCTACAGACACCTATTGTATTGAGTAATATTTAATATACAGTAGAAGTGTCACCCAAAGAAATATTTCCCCCAAGTTTTTAATGAATAAACTTTCCAATGACACTTTATTTCTGTGAATCAAGTACAGCATAAATCAACCTTTATGAAAATCGAAGAATTTTTAGGGGGAGTTACAGTAATATCACAATGGTCTACATAGTGACACTACAGAGAGCAAACATGATGCTACATGTCCGCTGGTACTTCATTAGGACAATACTTCAGAACTGACCAATTGATGAATGGAACAAGATTTAAGGAGGACTTTTGCACATGTGTGTACTTTGAAGAGGCATGAGATGTGTATTGTAACATGAAGGATGCAAGAAGAAGTACAAAGAATGATTTTACAATTTATCACCTAAAAACCATATAAACCTGTTCATAAAATTGCAGAGCAATCATTAACAGATGCAAAATGTTAAACATTAGCCTAAACTTCTAACTACAGAAACGTGCATTTTCTGTTTTTCATGTTTACTTTTTTTTTTCATTTCAATTTTTGTTTTCAATTTTGCCAGCTTGTGCTTCACATTTATTTCCTATTTCTTTACTAGCAGAAAATTCAATGACTTTTAGAAGGCAAGGACATGTACAGTGTACCCCTTGCCATTTTCAGTTATTTCAGCTCCTATTCATGAACCAATCTTTTCAATACTGTCTCAAATTAGAACAAAACTTACTAGTAATTAACACTGTGGATATTTTCTATACTAGAGAAAACATTTGTTTGAGCAAATATCAACTTAACATCTTATTGTCAAGCATTTTAGCCTTCATCTGTTTTCTTTTCTTTCTTTCTTTCCTTTTTGAAACTGTATTTTTATACAAATTTGATGACTACTGTCTGCAAGATTCTCTTCTCCTCATATACTGAACTTTTTAGGGGTACTGAATGCTGCAAATTTTGTGTGTCAAAAACCACTAGAGTCAAAGGTTTGTTCAGGATGATAAAGAATGAAACCTTTGCATGATGCACAAAGATGATGATGGGTGACTTTTTCATGCATAAAAATTTGACAACACAAGGTCCTGCCATCTGTCACCTCTCACTCACCTAGGACGGCCCGTTTCTCTTTCAAACAATGAGTCAGCATATTTCATTTCCTCTTCTGATGCAATGTAAAAACCAACCTTACGATGGTTGCCAGCAAGACCTTTAAGACGCCTATATGACGAACCACCCGGTTTCATGTATCGTTCAGGACCCCATGCAACCAGGAAGTGGGTTGCATTTGGATCACCTAGCAGGTCATTTTGAGACCTGAAGAGTCCACTGACAGATGCATGGGCAAGCACCCGTACCGTGGTCCTTACACCAACATCTTGTTCATAGTGTATAGTGGGGGCAGTGTTCATGCGAAACACACAAGATCTGTCAGCATCTATAGCAGGACCTGCCCCTGAGTGTAGTATGTGACTGGAACTAGAAACAATGGAACATTTCCTGCAATACAACTCTAGCGACTGAGGAAAAAAAACAAAGGAGTAGAAAACCTTAGTTTGTTGGTCGGGATTAGATAACCTGCACTACAGGGTCAAGTGATGCTAGGGTCTGCAACATCCTCCTTATGATACTAACATGGACATTAAAATTTACTGAAACATTGTCCACGGCATTTTAAAACCTTCTGTACATACATGGGGACAGATAAGACAAATGAAGAATGTTTCACTTTTTTATTCAGGGGGTTAAGCTCTTCAAAATGTTTGGAAAAATATTTGCTCTTCCAAAACTTTAGGAGGCAGTTATCAGTTCCACAGGTGTCATTTTGACTGTTTTTGTTGACGGTTATTTAGAAGGGAGAAGATGTCAACATCTTTCTGGAGGTGGTTTTGGCTGCTGTATGGGCAAACTGCCCCTAGTCATCATTTATTTTGAATGCTGGACTCCACCTGTACTTGAAAAAGGGGGCTATTTCTTCCCAAAACAAATGCCACCACCACTTAATTTGAAAGACCTTGCCAACCCACAAAACCACTCAACAGAACATTAATGATCTCAACATAACAAAGATCCTATTAAGACATTTCTCCAATTTGACAGACTCTTTGACTGCTGCAGCCTGTTGCTGACACATCTACAGTGCCATACAATCAGGATTTTTGCAGTTCTTATCATGAAGGGGGAGGAGGGGACTAGCCCATTCTGAGAGATTCAAAGGGATTCCTCCCTTTTGCAGAATATTCTCCATGTACTTTGTAGTTTTCATGCAAAATGGTGCTATCTTTGAACAACAAACATTTTTTACTGAGAGAACCTCAGCCTTCTTTTTTAGGATTTTTTTTTTTTTTTTTGATGGGAGAGAGGAGGGAATAGAAATCCATCTTAGTGGAAAGGTTAGCTACCCAAGCTAGCCTATGGGAAAAACATGCATTAAAGTAAACTGGTCATCACCAATGTCTTAATAGTTTTAAAGAAATGTACTGACAATGATTCAATTTATTTAGAATATTGTCAGCTTTGATAAGACCTGAAACAAGGTTTGTTAAAGTAGATACTGTAAAGTCAGAGCAGGCACAAACACATCCACACTGGAGAAAAAGGATGAAAATCCTTGGGTCAAAGTTCACTCTTCCAGAAATTAAAAGGAGGCACCATAAGTAACTGCATTTTATATCCCACCTTAATTTTGATGGCTGTGGCAAGTTTTTACCCCCCCCCACCCTCAAATTCCCCTTGCATGGCATACACCTATAACTCTCCCTCCTTGGCTCTATATGTGCCTACCACTGTGTGCTACACATACAGTATCTCATTCTAACATGTATACATGTCTCCAAACTACAAACCTGTCTTGACCAGTTTCCGCTTCATAAATTTTATCGTTAAACATCATCTCCTTGTCACTCAACATGAAGCATTCTGTACCCTGTTTCTCCAGCTGCATTGCCAGCGCTTTCAAGTAGTTGTAACCGCTGCCAGTTCCGTTGGAGCTCAACTCCTTCTGTGGGCCCCACATCACCAAATACCTTGGTCTGGTTGACCCTAGCAACAGCGAACCTTTTTTCTTGAGAACTTTTGGAATGGCTTGGAACCCCACCATCCGCAGATTAGTTCTTGCCCCTACATCCTTTGAATATCCCCTACTCGGGGCATCGTTCATACGAAAGACACAATCAGCCGAGTCTATGGCAGTTCCAAGTTTAGAGTGTAGTAAATGCCCTGAGCTACTAACAAGGGAACAAGTGTTGCAACGTAAGTCAAGCTGAATCTAAAACAAAAAGAAAATTTATTCTAGTTGACCCTTGACAACAGTTGAATTTTTGGGGAGTTAAAAGTTGCTGTTTAGAAAGGTCAGATGCATACCTAACATGCACTTTTGGCAATGAGAATGGTCAGACTAGTGCTAAGAAATATTAAAGGGCTTAACCCAATACATGCCATCATTTCCTTTTGAGCTTTGTTAGTCAAGCAAATCACATATTATTTGGTGTAAATATCAATTTAGCAATAAAAATTGTGTACAGCAGAGATCCTTAAATGTTTGCATGAGATGCCAAAATGTTTGCAAAACAGACAAATTCAAGTAAGACAAAATACGGTACTGCAGCTGCTTGTATGCAACACTGTGCCTTCTAAACGTTTCATTTATTGAATGTGTTAAGAAAGTGTGAATTTCAATTAACCCCTTAAGAAAATACAGTAATACTGTATACCAGTGTTCACAATGACATTATTTGCTTTCATTTCCTTGGATTAAGTTCCACAATTTTAATGATTTCATTAATTTTTTTTCTTCAGCAAAGTTCTCACATCCCTACAGATATTTTCTTTATTCCACCTTTAGGTCACAGGTTGCTTGGTGTAGAATAGTCTTAGTGAATCTTCACCCTTCCTTCCCATAGTTTCCTTTTGGTGGCGCTATTCCACAATCTAAACTGTACATCCTCTGGTTGCTTTCCACTATGATGGTGAACAGTGATAATCAATTTACGGAATGAGGGTGCCCTGTATGTATGAGTTTTTGGAACTACAGGATACCTTCAGTTTATACTAGAAGAAGAAAACAACATCCTCTTAACAAAGGACTAGGTGTAGAAGGACAATGTAGTGCATAGTTGTAATGGCCAATCTTTGCCACAATATTAATTGATGCGTTTTTTTCTCAATTGACTTTAAGCTTTACAACTTTTGTTAAAATCAGAGGTATTTTTTCTAAATTTCAGTATTAACATGATGTTAGTTTGGGAATATAACAGTAGTTCTAGTAATATATATTTACATGTATTCATGCAGGATGAGCTCTTTACAGTATCATGCACGCACACTATATGTTACAGTAGTTAGTAGACAGGACACTGACATCAAACTGGCAAAGGTTACAAACTGCAGGAAAGCATCTGCAAAGAAACAACTGGAGAATGCATGCAGTTATTACAATCATTATCAGTAATGCTGTACACAGTTCAAGGACCGATTTCACTAATGGTTAGCAATGATCGCTAAGTACGATATCCATCACTATGTTATCAGACTTAAGTAAGTAATTAATCCATTTTGCAACAGATTCGACTTAATTGTTTGCAACCAATTTTTTATCACTAAATTAGGTTAATTGCGATGGGTTTTACTGACAACTGTACTGGAAGACGCAAAGAAAGAAACTGGTTACCATCACTACAGCCTATTGGCAATAACTCTTTGCTATCACTACTAGTCATGATTTCTAGTTAGTGATTGATTAAGTGATGATCACTGCAGTTGATGTTATTGAAATCGGCCCCTGATTTCAATATATAGAGTGGATGGATAATTTTTCAAGAGCTGGGCTATAAAGTCAGTGACTCTGGTTCCAACACTAGGAGTAATGAGTAACAACCAGTAAGACATGGTATTACAGTAAACTAATGATAGGGGATAGGAACTTATCTATGAACAGTACATGCACATCATCCTTTATTTTTAGTACAAGACTGATACTAATTGCATACCATATAAGCAAGGCTGTAACCGAGTCCAGCTAACCCGATTCTGAGCCAATTTCCATTCCAGTGGCTACCATTCTGGACCAATTCAAAGTCCAGTACACTCCAGTTCCAATTCCAGTGCTCCCAATTCGAGGTCAATTCTGATTCTGGCCATTTGACAATTAAGCATAACATGCAAATACTTTTAACACCATTTTCAAGAAAATTTGATTGAAAGGGTCATTTCAGGGGTCAATTTCATACAGTCTTCCTAACTTTGTAATTTAGTTGACTGTGTGTGACATACTGCGCAGATAAGAATGTAGCCTTAAGTGAAAATTATGTAACTTTCATTTTTGTGGACTCAGCTGGAATCAGCTCTGAGTCCAAGTCAGCTCTGAGGCCAATTCCAGTTCAAGGACCTCCCATTCTGGGCCAATTCAAGGTCCAGTAAAAGAGGAACTCAACTGCGTGTCCAGACTCGCATTACAGCCCTGCATAAAAGCACAAATTTTTGACCTATACGAAAATTTATTTCAATTTACCCACTGGTTAATAATGCAATTATATTGTTAGTGTAAGTACAGAATACTACACTCAAAGTAAACTTAAATTTGTGATCACATTAAGAAATGTCAGTAATCACAATCACATTGGAATAAAAAAAAAAAAAGAAACACCCTCAAAAAGGCTTGAATTAAATCTGTTTTAATGTTTGGGACCATTTGTTACCACTGTGTCTGTTGCACTTACGGCAATTTACGATGGATACCCAGGCTGTGATATCATTAAAATTAATTTTAATTGTTTCAAACTTTGCATCTTTCTTAGGTCACTTTCTTGGGGTAACACTATAAGTAAGCATTTTCCTCCAGGTATATTTTAACAATTTATTGACTGAAATGGTGATGTTTTTTTGCCATTATTTAGAAGAAGTACCTGTACCCTAGACCTGTTATGCTGATATTTGGTAGTTTCATATCAATTTCGCTGTCCATGTGCTTACATCACACAAACTTTGATTTGCCTAAATTCAGTCGTATGTGCAAAGTTGAAAATTTCCCCTTAACTAAAAATTTTGCTTTTAGCCAAAAAGCTGCTGCCTTCCTACATCTACACCGAGATAAGCATCAAGTTCACCTGAAGAACCTCAAGCCCCTTGAGCCCTCCCCCCTCCCCCTTCCCCGGGTGCACCACTGATCAGACAACATGTCTGCCTTTTTTGGTTGTACCAGAGAAAATTTGAACTTGTCCCAAAGGAAATTTTCTAATAGTCCTGGATGCCAGCTGCTCTCTTCTTTCGAAAAATTTAGTTGTCTGACGACCAACCTGTTTCATTTGGTTGTCCATCACAAATGTTGGTTGTCACAGGCAACAAGGTGGCTGTTAAAATTGAGCCATGGAATTGAATGTTCCTGTAGGATGCTCTTCTATATTTTCAAATGTCTATGAGTTCACTGATTGATGAAGACAAATTTGGTCCCTTGGATATCAACTTTTGTTACATTTCTTTTGGTTAAAACCTGGTACGTATAAACAGTGTAAAACTGGGAATAATTTTATCAAGTATCACATAAATATTACCAAATTGAGTACATAGTTTCAGGTGCATTACCTCAGGAACAGTGTTTCCACAAGCAAACCTTGAATCTGCTACACAGTGAGTATTCCTACTGTATGTTCTCAAGTGGCAGTCTGTCCTCACACTAAAATGACCAGATGGGAGCTTCCTTGGAGTAAGGAGCAAGGACGCTTAGAACTAAGGGAAAAGCTGTTAAAGGACATCATGGCTACTGGAAAGTTGAGCCAAAAAAGAGGAAAAGTGACCCTTGGATCAAACACTTGAAAACTTTCTGCTATAATACTGTACATATTATTTCCTATAAAACATGCAAAAGCTTAAACTCACTTGATCAGGGTGTAATATAGATACATAACCACTCAGGTCATGAGGATCAGAAGCATCAGGTAAACCTTTCCTTTTTCCCGTTAATCTGGCAATCTTCATGACATCCAGGAAGAGCGGGCTCTGACCTTCATCGTCTTCGTCTGCTACTTGTACATTTAAATCCATCTCATCATCTTTTCCTTTTGACAGATTTCTCAAGGTATACTCTGGGTCAAAGTCCATGCGGCGTATGCTGTCATTTAAGTTTTTGGCAAAGTTTTTGGCTATTTTGCGGTGTTCTTGTGACTGGTGCGACCCCACAGCATGGCTTGACATGTGAATGTGGACATTTTGACTTGTGAAGTGGACATAGAGGAGAAACATCAGGAAGCAGCCCACTGAAAAGCTGAATGCTGTTGATACAACATTATAAAGCCTCTGCAAAGACAACCAATTTATAAGAAAAAGTGAATTTAATGACTTGACACAATGCTTAAAAGTTGACGTGAATTGTCAGAAAAATTGCTGGCACCACTGTTTGTATCCCATATGTTCAGTACAGTACAGTATATGCCAGACTTGCCAACCTCAAAAATGGCAAACCTTGATGTTCTCGCAAGAAAACCTGGAAATCACATCTCAAACCTGTAGATTTTAAACAAGTCTCATACTTTATTATGAAAAGTGTTTTGTAAACTAGGAAGATTTTAGACTTTTTCGTTCACCCTCTTAATAGAGTTAAGATGCCATCTACAATGCCAACTGTTTGAAAATTGTGGAAGGCTTAGTTTGACACATGGTTCACTCTGCTGGTAAAACACAATGCGATCAACACTTAACAGCAGTCTAACGTTCATTAGTGTTGGTTCAGTTCAGTTTATTTCCACAAACTGAAATATAACACAGTTATACAAATGTCAAGACTCTACAACCATTGAACCAGGTTCACTGGTTGTACCGAGTGTCCCACAGTGAGAAGGACCAAACACATTGCACACACAAGGTATGGCTATAAAATTTAAACCCAAGGTAGCTTAGGTTACCAGACTGGAATGTCAATAAAGAAAAAACTGACAAATGTGAGAAAATAGCCTGAATATACTGTACCCCCCACAGAAAATTGCCTAACCAGCAATGGAAAGCACTGATGTTGGTCTAAATGTGGAAACTTATCTGGCGTTGCCTCAAAGTAATTGGCATTTTCAACATGAGACAGTGCCCAAAACCGTGAGACTCATGGTGAAACCGTGACAGTGGGCAAGTCTGGGACATAGGGATGTACGTATTCAGTTCAATACATCAGTATAGTATATGCATGTCTACTTGCACCGCTAATGACAACTCGATAAGAAGATACGTATTTCTGAAATACGTATCTGCTCAATGCCTAAGCAGTTGTGGCAGTTGAATTAAATGTGTGTGTAGCTGTTCAACAGCCACAATCACTCGCAGAAAATGCTAGCCCTTCCACTTTTCAAAAAGTTTCCAAATTTTATGAAATTCAATGTTCAGAAATCAGTCATATTTATGCTAATATGTATCTGCAAGGTTTGTAATAATAAAAAGCGAACCATTATTGACAAATTTAGGAAATAACCTTGAAAGTTAAGAGAACTTTAGACAATATTTCAGGAGTATTTAATTATACTGTGGAAGTGCTGAATGTTCTTATCAGGCAATGTCAGCACTTACAGTACCATACTCATACTGTACTGTTACTTAATCGAAATTTCGTCCTTGAGACAACGATATGTGGAATTATTCGGAAAAAAGAATGCCTTGACATACCTCATGACTTGAAGTCTCAATACAGGCAAATTTGGCAAGAAAAGTGTGATAATTATGTAAGAAACTTAAAAAAGGCAATAGGCAGTCACTCCAGTCAGAGTTAGTAGGCCTAGGCCTAGACCTTGTCACTCTAGGCCTAGGTAGTTCATGAATGGCCTACTTTGATCATGTGACAATGTTTTTGTTAGTGAATTGTGAAATTCAGGGAAAATTTCTCCTTGCTTCACCTATTGTTTGTAATAGTTATGTTCAAAACATTTTCAGAGGTGCTTGTAATGCAATAAGACTAAGAGGAGATTTTCAAGAATTTGCTGATTTTTCAAAGCAAATTTTTGGGCAACTGCCTAGGCTGGGCCTACTGCCTTCAATTCCAGGGTGCATTTCATGCACTCCGATCTGAAGACCTTCGGTGTGGAGTTGGCATTTTCCTTGTTTTCTGTTGTTTTTCTTGGCATAACTTTGGTGTGGGCCTGACATGGAATGCACTGTGGCTTTGAGTTAGGCCTAGGCCTAGTTGTTCGAGCTAGGAGATTTGTGGCATACCTTTCCGTCTATATAACATGTAACTTTAGTACATGGTATATACATCATCATCATCATCATCATGGAAAAGTAGTTGTTGGCCGGAGGCCGTTTCGCCTATAAAAATTAATTAGCAATCATGTCCGCCTTATAGTCAAAATAAAACTCGCTTTGTTTCCAAAGTTTGAATTGAATCCATTTAAAGATGGTGCCGTAACGACGTGCGCTGGCAGTGAGTTCCAAACATCTATGCTACGCTGAGTAAAGGATCTCTGTCTAACATTTTTAATGCAACATGGCTTAAGAATCTTTAATGGATGCCCTCGAGTACTGGAGTCAACCGCCCTTTGAAAAAGTGTAGCATTTCCAGCCATATCGCCTGTCAAATATTTATACATATAGATCATATCACCGCGCAGTCTCCTGTACCTAAGACATGGCAAATCCAATCTGCATAACCTCTCAGGATAAGAAAATTCCCTAAGGCCAGGAACCATTTTGGTTGCTCGCCTTTGAACAGACTCAATTTCATCAATATCCTTCCAAAGGAAGGGCGACCAAGCTGGAATACCATACTCAATTACAGGACGCACCATAGATTTATACAGCAAGAGTAAAGAGGAGCAATCCAAAAAACGAAAGCTTCTTCTAATTGTACCTAAGACTCCATTAGCTTTAGCAACAATATCAGAAATATGGTCTCGAAAAGCTAGCTCATTATCTACAAAAACACCAAGATCCTTTTGACATGAACTAATTTCAAAGTTATGTCTATCACCGCTAGCATAATCACCCATAGAATAAGTGAAGGATGGAGCAGATCTACCTAACCTTAAAATTTGGCACTTATCGGGATGTAAGCGAAGCTGCCAGATAACTAACCAGTCAAAAACCTCATCAATAGCTAATTGCAGTGACTCACAATCATTTTGCGATCCAATTTCTTTATAAAACATTGTATCGTCCGCAAAAATCTTTACCCGACACCCAGATATAACATCCAGCAAATCATTTATATAAGCCAAAAACAAGGTCGGGCCCAAAACACTCCCTTGGGGTATACCACTCTTAATATCAGCCCAGTCCGATAAACATCCTTCAACATACACACACTGCTTACGACTAGACAGAAAAGCTCTAATCCACTCAAGGCATTCCCCACCAATACCATAGCTTTGTAACTTAAGCAATAACCGCTGATGAGGCACCTTGTCAAATGCTTTCATAAAGTCTGTATAAACCAAGTCTGTATAAACCAAGTCTGTATAAACAAAAGACGGCATGGATAGCTATGCAGGCTACTATCATCTGTACCACGGGCAGTGAAGTGCGCGGCGACTGCTTGTGCTCCAAATTTTATTTTCTCACATTTTTTTACTGTTTGGAATTAATCTTATGCACAAAATTGTATCCGATGAGGTGCTAGATGTTCTATTGGAACAGGTGACGTGATTAACAAAGTCTTTTGAGGTTCGCGGTAAGAGTAAGAGTGTAAAAATAGGCCAAGATTCGTGCTTGGTACGGAGAAATGCCCTACCTTGTTGATATATATGTATTATATAGTGTGTAGTATAGCATGGTTGCCCCGAAATTGACGCACCCAAGCATTTCCAAGCCGATATTTAGAATAAAATAAATCCAAACACTCTCCTGTTTGCCTTTCCCAAATGTGTAGTAACTTACGGATGCATTGCTACCCACACTTTTCCTACTCCCATCTAGAAATTAGTAAAAAAAAGCTTGATTTGACTCGAAATTTTCTTCGATGTCAGTCTTTACAACACCCGAAAGTGGCGCAGTTTCCATATGTGTAGTGTGCAACAATTTTCATTGACTTTGTACAGTTACGTACAGATGCCTACGTAGCAAGCTGTATTGCGTAGTCCTTGTAGTAGAGGTGCTTAGCAACACTGCAAAACTTGTATTAACTTGCTGACCAAACCTGCCTAAGAAAGACGGGAAATTTGGTCAAGTTACAAACAAAGTATAATAACCTTATAACCTAGGTTATACCTTTGGCGTGGCGTAAAAGTTGAGAAAACGGTGACTGGCGTAAAAATTCGGTGTAGGAAATACGAACTTTCCAGACTGGGGTTATACACTCTGCACACAGTGCAGGCATAAATACTGTACGTCAGATGAAGCAGTACTCTGGGACAGTGCACACCAGGGCGACGTAATTTTCGTTGTTTTTAGAGAGTATTATTTCTAGATATAAAAAAACAAGAGTGTGGAATGCGGTAATAAAATGCTTGAAAAATAATCATATTAAGGTATGCATGTACCTGAAATGAATTCATTATCGTGAAAAACAAAATACCTGATATGTTCAAAAACGTTAGGCTCGCTACAGTAACGTTGCTACAGTGATCGCTAGTAATTTTTGAAGGTGCGCCAATTTTGGGTGTGCGCCAATTTCGGGGTCTCTACTATTAGTGGGGCAGCCCAGAGCATTTTGATCAAACGAACAAGGTACCAATACTTGACCACACCAGCATCCATTGTGTAATCTACCGTATGCAGATATGGATGTCTGCCGGACACCCCCTGCTGCACGTGGCCCCTGTGGACCTTAAAAAGAGGCCAAAAAATGCATTCGATCAAACATTGCAGGTACCACCGGAAATCAGTTTAAAGTGAATAGGTACATTGTACAGAGTATCCAATGGACCCTGCCAGACAAATTGTCTGCTGCATAGGGCCCGGCAGACATCCTAGAAGGGCCCCAAAATGTTGGGTTGGATCAAACATTGGAGGTACCACATGAAACCAATTGCAAAGGAATATTTACATCACACAGTGAACAGAATGGCCCATGCAAGACAAATTAACTGCTGCAAAGGGTCTGCCAGACAGCCCCCAAGTATGACCCATAGGCCCAGTATCATACAAATAACCTAGGATAAATATTGAAAGTACCACTTGAAACCAATTTTTAGTTATCTAGTGTATTGTGCAGAGTTCAGAAATACCCTTGCCAGACAAATTTTCTGCTGCAGAGGGCCCAGCAGACATCCTAGATGGGCCCTAAAAAGTTGGACTGGGTCAAATATTGGAGGTACCACATGGAACCATATGCAAATGAATATTTACATCACACAGTGTACAGAATGGCCCATGCAAGACAAATTAACTGCTGCAAAGGGCCTGCCAGACAGACCCCAAATCATGACCCATAGGCCCAATATTGTACAAATAACCTAGGATAAATATTGAAAGTACCACTTGAATCCAATTTTTAGTTATCTAGTGTATTCTGCAGAGTTCAGAAATACCCTTGCCAGACAAATTTTCTGCTGCAGAGGGCCCGGCAGACATCATACATGGGCCCTAAAAAGATGGGCTGGGTTAAACATTGGAGGTACCACATGAAACCAATTGCAAATGAATATTTTCATCACACAGTGTACAGAATTGCCCATGAAAGACAAATTCATTGCTGCAAAGAGCCTACCTGATAGCCCCAAGGGTGGCCCATAGGCCCAATAGAATAGAAATAGCCTAGGATAAATATTGAAAGTACCACTTGAAACCATTTTTTTATCTTGTGTATCCTGCAGAGTTCAGAAATACTCTTGCCAGACAAATTGTCTGCTGCTCACATCCAGCTAGACCTCTCCTGGAAGGGCCCCAAACATGCAAGGTGCCACATGAAACCAATTTTGAATGGATAGTTTCAACCCGGAGAGCTCAGAATGTCCCATGCAAGACAAATTATCTGTTTTGTAGAACCTGCTAGCAACCTCCGGATTGTAGCCCCTGTGCTCACTAGGCCTATTTTACAATGGACCTACAGTAAATATTGGAAGAAAATATATACCACGTGAAACTAATTTTGAATAATCTGGTGTATCCCACTGTATATAAATTCTCTTGCCACAAAATTGTCTGCTGCAAATGTCCACCAGACCTCACAAAAGTTACCCCAAATTTGGGCTGGATCAAACGATTAAATTACTACATAAAAACAAGTTTCAAATGCATAATTACATCACACAGAGCACAGAATGGCCTATGCGAGGCAACCCATCCCCTGCATGAGGCCCACCAGATGGATCAGGTTGTATGAAACATGTAAAGTACCTCATACCATGCACACTTCACACAATATAGTGATGAAGTGAGCTTATTTCATCAAATTGCATTAGCATATCACGGACAGAGAGATTAATTGTCCTCTGCATAGATATGGTCTATGTATATTGTCTGAAAGTTGATGAAACCAAGTATTAGCTTCCCAGTAGCTGAAGGCAGCATTAAGGGAGAGTAACATAGGCCTATATTGGGCTAAACTATTGTTTCTGAGCAAGGGATTTCAATTATGTGAAATAAATAAAAAAAAATATCCAACATATCTACTGTGGGGTGCAGTGGCGTAGCCAGGATTTTTTTAGTAGGGGGGCGCTGGGGGGGCTTGACCATTTCATGGGAGGGCGCCTTGTTACTATCTAAGCGGAGCGCCACCATGAGTTGGCGGGGAGCGTACCCAAAAAAATTGAGATTTTAATGCATCCCAGATCGCCGGAAATGGCACTTGCCAGGCTTGATAGCAGCCATCAAGATGTGCAATTTTGGTGAAAAAACGTAAAGTTTCATTTTATTTTATTCTCACGAGGTAGCGGTGGGCTAGGTTCCTGCACATACTGATACTCGCTGTCAGTGACAAAAGCCACGCACCTAGGCCTAGACTATGGTGGGTACTTTAATAGCCTATGATAACCATTGCATTTGGCATAAATTGTGAAGTTCACATACCATTGGTCTCTTTGTAATTCACAGCAGGGGTGGTGCTAGGATTTGCCCGTCCCGGGGCCAGCGACCCCAAGTGACGACACCCCCGATTTTTTTGAGGGGTTGGTGAGGGGGATTTGAAGAAAAGCTGTGTACTATACCATGCCATACTGATATATTGCATAAAATTTGTATATACTAGAGAAGCAAAGGCACTGATTTCATGTTTCTCCCGGAATCTAACTTCGTTTCCCTTTTCGTTTCGTTTCGTTTCGTTTATTTGTTTTATCACTTCACGCATACACACAAAAATACATGATGAATGGTAATAGAGACATATGTACATGAGGTGAAGGGAAGTACACGAAAAACCCTGCTGGGCTTGAAAATATGAACTCCCCACAAATACAAAACAAACGAAGTGCAATAGCAGGATAACTTCAGAATAACTTCTGAATAACTTCTGATAACTTCTGAAATTGCAAAGCGCGCGAAGCGCACGAAAATTTTTTGGGTAAGCTTACATTAGAAAAGTCTGTAGGCCTACTTATTTAAAGCTTATATAGGTCAATTGTCCGAGCAGTTGGGCCTTATCTTGCATAACGTATATTGTACTTCCCTTCTAGAATCACTAGCCGTACCGCACGACAGTCACAAAAGAACATTAACTATAGGTTTAGCGAAATGAGATGAAATTTCCGACATTTACATAAATCCATGTATTCTACTTATTAAGTTACCTGAAAAGGAGGAAAGGGTTTGTACTAAATTTACCTATCAGTAACGGAACTGAGGAAGAGCGTGCAGAGCGTTCCGAAAATTTTGGGTTTTATTGCAGAAACGATCCTTTTGAATGCCAAAATAGTAAATGGACCATGGGTAGCGACAGAATTTTCCCCACAGGGGCCGGGTCATGCCAGTGACCCCAAGTTCCGTCAGCCCCTTTATTGAGGGGTGGTAAGAAGGGGATATGAAAGAGCCGAACTATCCAACGCCATTGCAGGACATATTTTGCATAACATTACTTAATACTTTAACAGCCGAGTTGTGCACTGATAGTGTTCTTTTGAACCTGAATTTTGACACTGCAAAGCACGCGAATCGCGTGAAAATTTTTGGTAGGCTTACACAAAACCAATATGAAATCATTGAGTACAAAGACAAAAAAATAAAAACGGTTGGGGTTGTAGACCGTATCGGAGAAAACATACATTGTGTCGACACCACCTGGACTACCTGATGAAATAGCCAAACTTTCCTCTGTGAGTCGCTCACCAACTGACCCTACCCCATGACACACACTAGAGAACAGCAACTAGGCTTTGCGATATGGGATGCAATTGATGACATCTATAACCTATGTACTGTGCCTACATTTTTCTTGGTAAGGTTGACAGGACTTATGCTATCTAGCTATGTGGAATGGAACTATTGAAGAAACTGGAGTGAATCTAAAGTGCGCGTAGCGCGCCAAAAATGTTGGGTTCTGATTAAAGAAATTGTCCTCTTGGAGCCACCCTGGCGCCACCCCTGCCTCAGAGTCTGGAGTATAGAATTTAAATTTCCAATTTTCTGCCAGACTGAGACAAAATATCTGCCCGATTTAGTCAGGTTTCTGACATTTGGGGGCGGCTGCCCCCCCCCCCGGCCCGTGCGGCCATGCCTGGACTACCAGATGAAATAGCCAAACTTTGCTCCGTGAGTAGCTCAGCAACCGACCGTACAATATGACACACACAAGATAACAGCAACTATAGGCTTTGCGATCTTGGGATGATATTTACCATCATCTCTATATAAACTGTGTTCTCTACCTACCGTGTAACTTGTAAAGTGAACAGGACTTATGCTATCTAGCTATATGTGGAATGGAACTTACAATATATTGGAGAAACAAGAGTAATTCACAGCGCGCGAAGCGGGCCGAACATTTTGGGTCATTTATAAGAGAATCTGCCCTCTTCAGAGCAAAAAAAAATAGGTATATCGTATATTATTATCAAGTTGAGTAGTGAGTTGAGTGAATTTCTTTTTTTGGCCCAGATTGCCAGTGGGGGGGGCGACTGGGGGAGCGACAAGCTTTCATGGGGGGTATCGCCCCCCACGCCCCCCTGGCTATGCCACTGGTGGGGTGGGGACTGAGGAGGCAGAACATTGCAGGTACAGTATCTTGAACTGAGTTTCCTTAATTTAATAAAATAAGCTCCACTCCCCGCTTGGAATAGAGCAACACGTTTGTGTACTTTTCTCCTTGCCACAGAAGGTATGCTGATTATCTTTCAGTATCAATGGTTGCTTGGTTTCATGTGGTATACAGGTATATTGTTTGATCCAGCCCAAATTTTTGGAGTCATATGGGGGGGGGGGGGGTCAGTGCCACTTAAGCAGGATATAATATTTCTGACAGGGGATGGTGCCTTTAATGAAATTCGAAGACACAATTTGATCATTAGCATTCATTTCCTTTACAGTATTATTCCACATAGTAACTGGTTCCCACATTGAATTGTTACTGTTATTGTATTCTTTATCACCTATTGCAGTACAAAATTATTTCCACTGATCATACGTAGTCACTGTAGAGTTCTTTAACTTACTTGCATATGTGACTGCAGTCAATTAAATATTTGAAATGTTACATGGCTACAGACTCTCAATAACCCTGAAGTGACTAAGAATCATCCCCTAACCTGTCTTCTCAGTTTTAATGAAAACATCTTAAATGAGAACTTACCTATCACGTGAGGTGAAAGGCCTTTCCGATGCTTTCCAAGTATGCATGTCTACTTCAGTACTGGTTGTAGTGTGGGCAAATGTTCATCATGCCCCAATGAGGCTAGTGCACCAGCCTTTCAAGGTTCCCCCCCAGAAAGTTGATAAATGGGGTGTTTGGGTAACCAATTTGTGGTTAATGATGTATGATACTATGAGGTAGTGATATTATAGGGGAACGCTTCATGGCCTTTTGCCCTTGAGAGGGTAATTTTGAGAGGCCAAGAAGTCCTTAGGGGAAACAAAGGTGGAACAGGGGTGTCTAGAAAAGTGAGACCTAGAAACATAAGACCTAAGACCTAGAAACATAAGACCCTGAGAAAAATTCATAATGCCGTTGTCAGGAACCATCAAAGATACTGTAATACATATTTCAGACTAAGATTAATGCAAAAATAAACCACAAACTGGGTGTGGGTGATTTTCCATCAGGGTCTTATGTTTCTAGATCCCTGTGTGGTTGTCTAGAAAAGTAAGATGGGGCATTCTGAGCTCTCCAGGTTGAAACTATCTATTCAAAATTGCTTTCATGTGGTACCTTGCATGTTTGATCTGGCCCAAATGTGGGACCCTTTCGGGAGGGGTCTGGCAGGATCTGAGCAGCAGAGAATTTTTCTGGCAAGAGTATTTCTGAACTCTGCAGAATACACTAGATAACTAAAAATTGGTTTCAAATGGTACTTTCAATATTTGCCCTAGGTTATTTGTACAATATTGGGCCTATGGATCATGATTTGGGGGCTGTCTGGCAGACCTTTTGCAGCAGTAAATCTGTCTTGCATGGGCCATTCTGTACACTGTGTGATGTAAATATTCCTTTGCAATTGGTTTCATGTGGTACCTCCAATGTTTGATCGAGCCCAACATTTTGGGGCCCATCTAGGATGTCTGCTGGGCCCTAGGCAGCAGACAGTTTGTCTGGCAAGAGTATTTCTGAACTCTGCAGAATACACTAGATAAGTAAACATTGGTTTTAAGTGGTATTTTCAATAACATAACATAACATAACATAACATAACAGGTTAAAGGGCAAAGGAGGGCTAAGGCCCCATAAGATGCCCTGAAGTCCATACAACCTTAACTGAAAACAAAGAGCCAACCAACACCAAATGAGCCCAGCACAATTAGATTCTACCACACTTATGGAAGAACTTGTCAATGTTAACCTTAAAGCAGTGCACAGATGTGGAGTTAACTACCCACTCAGGCAGACTATTCCACTCGTTAACAACTCTATGAGAAAAGCTGAACTTCCTAATGTCGAGCCTTGCAAAATTCTTAACTAGCTTCTTACAATGGCCTCGAACCCGAGAATTACATTGAACCTTTAAATAATTGCAAGAGGACAAAGGATTCCTTTCAGAGAGAAATTTGTACACCTGAAGCATGTCCCCCCTAATCCTTCTCAACTCCAGGGTGGTAAGCCCAAGATGCTTAAGTCTGACATGATAAGGTAGGTGTCTCACCTCGGGTATAAGGCGAGTGGCTCTCCTCTGAACTTGCTCTAAATGAAGCTTGTCCTTTTCATAGAAGGGACTCCAAGCCTGGGCTGCATAGTCGAGGTGGGGTCTTACCAACTGCTTATACAGATTTAGTACAATTTCTTTACTAAAACTACTGAAATTCCTCTTGATCAATCCAAGCACCCTATTAGCCCTAGCAGCAGCAGCTGCACACTGTCTAGATGGCTTTAAATCACCTGTAATAACTACACCCAGATCCTTCTCAAAAGTCACATCACTCAGAATACTACCATTCATGTTATAATCATAGCTGAAATTTTTAAGACCAAAGTGAAGGACTTTGCACTTATCTGCATTAAAAGACATTTGCCAAGTCTGAGACCATGAAAATAACCTATCCAAGTCTTTTTGCAGTAATGAGGCATCATCCTTATCACTAACCTTCCTATAGAGCTTAGTATCATCAGCGAACTTACTAATACTAGATGTGAGAGAGCTATCAATATCATTGATGAAAATTAAGAAAAGAAGCGGGCCAAGAACAGAACCCTGTGGAACTCAACAATATTTATCCTGGGTTATTTCTGTGATATTGGGCCTATGGGGTCATACTTGGGGGCTGTCTGGCAGGCCCTGAGCAGCAGTAAATTTGTCTTGCATGGGCCAATCTGTACACTGTGTGATGTAAATATTCCTTTGCAATTGGTTTCATGTGGTACCTCCAACATTTGATCCAACCCAACATTTTGCGGCCCTTATAGAATGTCTGCCGGGCCCTATGCAGCAAACAACTTGTCTGGCAGGGGCCATTGCATGCTCTGTACGATGTACTCATTCACTTTAAATTGGTTTCTGGTGGTACCTGCAATGTTTGATCCAATGCATTTTTTGGGCCCTTTTTGAGGTCCACAGGGGCCACATGCAGCAGGAGGTCTCCGACAGACATCCATATCTGCATACAGTAGATTAGGCAATGGATGCTTGTGTGGTCAAATATTGGTACCTTGTTCGTTTGATCAAAATGCTCTGGGCTGCCGGTCTATATATATGTAATGTTTCGAACGCCTGTGATTGGGGGCCGTGCCATTCCGCCATAGGTACTTTCCGCCATAAAAAATGTGCTCATTCCGCCATAGAAAACATGTCTTTCCGCCATGGCAGTAAAGTGTTAAATATGATTATTTTAATAGTGAATGATGTGTCGTTCTCAAAATAACCCTTTGAAACTATTTTTGCAAGGAAAACAAGACCTTTTGTTTCTCAGATTTTAAGAAAGTGCTTTTCCGCCATAGAGTTTGCACCTTTCCGCCATGTTTTTGCACCTTTCCGCCATGGCGGAATGGTGCAAAACCCATGGCGGAATGTTATGGCGGAATGTACCGATGGCGGAAAGACACTAGATTCCCTGTGATTAGGCCTAGCCTACTACTCTACTAGTACTACTAATGTTAGGCCTAGGGCCTACACTGCAGTGCATGTCAACAAAATCGCAATGCACTCGTCTTGACACAGCCTAATTTACCATGATTCCCAGCTTCCCTAGGAGCGATCTACAATCACTGTCTTGTTCCGGTGAACGGTGTTGTTGTAATGGTGATTTGTTTGTGGTCCAGACTTTCATCCTCGACTACAGGGCTAGCTGGTACGAAACATTCTTAACCGTATTCGTACGCGTACTCAATGATTCATTGATGATAGCCAGAAAAACAAAAAAGTCAAGGCTCTTACTTCCACCAACTATCCCAAAATGTAATTTTCTTCAGTAATTTGCATATAAAAACCCTATCTCAAGCTCTCAAATAATTCGTACTTTCCTACTTTTTACTTCTATTTTATAATAATATTCTTCAAATTATATCTTTTATTAATATAAGTATCTGCTTATCAAGCTTTAGGAATTTTAGGAGATAATTACCTTAAAATGAAAATGCAGGTAAAGTCAGCAAGTCGAACTGCAATACCTACTGAAAGTTAACAGAGCCATATTGAAAATTCCAAGAGAGTTTTGGTGGAAAATAAATTTTATGTTTGGACCGCCCTTAAAAAAAAAATTGTTACCCCCAGAAGACCAGACTGTGTCCATCTAATTTTATGATCTATAAGCGTATCGTTCATAGGCGGGATTACGGGAGGCAAGCGGGGGCACTCCCCCCCCCCCACACACACACACACACACTTTTTTTCCATAGCTTAAAAATTAAAAATAATCATAAAAAAATGAGTGAAAGTAAACGAGACCAGAGGAATTATAAGAGAATTTTCAATAGCCTGTTATGATTAAATTTTGCAATGTTTAATGAAGGAAAATGTTAATATCAAAAACCATAAAATTGCTAGGAAAATTTTTGTCGGCGCGCCTCGCGCTCACCTCCAGAGAAAGCTGACTAATACAGTGAAAATTTTGTCTGGCACCGTGAAATATCTTTCCTCCTACCCGCCACACTATTGTGATTTGAAACTCTGAAATAAGGGTTACTGAAAGTACTAATGTACATTAGCGGCTCGCCATAGGGGCACGGGGTGGCACTTGCCCCCCCCCCCCAAAAAAAAAAGTTTGCAAAGCATGGTCTTCAGTTTTCAAAAATAAAAATAATAAATAAAAACAACATGTAGTTCGAGATGGGTTAGGCCCTCCCTTTTCCTTGAGTGGGCTTAAAATTAAAGAAGTGAATAACTAATTTCCAATGCAATGCGAAGGTTAAACATTAATAAAGGGCTTTCAAAACGACGTTTTTTCGGCGCGCTTCGCGCGCGTTTTCTCAGTTACTTGTTTGTAATCTGATTAGCTTAGGCATCATAATGTCATTTACAGGGTGCAACGGTAATGCTGGAGTTAAATGCACTTAGCTAGTTTTGCAGACACTTCAGAGCTTTCGGGGTCATTAGATACACAACCCATTAGCCGTGTTGATCATCATCCACGACTAAAAGCAGTTTTGCCAGGGTGTCACCGGGCCAGATTAGCATAGGTATCTGTCTACAAAAGGTTGTAATTGGCATGAAGTCTTAAAGTATTGTGTTTCCCATAGAAGGAGAGGTTTCCCTTCTCTTGTCCAAACTGACAGCGCCGTTGGCCCACGAGCGGTCTTATGACTGTCAAATGGCCTGTTATAAGCAAAAGGTTCTCCACCTCTGTGCGAAAGTATACCGTTTCAATTGATTTAAAATAAACACACCAAACAGTCAATGTAAGCTCAGTGTGATGAGACTTTTGACTAGTGGCCTAGCCATTTGTATAGAGGATGAGACGTCGTTCTGAGTTAGGGGAATACCTCTCCTCCCCTTTAAAAAAATTCGTTTCGGAACGGTACTGAGATCCAAAATACTTAGTGCTATCATTTCATCGTTTTCAAGTGTCTTCATGCTCGAAATTTTCGTTAGTTTAAGTAAACAATCCAGAAAACCAACATTTTATGGCTTCTTGGCAAAGCTGAAACATATTGTGACACAATGAAAGAAACAATAATATATTTAAAGGTGGGGCTCATTTTATACAAATGGATCAAGCCGCTTTGCCCATTTCACCTGCCTCTTACTCCACCCCTATGGTAGTACGGTAGCGCGATCGGTTGATATGGTTGTATTTATTTTTTAAGAAGTCAGCTCATGACTAACTGCCTGAAATGGGTTTTGAAGAGCTTTTGAAAACTACATGGGCATCGCTGTAATACATAATAATAGCCATACTCCCATATGCGTAGGAGGCGGGGGGGGGGGGGCTGGGGGCAACAAAATATTTTTGTGAAAATTCGGGCAATATTCAGAGAATTTTTCGGGCACCTACTGAAAGAAAAATAATGCAATTATGTAGTTTAACGGAAATCGATACTTTAAAATAACTTCCTTGGTAATTAAAGTATAGTTCTGATTTGGATTGCACCATCACCTAAATATTCGGTATTAATTCACCAGTATGTTTTTTAATGGTTAAACTTATATATTATGATTATCAGTGGTGTATTTGAGGAGTAATTAGGCCATTCCCCCGTCACTGACGCCGATTTTTTTTAGTACCTAAAATAAAACACAAAATTTTACTTCAAAGGTAGCATATGTGGCACCAGATTGCATGTAAGGATACCTATTTTTTCAAAAAATTTTCAAAGGTTAGGGGGTGATGCCTATTTTTTTCTTTTAGTACCTAAAATACGGCCCCCTGTGGGCTGGGGGTTGTAGAATATGCCCACGGTATTCCCTGCATGTCGTAAGAGGCGACTAAAGGGGAGGACTTGAACCGTATTTATCTTGTTGACACCATATAACACATTCGTGTTGGTGTGTCGTTAAATCTTATCTAACTAACTAACTAACCTAAAATACGTACGGTAAATTTTTTAACACAAATTTTACTTCAAGGGTAGCATATGTGGCACCAGATTGCATGTATGGACACCTAATTTTTCAAAAAATTTTCAAAGGGGAGGGGGACACCCCCTCCCCTTAGACCCCTCCCCCAGGCCGTCGGTCACACAACATAGTGCCTGCTCCATCCCCATGAGAGAATTCTTGGCCACACCACTAATTATTATCGTCATTATTGTAGCAACTTCCGCCAGAATTATAACCAATATGGAATAGGTAGTAACGTAGCAAATTATTGTATGTAATTGGCATGCGGTGTGATAACGGATGCATGCCTATATGATATGTACATTAACATTTTGAACGCGCGCGGAAATTTTTGTTTCTATTTTTCGGGCAGATCGTTACAGCCCCCCCCCCCCCCCCCATCAACTTGGGCCCCTACGCCTATGAATACTCCTATTAAGGCTATTGTACTATCCGGAGCTGACCATTAATACTGCTGGGGGTCTTCCGAACCTCCCTGAATACGGACTTGAGTTTGCCCCTCCCCCCCCCCCCCAAACAAAATTTCTAAGAGCCGCCCATGCTAATGTACGTCATAAAATGCCCCATGGTAATTGCAAACAAAGTCCAAAACCCTACCCATGTACAGGGAACCGCAATTCTCAAAAAAAAAAAAAAATGGGCGTGCTTCGCATAAAACCGACGGTCTCATTAGTACTGCTCTACTACTGCTGTGCGTAGGAAAACTTTGGTGGAATTGCCTCGTTGTTATACTTCCTCTAGGACAGTTTGACTAAATTACCATTTCCAAAACCCTCGCAACACCTCTCGCTCGCTGTTCACTTCCCTCACCAACTACCACCATATCCTCAGCAAATTGACTGACGATATTACTATCTTGTAATTTGCAATCAAGAAAACTATTTCATTATCATTTCAAATTATACCTGAGGGAAGCAGGATTCTCTCAAGAAATGGTCCAGAATGGCCTCAGGCCGACAAATTTAAGAAAGATTTCTCTGGAAGGACAGCAACCTTATTTTTCACACTAATAAAAAAGTTGAGGGGCATTTGTCCCAGATCATCGACAAAACGAAACCGTCAAAAAGAGCCTCCATAGAGCAGGATATAGGTTCCCATATCCGTCTCTCTGGAAAGAGCAGGCACCTGGGGAAATTCGGTAGGAAAATTTTTTATACAATAAAAATACTGCATTCAAAACTAAAGAAAAACAATAGCCTAGCCTACAATTAAATGTCTCAAAGCCATGGGCGTCCGCAAGTAGGGGCAAGGGGGGGCACTTGCCCTCCCCTGGAAAATCAAAAACTTGAAAAAACGAAGAAAAAATAAAGAAAAAAACGATGAAAAATTAACATTAACATTTCTTAACAGTTTACTTAGTGTTTCCCCTATTTATATGATGTAAATAGGCTTTAGAAGTGACATTTCCAGCGATCTGGGAGGTATTTTGGGCCAAAATTTTCTTGCGCTCCGCGCCAACTCATGGTGGCGTGGAGCTTTTCCCCCCTAAAAATTTTTTGCCCCCCTCTGAATTTTTTTCTGCGGACGCCCATGCTCAAAGCTGTTTTCTTCTGCGCGCTTCGCGCGCACCCCTTTTAAGTATTGCTTCGGGGTTACTTCCTGTAGAACATCCTGCTTGTCATAGCTTCGTTCAAACTCTTCTAATATCATTGAAACCACCCATCCCCTCAAGGCCGTACGCAGCGTAAGGGAAGTTCCCCTCCGCCAGAAATTTTCAAAGCAAAATTTTTATCACCATCGATCTGTGTAAATTTACCGACTCTTTACAGATTGTAAATGCAAGTTGTAAGAATAAGCCTGCGCTCAGCGAAGGGGGGGGGGGGCAAGAGCCCTCTCACTGAAGATACTTTTCTTTCTTAGCATTTCTATTACTGATTTCACTAAAAAATATGAAAAATGCAATTTTTTTCAGCGCGCTTAGCGCGCACCCATTCTGAATACTAGATCTTCCATTTTTTAAAATTATTGTTCCAAAGCCCTGGGAAACCCTCAAAATAATCCATTCTGCCCTACTTCCTCAAGCCCTCAGCATTATCAATCCCATCTGACTCTTCGTCTCATGGAGTAAGAATATAATTGAAAAAAGTAAAAGTTTGATATTTGTGGTATGAATTAATTGCCCAGCTTATGTCATTTGAAATTGAAGTTAAAATGCATCATTTGAATGCCTACAATTTCGTAAATATACCCCGAAGCTTCCGGGGGGTCGTCCCCTGAACCCTCACCGGGGGTCTGCCCCTGGACCCCGCCAGGGGCCCTAAGGCAGCCCCTGGACCCTACGCCATTGGAAGGAGCGCTTCGCGCTTTATTGCCCTAATATATGGTTATGAAATATGGAGTGCAAACCTTGACGAATGCGCGCGAAGCGTGCCTAAATTTGGGATTTTAAATAATTTCCTTTACAACACCTTATTCCCTAACAAATGTATTTACCAATCAGGAGACGATTCTTCTGCCTGGTAATTCGTAAAAGCTTTCAACTTTCATAAAATATGTCTTCCTCCGAATTCCCCAGCTTTGCATTCCTGCAATGTTGTGCTCCTCCACAGTGGCGCAGGCACGGGGGGCATGGGGGCACGTGTCCCCCCATTGATTTAAGAATTTTTTTTTTTGAAAATTTTAAAATGATCTCAAAAGGCGTTTAAGCTATAGACTTCTGTAGGGGGTAGGGTGAGGTGTGTTTTCAACCGAGTGATGGATCAAACTATCAGAATTATCCCAAATCTTTCGCAAACCATCAAAATTTTCGCGCGCTCCGCGCGCTGCAAACCTTACCCCAGTAATATCCTTATCGTCAATAATTTCCGGCAGCAACTTCCGCAGAAGCACAGTAACAAAAGTTGAAGGCTGTTTACGAATTTTCAGGTAAAAGATTGGCTTTGTGATTGGCATATAGGTTTGTTGAGGAATTGAAAGTGGCTCGATGCGGAGGATCATGAATGCAGGTTTGGTCATGGTAATCTTATTAATGAAAAATTTCGGCGCTCTTAGCGCGCATTCGTCACGATTTGCCCCCCATCTTATCACCATTATTAAGGTTTAAATACATGCAACTATTCTGATCACAACACTTTTCCGAGAAACATAAGTAACATCTCCAACCTCTGTAGGCCTATGGGATCTTTCAGTCTAATTTGTAGCATGATGTGGAAGGTTGAAAGTATGTATTTGCCGTTACACATTTTTCAAATGCAGCCATTACCGGTATAGATGGTGATTGTTAATACACTTACGACGAAAAAGCATTTCGAAATCCGCTGTTTAGTCCTAAACCCCTTTTGCTATATCTGTCAGGGAGGTCTAATGTAACTTCCCTGCACCTATACTCTCCCTCCCATTCCCCATTGCTGGAAGCTGTTCGTCTGGATTTTCGTCCAAACTTAGTAAACATACGATAGTTGTAAAGTGCTCGGCATCATACTCTATAGTATCATTTGGATGTCAGGCAATAGGCCTAATCATCTTGTCAGTGTCCTATTTTTATATAATTAATCCAGAGCTCCCAGGAGGCACTATACTGCTGTCTTCCAGCCTTTTGATACCCTTTCACATAATGCACAATGAAGCAAGGAAAATTTTCGTAATAGCCCAAGAATGTTTCTGTGGACTCCACGCACGTATTTTTATGACAAAACTTTCCCCGAATAGACGGCATTATTTAAAGTAGCAAAAAGGGGGCTTCAGCTAGGAGGTTTGTTGACAACATATATCATTCTCTTAAACAACATACTCTCCTCTTTCAACCATACATTATCAGTTCCAAAAATAGCCCAAAGATATCACCATTTTGCATCTAAGCAACCTTAAATTAACAAAATCTTCTCAAAGGGGGAGGAGAACACTCCCTCCCCTTAAACCCTTCACCCAGGTCAGCACCATGGGCGTCCGCAGAAAAAAATTCAGAGGGGGGCAAAAAATTTTTAGGGGGGAAAAGCTCCACGCCACCATGAGTTGGCGCGGAGCGCAAGAAACTTTTGGCCCAAAATACCTCCCAGATCGCTGGAAATGTCACTTCTAAAGCCTATTTACATCATATAAATAGGGGAAACACTAAGTAAACTGTTAAGAAATGTTAATGTTAATTTTTCATCGTTTTTTTCTTTATTTTTTCTTCGTTTTTTCAAGTTTTTGATTTTCCAGGGGAGGGCAAGTGCCCCCCCTTGCCCCTACATGCGGACGCCCATGGTCAGCACCTTTATGAAGTGATAAAGAAAAGATTATCACTGCTGTATACTATCGCAGGGACGTATACTCTCCTCTTTCACCTAACCATACTCTCCTCTTTCATCTAACCAAAACTTAGAATTCACTAAATTATGGATATTTTCCAGCCATGTATGATCACTTCCAAAAATATCCCAAAGATGGCACCATTTTGCATCTAAGCAACCTTAAATTAACAAAAATTTCTAATAGGGAAGGGAGCATCCCCCTCCCCTTAGACTCCTTCCCCAGGACGGCACCTTCATGTAGTGACAAAGGAAGGGTTCCACACTACTGTATCCAATCTCAGATATGCATAAATGGGTACAATTTACGCCGACTTGGGGGAAAACTGACGTGGCATTTTTACGTCATCTGTGGTTCCCCTCCCCCCCCCCCCATTACCAAATCTTGGCGGCGCCATTGCTCCTCCATTAATAGTTCTATGCACACACGCGCAATCGGCCTTCTTGTTTGCCTACGTAGTAGGCTGTACGGCATATTCCTTGTTCAGTCATATCCCTAACGCCTGCCAAAGTGAACACCTAACAAATTCTTGGTAGTTTGGGAACCTGATCGAGGAGCTAAGCAAACAGAGTCTGCTCCGCGGGGTACCTTATTGTAAGAACCTTCATCAAAGTAATGCCAAGAACGACTAGGGAGTGGTGTTATGAAGCAAAATTAATTCACCTAATTTTCGGAGTGCTCTAATTTCTGAAACCCGAAATTTAAAAATATAGTATATTCAGACTCTTTTAACAAGGTCTAAGAAGTGTCATTTCCGGACATCTGGGAGACGTTTTTGGTGCAACTTTTCTTAGTACGGTATATGCCAACAAGCCCGTATAGCAATTAACCCTGACAAGGAGGAGCCACCGGCGCTGTAAAGGGAGCACCGATGAAGATTATTCTTTACAGACAACTCGTTGCCCCTAGACGATGTTTATGGGGACACAAGCCGGGAGTGATATTTTATGTCAACCCCTTGTAGCCTCGGGTGACAGGGTGGTTTGATGTTCTGCCGTGCACCAATGTGTTTCACACACAGTATGATTTCCAATCGTACTCGAAGTACGTGACAAGCCCCTAGCAAAGGGGGGGGGCTGAACAACTCCCTGGGTGAACTAAAAGAGGTGCAAAGCAAAGCTAAACATAGTGTAAGGGATTGTACATAGAAAAAAGATAAAACGCTACGGCTGCCACATACTGATTAGACTTTGGGGGACAGCCATTTTAATTGTTACATAATCCCCCCCCCCATGGAAAATAAATATTCCTCGATTTTAATTGTTACTTACTATATATTCTTTAATAAACAACATGATTTGCAAACTTGTTTTATACAAAACAGATTGAAATATATACATACACTTAGGAAAATACGGTAATATAAACTTGTTACTGTTAAAGATGGTACTTTACTAATCTTCACAGAAAATACTGAGTGGAAAATTTGGAGATATGAATGAACAATTTTCCTGATGGTACTTAGTCTGTGAAAATTGTGACTGATATAATGGTCTAAGCCCAACATGGGGCACTTGAAGTATGCTTCCCCTTCCCCACGTCTGCGATTTAAATCCTTGATCCAATCAAGGAGCTGAAAGACAATATAGTCTCCCAGCGAGCATAATGTCATACCGGGAGCATAAAGAAATAGATGCACTGAAGACGCTTTATTTCAAAAATATAAAACCTGTAAGTGAGAAAAGTTGCTCATGCAGCTTTGCATTCATGTTTGCCTATGGCAGTGCGCAGAATTTTTTTGGCAGGGAGAGGAGGCACATTTTAAGGAGAGGGCTACCATCGGCTGGCTTGTAGCGTACCCAATAAAACTGCCAGAAAAGTTTGCCTTATCAGGCGGGTAGCCGTGGTTTCGTCAGGTTGAAATACCAGAAGCTAACCTTAGGCAGTGGAGTCAGCAAGGGGGGCAGGGCACGTGCCCCCGTAAACCTTGTGCCCCCAACTGAGATTTGAGATTTTGAAAAAAAAAATATAGATCTTCTGTAAGTTCTGTAGTTATAATATTTGACTACCATGTTTCATATGATTTATTGATTCTTCTTAGGACAAGAAAAGGCAGCAATTTGTATTTTTTCGAATAACAAAATGGCCCCATCTCATAAAACAGACAGTGTTCTCTGTGTCGGAGGCTGAGCATCGGTTTTGGTAATCTATCCATAATCCTCGCCGCCTCAATAGGTGTGAGTATACGCCTTGATAAAGTGTAGCGGAAATGTCTGCCTCGCGGACTCACTAACCAAAACAGTGAATGGTGTTGTTTGGTACGTACAGTACCATGGGACTTGCCTGCCACTTGCGCTGCGAATTGTAATGCAAGCTCAGTTCAACAATTTCAAGGAGACTTTTCCGTATTTTCTTCTTCGAAAAAAATAATTCCAATAAACTTTAAAAGAGAAATATATGATACAAAATTCTGTGATCACTTTAATCCCGTAAGACTCCAATCACTCAGTTTGTGGATCATGAGAATTTCACGTTAATTGAAAAGTCCACAATCCGAACGAATATTTGATCGTTGATTCGGCAAAACACATGCACGTTTTTTTCACTTTCATGAAAACTTCTCAATCCATGCATATTTCCTAAAAATTCGTTATTTTTTGACACAAATTTTACTTCAAAAAGGTAGCGTATGTGGCACCAGATTGCATCTAAGGACACCTAATTTTTCAAAAAGTTTCAAAGGGGAGGGGGAATCCCCTCCCCTTAGACCCCTCCCCCAGGCCGGGGTTCACACAACATACTGCATACGCCGCTATCTAGTAATTGTGCCCCCTCATCGAACTGTGTGCCCCCCAAAATGAAAAGTCTGGTGACGCCACTGACCTTAGGGCCCTTGGTGGGGTTCAGGGACAACGCCTCAGTGGGGGGTTCAGGGCGAGAAGCCCCCCCCCCTTGCCGGGCCGGAAGCTCAGGGGTAGGTAATAATTTGGGGCGTTAGAATGATGCATTTAAGCACCTTCAAATGACATTGAAAAGGCATTGAGCAGACCACAAAAATCGCACTTTGACATTTTTAAGTTATAGCCTAACTCCTTCCTCCTAGAAGCGGGATTGATTATGCAGAGAGGCGAGATGGTTGAGGGGAAGATGGATGGTGATGAGGTCTTCCTTGTTTGGGGCATTAGAAGAATAACATCACCAAAATTTTCCAACAAACATGGAATGTGTGCGCACGAGGCGCAATGAAAAGTTTGCAGGCATTTTGAACACGTTTTCAGCGATATGAGTAGTAAAAATATGAGCAAAGTAGGGTGTTGCCGCCTCCCTCTATGCAAAGTTCATCTCCTATATTGCCTGAGATGGTACTTCCTGTGCCTTTCAAGTTGATCTATGTAATCTTTATTTTAATACCTCTGAAGTTTACACAGCTCGATGTTTTGAAAAGTTGCTTTGAATTTTCGGGAGGGGGCGACTGCCCCTGCTACCTACGGCCATGTGGGTGCCCTGCATAGTGTACACTGCAAAAAAATGTGTACAGGCTGTTGTAGAATTACAGAACAAAAAATAAAGACAGCCCTACAAAGAGGAAACGGAAAAAGTGCTGTCAATTTTGGAAACAAATACAGCACTATTCCCGTTTTCTTTATGTATTTCTTTATCTTTTGTTCTGTAAATCTACAGAAACTTTTTACAGTGTAGTTGAGTGCAGTAGCTTTGAAACAAAGCCTCTTTTGTCGGAACGAATAAGCAGGATCTATTTTATATGAGCAAACAGTTGCATTACAATATATTAGATTGTACTGTTGGATGGCACATTGTAATCTTCTGCCCTGTGGGATCTCATTATGATTTCTCAACACACGTTCAATTGGGCAGGGGGGTCCTAGCAGAGACAGCCATGCAGGCGCGGTTCTAGATCGAGACTTTTGGGGGAGCTTAGGGGGAGGGGCTTGAAACGGAAGAATCATAAAATTTTCTCTCAAATATGTAAATCGGCCACGCGCACGCTGAAACCAATGATAATAAAAACAGTACCATAACCAGGGACGGCGCAAGGTTATTTTGATAGGGGACATGGGTTGAGTGATCGCCGTCGTGGGGGAGGGGTCTGAGGGGAGGGGTGCCCCTTCCTCTGAGAAATTTTTGCTAATTTAAGGTTGCTAAGATGCAAAATGGTGCGTTCTTTGGGTAATTTTTGGACTATATGACTGGAAAATGTTCATAACTTTGTGAATTCTAATTTTTGGTTGGGGGAAAGAGGGCCTTCTTAGGGGAGAGGTCTAAGGGGAAGGGTGTTCCCCTCCCTTTGGGAAATTTTTGCTAATTTAAGGTTGCTAAGATGCAAAATGGTGGGGTCTTTGGGTTATTTTTTGACTGATATATATGGCTGGAAAATGTTCATAATTTTGTGAATTCTAATTTTTGGTTGGGGGAAAGAGGGCGGTCCTAGGGGAGAGGTCTAAAGGGAGGGGTGTTCCCCTCTCCTGTGAGAAATGTTGGTTACTTTAAGGTTGCTAAGATGCAAAATGGTGCGGTCTTCGGGACAGTTTTGACTGATATATGGCTGGAAAATGTTCATAACTTCGTGAATTCTAATTTTAGTTGGGTAAAAGAGGGCTGTTCTAGAGGATCGGTCTAAGGGGAGTGGTCTCCTTCCCCTTTTGAGAAATGTTGGTTACTTGAAGGTTGCTAAGATGCAGAAATGGTGTTGTCTTTGGGATATTTTTGAACCCAATCATATGGGTTCAAAACATTCTTAATATTTTTGGTCAGGTGAAAGAGGAGCCTTTTTTTTTGTCTAAGGGCATGTATCAACAAACCTCCTGAAGTCCCCTTTTGGACACATTACTGCCTTCTAGTCGGGGAAGGTTTTACGCAAAAATACGTGCGTGGAGTCCACAGAAATATTCTCGAACTATTAAGAAAATTTGCCCTGCTTCATTTGTGCATTATAAAATCGTGTCTAAAGGCTAGTAGAAACCGGAATATGGCCTCTTGGAAGCTCTGGATTAACTATATGGATCAGATATAGGCCTACCCTGCCTGCCCCCCTCTTTTCTTCTCCTTTACTTTTTCTTTTCCTACTCTTTTTCTCTTTTCCTGCAAATTACAGGGGGGATAGGCCTCCCTTCCCCCTGAGTGGCACCGCCCCTGACCATGACATAGATGTAACATATATACAGGCATATATTTTTTTTATTTGGAAGAATGTAGCAAACGTTACTGAGAGATACGAGCAACTGGACACATTAATGGGAATAACGATTCGGCCTGTAGATTTGACTTAAAAGGACTGCTAGTATAGCTTGACGAGATCAGCGACGAAATGACTCGTTTTGAACTTCCAACAGATGATTAATCCGTTAACTTGATTTACATGTACGTACATACTAGCCAGTGGCGTAGCTAGAGGGGGGGGGGGGGCAGGGGGCAGTCTCCCCCCACAAGGCCTCTGTCGGAAATAAATAAAAACAAGTCATTTGAAACACTTACAACACTTCTTATGCATTTAAGCAGAATTACACACCGATATGTCAACGTGAAAATCAAGTCGGTCTCAAAACTGCCCAAAAAAAAAAAAAAAAAAAAGGGCCCCCAGAACTTCGAACAACTATCAAGATAATAATCTGTCGGAATTTTTTTGCTTTGCCCCCCCTCCCCACAAAAAATGTCTAGCTACGCCACTGATACTATCATAGATGTTACTTATGTTACTTATGTGACCCAACATCCATTGTATGAAATCCTGAACCTAATATAAGATTTCGAGACACAGACGAGTTTTCCTTGACAAACTAAATCCACTGGACCAAGATGTGCACAAGTGTATTGGGCAATTTTGTTTTTCTCAGTACACGCAAATATAGCATAACACAACCTCTGAAAATTTGGGGGGGGGGGGGCTTGAGCGAACTTTTGGGGGGCTTGAGCCCCCAAAGCCCCCCCCCCCCGTAAAACCGCGCCTGCAGCCATGCCCATTATAACGAAAGGAAAGAGACGAGGAAGTGTTGCTTTTAAGCCAACCAGACTTTTAATTATCAGGCACCTTACTCAAATTAGGCTATCCTTAGTAAGTCCAAGCCAACGTCTGGTGGCGGGCCAAACACAATCTTGATATTTTTGGTTATTTCCGCGAATCGTCAATGGATGTTTTAAGTTCTACGTTAGAAAGTCGCCCGGCGGGCTGATTACTTGCGTTGGAAACGCATTTTGGCAAGTCCAAGTCATGTCACAATTTTTGGAAAGTCGAAGTCAAGTCGTAAGTCTTTGCTAGGATTTACAAGGCAAGTCACAAAATCAGCGATTCGAATCACGTCGCAGAACTCGAGTCTATAACTCTGGTGTTGAGCAACGCACCCTGTAATTAGGGTCCAAAGGCATCCGGGAGCTCTAGGTTATTTACAAATGCCACCCCCCAAAAATCACTATAGAATCTGATTTTATCAACAAAGGGCTATTCGGAACAGTTCAAAGATGGCGCTAATTTGCATCTAGGCCACCTTCCCCGAACAAATTTATCCAACGACCCCTTCCCCAGCAGTCAAGACGGCACCATTGCATGGGGTTATTAAGAAAAAATTACCGGGGTACCAACTATTCTTACGGTGCGCCACTGTTTCTGACGTACCGGCGTAAAGGAAGATGCACAGCATTTGAAAATTGGTCTTTGTTGTCCCCACGAAAGATAAGTTTTAGGGGGTAAAATGGGACCGGGCGATGCACGTCTGCCGTGCTGGCAATGAATCAATAGAGGGCATGATTTATTCAGTGAAACTTTTTTCGGGAGGGATTTTCTCCAAAGTAGATCATTCGGGTTGATGAACTCCTCAAGGGGATAACCAAAGCTGTTAAACCGGGATAAAAATGGCAAAAAGAAAAGACAGGTTTATTTCTTTCACTAGCGCTTTTTAATCATGTTTCACCTTCTTTTGTGGTTCGACGTACCCTAGTCACATTATGGGGTTACCTGCGAAGTCGCAATCAGTGTGAATACAATTAAACAAAACTCCGTAGAGCTAAAGAAAATGTCACAAAAGTGTTAAAAGAAAGTTAAAAGGCCGGCAAGAGAGATGAAAATGTACCGCAAAAGTGAATACTTTGGAAAAATCTCGTTTCAGGCTCTGTTTAAAAGCACGAGCAAAGGAAAACTGACTAATGAGTGAGCGATCTCACAAAGGTGTGATGCCAGATCAGGAAATAACCACTCATTTATTTGTTCCCTTCCTACTAAACTGAGGTCCACACCTTCCCATATATGGTAAATGGACGTGATAGTTTTGTTGATATATATGAGTAAAAACTTGATAATGGTATAATCTTTCGCAATCAATTATTTCACAAATGCATGGTAACTGTAAGCATACATACCCAAAGTCTGTGTGAATAAAGCACTTCTGTGTAATAAATATGCTTAAATATTGTGTTAATAAGTATTTTATACAGGCAGACCTTACAAACACATTTCCGTGCACACTATTTGTTCAACGTTACATTAATTTTCTGCTGGTTCATTCTCTTCTACACAACCTCCGCATCTGAGAAAAGTCTATACTAGGAAATAATGTGTCCCTGTACCTAACGATGATCTGACCTATCTGTTATATAGAGGTTCTTCACGTGACGTCAGCATGTTTTATTTAAGCATACTGGCCATCACTACTCATGTGCAAATGGTGTTTTATCGATACGCACGCACGACAAGACCTTGGTTCCAATTCTTGTACAATGGAAGCCTGGCCGTCAAAAGAGGGAGATGCGCAATGCAGTGATGTTGGTGAAGAATCTCTACGAAGCTAGTAGAGCACCACCACTTAAACTGAAACACTAGCTCATATGGGAAAGGATTAACAAAAGTATCTTGAATATAAAATACATTGTAAATACAAAATTCACTTCACTGAAAATAAATGAAATTTGTGCAACATAAGTGATATTCTGTTTATGTATAAGGTTACTTGCATATTGACTACATAGCCTATATGCTTGTACGTACCCACCTAATGAATACAATTTAAAAACACTCAGCCTCAGAAACTGTATCAATTTGAAACTCTCACAGCATTTCATGCTTTTCCCCTCTGCTTACTTATGAGATATTAAGCACTTTTTATTTTGAAATTATATGTTAAGACAATATTGCACATTTATCTGAATACACTGAATCTGAACAAGTTCAGCACTTATCCTTAGACTCAAATATGTACATGTAAGTCATCTGCCTAATAAGAAGAAGTAATCAACCCAAATTTATTTTGAATTTACAGCTAAATCCTACAAAACTCCTCTTATTTCCCAAAGTAGTATCTTTTCACAATTTTCTGAACATAAATATCAAATATTAAAGAGAAACCAATAGAAATTACAATATATACAAACAATATTTACATAGCTCTGGCTCCAAAAGATCAAAGCACTGAGAAAAAGCATGCAAAAGTAGTCAGCATAAATCAGACTTGAGGAGCTTTTTTTAAGTAGTGACTGTTTAAGTTTCCCTGATATTTTGTAGGAGTGTGTTTGGAAGTGTGGTCTGCCCCACAAAAATCTATGTCAGTGATGAGATTCTTCCCAGATAGAAATATGATCATAATATGGTACTGTATTGAGCGTTTGCACTGTGATATAGGAGTGTCCGCAGTATGGCTCCAAACTGGCTTAGAGCTTTAAGAATGCAGATCAAGTAATATTTGCATTGATGTTTCCTCTGCACAGTCTAAACTCATTTATGGTGTTCCTCAGGGTTGTATTACTGGGCCAAATCTTTTCACTGTATCACAATTTAACAATTTACACACAACCAATATGTCTTTAGAGTTTTAGAGCTTAACATTTGAGGGTCAGTAAGCCACCTGGTTTATCAAGGACCCTATACCAGACTGATCATCGATGAACACTGGCGAGATTCCCCTTTGCCAATTTTCTACTAAAGCTCGAGGATAATGCTCCCAGGACAGCCATTTAACATCAGGTTTATCTCTTAAGCATGAACAGAAAAGGTTTGTATGAATAACATTTAATTGCAGACACAAAAGGAAACAGTCGATCAAAAATAGTACCTGTGCCAAAACATCCCAAAACTGATCTTGGTATAGTAAAATTCCCAGCATACAATGCAAGTCTTTAAAATCAAACTAACTCATAGTCACAGACTGTATGAGGCAATTTTAGATCTGCCAGTTACTACACATGTTCATAATTCTTCGCCATGATTCAAGTCAGGCATTAATTCAGTCACAGATGGAATCTACAGCTCCATACACTGTCTGTAGCTTTGATTGAAAATTCTTCATAAAATTTCAAGACTATAAAAATCTTTCAATTAATTTGTCATCAGAACAAACTTTCACTGTCTCCTGTTTCTCCCCATTTGTTGACATTCAACATTATTACATTTTCCTTAAGAAAACATCAAATATTTATCCACTTTTCAAGGACCAATATCAATGTGTACATGCTATATAATTTGTCTGCAGACAATCTAAAGCATGCTTGTCACAGAATTTTTTCTATGTGTTACTCTAGCAAAAACTTTTTCATATCCACAAATCACCTCTAACATTATAAGGTTGATTCTACCACCTCTAGCAATCCATTATTGAGACTCCTGCATTCTAATTGGTTAAACACTGACCTGTTATTCCACAACGCACGGTCAATAAACGTAAAAACTGACAAAAATGAAGATTTTCACACATTTTCTGTGGTAGAATAGGAATAAACCACATTTGTTGGACTGTTGTCTCATAAACCGTCTCGACTCCAAATCTGGCTAAATAAAGGACTCTGCTTTGCCTCGTCCGTTATTTTGCCAAATTTGGAGTCTCAACGGTTTATTTACCAATAATAGTCTGCCAAATGCAATTTATTCCTTAAATAAAAAGTGACATTATTCCAAATGTATTTGACTGTAGTAACATGAGCTACCAAACACACACCACAGCATAATAAAGGCAAAATTAAAAATGTTTGTGCAGAAATTTCTCGAAAGACAAAAGTAAACCTTGTCTAGGTTCACCACCTAAGCTAATAGAGAAAGACTGATCAATTATATGCACCCTGTAAAACACCTCTAAAAGTTTAATTCCACAAAAATGTGTAAAAACTTGAATTGGAACAAGAGACATACAGTGAGGTATTGCATCATAGTTTGCAGCTGATGTCCCCATAAATCTAAGGCAACCATACTCCAATATATGAAGCATTTGGTACTTGAGTTTTGCTAATCAAATTCTGAATTCTAAGTTTTCTTAAGAGTATCAGAACACATTAACTTCAAGTGCAGTCCCAATACGTCCTTTTATTACCTTAATTCCTACAATTCACCAGTTGTTAACCTCTGGTAACCCTAAATGACCTTTGACAGTTACCAAAAACAATAGGCTCATTGTGTTAAACACAGGGCATCCAACTGAAAGTATGAAATCTTTTTTTTCTGCAGATAATATGCACATACGGTTGTCAAAGGTTAACCTCAGGTGACCCCCTTTTTACCCTCTGCAATAAACTATAAGGCCATTTGAATCAATATGGGGCATCCACTAGTGTTTGCACTGGGTACCCGGGTACCTGTCCACCAATGTCAAGACCTGGTTCTGAAATTGCTACCCGGATCCAAAGTTTCAGTACAATAACATAGATTGCATGTGCGACAGAACACCTAACATGTTACTTTTTTCTTGCAATATTTATCACGCACACGCCCAAGAACACTTGTCATGCCCGTACATACAGTAAGATACACTGGTGTTATATTATATCAACGTGCAAAGCAAAATTTCTTATTATGACTTTACAACGAACTCGTAGCCTAATGGAAGTTATATTTTCGGGTACCTGGGTACCCGACAGACCATCGACTTCGGGTACCCGGTTCCGAATTTTGGACCCTGTGCACACACTAGCATCCACATGCTCAGTATATGGATCTCCCAAATTTTTTTGAGATATCTTGCACACAATATTTTCAATGAATTTTACTTGCATGCATGATCTTTGGCACTCCAAACTGTGTATGGTTCTTCTTTTTGGTATGGGAAAACTACATGCCAGGTATACAATTCATCTAAGTTTTCATTTTACAGTTATTTGAAAGGATTTAATGGTATCTGCTGCAAGTACCCCAATTTGACCTCTGACATCCATCAATGATGAAAGGGTTCTTGTTATTAAAATGGGGTATCTACATGCCAAGTATTGCATACCTTGTTTTAATAGAAAGTTTTCATAATTTGACCTCTGATGACCACCAAATGACCTTTTACCTTCACCACAAACAGTATGTTTGTCTTCTCACTATGGGCCATCCTTAAGTATCATGTACCCATCAAATTACTTGGGCATACTTCAAATATAATGTGCACAAGGTTGTAGTACATGTATTCTCAACTCTGCTGCCCCCCCCCCCCCCCCCCAAAAAAAAAAAAAAAAAAAAAAAAAAACCTTTCACTTTTGTCAAACTTGATCATCAAGTGCATCTACTTGTCACATACACATCCTTCAAGATTACACACACTGTGATATTGTGTCCACAAGAAAATTTATTGGCACACATGTACAACATATTTGCATATATGCATGCAAGCATGACAGCATATTTTCTCCTCCCTCAATACAAAAAATTGGATAAAAAGACAAAATTTAAGCTGCAAAAACAGAATTGCTCCAATAAACTGGAAATTTGGAATTTGATCCTGAATCAATAGCTATCATACATTTACATTTTCAAGGAGGAATAAGTCCTGAGGTAAAGTTCAATTTTACCCTATTTTTAAGTACCATTGCTCATAAAACTGAATTCAGCTGCAAACAGAGCTGCCTTTAATATAAGTACAACCTTCTTAACATTGAGGGGCAAGATGAGCATGGGTATGCCCCAAAATAATTCCAAGAGAAAAATATTGTCAAAGAAAGGCCTCACTACAATTATCCTACACTGCCTTGCCCCTCCCAATATGGTCCTCCTCTTTCCAACTCCACTCGAAACCCGGTTGAACTCATAGTATGTTTAACACAACTTTAAATGACACATATAAATACACATTTGGTGTAAAAGACGATTTTAGGAAGATAAAAAAATATCTCTACAAACAACCTAAGGCATATCGTAACAGCTTTAGGATTACTGCCATAAACATTAAAAGTTATATGTCCTTACTCATTGCCTGCAACATCTCAGTGTATTGCATTACTTAATGAGACAAAAGGCATTTATACTTTTATAGTTGTTGTGCCTTTCTTTTCGTATGTTTGCCTGAGTACAGGATGAAGGTGACACATGACCTTTCCCTTTTTAGCACCCTACCCTGCTGGCCCATGGCAGTGAGTCACAAACACTGCATTGCCTTCCAAGAATATGATAAAAACTCAACTGTACAGAATGACCATAAATAGTTGCTACAGACAGCTGCACATCACATGTTTGAAAGACAATTTATAATAGGCATTTATGCATTATTCCTGTAAAAATTTACCCTGATAAACTATAATGCACATAGTATTGTAGCTGCTTCGTGTACCTGAAGTTTTGTGAGGATTCAGAAAGTCTGCTCATGAAGGCATTCAGAGGCTTTTTTTTTTGAAACTTACCATAATCCAACATAACACCCTTCCCTCTTTCAACTTGCAATGTACATGCACCTGAAGCAACATCATCTAGCATCCAAGTCAAATTTATTCAGACACACACAAAAATATGGCAAAAAATAATCAGTACAATGATTCCGATAGTTGCCTAAAATGACAACACAGTTCTTTTATACATATGCAGATTTGATCAGTTGTTTTTGAGTGCACAAAACACAAGCTCCATAAAGGATTTCCTACCCAGAAGCTCGTACAGCACGTAACATACCACTGTTTAAAAGGGGCTACCTAGTGAAAAATGGGACGATTTTGGAAGATTTTGGATGTTTTTTTCATCTTCCAATTTTGTCCTACATTTTTTGGATGATTTTGGTAGGAAAAAGCATTGCTTTTGGAAGATTTTTCAAAGATAAGAAAGGAATGTTTCACTGCGGAATCTGCCTACTGTTTCACCTTAAAATGGGTAATTTATTACCTCGATAATTGCCGCCTTATGCTGAAGGACAAATTTAGTTGTTTCTTCCATAGTATGAGGAACGCTTGGCAATTATTATGGTTCCTGTTCGACAATGGAATAGTCCAGGCAGCAATACTGAAAATGTATAACTGTCCTTGACAATTTTTAATGGCAAGACAATTTTGGAAGATTTTGGACGAAATCGTAATTCGTAACAGTAATTTTTCGTCCCATATTTCACTGGGTAGTCCACTCAGAACAATAAAAGCAGCCCTACAGTTGATCAACACACTGCATACTTGGGCTGCACACTAGTTAGCTTCAAACAGGATCCCAAGGAGTGTGATAATTTTCCAGCCGAGTCTCCTCTGATTGACCAGGTCTGCTGAGCTGGCAATGGTCAACCTGAGGAGATCACTGCAAGAAGATTATCTCCCCTCCCTCCCCCCCCCCCCCCCGGGATCCTGTGTTGCATGCTGTCCAGGTAAACTAATGCATGGTTACTACTAGACTTGTCAAACATTGCCATGAGTATGAATACAAGTAGAGTGTCTCTCTTTGTGAGTAATAGAACTATCACATATCTTTTCATAAGTACAAGTATAAAATATTGCATTAGCCCTGATTGTCTAACTTCCAGAATCTGTGACTGAGTACTGGTGCAAGCACAAAGCCATTCTCACCAGTACAAGTACAGGCAATTGTGTAAAACTGTGAGTACGAGTGCATACTCACTACAAGTTAAGTTACTACTTACTCAAGTGGTTGTGGCTTTGTTGTGAAGCTGCTATATCACCTGCGGTATAGCTTTCTGCAGAATTTGTGCCCCTCAACTCTGCTGATTACTGAAACCCAATTATTGTTGGACCCTGGCAATGATGCAATCTTCTTCAAGTTTTCCCTAGCATGAATAACTAGCAGTCAACATGAGCTGTTACAGAATCCTTTTGCAAGCTACCAAAGGTCACCTGAGGGTCCATTTGTGGTAAATCTACATTTATAGTTAAAGTAGCTGGTTCTCTGTCCACTACACCTCTTGACTGGTCAGCTGAATCTCCCTCCTCGACCACACTTGCCTGGTCAGTATTTTGCGACTGGTCTACTTGTGGTGTCTCCTCAAGGGGTGACTCATCAACTTTGTACTCACCAATGACAGTGGCACTGCATTTCTTCATTAAAGCAAGCTGAAATTAGAACAAACATGTTTTGGTCTGAACCTAATACCAAGTACCTCTTACAGACATTCTTTCCCTCAAAAACTGTGACAATTTTTTAGAAGAAAGGAAGACATAGTTTGCTAACTGCCTGGGTGGACCTCCTTCTTCCTAGCCCCAAGTTGCCATGGAATGTTAGAAGAGTTGGTGGACACCTACCTAGTTTGTGCTCCTGGGTAAAAAGCACTGTCTCAACTGACTCTCTCCACCCATTCATGGGTTAAATGAATACCTCTGAACTAACTTGTCTCATGGTGTCCAACTGGTGTAGACTGGAGGGTTTGTCTCTGCAAAAAGTTCTCACTAACCAAGCTGGGTGATATTTGTACAGCACTTTGAAATCTACTGCTATTAACCTGCTATATGAAAACCAATTTACATACAATTATTGCTAGTCCCCACGCACTGTCAGTGGTGCTTATATATGCGAGTATACCCATATCCTACCATCCCACTTTCCACTTCATCTTAAATAGTACTTTAAGCCCAAACATTTGTAACATTTTTTATTTTCAGCACACTTTTTGTTATTTTCATACTCTCACCTTAATTTGCAACCATGTGAGTCTACTCCTTGTATCTGGATTCAGACCATACACCACGGCATTGATAAATCCATGCAAGGGAGATGAGACTGCATGCAGCAAGGTGATAGCAAAGATAGGTTCAGAAGATTTGCTGATGGCATTCTGCAATCTGGAATGAGAATCAATACAACATTTAATACAGAATAGTCACTTTTTTAATCTATGAATTCATCCAGGACCATAAGACTATCTTTGAAATATGAAGAAAAATATTCTTTCCCCAGGGTCATTTTTTTTTTTTTTTTGAGATTAGAAAAGTCGTTACCTGTGTCAGTACTTCCTATTTTTTACATAGTGAAATCCTCATTTAACTCTTATCATGCGGGAGGCGAGATATCTTACTGAGGGCGCTTTACAAATTAAACATTTAATACACTATATGTAAAACAAAAGAATGCTTTTCATTAGCGTTTTTGGCCTCAACTCTATGAATGGTGGCACTTGACTAGAATAGGTCATTTTTGGTAAGGAGAAGTTCTGTACTGTAGGTGCACCCGAAGAGCTTAAATGCTTCAAAAATGAAGCCCGCCCTCAAAAACACTCAGCATGAAAAGAGTTAATAGCCATGAATAGATCAGCTGTAACAACAACTACTGTTCTAAGGAATAAACTGCCCCACTTACCTTCCTGGACCTAATATTGCCATTGTCCCCCCCCATGTCATCATTCACAAGAGTCCCCCACCCCATGCTGATTACACCCCCTTGCACCCCCCCCCCCCACCACCACACACACACACACAACCCATTCCTTCTGGAATCTACAGGTCCACTTCTACAGGCTCCCTTCCTTTAGACCCAGTGTTCACTTTTTTTTTCAAATTTCTTTTCCTTTTTATTGGAAGTCCATGCTACTACCTACTATTTAGAATGAGTTTTTAGGAATAAATAGCCTGATTACTGCAATTTTGTAACCTTATACCAACAAAAGTATGCAACCATTGTATTGCGAGATAAGTTGAAACAAAATGGGACTGTAAACAAAGAGATCTTTTTTCCCTTAGTACAATGTCAAAAGAGACTTGCCTCAAGTCAGTCAGTGTAAAAATGGGAGATAATTATGATGACATCTCCACAAGCACACAAGATATACGAAGATAAAAGTTTTTTGTAATCAGCTTAGAAGAAAAGCAGTTTACCCCAACTTTATTTTGATACATAAGCTAAATATTACAAATCTTTTCTTTCCCTTTCATGACAATTCTGCAAATAAAACCAATGAGTTATTCTGTATGAATTAAACACTCCCCATTCAGTAACATAATATTATAGAATGATTTTCAAGAGTCATCCATGATTTAGAATGCTAGGGCGTAATTCTTCAAAATGGCATGACTGCATTTCCCTTTTAAATTTGCTCTTCTTTCAGCTATCTGTTACAGAAATGTGGTTGTTTCATCTTTGTTTACAAGGTTGCTCCAGAGGGCTGGTATTATTGAAATTCAGTCATGCTCACCAAACAACTGTGAAACCAATTAGACATACTAATCTTTACCCCCCCCCCCCACAGGCAAACAGCCAGACTATAATTTTTCAGGGGGGCAACAACCAATTTTGGGAGGCCCAATGAAATCAGAACTGCACGACTTAGCATGCAAAGTGTCTTAAAGGCGTGGGTGTCAAAGGGGGAGTGAGGGCTCAGAGAGAAAACTTTGAAAAATGACATCATTTACAAACAATTTGAGCCATTTATGGGGGGGGGGGGGCAATAACTGGAAGGTGGGCAGAAGCCCCTGAGCCCACAGTAGTTGTGTGCTTGCTTGTCTCCCACCCCCCTTTTCCTGCCAGAACAAGGAGCTTTCACTAGGAAATCACCAGCATGAATACATAATAAGCTGACCAGAAATTCAAAGACAATGCAGACTTTTGTATGGAATCCACTTCAGGTAATCCTCAGCATTACGTCAAACTTTTAAGTATTAAAATTATGTCTGGTTCCCAGCCCACTTCATCCACCAACAACTATTCCTAGCTATTCCCTTCCCTAGCTCCACAGCCCCCCTCCCAAAAAAAACAAACATGAGGGATTCATGAGAAATGTCCCTGCTATTTACCTGTTGATTAATGGAAAGATAAATAAAATCATGTAGATGAGGGGATAGATCTTAAGAGGTTTCACGAATTCCTTCAACATTGCCCTCTGTCTCTCTTGATCAGGACTGTAACTGCCCTGCCAGAGACCAGCCTGACGATTCACTCTATAGACGATGATAATGTACACAATGAACATGACTCCTATTAGCAAGAAGAGTGGAATGTACCACCTGAGAGAAAGATGTGGGAGAAAAAAACAATTATTAAAAACTAGTAAAAAATAAGCTGTCTGCTTAGGAAAGAGGAGGAGTATTGGGGATCATATGCATGACTTTACATTTTGAGCCTCACAGGAAAAAATGCAGAATGAAAAAAGATCCCACTGCCTGATTTCCATAACAAATACTATGCTTACATTCACAGTATGAGCTTCATCAGATGTTTATAGCATAAACTGAATCTTAACTTTTCTAAAGGAGACAAGACATGGGTAATCAACTTTCCATGTAAAGCAATGATATCATAGCTGCTTGCTTCCATTTTACTTTTTTGCAGAAAAAGTGATAACTTTAGCTAGGTGTTTACATTTTGAGAGATAAACAATAGAATTGAATAAAACTTTCATCGAAATGCAGGCTGTTTATATTCCCTACTACGCATACCCAAATATACTTGCAGGGGTCTAAAGTATTCCTCTGATTATTTATATTAGTTTACAGTTCAACCTTTCAGGGTCAGGAAGCCACTTGGCCAATCGAGGACTCTATACCAGATTGATAGTGGATGAGCACCAGTGACATTCGCCTTCCCTTTTCAACTGGTACCCAGAAGGTAACAAGGAAGGGGTGTGGTGATCACTACTAATCCTGCTCCAAGAACCACCAATTAACGTCCTCTTCTGATGGACATGAGTACACCCCCCCTCCCAGTCTTTGCAGGCCACTTTCCCAAATGTTGGGAGGAGTGGAGGATCCTTGCTCTGCACCACTGCTTGACAGCTGAACAGAGTAAAGCTGACATCCTCCTGAGAAGAACAATCAGATACCCAATTTCAATTCACCAATTTCAACCCCCTCAGCATCACTCTCAAGTGCTATACCAAACAAGCAAAGTTTAGTACCTGCAGGAATGGTTCCACTGGGATTTGATCCTGGGACCTCTAGTATGCAAGGCAATACACTGAAACCACTGAGCTAACTCCACCCACTATTAAACTGGCCTGATCATACTTGCCCCTTCACCAATGCTTTCCAACTACTGTAACTGATCTAAAGACTTACACAGCAAATCTCCACACATCGTCTCCTTCCTGGACCCAGCTGCAAACACAAAAATGAATATTCATACTCTCACACCTACTCATGGATTAACATCTACCAAAATTTTACATGCTTTAGTAAACGTACGGGTACTGTATATTTTGTTCAGAGTGCGTTGCTTGGTACTTGCACATTATGTCCATGGATTGAACATCCCTTCAACATTTGAAAACAAACCCTTTTCCACTGAATGAAAAGCCTGCATTCCATTTTGAATCAATAAATGATACAAATATCAAAAAAGTTTATTTGACACACCAACTAGTAGCATGCTGGGACATGGAGACCAATTTGAAAATAAATGCCACAAGATCAAAGTCTCAAGTACAAATGTCTACAACAAAACACCACCATGCTCCCACTGGGCCATAGAATTTACAATGAAATACCACCATGCTCCCACTGGGCCATAAAATTCGCATTGAAATACACATTACCATGCTCCCACTGGGCCACAGAATCAACACTGAAATACCACCATGCTCCCACTGGGCCACAGAATTCACATTCAAATACTCACCACCATGCTCCCGCTGGGCCATAGTGGTTTCCGATGAATGGTAAACATGCCATGAGAATTGAGATGCAATACACAACAGCACCATACAGACTAAAAAAAGATAGAGAACACATTCAAAAAGGACAAATAATTTAAGAGAAAATGCAGTCACCCCAATTTAAATCTGTATACCCCAGTATCCTAATTTATGAATGGATCTTGGTGAACATGAACTTAAAATTCATAAAATCATATCAAAAGAAAAGAAACATGTCAGTACCATTTCGTCTTTTAGCAATAAAGCATTCCAAATAACATTAAAGGGAAAATGCAGATGCCACAATTTGAATTAGTATCCCCACTATTTTCATTCATAACTGCAGCTCTTTCAATCATTTGTCAGTACTTTTTATCACTAAACTGTAAAATAATGTATAATAACTCTTTAGTTTACGTTTATTATTCCGCACAGCATCTCTATTAAGATACCTACGTATGGGAAATGATACATGATTTCAAAGATAAGGTGGTACAACGAATTCTGGGACCACTGCTTTGTTACTTCAAGAGAAATCCAAACCCCTTTCATCATAAATATTGCTTTACAAAGGAAGAGCTTTACAACATTCCTACAAGAATTAGAAAATACAACTTAGGGACAAATAATATGCTTAAAGACAGAAACTTGTCACCCCAAGTATAACTTTTACTTGGAGGTAAGCTAAAGTCTCAGTTGGTGACGGCTCTTTGATTGACATCAGAGAAACAAATTTCAAAAGATGCAGAGTAGCTCATATTACACCGCATGCACAGAGAGTGTTCCAATTACACATTAGGGTCTTGTATGCTCACCAGGATATGCTCTTATGCAATAAACTAGGTTTGTGTCTGCAAAAGGAGAAGCTAAAGCCAGTTGTAGACAGGGCTAGAAGTAACCTAATTGGGAACTGTCTGGGACTATGAGTATCTGTCTTTCAAACTTACATTTCAAATCTTTCTGTAGATATTGTTAAGACAGCATTCAGAAACAAGTTGACAGTGATGATTAATACCCACATAAGAACAGCCCATTCTATGGAAAAAAAAATGAAGGTGATAAATTCATAAAACTTCAGCTAAAATACATCTTAATGATCAAATTCCAACAAAAAGTTTGGTATGAGGTGCTGGATGGAATAACAATACTCAAAAGGATTGGTAATGAAATAAGGAGAAGAACATATCGCATTCAACTATGTTAGGGAATTGTCACATGCTTCCCCAGGCTTTCATACGAAAGCTTGGGTGACCCACCTTGCTTTCCTATCAAGCAGGCTAACTGATTTGCTTGCTTGGCTGGCCTGATGGCTGCTCAAGTTTCTTGTGTAATGCTATTAATACTGCACAAAGGCAAATTTAACAATGAAGGCAGTCAGTGCTGGTGCTTGCAGGTCACCAAATCCTTCTCCACTGAGGAAGTCTTGCAAATAATCAGCTAATCAGCCATGTCTAGGATTGGTGATCACAGAGGTTATCTTCGATGATTGACAAGGAGAGGTTGGTCTTCAGACTCTAACCCAGTTGTTCACCTTATGAGTTGGAAGTGGATAAGACATGTCCTCCAGAAAGAGAGAGATATGAATTTCTCTTTAATGAAGAGAGAAACAGCAACAATTATTTAGTCCTAGAATGAAGACCAGAAGGTTCAGGGGCCATTGAAAGGCCAAACAAAGGTTCAGGGGCCATTGAAAGGCCCAAACAACAGTTCAGGGGCCACTGAGAGGACCAAACAAAATGGAGGAGAAGAGGTGGAACAAGAGAGAAAGAGCAAGTTGGAGAAGTTAAACTGATATTACACCAGCAACATGCAAAAGAGGAAATTCAGGAGACAAAGGAAGAAAGATATCCCAACCTTAGAATAAAGAGAATTAATGTTAAGGTAAGGTTCACTCCAAAATTCTGGAAAAGAGTCCATTCAAAGATATATGCTTTCTTGAGAAAAGAATAGGATCATAGTGAATGTCATTAAAAGGATACCATAGCTGCAGTTACCTCAGCAGACACAAAAGAAAAGACAAAACAATTGGTGAATTCCATCATCATCCGTATGACATCCTGAAATGCAGAACTGGTAATTAATCAAAACAGGGAAAATACACCAGCCCAAATCTCCGAAGAATGAGCCAATTTTACTTTAAGGTAAAAAAAAAAGTCCAGGGGCTGGAGTTTTTCCTTGAAAAATTATCACACAGACTGTACACTGAATTAACTTTTAACATACAGGTAGTACTGTGTCAGCATGTCAAACCTTACTTCATAAAAAAATTATTCTGACAGTGACAACATTACTTCAAACCAGTCAAGGGGGGAGCAGCAGGCCACCCCCTGAAATACAGAAAGTTTAGCCCCCTAGAAAATATTTTAGAAACAATTACTCTTGCCTTAACATGTCCCATCTCACCCCAAACAACTTGTCTGGCCTTACCAAAAGAATCTGTTTGAAGCAACTTTGTAGCACACTCACTGGGACTAATTTGCAACGCTTCACTATATTGCAGTAGGGGTGCTGCAACTTCACAGCAGAGAGATTGACACTTCAGCACAGGGGCTTCCTTGCTACTAGACCCAGTTAATTCACTGCAACTGCACTGTTAGATATCATCATGACTAAAGGTTTGGCAGATCCTAGCAGAAATGAATCCAATGGTCTCACCAGAGGACTGTCACCATTTTCTGACCCCACACAACCAATTTACATCAGGAAGAAAAATGGCCCTTGATTTTATAAAGAAACCCTTAGTAGAAACAACTGGCAACATCATCTCAAGTGCTTAATTGTGTAAAAAGCATTTTACATTTCCAGACCAAACACCTATATGCCAGCTTTTCAAAACCAAAGTCGCCTGACACCAAAAGTTGAAGGCCTTTTAAAACCGTAATAAAAAATCTGGTTCTTTCCATACTTCACACTATATAAAAACCCTAATGATATATATTGCACTGAGAGACAATCCGAATTAAACTTGAGTGGAATCACCCAATCCCAGTTCAGAACTGGGATTCTTAGGTTGAGCACACAAAGTAAAAGCTTCCTTTATTTGTGAAATGGTCACTAGACATTCCACCAAAATTCCACAAAGATTTTCAAAAGGATGACCCAGTGAAAATTCCTTTTCCTCCGTTTCTGTTTTTAAATTTGTTCACATTTGAATCCCAGTCATGGTGACCTGGTTCAACAAATTACAATTTGAAATCAAAGGCTTTCCACAAGGCTGTAACAGGGAGAGTCACTTCACCATTTCAATGTTATTTGAGGCAAAATTTGTAGAATATGAATAAATTTGTGAATATGAAAGCTGTCCTTGGGCATGGTGTTGTCTGTGAAAGTTACATTGAGATATTCTTTTAAATATAAAGGGTGCTCAGATACTAAAGTATGAAGCATTTTTCAAATTTTGAAGTAAGTTTATGTCAAAAAGTTGGCCTGAGTGGAGGCTATCTGGAGGGGTGTCATCTGACCCCTCCCTTCTACACCTCCCACTAATCACCTCTGGCTATGAGCCTGATGCAACTCAAATATGTTGTGAGAGTAAAAAGACAATCATTAGATTCACACTTCTGGTGGTATCAGCTCACTAATTCCAAACTTTTATAGAATTGCCCAAGAATTCAAAACTTTATCAAAAGGCAATACTTACGATTTAAGGAAATCCAAAAGGCTTCAAATGTGCAAACAGGACCTTCACCTCTGACACTAGCCTGGAAAGAAAGTCAAAGAAAATACAGTCAAGTCCTGAAATAAAGGAAGCACATCTGGTCCACATGGCCTAGCTAAGGCTTGAACAGAAAAAAGATTAAAGCTGTTTTAATCGTTTTCAAATCTCAAATTCAAGCAATGAAAATCACAAACTTTAAAAGCAACTGAAAGCCAATCAAGAATGCTATATTTCACAGATTCTATAAGTTAGTGTTTGCACCAGAAAATGAAATCAAGCATTTTCCTCCTTCCAATGTGTAGTATGTGGCAATTTCCTTTTGAATCTTTGCAGGTCCTAATGCGTAACTGGCTGAACGAGTCTGTTAAAATGGTGAGGAAACTTCCCTCCCCACAATATTTTTGGAGGTCCTATTTCCTTGTCCTAGATAGGTGAGGTTTCCACAGTTTACTTCTATACCTCCTACTCAACTTAAAAAGTATCAGTTTCCGGCTGCTGACAGACAAATGGTTGAAGTTCAAATTATTGCTCAAGGCCTGCATAATTCACAGGGTGCAAGCACCTGCTGTGCAATGCAGGCTTCAATCCATAACAAAACAAATGAAACAAAATTGCCAACACTAGTATTGGGACAAGTTTACCCTCTCAAGATTTTCCCCAAACTGCCCTCCCCCCCCCCCTTTCAATGTTGTGACCTATTCCACCTCCAAAAGTTTCGAAGCAACATTGAACAGGGAAGCAGGGGTTAGTTCCATTTACCTTTGTCGGGGATTATCTGACATACATAAGGCTATCGCAGGAAGCATATAAGAGAAGGAAAAATTGCATTTCTCTTTTTTCAACAAAGGCAGCATTGAGCTGCAATAAGAAAGCAAAATGCCCAGCAATTGTGATGGGTCCTTGACGGGGTGTGTTTTGATGTGTTAAAAAGGTTCTCAGAACTCAGGGTAATCAGAAACAATTTATAAACATATTAAACATGAAAAGGCCAGGGAAATGACAAAAAAAATGTTGAGGGATCAAACATACAGGAGAACCACCTCAAAAACAAGAAAAAATATTAGCCAGGACTGCAGCATGATGGGAGGAGGCAAGGCACGGGAGCAGGGAGGTGGGGGATTATCAATAGACTTCGCCCAATTTCTGAAGTGTCTACAGAGTTTTGGTGTTAAGAGACAAAACTGCTAAGAGTACTTTGGGTGTCACATATGTATATATGTTGTTTCATGTATGTATGTTTTTTCACAAATATGGTTCTCTTTTCCTTTTTTTAACTGTTTTGCATTGGTTTGGTTTTTCATGTTTCAAGGAAAATAAGTGTCTATATCTGATAATACTTGGGCTTTGAGGAATACTCATTTTGATTCAGTCAGATTGACAGCTCTCCAAGTTTCAGGTTGGTTGATCTTTTGCTTCACTAGCTGTTTTTCTGTTCCTTTTTCTCAAAAACTTTACAGAGATATGACTTGTGAATGTATGCAATAATTCTTCATGAAATGCACAAATTATTGTTCGAGGGCATTTGATGGTTAATGATAGGTAAGCACAGCTGAGAGTAGTGGGAAAAGGTAAACTTAAAAGATGTAAAATACAAGTAAAAGTACGTTCTGTACCTCACTATAAAGTAAAACCATTAGTATAAAACCTGTGCTCTGCATGCGTAATAAACTAAAAGGTAAAGGAATGCATACAAAGAATTTACTTGCAGACAATGGATCATGATATGCAGTTACTGAAATGATTGGTTAGAGGCACTGAATGACTTTAATTGAAATACTGCTACCATACCACAACCACTGTTTTTTTGTTTGTTTGGACAAAGAAAAAAAGTTTCTTAGTCCACCTTATTCATTTTCACTGACATAATAAAATTAATTTTCAACTCACACAACTCCATGTGCAATTCCTTTACACATCCACCTCTTGCCCCTCTGGGCCAGTGACTCTAGCCAACCCTCTCTTCCTGATTCACAGTTTCTTAAAAATTCATACACCCCATATTCAAAGCATTGTCAAATTTCCTATGTTGTCTCAGTGCCCATTTCAGCCCAATTTCCCCTACCCACAAAAGCGGTTTTTACTTGCATGCAAACTACTGCCACTTCATCATGCCCACACTCCTTAAAGTCCACCTTATAAGTAGATTTCACGCATGCAAAAGTCTGGAGGACAAGCAGCACATATGGATGCTTGGTCATGTACTAAGCAATGTGGTGTGTGGTGCGGTGTCCTCCAGAACAACCATCGTGTTCACTGAATTTGACCTTTTGACCTTTGGTGCAAGCTCCCTATACAGTATTTGTACAGGCATTAAGCCAATCCCTCCCAAACCACATGAAACAAAATTGCTAACACTGTGACAAGTTTCACTCTCTCAAGATTTTCCCCATACCCCCTCTCCCCCTTTCAATATTGGGCCGAATCCCATATCCAATAGTTAAGAGTCAACATTCAATGGGGGGGAGGGGGGTTTCCTTCATTTACTTCTGTCACGGATTGTACATACTACATTTCACTCACTAATCTGTACAAGCCACTGGCCAATAAAAGTAGCTTACTTTTGCCTAGTACTAGTTTGAACACATGTCAATAAAAGTACAGTTACCAATCATGAATTTAGACACTTCCAGGTCCCTAAATATGTTTGGGGTCATGCAATCTTGAGCTACATTATGCAGATGCTCAGAGATTCATCCAAAGATATATTAAAACTTAAACTGCAAATTTAGTCATCCCAGACAGTTCCAATTCTCTCAACGAAGTTTCTCCCAGCCCCTCCAAACACTCCTATCAAAGCTGCTCCTCAGTTGTGTAGACACAAACTACTGCAGTTTATTGCATATGTCATGTCCTGGTGAGCATACAAGCCCTAATATGTAATACAATCTCTACATTGTGTCAAATGTGAGCTACTCTGCATCTTTTGAAGTTTCAAACTTCGATGTCAATCAAAGAGCTTTAAAGGGAAAATGCAGTCACCCCAATCAGAATTAGTATGCCCCATCATCCTAATTCATGAATGGCCTATCTTGATCATGTGACAATATTTTTGTTAGTGAATTAAGAAATTCAAGTAGAATTACTCCTTTCTTTACCTTTCATTTGTATGAGCTATGTTCAAAAATGTTTGCAGAGGTACTTGTAAAGCAATCAATAGTTTGCTGATTTTTCAAAGCAATTTTGGGTGACTGCCTGCTGTGTTTAACCAATTGGAGTTTCTGATAGCCCCTAAACAAAAATGCACTTCAGGTGATATAAAGTGTCTGCATTGAAGTGAAATAAAATGGTAGGGCCACCGATTTTTCGCGATCGCGGAAAAATACGGAAAAAAACGGAATTGACGATTTTTTACGGAAAATTACGGAATTTGCGATTTCATATCGCGTCCACAAAAAAGTAAGCACAGAACAAGATTTTTGCATTTTTAACAAGCATAGAGAAATTTATTCTCCACAAATCAAGGGCACTTGAGGACTTTTACACTTCTGACGTACGTCTCTGATTCGAGAACAGAAAATAGGTAGGTATAAAGGCTCCCATATTTTCCGCGACGTGAAACTATTATGACTAAATGTTACTTTTCATTCACCGATCACGTCGGAAGATTCCGTGTATCGTGTTTTGTACTGGACTGTACTAAGGTAGTAGTGCTACATAGTATTAGTAGCCTATCCGCTCAGTTCTCTGCAAAAATACGTAACTAACGTTACAGTATCTTAGCACTTCAAGGCCACTAAAATTCCACTCAGTTTACTTGGTGCACGCATCTCATGGGGCCCTATCAATATGAATATATTTTTTGTAAACTGTCTTGCCCAAAACTTCTGTATGTCCAGTTTAAAAAAATTTTCCAAATGAAACGCAAGCCCGATATATTCCCGTAATAGAAAAACGGTCGCAACTCCTTGGATATTTGCCGGTGGGGGTGCATGAATTTACACGGGGCCGCTTCCCTTAGTTCATTCATGACCGACGCCCTATGTAACAGCGCGGGCAATACACGGTCCTTGCATTATGTATTGCACACCGTACTCGGTGTACTACGAAGGTGAACTTCAACTTCGCAAGAAACTTTCTTGGGAAGTTATGACGCACTTGTTTTGGCAATTTACGTGTACGCACGCGCATGTTATGACAATTAAAAAATTAACGAATAGGAATGTGGGAAGTGGAATAATTTATGCAGGATAACGAGGCACGCATTTAAAAATGATATGATGATTTAGCACTGGATCTTGGAAAAAACGTAGCGATGTCATTGCATGTCGCCCTGTAGTATGGTTTGTAGACTATGCAGATGTACGGCATTGATTGTCCGTGGCATGCACACCTCTAAGGTAATACTGTGTGAACTTTGACGCAACAATTCGATGATCGTTATCATTTGGAGAGCTTTAAATTTTGCAAATCTTGTGAGTATCAGTGCTGATATTTTGTGCAGGAACTTAAAAAAATGTGTGTTTGGGGGAACTATTCAGTTATTTGCAGAAACCAGAAGTGTATTTTAGCCCTGTTTCCAGTTTTCCAAAATCGGTGGTGGTAATCCTTTGAGTGATAAAATTTTACCCATGCTATATTATTCCCGATTTATCTGACAGATGATCGGTCGCACAATAACTATAATCCAGGTTTGTAACTTGTAGGTGTGCATGCGGGACACTTGCAAGAGGAAATGAGTTTAATGGAAGATCACGGAAACTTATAATTGCCATTTATATCTAAAACGGAAATCTACGGAAAAGGGAAAGTTGAAAACGGAAAAAAACGGAAAATGAAAAGTGGAAAACGGAATTTATCATTTTGTGAAGCGGAAAATCGGGGGCCCTAAAATGGGTCCGTCTCACATGTAAAATTTCCACACTGCAAAAATATAACTGGGCATACCATAAGATGTCCAGTACTATTCAACAAGGTAGCAATGGCTAAATACAGGATCAACCGCTGGACAAAGAGTCTATACTTGGAAAACGTCCAGATGACAAGAATCATGAAAACGCTGAAAAAGAAACAAATGATAAAATACTGGTAGGTGTTTTTCTCTTTTTTCTTACTTTTAATACCAAAAGTAAGGAAATTACTTACCTTACATGAGACCATATCTTCCCCCTGGAAAAGGGAATCAAACAAGGAACTTTTTCCCTTTCTAAAAATTCTTTCAGACCGAACTGAAATGTATGTTTGACCTAGTGTCCTTCTGTCTAGCAGACACTGTTCTAGACCACAGGTTCACTACACTGAAGGTTACTAACTGAGCACCTTTTTGTGGATTGCTGTTCTGCCAGAATTAGGGTAAGGGACAGCTAAACCATGTCAGGGTCAGGAATAATTGCTTAGCCAATCTACAGTCCAGTGAACATTTGGTCTGGCAGATCTAGCCTTCTGTATAATATCTCACATATGTTGGCAAATTTTTTGCAAGATTTTCTCCTTCCAAGGCATAATGTTTGAAATGTTTTACACAAGCAGCACTTTCTCATGGTGTGCAGATAACCTAAGCCTTTGTCTTTTGACTTTTAGTCATATAGATCCACCACCCACTTGACCGTCTGTTAATTTCTCTCCTGTGTCAGCGGGTGTCATGTTGCACACACAAAATTTATTTTGGCATCCGTTTTGTGGTGATCCATTCTGGTCCAAAAACAGAATAGTGAAGCCCTTTTGACCAAATTAGTTGAAAATATTACAGTATCTCTTGGAATTGTCATTGCCTGAGTTTGCAATTGAATGAAGACATGTCTGAACTCCCCTGTAGATACTGCTGGATTGCAGTAATCATGACCCTTCTCAGGTAGCCACCAATTGCCCCCTACAAGCAGGCACTGTATAACACTATATACCATTTTAACATGGCTCTAAACTTTGTACGGTGCAATACTAACCTAGAAGTATGTACTAACAGAATTTATGTATCCTTGTACATAAAGTGTGTACATCACTGCTAACATAGGGCAAATAGGCAATAAGCTGTAACTTAGTTGCCGAACTGCCAGATCTCATGAAAGATTCATCACTACAATATACAGTATATAAAACCCAGCATTGAGAAATGCAACTTGTTGTACAACATAAGAACAAATATGCTACTTAAAAGAAGGGTCTAAGCTCAAATCAAATTTTGATATGTTAGAGGGGTATTTATTCTAAGCATTCTGGTGAAATCTGCAAATCCGATGTGTAGTTCTCAAGATATATTAGCAGTCAAAGTTGTCACATTTTCAACACAAAGTGCACTTGAAGCAAGCACACGTGATGTCATAACCTCATATTAATGAGTATTCTTTTGTTTAATTTCCTTTAAACTTTACAACCAATTTTCTCCACCAAAATCCCATGCCATCGGAATGTGAATGCATATGGAAATTTTACAAACTTTAACATCCCCATGGGGAGCTCCAATCCCTATTGACTTCAAAGTGAACACAACAGACTGAAAAAAAAACAAAGGAAACAAAGCATTTCTCATCGATGTGAGGAAGTGATATAACCTCTACTTGCCTCAAGTTCACTTAAGGTCACAAATGTAGTAACTTCAGTTGCTGATATCTCGAGTACTACATGTTCCATTTGAATGGGAGTTTCACCAAATTGTGTAGATTTAGTTCCTCTTTCACATATCAAAATTAATTTTTTACTTAAACCTGTCCTTTAATTGCAACATATTTTATGGATCCTACTGTTCTGTACAAATGATTTAGTATTACATCTACAAAGGGTAAGGTAAAAAGCGGTGTCTTTGAGTTGCAAAAGGGTGATATTTTATGAGGTTCATCACAAGAATGGCTCTGAGCACAGCTGTCTACACCATTCAAACAGATCTATACAATTATGCCATTTTAAGAGAATAATTAATCCTATATTATGTGGATATTACACTAAACAAATACAAATGCAAACAGTGAGGTACTATAAGGCATTTTAATGTGTCTTCAGTGTCAAAAAGTAGTATGAAATACTGTCAGTATATAGAACTGTGCCCAATGCACAATGATATTTAAAGAATATACGTGTCTGGCATTGTCAGAACAAAGAGAACAGAACCAGTTGCTACTTTAATGCTCATACATTATCCTACACTGCTTGCTATAATATATACATTGTTACTCATGTCCTAAAGACGGCATGAGTTAAGGCCAGTTCATACTTCTGAGTTTTCACACGCATACTACCATACATGGTCATCCCTTGCTCTGCTAGCCAATCACAGACATAGCTCAGAGTTGAACACTGTTCAACTTGCATAGCTTTAAAGCCCTTTTCAGGCTTTCATATAGATCCAGGTGTAAAAACTGCTAATTCTCAAAGAAAATCAGACAAAAAGGATTTTTCAGGGTCAAAGGAGGAACTTAAAAGGTGGAGCTGTAAGTCATCAGGACTAGTTTCATCAATGCTCAACAATTTTGACCAACTCCATCTTTCAGACATTTGCAAACATATTTTCAAATGAAATTTTAATGCTGCATGTGCTGCTTATATGTTCTTTTGTTTTCAATGGTGACTTGTGAAAACGTAGGACATGAGACTATTCTGACCTGCATATTTCTGAATTAGCATCACAGTTCTGAGTCATTTGACAGACTAATGTGCACAATAAGACTGACAAGCCATGGATGTACTTTTTGAGGATCCTTTCACAGTTTAATATACAGTAAACTGCTGATACCTATAGTAGTTAAATTGCTGAATAATTATCTAAAACACTTAGGTGGAGTGGCCATTGATGAGGTGATTGTAAACAGGGCCACTTGGGCCTTAGGGCTGTTGTAGACCAATTGCTGAAAGGAAACCCTTTAACTGGGCCAGTCAACACTGCCACTGCCAACACCAAATCTGCCCAGAGGAAAATGTGTTCAGTTTTTCCACTTTGGCCACTGTAACTGAGTGTCCTTTTAGGGAATCATCAGTCACCCCAAACTAACTTTGACACATGAACTAATAGTAACAAATCACATCTTTTTTCTAATGCAAATATCTTTCACAATATTTCAGAACATAAACATGATGGCATTCTCATGGTAAACAAAGGGGTTGTTTTACATGTACTGTATTTCAACAATCAATTACACCACTGTGTCAACTAATTTAAAAAGAGCCATTCATAAATTAACATACCCCAGTATACTAATTCAACTTGTGGTGACTGCTGCATTTTCCCTTCAGTTTTAGTTGCTGGGGCAAACATAATCCATAATTTAGACCAATGCAAGGAGAGTTTAGTTCAATTTGCAAAGTGGTATGGTATGTTTGCAGTAAGCTTAAAACTTCAGCTTGAGCATGGATCACATTACTTCTAATGACCAGCAGCGCAGCAAGACCCTTGGGGGCCGATGGACAAGAGACACAGAGGGGCCCCCAAACCAATGGTATCATAAACCCATTTTCCTTAGAGCCCTCCAAACTCCATGGGAAGGTATGGTGTAAGAGTGTGACTGGCAAGCACCAGATTCGGGTTCAATCCCATATCCCATTTTTTACCTGGTTTTTCAAAAGTAGTTCGGCGGTTGTTGATAGCTAGGTGATTCCTTACAAGCCTGTACTGGGTGGTTAGACGGTAGGCAGAGTTATGATTTTTTGAGAATTTTTTTGGGGGGGTTTGCGCATTTGGTTGGGGGCCCCTTGAACCCTCAGGGCCCCTGGACACTGTCCACCCAGTCCACCCGCTTGCTACACCAGTGCTGATGACATACTTACCAGCCTAGCAGTGACAATGATGCTGAAGTCTTCCTCACAGCAATTACAGCAGTCTGAAGGCATAAGAGGAAATAAAAAATATCATTTTCTTTATTCTTGTCTTGCACAAGAATCCATAAAAACAATATTTTTTGCCTTTCCAAGACTTTCCATAACAAAATTATGCTTTGCAATATATAAACTCTAACGTACTCCTTTTCATTGCACAAATGACCAGCTTTCACAACAAAAGTACTGGTAGCCACATGTACTGTATAATCATCAACTTCACAATGACCCTTTATAACCTCTCACTATGTAATCAACCTTTAAGGTGGGTTCACACCAAAACCGAAATCTGCTGCGTTTTGTGGGCAGGACGCAGAAATTTTTTCCCAGGACAAATAGGGGCAATTTTACTTCAATGAAAATTTAGAACATCTCCCCATTCGTTCTAAGATAACAAATTTCACGTCCCGCCTGCAAAACGCAGCAGATTTCGGTTTGGTGTGAATGCAGCTTCATACTTCACGTCTCACAACACATATGCCTTGAAGCAATGACATAGGTTTGTTTTTGCAAAGTGATAGCCAAATAGTGGGCATATTATTTCAGTTTGTATAGGAATATTGTTGCAAAATTCCATTTTCCCAATATATTTTTCTCAAAATTCCCTACAACTTATTAATGTGGGTATTCACAAGCACAAGCCTTCCTAAATCTATCAAGCTTATGAGGTAAATGGGTTGGTGGCATCAAAGGCGTCATTTGCCGGTGAAGTCCCCCTCAAGGATATCTTCAGGGAAGCCCCTAGAAGTCACTTTCAACCTTTCTTGCTTGCAGCTTTATGGATACTCCACCTACCAAGGCAGCATTTGGCTGTGTCCATGATTTTAGCAGTTTCCCATGACATTTCACAAAATAAAAAATTTTCCGGTCATTTCTACAACTTTTCACAATGGTTTTAATAAATTCCAGTATTTTCCATTACTGTACAAATCAGTGCTGTACATATAACTATTATCAATTGTATCCAGCCAGTTTCTTCACAATACAGCATCATGTCTTCAGCTTGGTGTAAAGTAAGAAACCTAATCAAACAAGTGATATTAAATATTTCATTTTTCCATTTCAGTCATCCAAAAGTGGTCTCTGTTGCAGGCTGTATGTCTGCTGTATATCTGATCACTTGATCACTGTAATCTTGGCCATCTTCCACTCACTCACTCCTCATCCTCTAGACTGCTAGTGCTATACAATCAGATTTACAGTACCAGCAAGTTTTTCCTCTTTGCAAAACTTCTGGGCATTCTAATATTACTGTAAGTACAGTAGCTACTCTACTACTTTGCTGTAAGTACAATTAAGTCAAGATGACAGTCAGCAAAAAATGTTTTCTTGGTTAAGAGTGATCTCAGCAAATGTAGAAAGTCCAGTTGTAAAGACAATAAAAAGTTGACCCGTCATCTGATGATCTGCAGCACCATTATGCCCGCTATGATCCAAAGACTACAGAAGTCGGTGGTCTACTGTTCAAAAACCAGTCATGGTCCACCAAATGATTAGCCAAATGTGGGGTGGTCCACTGGGCCAAAAGGTTTATAGTTATATGAACTGAGAATATACTACAGTAGACAATCCATGGCATCCAGAATGTAAACACACAGTTATACAGTTAAGACATACAATTTTAATGAGAGGGAGGGCAGTTTTGAAAACATGACGAAATACATAATAATACAAAATGACAGGGCTCATCCATAAATGTGCTTATGAAAAAAAGCTTGGTTCATTCAGACTGCCAAAGGGACTGTGGGCTGCAGGACTGTTGGGAAGGGTGAGGGAACTGGGTCATGCCCATGGGGGAGTTTCATGCATGGTCTTGGAGAGGCCGTATCAGCACTGCAAATGTTTTGCTTTTCGTTCACAGGCTACAGAATGACCCTTTTTCAACTGTCCCAAGAAGCACATAATCACTCAACAGCCCAGACATGATAGTTACTAGACAAAATATAACATTATGGAGCTATAGGCTCAAATTCTGGGATGTCCATGCCCTTTGGGAGAAGACTGCAGTGGAGATACTTCATGTAAGACTACCTCAAACTGAGGTAAATAGACAACTGAAGGGAGATGAATAGGCTGAATAGCCTAGTATGAAGTATATACCGACTGCAAGGCTACATACAGCATGCGCACCCTCAAATTTCTAGAAAACAAGAACTGCAAGTTTGCCTACTGTTGTACAACCAAAGGTATATACTAGCTGCCAAGGTTCAGAACAAGCCACCAATTATTTTAATAAGCAACCACAAAAAATGGTATTTATATAATTATAACTTACACATTTTCCTTGTTCATCGAATAAGCTGCACTGCATCGTATCATTCAAAGACATGATGATCAGGTAGTATCACTATAAGCACTGTGCCGTCTTGAAGAATAGCAATTAGGACACTGACTGATTTTATTCTTGTAGTGGAACTGCACATCTATCTTCACTAGCTTGGTATCCCGAGGTTGAGAAAAGGGGGCATCTTAACAATATCTCACCATCCAGACCTCACTCTCTGTATTTTCTCCTGAACAATAGATCTGCAAGGAAATTGGTACTGCATCAAGGAACTGATTGTGATCCTTGACCTACAAATGTTTTATAAAAGAAATATATTTCATTTTATATCTTGCATGTTCTCACTGACATTTGTGAAGTGTCATTCATGACTGAATTACAGAATTTATAGAGAGCGTGACCACCTAAGTGTCCCCTCTATCAGTCTATTGTGTTCATTCTTTTTTGTGAATTTTGTAAGAAGCCATTTCATATCTATTTTTAGGTATGAGTATACTGAATACCATTTCAAGGAGGAATGACAGGCATATTTTAGCTACTTGCATCACTCCCATGGTAAGGGTATGCATAAATAGTGTACAGTATATGACTGTAACCAGAAGTGGAGCATGCAAGAGAAACACCTGAAGGCTAAAATACTTTGAAAGAAAGCTTTGGTTTCCTGTCAAATTATTTCCATGTATTGAAAGAATTACCTGCTCATGCCTTCTGTGTGAGTGGAAGTTCCATGATACAAAATGACCATGAAAAATAATTTGGCAAGATTTCTCTGCAGATGGATTTGAAATGTGTGGTCATGACAGACCCTTTCAGGCCTTGAGTTTTAGATTTTCCAGGTGTGCCACAAATCACACTCCTCATGAAATTAAGTAGTTTGGTAGGTGTGCTGTTTTATGAAACTTTATTGAATTACCCAAGTTCCCATTCTTTATCTAGGTGTGCAAAAAATCACACTTCTCATAGTGATTAGAGGCAAGTGATGGTGTGTGATCGCACTCACATGCCTCAAAATTCAAGGCCTGCCCTTTTCCAAACAGAAATTACAAAGAATTATGGGATAGTCTAGTTTTAGTATCACTCTCTTCATTATCATATCCTGCATCCTCTGAATTAGCGATCTAAATAAATGAAAGTGAACTACTTTTGTGTCCACTTAACTTACTTCACAAGAATCCTGTGAATCTGTGTGGACCAGGCTCATGGGTTACAATAACTGCATTCAGCGCTGCAGGTGTAGAGAAGAGTGCAGATTTGCAACTTTGTCTTGTATTATTGTTGTCCAATGTTCTACTTTAAACAAGAAAAACTTGTTGGAAAGTTTTAAATTGGTAACAGACTTTTTCTGGTTCCAATTATGTGACTTTGTAGCCGGATAGCTTTTAGCTGGTTTATTTCATTGTGTACTATGCTTATCCATGCCTCGATTTTAAGAAAATTTTGTGGTCCTCCATTGGACAACCTGTCTGCCTTTTTTGGTTGCCCAAAGTTAGTTAGTTAGTTAGATGAGATTTAACGACACACCAACACGAAATGTGTTACACAGTGTCAACCAGGTAAAACTTAAAAGTTTATGTAAGGTTTCAAATAGAGTTCAAGTTCAAGTTCTGTTTCAAATTCAGTTCAAATACGGTGCAAGTCCTCCCCTTAAGTTGCCTCTTACGACAGGCGGGGAATACCATGGGCATATTCTACAACCCCCAGCCCACAGGGGGACTGGTTGTCCAAAAGAAAATTTAGTAGTCCACAAAGACATTTGCAGCAACCCTAGAGGCAGTCTGTTAACTTGTTGCATGAACTTTGGTTGTCCGATGGACAACCAACCCACCAGTTTTTGGTTGTCCATCACAAATTTTGGTTGTTGAGGGCCACCGGACTACTGTTACAATCATGCCCTGTTATCCTAAAGGTGCATTTGGGTGTTTATTTTAATTAGGGTGCCAGACTGTGACATGTCATTTATAGCCCTAATTTCATGTATCATAATTTTTGATGTGAAACCATGGGTGGAATTGTTATATTTACTAGTTCATTGTAGGCTTAGGCCTAAATGATGTTGAACAAGTTGTTTTATGAATGCTCAGATGACGTTTGACCTCAGAATAGCCCCATTGCACGGAAATTATAGGTTTCACAGTGTAACATGAACACCAAAAATATGTTTGTCCCACTAAGACTACTTATTGAGTTATTTTATATCATTTATGGGTTTTCTATAGTTAATCTGAGCAGTCTGAAGCTAAAACCTCTTGTGATTACTTAGTCAAGGGTTTCATCTCAATTCTGTGGTACAAACAATACGTTCCACGTGTAACCTAGATTGGGAGAACACCAAAGTAATATTGTATGATATTTCAAATCATAACAAGGTGGCACAGTTTTACTACCTGTGAGTTAAAAGCTATGTTAAATACTATAGTTCAGCTAAAAATGACAACATATCAAGTTTAGGAAGTAGTAGTATTTTAACTGCAAAGGTTCACTATGTAACATATTTCCGTGACACCAAAGTGGCCTGTCAAAATGCAAAATGGCTATGTTTTTCTTTTCTGTACAATTGCTTTTGTCCAAACCTATATATGCATTAAACAATTGCACAGGCTTCAATCAACCACTAAAACAAGAAAGATTTAGTATTTACTGTAGGTAATTTTTGGAAAATAAGATACTGAAATTTCACACTGTAACGGTAACACCAAATGTTACACGTGGAACCTCTCTTTCGTCGAATCCCAGGAAAGAGAAAATGTCAGTTTCTCATAAAATATGAGTTTCAAGGGTACAATTGATACCTCATCAGCCATTTAAGTTAAAATAACTGAGCAAGATAAGTGTAAAAATAAGGGAAAATCTAATATCTGCTATGGTAGTTTAAATGTCACACTTTTTGTCCCCAAAATTGCTAATTTTAGCCAATTTTTTCATCAAAATTGGGAGGATTCACTACAATGATACTTATTTTTTGGAAGATATGCACTTACGTACATAAATAGTGAGGACAAAATGAAAGCATAGCAAAGACCATGTGGATTAAAATAGCAAGACAGTTGCCTTTAAAAGCATATTTTACCATTGGTACCCTAATTTAAATAATCACCCATTTCATGTGCATTGTTTCAAAGATCTTAGGCATGGCAGCATGAGGAGTCGATGTAACACTTACCTAAAGTATATAATTACAATATATTTTAAACTGCGAACTAGTTCTAAGTTCAAACTGCAGCTCTACAAAACTTTCTGCTGCAATGTGTTCCCATTTAATCTCACACAAATATTATTTCCTGCCACATAGGACCTAACGTGTCTACTTTTTTTGCTTCCAGTATGATGACTGCATGATCATTGCACAACAGGCAGTGTACCTTTTTACTGAGAGCTGTAAATCACACCTGTGTTTTGTTCACTTATGAATGCTTGACACCTCGGCAATACTCCGACACCGGCTTTACATGGAATGCACCCAGGATGCTCATAACACTGCTATATTACTGTAGCTAGACTTGGTATATGTTGGTATAATTTCGGTTGTGCCCTATAGGGCACAACCGAAATTCAAATCATAGGGACAATTAGTGTTACAGGTATAGGACTAAAACCCCAAAATTCATGATATTTACTTCAAATCGGAATCAAATCAGAAATCCTTACAATATGTTCTACCTTTTCACAAAACTAGCAAGATTATACAAAAAAAATCACAAAATAACACTACCTAGCTTGAAAATAGGGTGATTTTCTGCAACGATGGAGGGAGCTCGGAGGGCTCGGAAGTGTTCGTTAGAAAAGATGATTGCAAAATAAAATCACGTGTTAGCCTTGTGCCATTCGTTTTCTTATGTCTTGAATGTACTACAGTATGTAAGTACACATAATATACTCACGAGAAAGAAACGACTGACGCACGTCTAACAAGTTGATTTTATAGCGCAGTCACTATTTCTAACGAACACTTCCGAGATGCACCGACGTTGCAGAAAATCATCCTGTTTTCGAGGTAGGTAGTGTTATTTTGTGATTTTTTTCTATAATCTTGCTAGTTTTGTGAAAAGGTAGAACACATTGTAAGGATTTCTGATATGATTCCGATTTGAAGTAAATATCTTGAATTTTGGGGTCTTCATCCTATACCTGCAACACTTATCAGGGTTTCCGGCAAAGGGGGGAAAGGGGGGGATTTGTCCCCCCTTTCCAGAAGAAGGTGGGTAAAATCCCCCCCTTTTCATTTCCATAAAAATTAACAAAATGGTCCATATCTTGGGCACCTTTGCAGCTGTTTGGACTTTCAAGTAAATGGCCTTTAAAACCCTTCAAAATGCACCTTATAGGGGTCTTGAAGCAAGCTTTTGTCCCCCTGAACCCACTTGGAACTTTAACCAGGGACAGCATCAATTTGGACTAGGGGTTTAGGAGCAATTAATCCCCCCCTTTTTTGCATTTCTGGCGGAATCCCTGCTAATTGTCCCTAGGCCTATGAGAGGAATTTCGGTTGTGCCCTATATGCAGCAGGAATGTTTTAAGAGCAGATGTGTGTTGCACTGAAGAGTCTGCTCAGAAAATGACCTGCCCAATAGCATTTTAGTATGCCCCCCAAAAAGTGCATCCTAAAACTTTATCCCATAATGCTTTAGCCTAGAATCATGCTATTTGGGGAACTGGGGAAAAGGGTTTATAGGCCCATGTAACACAACATAATGAGAAGCTTCGGGCTCAGCCTGTGGTGAATTGGGCCCCTAGCCCACACCGATTTGGCTTAGTACTAAAAAGTAAACAACCTGAGATGTCTGCAGTAGATGAAATACTGCCGTATGGCACTTGCAAACTTCACGGAAGTCTATAACCTATGGCAACCTGTACCTTTGGAACCAAACACTCGCAGTATAGGCTATGCTACAATGGCCTACAGAATATTAATTAACAGTAACACAAGGCATGCCACGACCAATTGTCCGCAAGCTGCAACCTGAGCTTCCTTCTTGGCCTAGTTTGCAATTAATTAAGCTATTTCCAACTTACCTCCTAAATGAAGTACATTTGTCAATCTTAGCAAACCGACTACAAGGCTTTGTAGCTGTAGGCTTACTAATGTTTATCATCCACGCTAAAACATACCAGAAGATGGTTGAGAAGTGAACTCTTCAACTTCTCGAACACCAACCTCGATCGGCGGTAATCGATACTCTAATGCATCAATTGTAAGCTAGCTACTGTATTGAAAGGTTGGCTCTATGCGGACTGTACAATGCTCGCAAGCTGCTGCTGCATGCTATACGACTGGATCGGCCAATCACCAAAAAGTGAAGCATTGTGCAGCCGTTTTACCAGGGAATTTCCCTTTTTAGCTGTCATTTCTATTTTAAAATCAACGCATCATCAACTGTTCTGGTCAAGTAGGTTTGACCACAGGCGCCCCTTAACATTGTATAGTATACCATATACTATGTAGTATATATAGACTATATAAGGGGCGCCTGTGGGTTTGACCAGGGAGTTGTTTGTTTGACTTGACTGCGGATATACAAACGGTTATAATTGTCGAATCCACGAGTTGTAAGCGAGCCAAGTGCCACGGGGAGAGAAGAGATAAGGTACATGCGGGCTGTAAGTGGCGTCGCCAAGATCGAGGAGGGGATATCGACACGTCCCCCCCCTAACGTTGGTTGTGCCCCCTTGTCCCCCATGAGATTTTAGGTTGTTAAATAATCATACTTAAAGCACACTGATTAAATATCGATTTGGACACGAGGACCCTCTGTCCACTCCATCAGTCAATCTTGTGCTAAATTGCACAAAAGGATCCCAAAACTTCATTTTTGTGGTGCTTTTTGTAGACTTGTGTGAAGCACTGCCTTACCCTGTGGATACATTCCAGAATTATCTTTTTAACATCTGTTCTCAACAGTTATGGAACCACTGCGGCTGCGAGTCTTCTCGATTCAATGCAGTTCCCACATCTGTTAACTTTCAATCAATTTATTTTATGTTCGAAAACTATTAAGATTGCGATCTTTGTTGCCTTTTTGATATCCAGTAAACATATCAGGATAATTACTAGCTCCTTAAAGGCTTGTATACACGAGCAGCATTTGCAAAACATTACCAAAACACTTCCGCCCAAACATGCATCCACGGAACAAATCCCAAAACATGCTGTTTTCAGTTTGTTGCACAGTGTAGACAGGGTATACAACATGTTTTGAAAATGTTGCAGAAGAAATGCTCTGTCAAAATGTTTTCAAATTGTTGCGACCCTGTCTACACTGTGCAACAAACCGAAAACAAGCGTGTTTTGGGTGCAAGTGAAGTGTTTTGAGAATATGTTTTCAACATGTTGCTCGTGTATACAGGCCTCTAGGCTAATGTCCGTTTCTCTTTAATGCTGGTATCTAAAAATTTGCAGCTCAGGGGAAGTGTGATCTCCTAAATCCTCGTCCTAGGCGCATAGGCGTACGGGACTCTTCCAACTGGGGGGGGGGGGCAGAAAATTTTTTGCCCGAATTTCGTTGCAGTTCAAGTGCATAAAATAGATCACCAAACCACTACATGTGCGCGAAGCGAGAGAAAATTTTTGCACATTTTTCGGGCGTCCGATCAAAAATTCGGGAACTCAGTAGAAAATTTGGGCAATGTTTTCACTTATACTTCATCTCTGCGGGAATTTCACCTATTCCGTGCCCCGATTTTTGTCCTTTTCTGCCCGAATTTTCGACCTCAGAAATTTGGGGGGGCAGTCTACTCCCTGCCCCCCCCGCCTCTTACGCCGCCTAGGCGGAGCCAAGCACCACACCAGGGATGATAAAACGGTGACCCTCCCATTTGGAGCACCTGTACTAAGTTTTCATTAAAACTTATACCACGATTAGGCTGCACGCTTCACGGGTGCATAACGGGTGTATGGTCTCATGGATACTATCCTTTTTGCAGAAGAAAATTCAGGACATATATATAGATATATATATATATATATATATATAATATATATATATATATATATATATATATATATATATATATATATATATATATATATATATATATATTTGTCATAATTACTATTTTCAGCCACTCAAAACCTTCGATGCTCTTATGTAAGGGCACCCTTCAGTGGTATACCTGATACTTGGTACTTTTGATTCCTAGCCAAATCCATTTCTAGGGTCCCTAAGTCCGGGCCGAGTCATAGTCCGGTCGTTTGACAATTGCATATGCTGCTTTTCACGTGCAGGCCAATGAAAAATGATCTTACACATGAGTCAGTCTCATAGTCTGGCCCACCCTGTAATTTAGTTGACTGTGGATGACCACTCATGTATATTTAACTCTGCATCCGTCACAATACAACTTTCATTTTCGTGGACTCTTCTGGAATTGGCTCCGAGTACAAGTCTAGCTGCAGCGTGCCTGCCCGGCGGATATGTATTACCCCTGCACCTATATGTTGGCTGCACTCTTAATACCAGAGTATGCACGTTAAAAGAGGTGTACATCATATTCGACACCTGCTACGAATGTAAAACTGCAACCCATTCTGGACCAATTCCGATTCAAGGACCTCCCATTCCAGGCTAATTCCGCATCCAGTAAAACCAGACTCAAGTTTGAAACCGAGTCCGACTCCGGGGTCGAGCATTACAGCCCTGGGGACAACTTGATGACCCTCTTCAAAGTGCTGAGTCGAATTTTCTCTCTTCAAAGGGGGGTGAGGACGAGGAAGGCTAGAAAAACCAACATTTCCAAAAAGGCTTTGTGAGGGCGAAATGCTTTTCCGAAGGGCTTAGGGCCAATGGCCAGTAGGTCCCTGTGACAATGCCCCCTGTGGGTGACCTGGGGTAAGTCGTGGAAGCTCTGGAAACTTACAAAAAAGTGGGTATATATAAAAAGAATAACTATCTATTCCTTCGTTCTTCCTTTCATTTCTCATCGTTTTCGAGGGTACCGCTTCTGCAGCACACGTTAATAAACTATTTATTGTTCAAATACCAATTTTGGGGGTTATTGACCAGAAATCTCATTTGGACCACTCTTATACCAATTCTTTACCCGTATAGGCCTACTTCCCCTATAATAGTTTCAAATTCAAAAAACCTAACCTTTCAGCGTTTAAATTTCATTTCTCCAATCACTCACTTCAAAATTAGCTCTTTCGGTAATTACTTCCCTCCTCTTAGCCAATGTTACAGCACCAGACACAACTTTGATTATGTACTGCCATTTTATAAGCTCTCATTTAGTAAGGATTGCAGCAGTTTCCAACGGTCTATTAAACGAAATTTTATACCCAGTCCATTTTAAAAGTTCATCCTCGCCTGCTTTTTTCTCTCTCAAGTGTGTATTTTAAAAGAAGCTTGGGTTTAAAGCATGAATCCAGTTTTGATATATTAGAGCAGGGGTTCTCAGGTGTTTTCGGCCGCTTTCCACATTTCCTTGACTTTATGCTTTATGCACCGTTGTAGTAGCCAATTGGTGCAGGGAGTTGTTAGGACTCCCTGGTTGGTGCAAATAACGTCTTTACATCGCAGACAGTAACTATTCCAGGGATTGTTAATTTGGTTGTTGGTTCCTTAATGGAGATGGGGGGTACGAGTTTCCATCTTACCTCAGCCCTACCAAGGGTAAGGCTGAGGTGAGAAAATTTGACATTCTAAATGCCCTCGATGGTAGGAAAACGCTAGCTACAACACAAAATTGCCTACGTGGTTCCTCGCCTCCCAGGCTTGTGTCGACAGTATGGAGTGAAAATTTGTCATCCCAACCGCCCTAGACTGTATAGCAATTACTCTCTAAAACACAGATTTGTCGTTACAACTCTGCGTCTACCAAGCGTTGGTAAGAGGCGACTAAAGGGAAGGACTTGAACCGTATTTGAACTGTATTTGAAACCGAACTTGAACTTGAACCGTATTTGAAACCGTATTTGAACTTTAAATTTTTATCTATCTGACACTATATAACACATTTCATAACAATGCTTACATTTACTTCTTTCCCATATTAAATATGATTCTGCTTAAACTTCCCTTCAAGACCTACCTATTTTATGCATAGTTAGCATGCATGTATTAAAATACTCTATTTTACTTTTTACTTTTGGTCTCTGTCTCTATTTGGTTGATGTCTCTGTTCGTCTTGGTATCCTTCTCCATTTTGCATGTGGTCATGTTTTCTTCTTTGTTATAATATTGTTATGTGGATGTATTCTTATGCTTATGTTTCAGGGGGAATCACAGCAGGCTTTCAGTAGCTTTTCTTGTGTTTTTCCTCTACCATCTGACCATTGTTCTATGCGTTGATACTGCATAATTGCCACCCATATTCTGTTCTAAAATTCCTACAGTGATTTCGCCAAAACGTGTATACATGATGTAAAGTGTGATTGAAGTAAATGACGAAGACAAAATAAAAAAGAACGAAAAATTCAACACTTCCAAATGATATTAGGTGTGCACTGAACAGACAACAAAAATCACTCTATGACCATTTAATTTTACAATGGCTTAAGCTTGGACTAAAGGCAAATCTCTTTGATGATGCATAGAGAAAATAGCATAAGACATTTTAATAATATTTTACTACATTTATATTGCAAAAGTAATCCTAACCATTATATTAATTGAGGATCTATATGTCCTAATTTTTTCGTTTCCTGTCATTTCTCTTGTATCATCTTGTTTCATTTCTTCGACTCACTCGGAGGTCTCAGGATTACCGCACCCTTACCGCTTGGACACGCCACTAACTGGAGACAAAGAAGTCCTCATAGAACAGCACATAAGGTATTTTTACTATACGACAGTGGTCGGGTGGGGGGGGGGGTCTTTCCCGAGACACTTTAAGGGATAAGCTGTTATATGGGATTACTATGTTCTGAGGACATTGCTATTACAACAAGGAATGTAAATTTCTAGCACGTTTGTGAGCAATAAATAAAAAAAAATAGCGTCTGCTGAAAGGAGGAGCTCGAGCCAGTTGATTCGACCCCCCCCCCCCCCAAAGATCCACTTGTTGCAGTAGCCTAGTAATTAACCTTAAATATTGACAACACTAACGTTACTTTTTTGTAGTTTTTCCCAACCCTTTTTAAAGGTAAAATCAGTTCGGGAGAGCAACGAGAGGGCTTCTGGGTCGCGTTTGAGAATCACCAGACTTGGCCAAGCCTCTCGATAACCTTTGGATATCCTTCACCCTTTTCTATTAGCTATAAACTAAAAACTTCATTCTAACAGACGTAACATGCGCGTCTAACGGTCTAAGAGATATGTTTATCAGTGGTGTAGCCATGGGGCCCCAAATTATTTTGTAACACATTCTCCCCCCCCCCCCCCCAAATAATTTCAAGTGATGTGTTTAAAAGAAAAAAACGAGAAGAGTTTTCTGTTGACAGACTAAAATACGACATTTACATTATAAATATAACTACCTTGGCAATTAATCAATTCGGCCAGTTGGCTGGTACGATCTTAACTGAAAACATTAACAAGAAATGATGGCGCCCTGGTCTAATTTGTCAAAGCATAGCTTAACCGCATGCATGCAGTATCAACATATAGTACCGTACCATAGTCATGTACAATGTACATTGTAGATGCTGCTGCACACTGCACAAGGTTTCAGTTACCAATTTGAGAAAAGCCTTGCCCCCTAACAAAGAAATTCTGGCTACACCACTGATTTTTTTTTTACGAAGAATGCAGGGCGCCATTAGTTACACGCAGTACGACTTCATGAACAATCATGTAATACTGTACGGTAGAACGAAATAGTAGTACGTGCTCGCCTGGTGTGTGCGTTGTATTATAATCACCCCCCCCCCCCTTCCCTCCTGGGGTTTTGACCCCCAAATGCCAGTTCAAACTATCTGGCTGAAAGGGTTAACGTGAAGGGAGTGGAAAAGAGGCAGAAGGAGGGAACAGAGTGGAACATTTTACAGTGTAAAAAACGTACAGCGGTTACTAAAATGTTTTCAAAAATGTTCTGATTTTCTCAAGCGAGCTTAGCGCACGTATGACAAGCCGTTTTACTTTTTAATCGTTATTTTAATTATATCAGTTAATAACTGCAGATATCCTTAAATCATTTACAGATATCTCAAAATGAATTCAAGATATCTGTAAATATGGCCAACATATCAAAAATGCCAAGGCATTTAAATGATATCAAGAATTCAAATTAGCGATATGTACATATCAGTAATTACTATTTACTGATATCACGAATTCGAATTCTTGATATCACTAAAGATGGCGCACATATCAAGAATTCGAATTAAGGATATGTTCATATCACCAATTTGGATTTAATGATATCAAGAACTGGAATTAAGGATATGTATATCACTAATCCTATAATTCTCGATATCTTTAAATACACACTAAACATCTAAATATCTAAAGATTCATGAGAAACATTCTGAGATTTCAGCTTTTCGATATTTCAATGTTTTGACTTTCAAGTTTCGTTTCGATATTTCGACTTTTTATGTTTCGGTACTTCGATGTTTCGGCTTTTTCTATTTTTCAACTTTCCTGGCCAACTTCATCACATTATCATAGTGTAGAGTGACGGTCGTTATTCCCAACAGACGGGGTTAATCAGGATACAGATTCATTAAAAATATGGTACTTTTCCAATTGTTAGCGACGTTTCACTGTCTGCCGCTGTCTGGCGCACAAACCAAGAATACCACCATCTTTAATGATATCAAGAACTGGAGTTAGCAATAACGGATTTGTACATATGATTTGAATTCTTGATATCATTAAACATGACAGAATTTGTGATATGTATGCCATAATTACCGATACCTGGAATCCATTTACTGATATGTGTGAACGAACTTTTGATATCATAAATGGAAACATGATATCTGAAGAACCTTCACTATTTTAAGATATTGTCGCATTCCAAGTTTTTGGAAGACGATGGAAGGCAAACCAAGATGAGCGATTTAAAGTTCTAAGTTCGCTACAATTTATTCACAGGCCACTACGTACGGAAGCCGAGAACATCGCGGTGGTGTGAAATCTGACATGCCAGTTTTCCCACCCCTTTCTTCGGTAAACATGGGAAGGAGAAAGCAAGATACGATTTCTCCTTACCATTATCCACTCATAATGTGGAGTGGAGAAAACCAAAGTTAGTGAGGGGTACTTCAAGAAAGGACCATTACACAGTGTCTATTTTCGAACACCCTGTCCATAAATGGACGCGCCCGCACATGACACGGATTAGCGCTATATAACTTTGGTTATGTTATTACCAACATGGGATGATCCCACCGTGGTACGGAGAAATTGTCGACGAGCGAGCTATGTTACTTAAATTGAAAAGAGGATCGATGGACATAGTCCATTTATGGACAGGGTGTTCGAAAATGGACACTGTGTAATGGTTCTTTCTTGAAGTACTCCCTCACTAACTTTGGTTTTCTCCACTCCACATTATCGGTGGATAATGGTAAGGAGAAATCGTGTCTTGATTTCTCCTTCCCATATTTACCGAAGAAAGGGGTAGGAAAACTGGCATGTCAAATTTCTTACCACCGCGATGCTCTCGGCTTCCGTAACTACGGGATCAAATGGTTGAATATAATGTAGGCCTATGTATGATGAGATGGGCTGGATACAGTCTACGACTTTTAAAGTTACCAAAGTTAGGCTAGTTTCTGGTTAGTTTTCTATATGTTCAAGAGTACTTTCATACTCCCCAATCCTTGGTCCAAAGTCTTGTCTGTTTACCAAAATCTTCCCGTTTTATAGAAATTCGGATCCCATAAACTTATAAAGTGAAACATAACAATTCTTTACAATTATTTGTGGGACTTTACAAATCGTCAAATGCGGCAAGATTTGTGACCTGTCAGATTTCAGTAGCCATTCCCTTGTCAAAATCCAGGGATGTGCTATGTATTTCTATAACCCTCGACTACATCCTTTGGCTTTAATTGTTAAGATTTATGGGCTCTGTTCCTTGGGTTGACAAGTTACGCAAACATTGGTAATCCTACAACCGAAATGGCAAAAGACCGCTGATTGGTCAGTAGTAAAGGCAACTGGCAAAATGTGTTTGACTGGATGCTCAAGACGGCGCCCACCCAGGGTCTAGGGGACAATTTATCTTCCACCTGTCACATCCAAAATAAAGATATTGGAGTTTGGAACATGCATACGAAGTCGTTCATAACACCTGAAGTGAGTAGCTCCACAGGATATAGGAGAACTCCTTCGAGAGTAATGTTTGGTTTCGCCCCATGGATCTCCAACCGAGAGCCGAGGGGCCTTTTGAAAAAGTATACCTGATGTGTGAAAGTGCGTATGTGAGTAAGAATAATTGCTTTCTGTTCTATCAGCCAGTCTAAAACAGGACCACGCATGGTCAGTTAAGTTGTCATTTAGAGGAAGTCCTTCTGGGACGTAAGGGAGAAGAACTCCTTCGGGAGTAATGTTTGGTTTTCGCCCCTTGGCTCTTCACCAGAGAGTCGAGGGCCTTTTGAAAATGTACACCTGATGTGAGAAAGTGAGTATGTGAGTGAGTATGAAAAAGTGCTTCCTATTCTATTCAGCCAGTCTAGAACAGGACCACGCATGGTCAGTTAAGTTGTCCCTAAGAGAACGTATGGTGTCCTTCTGGGACGTGGCTCCTTAGGGAACCAGAACTCATTCGGGAGTAATGTTTGTTTTTCGCCCCTTGGCTCTTCGCCAGAGAGTCGAGGGGACTTTTGAAAAAGTATATGGCACACTGAAGCATACCGATTGGTTGGTAAAATAGACAAATGGCACAATGCATCGGATTGGATACTCGGGACAGCACCTATACCTGGAGTGAGGTACTGTAAAGCACACAGGTGTTTAATTCTGCCTACCATGACTGCAGGAGCAGAATATGGCACAATTGCACTGATTGGTCTGTGAATTACTCAAATGAAACAATGCAGCTGATTGGGTGCCGAGAACAGCGCTTGGTCGTTCTGTGCTGACTGTTGGCATGTGATAAATCTTTGCGCTTTCATGGTAGTCGAAGCCTGAGCAAGAATAGACTACCGGAACACAACTTGTTAAATGAAATACAGTTGCTCGTCTTTGACATGTCTAAAAAAAAAAGAAAAAAAAACTTAAGGAAATGGTTATCGGTAACTGATTGAATATCATAAGGTTCTGTTTTAGTCCACGGAGCAGTGGAGTACTGCAGAGGGTTAATTTAACCCTGCTCACAATTGAGGGAGCTTCAATCCCTTGCTGGCAGTTATTCCTTCTGGCGGTAGTGACTACAACAATATCAATAATTCTTTATCTGATATCAAAACGTTGATTTCGTGGTATCATTTAAAGATTTCATGATATGAGCAATTGTACAGCACTAATTACAGATATCTCTAAATAATTTTAAATATCAACAAAAGAATTCAAGATTTCATTAAATAATTTAATGATATCAGCTGCAGCTATTTACTGATATCATTAAATAAAGATTAAAAAGTAAAACGGCTTGTCATACTCATGCACATCGTTAACAGATGTATCACTTTAAAGTGCTGGACATTGCTTGGAATAATTGTGCAGCCTCATTCAATTTCCCATTTTTGTCTTTTCGTCAACAAATAAACTGGCCCAGTGTTATTATATGAGTAAGGCTGTAACAAGGAAAATGCTCAAATTGGTTGCTATTTGATGATAATGGAATGATTCACTCTAATAGTCCTTTTTTTGTAAATACGTCACAGCTTCCGGGGCTTCTCCCGTGGGTCCCCTCCAAGTCGTTGCCCATGAGAACTTATGTCTACAAGGAAGCGCTTCGCACTCTCATGTGGTCGTTCGTCATGTTCGGTGAACCATTTCTCCGTCGCTCGAAGTACATTTTGATTTGGGAATCACGCTTGCTTCTTGAACGTTTGTAATTATATAAAAGTGTGATACAACTCGGGGAGTCTTCGGCGGCCCTTCAAATCCAAAGAAAAAGTAAATCCAGCGGGCACAACATTAAACGAAGGTCGGAGGAGGTAAATAAATAAGACATGCAAACAGATAAAAAGGGACAGAACGGGGGGGGGGGGGATATTATACAATTATCAATCTCAATGGCGGATCCAGACGGGGGCGCAACAGGTGCGCGCCTCCCCTAGTGGCCGTCATGCGCAAAACAAAGTGGAGGCAAAAAAAAGAAAATGCTTCAAAATGTGTCAAAATAGCACCATTTTGCATTTCAACCCTCTTCCAAAGGCAAAAATTTTCAAAAGGGGAGGGTAAACCCCTCCCCTAACCCTAACCCTAATACCCCTAACTCTAATACCCCTAACCCTAATACCCCTAACCCTAATACCCCTACCCCAGGACACGATCAATCAAACCTTGCGCCTTCTCTATTGAAAATTCCTGGATACACCCCTGAATCTATTCACAACAATTTACAGCAAAACATGTACACAGTACAAGATATAAATCGTCCGAACACAACGAAAAGACAGAACAAAACAACACAAAGCGCAGCCTTCCGAGTCGGAGACTAATTCTCGACTGGCGGCCTCGACAGGTCGGAGATCAGGCCAGACAGGTGCCTGCTGATCTCCGACCTTCCGGCTAGAGGTCGCCCCTAGATTATCACATGGACAGAGAATGAGAACTGAGGGTCAGTCACCCCTGCCATGTACGGACGCCGAGAAAGGTCTAAAGAATGATGCCGTAACGGCATTACAAAAGAATAACACCCTTCCCATTTTGTGGTTACCCTCGTTTCGTACCTCAGGGCTTCACCAGTGACATGCAGTCGATTACAAAACTACTAATGAGTCTGAAAATCAGTCTACACAAGTGATGAAATGTTGTGAGTACGCCCTTAGCAGGGGCGGATCCAGACATTTCGAAAAGGGGGGGGGGGCTGAAAGCCTTCTTGGATATTTTCCTAGATTAACATTGTGCTAATTTTCGCGTATTTGTTAATGATGTGGCGAAAAGGGGAGGCTGAGGCCGGGAACCCCCCCCCCCTCCCCCAAATCCGCGCCTGCTTGGTCATGCTAGTGTGTTTACAGCTACTGTCAACAACAGCGGACTAATATAAAGTCCAGTCAACGTCTTTTGGTACAAGGGTCATCAGCAAATAACTTCAATTTGGACTACCTTAAAGGGGAGATGGCATCCCCCAAACCATGGACGGAGTTTCTAGCAATTCCCTGCCCAACATCAAACCATCGGTTGCACCATGTAGTACGCGTCACTAACAAGGGAGGAGGCGGCTTGAGAATCTGCCGCCCCCCCCCCCCCGTTCTTTTTTGAAATATCGTAATCGTTAACTAATTAACATTTTAATTATGATCTCCTGAATGTTCTTTGGTGGCGCTTAGATAAAACTAGCCTTGTGTTCAGTAGACGATGGTATTCTTATCGCGATGTTCCATTGCAGCTCATCATTGCCTCGATTTCAATTTAAATGTGATAAACGGACCAGGAAATCAGGGCGTGCTGTAAAAATCGAGAGAGAAGCAATGTTGAACTATTTTTTAATATAACGGTTCCGGGCAAGCCCCCATCCCCAAACACTCTACCTTAAAGTCCAAAATTATATATTCCAGGGATTGCACGATTAATCATATTAGTCCAGCTCCCTTCTTTATAGCTATTCAGTTGTTAAGATATAAGATGAAGTTTATTCACTTAATTCGAAAAAGTCAAGTTGTGCAACAGTTTGTTATGGCCTTGTTGTACAACTCACATTGAATGTTTTGGTTTTCTTTTGAAATCAAAGTGTTTATATGTCCTTAGAAAAGTATTTTTTGTTGCAAAACACATTGTGAGAAGACGACTGGAATAGTGAATAAAGATGTGCATTGACCACTCAAAACTAGGCCACAAGCCCACAACCGACACCACTCGAAACCGAAGTCGTTTTTGGGCTGTCCCCATAGGCGTAGGAGGCGGGGGAGGGGCTGGGGGGATGCAGCCCCCCAATCAAAAATTTTTGTGAAAATTCTGGCAAAATGCTGAAAATTTTTCGGGCACCTACTGCATGAAAGAAAAATAATGCAATGATGTAGCTAAAGGGTATTAATAGTTCAAAAACCTTCCTTGGTAATTAAAATAAAGTTCTGATTTGAATTGCACCAGTACCTATTTATTCCGTATTAATTTATCAGTGCCGTGTGTTTTTAATGGTTGAACTTATATTATGATTATCAGTGGTGTATTTGAGGGGCCATTGGGCCATGCCCCACCCTCACTTATGCTGATTTTTTTCTACCTAAAATACGTAAATTTTTAACACAAATTTTACTTCAAAGGTAGCATATTTGGCACCAGATTGCATGTAATGGACACCTAATTTTTTCAAAAATTTTCAAAGGAGGAAACCCCCTCCCTTTAGACCCTCCCCCAGGCCGGCGATCACCGACTTCGGCCAAAATTAAAACCAATAAAAGAAGGTAGTAACACGCAAATTTTGTATGTAATTGGCATGCGGTGTGATAACCGATGCATGCCTATATATATGATATGCACATTAACATGTCGAAAGTGCGTGGAGCGCGCGGAAAATTGGGGATATATTTTTCGGGCAAGTCGTTCCAGCCCCCCCCCCCCCAATTAACTTGGGCTCTTAACGTCTTTGGCTGTCCCTTTTATGAAACCGACATCATTTCGGTCTACGGTGATCTGTCTGTCTATGATGTGTAGTGTTTGCACAGTGTCTGTATTTCTTTTGTTAATCCTTTTTTAATTATCTAGTTGCATGCTAGTTTCTAGTTTGGTGTGCATTTTTCCAGTGGCGTGGATCCATCTCCAACGGTGTGTGTGTGGGGGGGGGGGACTTTTCACCATTTGCGAATGGCCGTCCTGGGGAGACAATTCATCAGTTTAAGTTTTCATCATTTTGAAAAAGTGAGGGGACTTTTTGGGGATGTCCCCCTTCCAAAAAATGAAGGGGACACGTCTCCCGTCCCCTCACGCCCATGCATTTTGCACAGTGGTGGCACCAGGGTTTTTAAAGTGTGGGGAGGGGCAAATGGAGGGGAAAAGAAAATGTTGGGGGCAAAAAAATTTTCGCGCGAAGCGCGAGCTTTCGGAGTGGGGTTCAGGGGCCCGCCTTAGGGCCCCTGGTGGGTCCAGCGGCAAAGGCCCGGTGGGGTTCCAGGGGGCGAAGCCCACGGAAGCTCTGAGGTTTTAGAATATCTGTGGGTGAAACATTAAGTCTCAGGATGGATGTATTCATAATGCATCATTAAATGCAAAAATTCCAAATATAATTTTAATGTATCAGGCTATTCTTCCTGTCAGGCTACTGTACCTTTAAGCGGGTGGGACGGGGCCGTCTTAGGGCCCCTGGTGGGGTCCAGGGGGTGAAGTCCCCGGAAGGTCTGAGGTTTTAGCATATCTCCTGGTAAAAACATTAAGTCTCAGGATGAACTTTGCATTTTGGTTCATAAAGCATCATCAAATGCAAAGATTCCAAATAGTTTTAATGTATAAGGCTATTCCTCCCGCCAGACCACTATACCTTTAAGCGTTTGGGGCCCAGGGGCCCACCTTAAAGCCCCTGAGGCTGATGGGGGTCCAGGGGCGAAGCCCCCGAAGCTCTGAGGTTTTTCCATATCTCCTGGTAAAAAATTAAGCCTCAGTATAGGTATATTTTGGTTTATAATACATCATCCAATGCAATTATTCCAAATAATTTCAACGTATTATAGGCCATTCCTCCCGTCCGGCCATTTTACTTCAGGAGCTGGGAGGGGGCATCTGGGGGCAGAGCTTCTGACTGGTGGACAAATGCCCCCGATACCCCCCTTGGTGCCGCCACTGATTTTGCAAGTTTTATACTTCCAAAATAAACCCCTCAAGTATGCCAACATTACAACTGTCCCTGGAATAAAAGGTACTGAACAAGGATATCATAAAACGTGTTTCAAGGGTCCCTCTTTCTAATTAGGCATAGATTTGCTTGCGTAGCTTAATATGTTTATTCATGATACAAGTAGTGAAGTAGAAAAAATAATTGTCTGGTTAGATTTGGTTAGTTAGATGAAATTTAACGACACACCAACACAAATGTGTTATATAGTGTCAAGTAAAGTTTAAACACGGTGCAAGTCCTCCCCTTTAGTCTCCTCTTACGACAGGCGGGGAATACGGTGGGCATATTCTACAACTCCCAGCCCACAGGGGCCCAACCACGGAGGGGGAGGGGCTTGCTCTGTTTTGTGGCGCCGACAAACCGCCAGTCATGGGATGAGTAATAACGGTATCATGTGCGCATTTTGTAGGAGATAGTCGGGGACAAAACTACTCGCCACGCACTACCTCCTCATCCCATGCCAACGTCATGCCCAGGACAGATAATTGTCTGGTAAATGGTCAGTATTTTAAGGAAACTGATAAAAAGTGTTAGTACTAATTTAACATTTGTAATTTTTTTATATTAAAGAAGCAGGTATGACATTCAGATGTCCACAGACCTAGAAAAGATTGTTATCGAGGGGTAATGCTATCTTATTTTTTAATGTTTATTATTGTTTATATTATGTTTTGTTTCGTGTTTATAATTTTTTCCCCTTTCTCCACAAAATACTTGGTCATTCTTTATGCGTGGCGGATCCTGTTTTAAATTTCAACTGCCGATGAATTAAAAAGAAATTTAATCTAAACTGACGTTCAGAGGCCTCAATTGCCATCACGTCCCGACTGGCGCGGTTGGAGAAAAGTTCAGGTTACGCTTTGAAACAAGTCTATTGTTTACAGTCGTACTCATTGAAAGTTCCAAACACAAGCGCTATAAATAGACCATGTGTGACGTCAAGTCGAACGTGTTGTCTTCTTTCGGCGAAATGAGGCACGTACACAAAACGTACAAATAGTGTTACTGTCGTATGTGTGCAGTGCAACTTTGGCTCTGCGGTGCTTCTGCTCTACGGCTGTGACACGGACTGACGGCGCGAAACGTCGATAGGCATTTGGCATGTGACTTTGTCGACCTCGAAATTCACCGCGCGTAACTAATACATTTTATACTTCCCACTCAGTCTTGAAAGTGACCTTGTTGGCAAAATACCAAGTGACCAACCGCAAGTTTTAATATATAAAGGCGGGCAGAAATACAAACGAAAATGTTATCAAGACTGAACTCCGTGAGACACATGGTAAGTTTTCAGTCATTAGAAGCACAGAAATTATCGCGATTTACTAGGCCTAGGCCTAGCATGACTGCGATGCTTCATACTCGATCATTAACGTTACTCATAGCAAGCACTTACTGTCTATACCTGTAGGCCTAGACCAATAAATGGTCTTACAGCGTTTAGGCCCTAGGCTAGGCCTAGGCTGATAATTTTGTTAGGCCTACTCGGCCTGTATGATGTATGATGTGTATTCTATAACAAAAGTACTGTAACTACATAAGCAAGTACATTATTTCCACTAGGCCCAACCCAGTAATGTTACACTAACTGTTAGCCTACATACAGTCAAAACGTTAAAAACAAGTCAGTGCATCAAGGCCAAGCCCAAGTCCGCTAGGCGAGATCTATTCTTACCGTAAATGTAGCCTAGTGTAGTGTTGGTCCTACGGTAGCCTGTAGGCTAAAAAGTAAAAGTTAGGCCTAACTTTTATGTTAGCTTTTTAGTTTTTGAGTGTCTTATCAAAACTAGCTCTTGAACAGCACCCAGCAATGTTATGTTCCTATGCTGATCGACTAGGCCGACTCTTAGAAAGGAGCAGATTACTGTAGGCCTATAATGACATGTTCAGTCAAAACACCCCCTCTCCAACCCCACCCATTGTATGATCTACTAAATACAGTACTTACAGTAGGCTAGTATTTAACACAGTAGCCTATATGGGCACATTTACATGACACCACCCTGTAAAGAAATTGTAAAATGATTTTTAGTTCAAGTAGAAGACTAGTCGAAGTGGGATAATGTATAGTCCCCTGTCTCATTGGTCCTCTGTCTCATTGGTCCACCATGTCATTGGTGTCCCCCGTCTCATCGCCCTCCCCCCAGTCTGGAAAGTTCGTATCAGCTACACCGAAGTTTTACGCCAGTCACCTGTTTTCTCAACTTTTACGCCACGCCAAATTATTGTACTGTGTTCTAAGTACATTGTGTATGTAAAAGACAAGAAAATCACGCCATCAAATTGGCGTATAAGGTCTTTACCCCACGCCGAAGATCTTCGGCGTAAGATACATGTTTTCCAGACGGGCCCTCCCCCCCATGTCATTGGTACCCCGTCTCATTGGAAAGAATGTCTTTTCCTTCAAGCACGATGAATGATCATGGTACAGCAGGCAATGTTATGTTATATTGTGTACTATATATCACACCTGTATTTTCTTGGTGTGTGAACGCTGACAACTCGGCATAACTTGGGCATGGGCTTTACATGGAATGCACCTTGGTCAATGTTGTCCATCACTAGAATGACAAAGGGGTGAGCCATGTTACCTCAGATGTCAGTCACTTTACTGACCAAGGAGTCAGTCATTTGTTACCCATTTTACAAAGATAACAGCCTTCAGCATCACTCCTCATGTACAATCATAACCTTTGTCAGTCAGTTTGGTAACACACATGTATGTATGTCAAAATTGCAAATTGTTCATCAGTGTGGTAACTGAGGGGTGCTGTATGTCAATGTATATGTTTTGTCAATGAAGTTGTGGATAATGACTGGCCATGTTCAGGGGTAGTGGGGTGCATCATTCAATTGGTAAGTGCATAATGACATCGCAAAAGCAGCTTTCAACAAGGCGTTCAGAGATTTTTGCCTTTTGATTGTGTTTTCTTGGCAGTTTTAGAAAGGTACATCTGAAATTTACTAGGATGTGATTATGTCATGGAAATTTAACCACTAAAATTTTGTGTTGATTGAGGGTAAGGCCTGTATGGAGTTGCTACCCTAGAGCCTATTTTCCCATTTTTGGCCATACTCTTCTTCTTCTAGGGATTTTGATATTTGTGCTTGAAACCTTGCACAGTTCGTCACAGGTTGTTAAGCCCAGAGCTCGATCAGGAATAATGAATATGACAAAAAAGTTGTTTTTAGAGCCCTGGCAGTTTTGAATAAAAAAAAGACAGTTCCAGGTTGGGAGGATTATTTTTCTGATATTAACCAAATATAAAAAACAACCAATCTCAGTTGCTTTTAAATTGTGCCAGTAATCTTCTCTGAAGATTTCTTTTCATTTCATGGAAGTATGTGGGAGAAAATCCAAAATAAAATTACCTTCTTTTCGTCTGAAGCAATCGATTCTGTCACAGACATTTGTTTAGTGTTTGACTATAAGTGCAAGCCAAGACAATTTCAGGACAATGCCAGTTGAAATCATTTGGCATTCAAATTTTGCTGTGTATTTTGCACTACAAATTGGCCAAACAAACAGCTTTGCGGCCATTGTACCTGCACTAAAACAAAGGGCTTGCCATTGTTTGCACTTGTTGCAAAACGTTTAGGCCTATACGAAGGGAAGCAGTGACCAGTGCTGCCAAAACCTACACAAAGATATGCGTTGTTTGGAGTTAGGCTAGTGTTTGCACATGGTAATCAGAACCATGACAATAGTACCAGGGTGGAGTGGACTCCATTTCCTCAGTTCCACTTTAAGACTTTAAGGCTTCCCAATCATATGACTGAACAAGGTATGTGCCATATAGCTTGCCACATAGGGTTAGAGTTAGATGAGGTTTTACGGCTCAGTTTCTAACCAGTTAAGTCGGGCTGGTCACGGCCTTTTTTCCAATTGTGGCTCACTGGCTTGTTTTCCTTACTCCATTGCTTATGCCACGTAGGCAAGGACAATAGTTGATAATGGAGGAGGTTGCTGGTCAAGTCGCCCCCTAGCAAAGTCACCCCTTACAAAGTCGCCCCTCACAAAGTCGCCCCCTGACTAAGTCGCCCCCTGACTAAGTCGCCCCCTGGGCGAACAAAGTCGCCCCTTAACAAACTCGCCCCTTACAAACTCGCCCCCTGACAAAGTCGCCCCCAGACAAACTCGCCCCTCGACAAAGTCGCCCCTCGACAAAGTCGCCCCTCAGTGGTCCTGGCAAAATTTCTTAAAAGCAATAATAATCGATACAGAGATACAGTAATCGTTTTTATTAGCTGTTATGAAGTGCCTACGCACTTTTGTTGCTGATTTGATGTCACACTTTAGCCTTACGCATAGCCTACAGTGTTTTTGAAACCAACTTTGGCCTAGGCCTAGGCCTATATCTAATTGCAACTTTTTTCCTTCTTTGAAGTTTAGAAAACTTAATCTTGTAAATTTTAATTACTTAAAACATTAACTTCTTTTATACCGAATGTTACTTAACGTTCAATAAGAGGTGTAAATTTTGCTACAATTCTGTGAAAAGTGTACATATTATCACTCAAACGCTGTCGATTAGTCGATTAGTTTCCTACAAATATGCGGGGGTACGTAAGTACAGTAGGTATGGGAACGTAGTACGCGATACTATATCCCTGTACGTACGTACGTATGTACTGTTGTATTACCGAGGCATACGTAAGTAGGCCTACTGCAAATATATGGTACATGAACATAGACTGAACGATTATCTTTTTGTTTATTATTAATTTACTTGAATCATTTTTGATGAAATTTTGCCGGTGGTGACTTAAATTGAACTGAGGGGGCGACTTTGTCAAGGGGCGACTTTGTTAGGGGGCGACTTTGTCAGGAGGCAAGTTTGTAAGGGGCGACTTTGCTAAGGGGCGACTTTGTTGGCCAAGGGGGCGACTTCGTTAAGGGGCAACTTTGAAGGGGGCGACTTTGCTAGGGGGCGACTTGACTGGCCCCCATGGAGGAGTATTTTGTTGCGTAAAATGGACACATTTCCTTGCGAATGTTGTCTTTGCTTCAGAATGATGTATCAATTTCAAATATTGAAAAGTGTTTAGGACATTTACATGTAATCATTTGTTCAGGATGAAATTTATGCAATCGAATCACGAATTATGAAATATACACTTTCATTTTTAATTTACCAGCAATTGTTCTTGACCACCTCCTGAATAAACATATCCCAAAGGTCAACCCTTCTCTTGTTACAAAATTAGCTTGAAGCAGACACCACTGAGAGGCAGAAACGGTTGTTGATGAGTACTGTTTTCGCTTAAGGCCTACAGGTATTACTCAGTGAGGGTGAATTGTCTTCGCAAAAGTTTCTGAGTCAATGGTGAGAATTGTCCCACCTGAATTGTCCATCCTTGGAATGTTACCAAGCATCTTGTTCAGATATTGTCCAATTGCCTTCCAGTAAGCATTGTACAATTGATGCTTGTAGGTGCAAAATTTGGCCTCTTGGAGTTAGCCCCCTTTAGCTGTGGGTGGCTGAATATTGGGTGGGGTCCAAGATTTGTAAAGTCATTGTTGGGAGTTGGTTCATGATTGCGGTGTCTTCTAATTAGACCAGTCTTGCATGGTATGCAGGTACCTACCTACAGTAGGCTTTAAGTTTAAATCAACCCTCTTGGCCTGAAATTACTATGAAGAAGCTTTGTCTTCCTGTGTGTAATTTGTACAATTTAACTTTTACAGAAGCTTCCATTTTCCTGAAGTTCATGGAAAATATTTATAAATTTATCACCTCCACATGCAAATAAGATGTGGTGTGTCATCATGAGGGTATGTATCAGAAGACCTTATACATTCAAGGCATCAAAATAAGGTCATTTTGGAGGTTAACAGTGAAGCACACTGCACACACGACATAGACTTTGCATGTGTGCGTTGTAGACTTACGCGTGTATCTGACCGGTATACAAATCAGCTGTCTGCATTTTTGGGGGGAAGTTCTGGTGGGGGGGGGGGAAGGGCATTGTGTTCTGTCGCATCGTACTTATAGGGTCTATAAGGTTGTTTTGAGTAAAAACAGAGACATTTTGACCAAAAGACTTAACTGGTGAGCAGGGTTCGCTATCTTGTGTGTTTGTGCGTCATGGACCCCATTTCTTCCATGGTTGGATGGGTGAATAAATTCCTTAGCTTCGTATTCCGCTCCAGTGAGAAAATTTTGGATGCACAAGGACCCCTGCTCTCGGTGCCTCTCATTCTCTTCCTCAGCATTGCGACAATCCAAGCCAGAATAAAAAAGTATCAGTTAGTACAAAGCCATCGCCATTCTCAATCTCTTCCGCACACCCTAGTTTAAACATACCATTATTAGAGCAGCTGGAATTTCCCCAAGCTCTGACTTGTTGGTAGTGTACGCAATGAGTGATGAAGCACCCAATATATTTCTTGATTTCCATTGTTATTTTTGCATTGTGGAAAGGTACTGTTTTGGATGCATTGTTTACTTTGTGTATTATGCATTTGTCACTGTATGGTGTAAATTCGAAAATTGGGTTGGACCCTTTAAAATTGCAGTTGGACCCCAAAGACACACTGTTCGGGCAATCTTAAGGGTCCAGTATCAACATTTTGGACCCTTTAAATTTGGATGTAACTGCTAACCCTGCTGGTAAGGCTCTCTGTGGGAAGCTCGAAAACCACCACACGCCGAGTCTGCAGACTACTAAGGGGTAGTAGGGCACATACAGTACAGCACTATGGGCATACACTATCTGCAGTAATGTTGTAGTTGTATTCCCCACATTTTCATGTATCCCTCTATTTCATGCATTGGAATATAGTGTTGTTGCGATATGAAATTTTTGTAATCGATATCGGGAAGCAAATTCCTTCAACAGCGAAATGATATCGCAATATCGTGAAAGTATACCATACGTGAAAACCCTGTGGTATACACTTTGTAATATGTACAAGTAGGCTAAGGCCCAACACTAACGTGTATGCAGTATTGTACTGCTGTACAATGATCATGTTTTACAAACTGTACGGACTCTACTGTCTAGTCTACTCTGTTCATTTGTAGTCCGTGCTTCCGTGGGCAACTGATTCTCAGGTGGAACTTACGGATTTTTTTAATAATCCATGTTGCAAATTTCCTTCTCTTTGTGTCTATTCATATGCGAAAGAAGTGATAGCTTCTTCAAATTAGTACGCCTATCATGAAGTTTGTGGTCAAGTTTGTGAGGCAGTTATGTCCATGAATTTTAACGATATCGTTTGTGCCATTTCATAGACGATATTGCGAGCAAAGTAACATATCGATATTTTTTGCCGATATCACAATATCGCAACAACACTATTGGAATAGCGTTATTTTAGGTTAGCCTAACTACAAAAATATGATAAGCATCCATCCTTGAGTACCGCCCTAGGTTCATGGACTATGGTCCTTTTCTAATGGTTTCTGTTGTTTCTAATGATACTGCATAACATTAAAGCACTGTACTGTACTTGACCTATACTGTATTTACAGTATATGAAAATCTTGAAGCGTTCTTGGTGTTTGGATTTTTACATGTTACAGCAAATTGGTATGGATGTTGACAACATTCACATGACTACTGTAGATCGTTGCAGCTCTGTGACAGACAGTTACAGCCCTGGGTATCAAGTTGCAGCAGCTGCGGTTGTTAGTGATCAAATTTGTGCATCTGGTACAAGCCCCTAACACTTGTCCGGGAGAAGTTTCTTTGTGTGTGTGTGTTTGAGGGGGGGGGGGGGATGCCCTGTACAAAAGTTTTTCAACTTGGTCAATACTTACAGTGTGTACAAGAATAAATGTATATATGGGGAGGGGGGGGGGGAAGAGGTCAAAGTCCTATGCTTTCGAAAACTATTACAAATTACTTTGATTTTTGGCCTGCCAAAATCATCAATTTCAGTTTTTAAAAGTACTGTGGTGCATTTAGGGCGGGAGGAGGGGGTCTGAAGAAATGGTGCCTTTTCGAAATGACATGGCAATCATGACATAAATTCATGACACCAAAATGAATGCCAAGTGCCCTGTGGATTGAATAGGGTATTCTGTTAAAGAATAAAAACATGACTTTGGGGCTATGAGCCCACTTTACATTCTGTTACCTTGAAGAGAGCTGAGGGTGTTTTTTTTTGACAAGAAATTAATCAGCAAAAGTGAGATTTATATCTTGTGTAATAGGAATGAAGTATTTGTACAGTATGTCTTGGGATACTGCTTTTTTCTTTACTTTTCAAGGACTCTATGAGTTTCTGTATGTGTGCATTTGTATCTGACAAAACTGACAGTGACTTGTAGTACACTCAGTTGCGTATGCAATATTTGAAAAGGTTAAAATGATTACTGTGAAACCCAGACAGGTCCAGATGTGCAGTACAGTATTAATCCAGGGGTTGACATAAATGTAATTGATAGCACAGGTGGCAAGATGTCATCTTACCCTTGCTGTTTGTTGTGATGCCACTCCAGAAAATGTCAAGAAGCTGGTTAAAAGTGGATTGTCCATACCTCGGACTTTGTTTTGTCATCCTTTTTTAAGGTTTATGTATTTCCAGGGTTACCCCTGGGTTTTAGAAAAGTGTGAGGTGCCAGAGGTGGTATAAGTCCATGTGGATAATATGGTGCCAGCTTTGGAACCAACAGTGAGGGAGAACTATCAATACTTCTATAGCTAGTACAGTTCAAGTGGCAATTATAGCAAATTTATGTGAGGTGTTGGCCAAAAACTGTGAGAAAAAGAATGCCAGCCTAACTCAGGGGAAACCCTGTATATGAAGCTGCTTAAAAATTGGTTAATGGAAAGGTGCTACAGACTCTACAATGGTAGTAACAGAGAAGAAGGGACAAAGGATGACTGAATAAGAAGCAAGACAATCCATTCTCTCCCCACAGTACAGCACCACTTCATTTTTCATCAGTAAAAAATAAAAATGAAGGATGTGCTGTTTGATTTAACTGTAGTTTGATTGCCCAAGTGCATGTCATGTGAAGATATATGAAACAGGGTTTGATGAGGTCTTTTCACATTGACAACAATTTTCTTTTAAAGGGAAAGTCACCCCAAATTTATTTGGAAAGTCCAGGACAATATTTCATGGTAAACTTAGTTATTTTGCATCAAGTAAACAATGTAGTAACAAGAATATTGTCATTTGACTTAAACAGCCCTTCGTGAATTAGGAATTTAGGATTGACCAACTACACTGCAAATTTAAATTGGGATGTTTTCCTTTAAAATGCATGGTAAGTATTTCCACTGTTTCTACTCGCAACCAAACTTTCTATAAAGTGACTGGTCACCATTAAATTACTGTGGATCCTGTATGGTCAGTATGGAAACAGCCTCATACGGTAGTATTTGGGCAAGTTGTGCCCAAAGTGGACACCAAATTTGCCTGGTTCGCTCACAGCATAGGCAACTCTGACAGTGTGTAGCACCATGCTGTAATGGTGAGCATACAGTAGTAATGTAAAGTAGGCTTAGGCAACGTATTGTACCCAACTCTACTTCAGAGTCCCCGATTTCTGGCCAGGAGTTGAGTGGTGACTTCAATTTTCTTGGAATCCCAACTCCCAGGGAATTTTTTTTAATACTGTCAAAATATGCACAAAATAATATTTTGAAATTTCCATTTTGTGTCATTTTGCAGGTTTTAATGTAGTATTAAAAAGCATCTGGCTCTTTTGATCTTTTTCTTTATTCAATTACAAGTTTTAAGGCACGTATGATTCTCACACATTTTGGAGAACCTTGCACACCTCAGATGTTGAGGAACAAATAGTGTAGGCCTATACTGGTGTATTAATACTTATTGGAAGTTGTCTATCTATGGTACAGCTGCTGAGATATGTTCCTGTGTCAGTTATGATGTCACTCTAGGAGTCACGACGCTATTCAGAGCCGCAAGTAATAGGGCTGCTGGTACTAGACTCCAAAAATATTGGAGTCTCCCAAGCCTACAGTAATGTAAAGCCTTGTATTTTTATTCAGTTTGTATTTCTGCCATGTTGGTATATAATGGAAATTCTCATCTGTGGTATTTTTGGGGGATTTGTGTTTTGCTCAGTCACTCAGTGGGGATTGCAAATTGGGAAAGTTTGCTACAATGTCACTTGTGCTACAGTACAGGGCTGCCATTTGGCCATTTTTTTCGGCCAGATAGTGCAGATTTGGCCGTATTTCCATTTTTTAGAAGGATGGTCATTTTTGGTATGAAAAATGGTCATTTGGCCCTGAAAAAATTCCCTGTAATGATGTTGGCATAGCAGATCTTGGCCAAATTTTGAGGAAAGTTTGGCTGTAAAATGTGAATTTCATCTGGCAGCCCTGCTACAGTAGGCCTACCATGCGATTGTAAAATACATATCAACCCATTGTACAAATATAGTACGGTACATTTACTGTACATGTTGATACCATAATACTATCAAGAGGAACTTGACTACAGACGAAACCCTTCACTATTATAAATAGATAAACTAATTTGTTTTAATGTGTTTTGCCATTGTATCCAGTATTGGAAGTTTGAAGGTTACAGTAGGTTTAAGGTCCAATTTTCCTTCTGCTCGGGTTTAAAGTTTTTGTGAGCCCAGGAAGAGCTAATCAATTCTGTCGGGCAAAAAGTAAACATCTGTAGACAGGTACCTAGATGCCTAGTAGTTCTGTATTAGTTGAGAGAGTTCATGTCGGTGATATTGTATCTTATCCACAACATCTCAACAGTTAACAAAACTCTGCTCAAGTCTTAATTACAGTTGATTTGTGCACTGATAATGAATGGCAAAATTATTTTTATCTTTATTTTCAAACAGCAGTCTTCTTGATGAGAACAGTTGTTTTATCTGCTTGGTCTAAAAGATAGCTACCTGTACTAATGGTATGCTTGTACTGTAAATGCCCTTCTAAAGAATGAGATTCACGAGGTAACTGTGTTGACATCTCAGTGGGATTAAACGAGACATGTGACTATCTAGTAAACACAGTAAAATCTCGGTACAAATGTTAAGCAGATCCTTTAGATAAGGACGTCTTTGACAGTACACTCACAATAAGCTACAGTATTTACATCCATACAGTTCTTCAGTCCAAGCAGTCTGTTCATGATTCGTGGAAGAGTTTTGCAAACAGCAGCGTTACATTTTTCAGTAAATTGCCCCTGCCTATCACAAATTGCATTGTTATTGATGTTTTGTGTGGCTTGGGAAAAGCTAAGCAGTTTCAGCAAAAAGTTTTTGTCTCAGCTGTGATACTGTACACCAACTTGAAGCTTCAAAAAGAGCCTGCTCTGTTAATTCATTGTTAGATCTGTCAACTTGTCAAGCAGTCTCCGTTCATTGCTGTACATGTATGCCGCACTCTAGTCACCAGTTTTAACTGTTAGTATTACAGTACAGTATCATATGTGCACTGTGCCTAGATATGTAAAGAAACTTTTGGGGTGATATTTGGAGTTGTGATCCCTTATCTGTTGCAATAAAACTTTAATTCATCACCAAGAAGACAAAGGTAAAGTTTTAAAGCTTAACCAATGTGTTTGTTTTGTATTGATTTTATGGTAGTTCTCTTACTTAAAATAGATGATTATTAGTGTGTATTGTACATGAGTCACCTGTTGCAGTAGATGTGTAAATCAAAGATCTTACTGTAAATCTGAGGTAAAGAATCTGGTAGAAAAAATTCCCCACAATATTAACAAATTCCTTCAGACTTTAACTTTGGATTACAGTTACATAACCATAAAAGTAAGCAGAAAAAGTTTTGGTATAAAGCTGGCACCAATGGTCACACCACAGTGCTGGAGAAGTTGGCAGTTATGAGTTGGAAACACCAAATGAGGAGTTGAAATATCTTATGAAGTACACTGATTAAAACTAAGAAGTAACAAAAGCAATGATTCATATTGAAGTTTTGAAAGAAAAACACTTTCTCACAAGATTCTTTGTATAGGACGACAAGATTACCCCCAAATTTTGGGGGGACTAGCGTTAAAGCTGGTTCATACTTCAGTATGGCACTATGAAGCTACATATCAAAGTTGAACACGGTTCATCCTCTGAGCTATGTCTGCTATTGTCCCTGAAGAGCAAGGGATAACCATACTGTACAGGTATATGGTTTTTACAGCTTCATGGCTCATGAAAATTTGGAAGTATGAACCAGGTGTTTACATTGGGGAGGAGCCTACAGTAGCTTGGATCCTAGGCTGTAATGAGCAAGACCATGCATGTATGCTACTTTCTGGCTTGGGCCCAAGCCCCCTCCCTCTTTGACATAATTATTGCCTGTGGCATACCATAAAAGTGTTGTGAACTTAGAAATTGTTAAAAGGCACCATGTTCATTTCTCAGTGTTCATAGTTCAGTTAAACTTACCATTAAAGTTTACTCTCTGCCTTTCCTGCCATGGGCGGCGATCCGTCTTTGACAGTAGGGGGGAGGGGGATACAGTCAGTGGCACTCTCTCATTCTCTAAGGGGAGATCCACCATCAATTGGCACAGAGCCTGCAAAAAATGTTGGCTAAAAATACCCCCGCGGTCACCAGAAATGGCCCTTTCCAGGCTTTGCAACGTGATACTATGACAACTAAGAAATATTTCCTTTAATAAGTTTTCTTAATAACTAACTTTTTTACATGATTTCAGAATCTGCCGAGTTGATTTCATAGAGTGATATAGTGTACAGTATCCCCCATCCAATTCCATGGGGGATGTATCCCCCACCCCCACCCTATGATCGCCGCTCATGGTTTCTGCCCATTAATGACCCAATGTAACTTAACATGAACAGAACATTATGAAATTTTAGAGGTGACAGGGAAGTTGTTTTATTTTCATCATATATAGCTGTGAACTTATCTAGGCTGTGGAGTGATATTGGTATGTCAGCAAGGGGATACATATGTATTTTCATTATTCTACCCCCTCAACTATGCCTCTAAAAGCATTTCTTTCTATCTTTTCCTTCCCTCTACACCAGATTTTTATGTCACTATTTTTTCATCACATTTTTGATCAATTCTGTCATCTGTGTAGCTGGTAGTATTTGCATCTCATGCGTAAATTAAACACCCACCTTAGGATATGAAGTCATTTGCCAGAAAACTACTTTGTGTATCAAACGTGGAGGCTGCGAGTGAACAAGAGACATTATCGGAGGTGAATATACCTTTCCGTTTTCCCCATTTGCCAGCTTGCTGCAAACATTTATAGTCCCGCTTTTTGTGTCAAAAGCACTATGGCTTCAAAAGGGTGCTTTGGAGGAAAATTGCTTGTAATTCTCTTGTTTCCAATGTGTCCATGTTTGGCTGCTTGGATTGTTTTTTCTTTCTTTTTTTTTTATGGTGGGCAGAATAAAAAATTGACGAAAACATGTATAATGTTTGCTTCAATATGCTAGCCTTTCAGTGATCATTGTTACATGTTTACCTGTAGAGGGTAGTATGTGGTTAATAAATAGTACATGGTCATCTGGGTAATCATAAAAACTGTTTTTTTAGCATAGCATACATGTCTTAAAAACATGGCAATTGCATGTAACCCCAGTACTGCACATACTACTACCAAGGTTTTGGCAATTTTTCTTGCAGGGCTCGATTTTTACAGTTGTCCAGTCGCCTGTGACAACCAAAATTTGTGACGAACAACTAAGGGGGCACAACCAAAAATGGTGGGTTGTGTCCATCGGAAAACCAAAGTTCATACAACAAGTACACAGACTGCTTCTAAGATTACTGCAAATTTCTTTGTGGACTACCAAATTTCCTTTTGGACAACCAAAAAAAGGCAGACAGGTTGTCCAACGGACAACCATAAAATTTTCTTAAAATCGAGGCCTGTTCTTGGGTTTGAAAATGGAAACACCAGGATCAGTTGGCATATAAGCAGGTGTATCAGTTCTCTCTGAAAACAGTGCTTCTACTTAAGGTAGTTTGTTTCAGGAACTGAAAGCAAAAGGCAGTGGGTAAAAATAAAGGTTAGCAGCATTAATATTTTGCGTAGTGCCCTTGACACAAAGTAGTGCCATAACCACTCTAGTTAAACCATATTGCAAAGTGTTTTCACTTACTGCTATTAATTTTATTTTCAATGGTTGTTATAGGTATTGTAGCCTTACTTCACACTGGTTTCATACATCATGTAAAATTTCTTCAGCAGCCTCCCCTTGTTAGATTGTTATTACCTGATATTATGAAAATATTCAGTTTTTCAGGAAATTTCTGTCAAAGTGGAAACACTGAGAGCAGTGACCATAGAAGTACTGTACAGGAACTTAGTAGGTTTTTGCTGTGATAAACAGATGTACAAATTGTACAGTACCATATTGTTACCTGTACTTACTGTATACTATGTTAAGAACTAGAGTCAAAGCCCTGGGTGAAAAAATATTCTTTCAGCAGTATTTTACATAGTACCCTTGACACAAAACAGTTACTAAATGTAATCACTCCATTGGTGTATTAAAAGCAAAGTGCATTCACTTTACTTGTACTATTGTGTGCAATTCAGTGCAGTTAGTGTCACTTGGGGTGACAGCGGCCTTGTCAGTAACCTTGTGAAGTTTGGTCATCTTGCATGGAGTATATACTGCAAGCGTCTACATTAGCCAAGCAGATTATACTGTACCATGTATCATGATGCAAGCGTCTACATTAGCCAAGCAGATTATACTGTACCATGTATCATGATGCAAGCGTCTACATTAGCCAAGCAGATTATACTGTACCATGTATCATGATGCAAGCGTCTACATTAGCCAAGCAGATTATACTGTACCATGTATCATGATGCAAGCGTCTACATTAGCCAAGCAGATTATACTGTACCATGTATCATGATGTATCCCTGTAAGCATTTCGTGCTCAAAGACCAAAGTCAGGTTTTGGTTCTAATGGGCCCAATTGAGTTTGGATAAAATTTGGAGGTAGGTCAAAGGTTGATCTGACTTTTCTTTGAGGAACTCTCAACAACATTATTACAACATAGGAAAGCCATCTTAAATTTTTTTTTTTGTCCTTGTGATGTTGGATCCTTGGACACCGAATAGTGGGATTTTAGTCCAAACAATTATCTGATGGACTGTCTATGCCACCATTGATCTGAGGCCAAACTGCCAATTGTCAGTCTGGTGCAGATGCTGGGTTAACTTAACCCAACATTTCTTTGACTGAAATGTTTACTGGCTCGCTGTATACATAAAATTTTCAAATTGTTTGCTTGCCTTTACCATTCAGCCTTTAGCAGCCCAACTGTAAGAATGTGTATTAAGTTACACGCCAGTGTTACAACATCTCTGTGTTCCAACACACGTAACCCTAATGCTCTCACCCAAACCTTACGATTATCCTAACATTGACCTCACATAGACTTGTGGGAACATAGAGATGTTGGGACTTAACTGTAGAATCATCGGAATTCACAGTAGAGCTCTCAACATATTTATAAATATTACTTGGTATGCTAATACTGTTGCGGCCGCACTCTGTAGCATTTAAACCATATATACTGTATACCTGTAGATCTGTGTTACTTTGCATCCCTTCACATTAACTTTGTGCCACACTTCAGCAGTATATACTGTGTGGTACAGATCAAATACTGTATATTAAAGGCAACAGGCAGTCGCCCCAAATTTTCTTTGAAAAATCAGCAAACTCTTGCAAATCTCCTCTTATTGCATTATGAGCACCTCTGAAGACGTTGTGAACATAACTATTATAAACAATAGGTAAAGCAAGGAGAAATTCTCCTTGAATTTCACAGTTCACTAACAAAAATATCATCACATGATCAAAATAGGCCAGTCATGAACTAGAGTGACAGGGCATACTCACTCTGATTGGGGTGACTGCCTATTGCCTTTAAACACAGTTTCAGTTTGGGTACACATTCAGTAACATGTGTACAAGAGCCATAACATACCTGGTCAGGTCATGCAATGGCACTTTATTACTGTACTGACTCGCATTATTGATTATGCAGTTTTAACACCTGTTTTTACCAACTTAAAGGGAAAATACAGTCACCCCAATCAGAGTGAGTATGCCCTGTCACACTAGATTGTGAATGGCCTATTTTGATCATGTGACAATATTTTTGTTAGTGAATTGTGAAATTACAAGGAGAATTTCTCCTTGCTTTACCTAAATGTCTTCAGAGGTGCTTGTAATGCAATAAGAGGAGATTTTTAAGAGCTTGCTTATTTTTCAAAGAAAATTTTGGGGCGACTGCCTATTGCCTAATTAAGGACTGTCCAATCAAGAGGCGATGTGCAATTAAGAGTTTATAAAGACTGTACCTAAGCACTGGACATTATATCCATCAGTAACTCTATGTAAGCATATGGGAGGATATTCACAAACATTGAAAGTTTGACAAGATTGCAAGCAGTGTACCATAGGCCAACTGTGTCTGCATAGCTCATTTGCAATGTTCCTAAGTCTGATGTTATTAAAGGTCTGTGGACATAATTAACCAGAACAGTTGTTTTACTTACGAATGGTAGATTTAGATCCCATTATGAAAAATCTTTTGGAATAATTTGACAGTTTTTTACCATTCTCAAGAAATAACTCTTTACAGATTTACATTTTCTGAGATTTCTCATTAGCTATGCAAAAATTATGGTATAGAGTGTTGGACAGTGTCTGTATTTCTTTTGTCAGTCCTTTATAAATGATGGTTAAGTGCTTTTTTATACCAGGTAGTTTCTAGTTTGGGGTTTAATGTGGTGTATATCAATAGCTCTTCCAAAATAGACCCCTCAGGGCATGCCAACATAACAGGTGTCTTTGGACGTTAATAAAACAAAGGGTAACATGTACCACACACAGTATCTCATGAGTCCGTCTTTCTATGTCAAAAATTTGCATATGAATGAAGCTTTTGTTTAATCATGGTGTAAGTGCAAAAACACTAATTGTCATTTAAAATGGTCAGTACTTGATGGATTTTAAGGGGAATTGTGGCTGTTTTTAATGTTTAAAGCTTTATACATCAAAGTGGCACACTGTATGTGGTATTTATATGCCCACAGACCTCACACTTGCCATGTGTACTGTTATTACTATTACAACAGGTTTGGTTATCTATGAGGGATCTTATCCCCAGAGCCTTCAAGGCTAAAGGGGGGGGGCAGCTGGTGGTTCAGTCCAGAGTTTGTTATATGAAGTGGATGAAAATGTGATCCTACCCAGGATGGGAGGTTAGTTCATGCAGGGAACTTCTGGAAACTCTCTGGTTCATGGTCTGTGATCAAGAGTCACAACTTACATCTGTGCTTGCATCTATAGGCCTACTGATTTACAGTATATGAATGCAGTATAAAGTGGGTCTCAAGCGGGTTGGATTTTTTTCTGGGGGAGGGGGGTACTGAATGTATGGATTTTCACTGAAGAATTGCCATTCATAAAAAGGTCCCGATTGAATGATTTGGAGGGCTGTTTATTAACTTCTGGGGCAATCCCCCACCCCCCCTCACCTAATGTATATCTACCTCTGCTACACAATATTCAAGGACTTTATCTTCATGCTAGGGTTTACTGTGGGAGTAATGGGTTCCCCAAACAGGATAGCATTTGTGTCCCATTGAGTGGGCATTCACCATAATGCTGCATTCTGTTGGTATGGTATTCAAAGTAAATCTTAGGGGCATTGCCTCAGAAAATTCACGCACACTGCTGCCTGCTGCCATGTGGCTCTTTGCAGTTCACCTTGTGCAGTGTGCCCATGTGTTGTTACTGCAATTATCCTATGGCTTGTTTATTGTGGTACTCTTGCTTTTGCGGTTCACCATGGCAGGAATACAATAACAATAGTAAATGGTGAAGCATGGAAAAGTGTGTGAAAGTCATTTTCATTGAGGACAACTTGCACTGGATGTCTGCAGCTGTTGTTAGGAATTTGAATAAAGGCAGGAAGTGAACATAAAGAGAGCTCACAGATGGTGTGGTGGGTAGACCATGTGACCTCACTCTAGAAATTAATTAATCGAGGTTGCATAGTTAGTCAGCTCTAGTTAAGTCTACATAAAGTCTGTTTCCCTCAGTGGATCCTTTGTTGTGTTGTGTGTACCAATGAGACATACAGTAAAACTGTATGAATAGTTTTTATATCTATTGTAGGCCTTCAGGACATCCCAGTGGAGTGTTGTTTTGCTACAAGTCTTTATGCAAAGAAATCATCATTCTCCCTTAGTGAGCAATGACCTAGTTGTGTGTAAGATCCCATAATCTGTCTACAGACAGTGGAACACATGACTATTTTACTGTACAGTGAGAGTTGAGAAAGTGATTTTCAGCGAGAAGATATAACAGCCTCAGTCAGCTAATTACTATAGAGAGATGAGAATGGACTTAAGTAAAGTGCACGACTCGAGACATTGTACAGTACATGCAGACTAGTTTAATTGACTGGCAGATTCCTGGCATATCATTGAGTTCGTTGTGTTCCAGCACCCTGATTGGATTGAGTAGAGCGTAAGTATTGTACATGATAGCATCATATTAACTGTGCACAGTGTGTTTTTGGTGTTATATCATTGTAGTGTAAAGTAGACAGGGGTCTGGGGTGGCACCCACTTCCCTTTGTCCCCCTCTGCAGCAACAAATATTGTAATGTCATTTTCAGGGCAGCAAGTTACTGTACAGTGTACACAAAATACATCTCATACAGTACAACAGGTATATTAGCTCATAAAAGTAGAAAGTCCAACTGTTTTAGTTTGGTAAGCTTTGAAGCAATAGGTGTTTCAGCTTTGCAGTGTGCTTAAATCATAGGTGTTTTAGGAAGGGTGCCTGAGGAAGCAAGTTCTGTTCACAATTTTGATGCTGGAAGCTACGAAATTTACTGTAATAAGTGGATTCTTAACTTTTGTTGGCTTGCTCAAGTGTACTAAACATATTGACAATACTATAGTTTCATTTTCCATGTATGCATGGTCGTTTTTAACTTTGCTGTACGTCTTTTACACCTGTTTATCTCATTGCTGGAATATACAGTGTGTAGAGTACCGTACAGCGCAACACCAGCAAAAATTGCTCGGTGGGTATTAAGGAAATAATTATGTAAACATATGTATAGTAACAAATCTTCCCCGATGATGTCATGTGTGATTTGTTGTGGTATATGTGATAGCTGAGTAAATACTGTAGCTCATAATGTAAACACTCTTTGTACTGTGCACCCCAAATCCACAGTATGTTGGTTGAATGTAGACATTACATATAAACTTTGGTACACACTTCTTGTAATAGTCTGTTTTAAATCCTATTTGACAATGTAGGACTCAAGTGAGCCTCAGCTTTCCAAAACAAGTTTTCAGAGAGGTGGGACTACCATACCTTCAGGGCTTTATTTTGTGAAGAGTGCAGTACCACTTCATGCCAAGGTAGATTTATTGTGCAGTGCAGCTGTTTACAGTGCATTAAACTTTTTAAAGTTTGAGCATAACTCTGTATGAATTACAGGGACCTGGTTCTTCAAGTGTGCTGTACTTCAATTGTGAAATAAGTTGTAGCTTGGTAAGGTGGTAGCCTACTACTTTTAAAAATATTTGATCATAAGGTATTTCCAACTACAACTTTAACTTCAATCAGTAGCCAGTACAGTGTAGCAGACTTGTACTGTAGTGTGAGTACATACTGTATCATGAGTACGAGTACAATGGCTTTGGATGTGAGTACAAGTATGAGTACACATCTTTTTCATGAGTACGAGTACAAAATTTTGCATTAACTCCAATGCATAAACTAAAACCTGTGAGTACGAGTACAAGTACAAATTCCATTCTCATGAGTTAGAGTGCAGGCAATTGTGCAAAACAGTGAGTATGAATACGTACTCACTACAATTCTTCAGTATAGTATAATGTATTACATTTTGTTCACATCTAAAGGGCTTTTCACATCTTCGGCTTTTTCCACGGTGTAGCCAAAAACGCAGGACGATTTAGGGTTCTAGGCACCCTCTACTGTTGGGGGATACTGCGGTGCTATTAGCTTTTTGCCAGATGGTTATTGCAGGCAATAATGGTACATATGTAAACAGGAGGTAAGTATCACAGCGCATAGACTCCCAAACCAGCGAGTTTTGGTGAATGTATTACATTTTGTTCACATCTAAAGTAATTCAGGTTCATGCATCACACTGTGTACTGTATGTGCAACAACTGTCTTGTACAGTAATATGGAACTGATCTCAACACAGAAGATGGGACACAAGTGAAAAACTTGTGATGTTTAATAAAAATGTAACTCAAATTGGATAATAGTACTATCTTCAGGGCAGTTTGGGCTGAAAAATATTGCTTATGTAAGAATGATGGCTGTCATGAGTATGTACCCATCTTTCCCCTTCATTCATTTTCTCAACTCTTCTCTCCTCTCCTGTCCCTCTCCCTTCCGTCCCCTTCCTTATTGTCACCTGTTCTGCTTTGCTGCAACTTGGCTTATATATTCATCACTTGTCAACCTATGCTGGTCTTTTTGTAAAACTTATTTCTACTTGTCCTGCCAAGCAGGCTTTACTTTTTTAACTTTTTATTTTCTATTACTTTTCCTGCAGATGAGGCAAACAGCCACTGTCACGTTTAAGTCTGTTGGTACCCAGACACTAGTGGACAGGGGTACACAGACAGCTCCCATCCTTGGGGGGCGTATGTTTTCACAGCAGAAGTCCCTTTCAAAATTCCCAGTTCCGCCTCTCCAGCAGACGCTCTACAAATATTTGCTCCAGTTACAGCCATTAGTTGAGCCAGAGGAATATGAACAAACTAAAAAGGTGAGATTTACAGTATTAGGAACATAAAAAAGTAACTAAGGACCATTCAGGTTTTATCATACCCCCTCTGTGGGTAAAGAGTAACAAGTCACGCCCTCTGGTGGCAAACATTCTTCCCGCTAAGTTTACATCTAACTGCTCCTCCACTTTAAAAAGAAACACCTGTCTAGAGTACCTCCAGGTCAAAGCTATGCAGCCTGTTCCGAGTTTAAATTGCCCAAAGCCATATGCACACACTACTGTGTGAGCTGTGTGCCATGCATTGGGCTTCTCCACTGACTGCACAGATCAGTCAAAAAGCAGTCAGCAATTGCTAATAGAGATGTGAGGATATTCCTGAATATATTGGGTGATGCAACAGGGCTCTGATATCTCATTGCCTGCTGTGTGCACTTACCTTTTTGAGAAAAGATTTGTTTATTTGATACCTCCATGGCACATGCTTGAGCATACAACCAGGGAGTTGTTATTTGGAAGGAGGTTTAACGGAAAGTTAAATTTATGCTAATACGCTACGATCCACTAAATACCGAGGAGATTTTTAATGATAAGCTACTTATTCCATTGATGGGGAATTCTTTCTTTTATTCGTTCGCTTCAATGCGACATCGATATGTTAGCAACATCATTCAGGTCTAGTAATCCTATCACAATTAGCTTACTCTGGACAATGCTTTGATGAGTAGATTTACGCCGCCACCAATTCAGGGGCAGGTGCTACAAAACTCGAAACGACTGTTTCATTGAAATAAACCAATGAGGTCTGCCCCTTCCTAAAGAAAGAACGTCATGCAAATGAGCTGCAGAGGCAGAAGTCTAAATTTTGTCGCAGCAATTTGGAAAGTTTCCGGAAGCTTCCTGAAATAATCAGGTATGCAATCAGATTCAGATTTTTACATAAACCCTTACTGGTATACTCTGATCCGCGTCACCGAGCGTCCAAAGATGCAATAATTTTTAATTTTCCAGCGACTGGCAATGGTATGGCAGTAGCGACAAAACCCCAGTTTTACTGTTGATTTAGCAGATGACAAATCCCCTTTGTTTGAATTACGTAATCCAGTGTAAGCCTTATAGAAATGCCAAGAAGGATACAAGAGACAGATGACTGTGTGACCTTGGCGGTGTAAACTTCACTTCAAAGAGATGAATCTCCTTCCAAATAACAACTCCCTGATACAACCACCTCTTTTAGCTGTGTGGGTACAGTACAGTAGTCGAAGCTACAGTCCTGGGATGGTCTAAAAACTATGGGCTGTGGATAGTTTTAAGAGGCCACAAGGAGATCAAAATGTAGAATTGGTGGGGCCTCTGTTATGATTAATACTTGGGTAGTGAGGGTTTGGCATCTAAAACTTTTTAGAGATGGTATAGATTTACCATGAACACTCTAGTGTTGAAACACCAATTTTTTATTCCTGAATTTTACTTGGCCAAGGGAGAGATTTTGAAACTTTTGCTTATTTGACATTTGGTTAAATATATAATACTATCGATACTAATGTAGGGCACTCAACAATATGAAGGTATATTAACTGTACCAAAAAGTGAATATGATCAGTGTAAAAATAGAGTAATTTGAGACATAATGTTGGTATTACTAGCAAATTGTCATGTGATGGGTGCTGAGATAGTTCTTTCCTTAAAGACAGATACTCATCATCCCATACAGTTCCAGTTCTCCAATGTTACTTCTAGTCCCACCCACAACTGTCTTTAGCTTCTCCTTGTGCAGACACAAACCTAGTGTATTGCTTAAGGCCACATCCTCGTGAGCACATAAGGCTATAATGTGTAATCAGAACACTCTCTGTGCATGCTGTGTAATATGAACTACTCTGCATGTATTGAATTTTTAACTCTGATGTCAATCAAAGGGCAGTCACCAATTGAGACTTTTGCTTACTGTAACTCCAAGTAGAAGTCATATTTGGGGTGACAAGTATCTGCCTTTAATTTCTTACATTTTTGATATTCTGTCTTGATTAATAGATAGTAGATGACTTTGGAAAGCCAGCTGGTCTTGGAGAAAAATTACAGATGAGTCTACTTCAAAAGTTTAAGAAGAAGGATAATTGGGTAAGTATGCATTTGGTATAAGTGGGATAGGGGTACTGCAGGGGTGAATGCGAGACTTGTTAGGGTGATTGGTTCAAAGTTAATTGTAAACAGATTGCTTTAAGCATGAAAAAATGTAAGCAGAGGAGCTCCTTCAGAATTTCTTGAGGATCTTGTAAAGATTCTGTCATCAGAATGTTTTAATGCACAATACTGAAGGTTTGTGTCAAGTATAGTAGTCTAGATATATTTAGGAGAGAAAAGACACAGTATAGAGACACAGAAATAATATATGGCCCCAGATCATTATACCTTTAGATGACTGGCAATTCTGGTTTGGGAGAAGATGCCTGGTTGTGATGCTGCTTTGAGCACTGTTGTGCACAGACCTTATGCCGTTGAAGGTTATTTTAAAGGTCACTAGTAGCTGTTATAAAATTTTATTTGAGGAATAGTAATTTGTGAGATATGAAGGTATATTATCCCTGATAATATGTTATCACCCATTAATTGATCTATTTTTGCTTAGGTCAGAGTCCATTCTCACTTCTCACTATTTTATCCTCAGTAAGTTGCCTACAGACAGTACCATATTATAGTTAATTAGGCATATTCCAAGCTTTTTATTACCATTGTTGCGGATCTTACTTGTTATACAGTAGTATTTACAGAGGCTTTGAAAGACATCTTTGATAGAGAGGTCAGTGGCATAGTCATCACATGCTGTAAACCCTCAAGGGTTGTGGGAGGTTTATACCCTGGCTTCAGCAATCATAGGCGTAGGAGAAGGGGGGAACAGTGGGGGAACCTCATCCCCCGACTTTGCATGACATGCTGCCAAAATATGGCATTGAATAGGATGAAATTACTTCAAAGTTTGTTAAACATTGCACCATTTTGCATCTAGAGCACTTTCAATTGTCCAAAAATTTCCAAAGGGGAGGGGACACCCCCTCCCCTTGGACCCTACCCCAGGACACTGATCACTAACATTCACTCCCCCCTCCCACTTTCAAAGAGGTTCTTACGCCTATGGCAATGGTTGTGGTAGCTGTACTCTTAGCCCAGGGCTAAATACAACACATGTGGCAATATTTATGCTGTATTGTACGTATTTTAATAGACAAAAGTTGTATTCAAACTTACAGTCATATTACCAACAGGTCAAATTCACATAATAAATTTCACCACTATCCCTGTTGGGGGTAGTCTAAAGGGTCAGGCCAGGTGGTTTAGTTGTTCCTTTATCATTGTGAACCAAACTTTTATCCAGGGTGGTCAAAGCAGATTCTAGGTAAAAATGTGAAATCTTATCCGAGTTCAGAACCCACTTTAAAGGGTAATTGTGTTTGACTTGCATTAACATGGCACAGATAGAAGAAAGTTTTCATTATTGCTAGACTGTTCAGTCTCACCAATTAACTCTGGCTAGAGCTTTTCTTCTCAAAAAAATGGTACACATTATAATAGATTTGAATGTTGCATCATTTGAAAATTCCAACTTGGGATGAATAATTGTAATCATGGGCTACAGTACAAAACAATAAATTTCTTTTTGTTGGAACCTTTTTTCTTGACAGTAAAGTTACCTGGGTATCTTGTTTTGAAATTATTGTTTGTCATGCTAATAAGATCTACCTTTAATGTTTTTGATGATGTGAAATGCAATTCTTCCCTTTAAAATAGCTGGGGTAGAATGGTAGAACCCCTGTCTGTGGTGATATACTGTGTATAAACCATAGGAGAAGAGAAAATGAATAAATTTTGATACTTGTAAAAATCTAATTATGATAGAATAATCTCTCTGTATGTACTCTGTAAAACAGTGGAAAGACTATTCGTGTTGAAACATTGATTTACATGCATACTAGCTGCCATGTTTTTTATTTTTTATTTTTTTTTAATGTATTGGACAAATGGCACTATAGGCCCATAGTTCATGCACGAATGGCAATGTAAAGGCAGCAGTTGGTGTGAAAATTTTAGGATTGCTAATATTGTATAAAGGTTCATTTGCAACTTTTGAAAGAAAAAGTCATATTTGTAATTTTTCTTTTTCATTACCAGCTTGCAGATTGGTGGCAGGATGTGGCATATCTAGGATTTCGAGAGCCAGTAGTTATAAATGTTTCACCAGGAATCATTTTCCCTCAGCAAGATTTCAAAACTTTGGATGGGCAGATTGAATATGCATCCAAACTTATAGCTGGACTTTTAGACTATAATTATCAAATTGCAACGTAAGTGAGATACAGTAAGATTTCTATTGTGCTGCAGCACTGAGATTTACTGATACCTTAAGGAATACGTAGCATCGAGGAGGAATATCACTTCTGGGAACACTTCTAGGAAATTCATTAATGTTGTATTGTTTTTGTGTTTAAATGTTTATTTACTACAAAAGTGGAAAGTGTGCAGATGAACCAATGCATCCACATTTAATGCATTGCTGAGTCAGTCATGCTTTACTGTATAGTGTGATATGGGTGGGAAAAAGTGTGGTTATTCTGGAATCGCTTTTTTAATTTGTTGAGACACAGTTGTCTTCATGATAATTTTATATGATCTTTTTGTACCTTGTTATGCTCAAGTTTTCTGAAGATGATGGTAGAAAAGTAGAATTCAAAAAATTCTATCAGGCTTTGTGCCAGATTCTACCCTGTATTTTAGGAAACAGTGCAAGTACTAAATTAAACACTCGAGATGCGCTCTCAGTGGAAATTGAAGATTTTTTTGTCTGTGTGTTGAATTGTTGGAAAATATGAATTCCGGAGCACTCATATCGATATGGGCCCTTAGCCAACAGGAAAGGGGAGGGAGCAGAGGGAGGGAGGGAGAGGGGGGTCTGATAAAAACCAGAACAGCTGGCTATGACCTTGAAAAGCCATGATGCTTGATGATGTTACAGTAGCGTTGGACCAATTTTGGGTGTGCAGTGGTTTAATATCTGCCAATATTCCTGTTGGTCATCCTGGAATTAACAGAAAAACTGGGTTACTATTTCATAGGCCTAGCAATGTTGCTAGGCCTATGCTCCATACAGAGGTACAGTATAATAGTTCTTATGTTATACTGTAAATCCCAGTATATGACCGTATGTAAATGGAATGACTTTTTTTGGTAGTTTTCAATGGCCTATGTGTTTTTGTGTATGACAAACAGCCTTTGTGTATGTGTATTGTAGGGCCATTCCTAAAATTCCAGTATTTGAGGGGTATTGGCAGATATTCGGAGGTGAAATATGAGATTTTGGTAATGCTGGTTTTTGGCAATTTTACATATTATGTTGTGTAACTACACTAAAGTAAATCTGCTCAATTGGAAAAAGTTAAAAGAAAATTTCATTCCTCCTTGAAGTTAATACATCTGTCAGTTTGGTCATCATAATTTTTTTCGTTGTTTCATCAACAGGCAATCTCTAGCAGTAGATATGCAAGGAGGGCAACCATTATGTATGGACCAGTACCATAAGATCTTAGCAGCCTGCAGAATACCAGGGGTTAAAAAAGACAAGTTTGTGGTGTTTCCACCGTATCAAGTTAACTCTCCTCGGCATATCGTAGTTGCACATAATAATCATGTGAGTGGTAACCATGACTACATTCTGAGGGGTACAATTAATGAAATTTGTTGGTTTCTAAGGTGTGAGATTTTTGGAAGTTTTCAGTTCACCTTGCAGACATACATTCCCCTTGCTGTATCTTGTTAGGCATTGCTCTCATGCATTGCAGAACCGCAAGAAGTTTTGACACCTTGCCCCCAGTGATCACCATCTTGGCCTACTGTGGGGAGCATGTGAAGTGGGAGACTACAAAATAGATTAACAAGGGCTAATATAGTGGCCTATGAATACTCATACCAGTTAGGTGGGAGAAATTTCTGGGAGTCATCATTGTATAGATGAAAATTGTAGCCATCTTGTCAATGGCCGTAACTACAGTCTATAAAGGCACCAATATATAAGAAATGAATTTTAATCAAAAGGCTCTGCGACTTTAAGCTTTTGTCAGTGGAAACTTGTCCTCAAGACAATCCCTCCTGTTGCATGGTGGGTACCTATTTAGCACCTGGATGTAGAGAGACAATTGAGTGACAGGATCTTGCCCAGGGACTTAAAGCAGAGAAGTAAACTAGCAATTTTAGTATAGTGGTGACAATGTCTGTTGTCATATTGATAAAGCTGGGTTTCACTGCTTAAATATTCTGTGGCAAGCATTACCCCTTAGACTCCTAGTATTTTTGGTTTCGATGATAAGAGAAACCTATGCATTCATGATGGCGTGTGTGTGTATGTATGTGTGTATGTGCGTGTGTGTGGGTGTGTGTGTATGTGTGTGTGTTTGTGACACTTTGCTCGTTAACACGATATCTCAAGAAGGGAAACTCTGACAGTTCTCAAACTTGGTACATAGATGCCCCATATTGAGAGGAAGAACCCTATTGTTTTTGGTGGGGGTCAAAGGTCACCTGGGGTCACCTTGGGTCACCGGGGGTCAAACTCTGAAAATCTTGTTAACACAATATCTTGAGGTAGGAACATTGGATAAATTTCATACTTTGTATGTAGATGTGTTATGGTATGAGGAAGAACCCTATCATTTTTGGTGGAGGTCAAAGCTCATCTGGGGTCACCGGGGGTCAAACCCTAAAAACTTCGTTAACACGATATCTCAAGAAGGGAAACTCTGACAGTTCTCAAACTTGGTACATAGATGCCCCCTATTGAGAGGAAGAACCCTATTGTTTTTGGTGGGGGTCAACGGTCACCTGGGGTCATTGGGGGTCAAACTCTGAAAACCTTGTTAACACAATATCTTGAGTTAGGAAGCTTGGATGAATTTCATACTTTGTATGTAGATGCGTTATGGTATGAGGGAGGACCCTATCATTTTTGGTGGAGGTCAAAGGTCATCTGGGGTCACCGGGGGTCAAACCCTGAAAACTTTGTTAACACGATATCTCAAGAAGGGAAACTCTGACAGTTCTCAAACTTGGTATATAGATGCCCCATATTGAGAGGAAGAACCCTATTTATTTTTGGTGGGAGTCAAAAGTCACCTGGGGTCACGGGGGGTCAAACTCTGAAAACCTTGTTAACACAATATCTTGAGGTAGGAAGCTTGGATGAATTTCATACTTTGTATGTAAATGCGTTTTGGTATGAGAGATAATCCTATCATTTTTGGTGGAGGTGAAAGGTCATCTGGGGTCACCGGGGGTCAAACCCTGAAAACTTCGTTAACACGATATCTCAAGAAGGGAAACTCTGACAGTTCTCAAACTTAGTACATAGATGCCCCATATTGAGAGGAAGAACCCTATTGTTTTTTGTGGGGGTCAAAAGTCACCTGGGGTCACCGGGAGTCAAACTTTGAAAACCTTATTAACACAATATCTCGAGGTAGGAAACTTGGATAGATTTCATTCTTAGTATGTAGATGCGTTATAGTGAGAAGATGAATCCTAGTGTTTTTGGTGGAGGTCAAAGGTCATCTGGGGTCACCAGGGGTCAGTGTCTGAAAACCTTGTCAAGATGATATCTCCAGGTAGGAAGCTTGAATAGATTTCATACATGGTAAATTCGATGTGTTATAGTGAGAAGATGTACCCCATTGTTTTTGGTGGAGTTCAAAGGTCATCTAGGGTCACCGAGGGTCAAACACTGAAAACCTTGTTAACACAATATTTCAAGGGAGAAAGCTTGGACAGATCTTATACTTAGTATGTGGATGTGTTATGGTGAAAAGATGGCCCCGATTGTTTTTGGTGGAAGTCAAAGGTCATCAAAAAGCAAAATTTCCCAAGAATTCCCAAGAATATTACATGGGTTCACCACAGGTCAAAGAGCAAAATTTCCCAAGAATTCCCAAGACTAAATAGGAATACAAAACTGTAGTTTTCCAACATGTTAAGATAGCATTTGAAAGGTATGGGACATCATGGCTTTATTTGGAATAGAACATATATCATCGAAACCTCAATGCATTTTTGCATTCTGGTAAATTATTAAAAATGAATTTCATTATCTATAAACTTTTGTTCAGATTTATGTCACATAGTCTTAATGAAGGGACAATCACTAATTCCTAGTATCAGATTTGAGTCATTGCACTTCAGGGAGGAGGGAGGCATGGCTACCCTTTAAGGGAAGGCTGCAGATAAATTGTGGAATCCCCTACAGTGACAAGAGGAGATGCCCTGATAGGTTACTAGGTTTTGCTATCAAGGAACCCACATTTTCAAAAGAGACCAAAAATGTTCAGATTTTCTTTACGCTATCATTATTAAGTACGTAAAGAAAAGAAAGATGTGAAAAGAATACAGAAGCAACTGAAGTGGGTATGAAAGTGCACAGATTTCATGCCAATTTTTGTTTGAAATACTGTAAAAATTTTGCCTTTGCCATCCTTTTAGCACTTTGTCACCTTTGTAGGGGTTTGGAGTTGCCCCCCCCCCCCCACACACACACACCGAAACCTGGCAACTTTGTCGGGGAATCCTGACACCACCCCTGAAAATGAATATAGATGGATTAAACATTGCAAAACTGTTTGCTTCACTGTCTGGTCCCCCCCCCCCCCCCAACCAAAAAAAATAAAAAAAAAAATGGTTATTTTTAATGGAAATGGAACAATGCTTGCCTGCATGTTTCAGAAAAAATCAGCCTAGATATTAAGTATTCTCCCACTGTGTGTATAGAATTCCTGTGAGACACAGGTCAGAAGTCAGATTAAATATATATTGAATGTAATTTGCAGGAATGTAATACTAATCTGTACTCAAAGCCGTGTTTTCTTGTCATTTCAGTTCTTTGCTCTGGAAGTTTTAGATGAAGATAAGAAACCATTTAATATCAGTACCATTTACCATACACTGAAGAAAATTGTGGATGCATCACATATTCCAGGGGTACCCATTGGGTTGATGACAACAGAACATAGAAATACCTGGGGAAGGATTTACAAAACAATGAAAAAAGGTGAGCTATTGGAAGAGTGTTATGAGAATTGATATTCAGCTTCAACTACCCAAAGGACCACTTACCACCCATGGGAAATTTTGCTGCCCACCCACCATATCACTTCATGGCAAATATAGCATTTGGCATGCCACCATTATCTTTTGGGCACCATATTGTGGTCCGAGGATTAAATGGCTGGGAACACTGCTGTAAAAGATTCTACACTTTGGTGGCTTAGCTAGATATTTTTTGTCGGGGGGGGGGGGGAGGGGGGAAAAAGCATAAAATTTCCTACAGATTTTATCTTGAAGTAACGATGTACTATCTAAGCGTAGTTCCACCATCATCTGGCGTGTAGAGCGCAGAAATCATTAGTTTAAAATATCTCCAAGGTTGCCTTAAATGACACTTCCAGGCTTTGTCAGTAACCATTTCGATGGGTAATTCTGCTTAAAAACATAAGGAGTGTTGTAAGTAAACCCCTAAGAATATAATTTTAGCTAATTTCCGTTGTAAGAATTTTTAAGTAAGGTGGTAAAAATTTCCAACAGAGACTAGAAATTTCTGACAGAGGCCTTCAGAGGCTTTCAGAGGCCTTCAGAGGCTTTCCAAAGTGTCTGTACACTTCCCGCCCCCTTCTAGCTACGCCACTGCTACACTTGGCACAGTAAGAAGTCTTGAAAGGAAAATGGGAGTTACACCTTAAATTAGCATATCCAGTATCCTTCTTCACATATGATTCTTTTAATAATGTGACAATATTTTTGTGACTGATGAATTGTCAAAATTTCATGAAAAATTTATCTCGTTTTTCTGTCAGTAGGTAATATTTATGTTCGAAAACATCATAAGAGGTTCTTCTGTTTTGGAAATTAAATGAGATTTGAAACATTTAGCTTAAGTTTCAAAATTATGTCTGGGTCAACTGCTTGTGCTTTTTAAAGGGAACTGTAACATGTCTTATTGTCCGCAGAAAATGTAGACAAACTTATTGACTGAAAGTTGATTAAAGGACAACTGCCATTGCCCACCTCATCTCCCCCTGTTATTGTACTTCATGTATGACTATTTTCAATCATGTGGCAATCCTTTTGTTACTGAATGGTTTAATTTGTGCACAGTAAATGTTTGGTTTGCCTGTGATGGGCATTATTTATGTTAAGAATCATCATAAAAGATATTTGTTAGGTAAATTAGAAGAGGTTTGTTGGTTTTAGCTGATCTTTCAAAGCACAGTTGGGGTGAATGCTTATTCCCTTTAAACTCCTCAAAAAAATTTGGTCGTGCATAAACTTGTAAAGTAGTACACTAGATGTTCACTCACTTGTTTCATGTGTATTGTAGGATATGAATCGTAAAGAGAATTAAAGAAGGCATCTGAAGGGAAATCAGAATGAATGTACTGGCTTAATTTATTAATGATCGCTTAGAGTGAGGTTGGGGCAATTACATGCTCCTTTCAAGAATGGTTTTCAAAAAATGTGGCTTTTCATGAGATAGAAGCTTCCTTTCAAACAGAAAGCAAAGACTGAAATGTCATCTGCTTATAGGTGGAAATCTTGGTTCATACTCAGAAAATTTCGACTTCAAGCACACACATAGCAACATAAATATGTGGCACATAGTTCTCAAACAGTTGATGATGGCTATACTTGAATTGCCTGAAATTTTAAATTTTAAAATTTACCATTATTTTTGTCAGAAATATCTTCTTTGTTTGGCAGTTTACTGAGTTTTGGAACAACTTATTTATGGGGAAAGAGCAGTGGTCTCAAACAAATTTGAAAACAGCTAAAGTTTACAAAATTTTCTGATATTTTCTTCACAAATATCTTACATGATTATCCATACAAAATAAATTCATATTAAAAGTAAAGTAAGTGGTTATTCTGCATGAATTGAAAATCACAGTAACAAGAACATCATCATATGACTTATACACAGCCATTCATGAATTAGGATACCAGGAAGCACTAATTTAAATTGGGATGACTGCAGTGTCCCTTTAAAACTCTTGAAATTTTAGTGTATTTATGGAATGTTTATGTTTTGTTCGTAGATGCAGCAAACTACCATGCATTTGACAAAATCAACAGAAGTTTATTTATGGTTTGTTTGGATCGGTCCAGTCATGCTCCGGGGCACTCCTTTTACGACAATCTTGCCAGAGAAGCTTTGTATGGTGGGGGTAGCAGATCAAACAGTGGCAATCGCTGGTTTGATAAAACTCTTCAGGTAGGGGTTTTTGTAGTGTTGCATGATGGGAATTGTAATGTTTCATTTCTTGAAGGTGTCAAGGGCATCTGTTGAGGAACCAGGGGCAGTGATTCCTTTATGGGATTGCAGAAAATTTTCTGGAAGGAAGGGGGGGGGGGAGGAGGGGGCTGTTGGAGGATGTCTGAACTGCAGAAAATGCAAGGCTGTAAGATGCCAGGTTTGGGGCAGGTGTCTATAATATGATCGATCCTCCATGCTGGGTGCTGCCATTTGTAAAGTTTCTGGACTATAGGTCAAGAATGAGGGTATTTTGAAATAAGTTTTAAAGCAAACTTGTGTGTATGATATCATCATTTTGAACTTTAAAATGAATCTTTTTGAATTTAATAAGCTTATATGCTGAGAAGGTTACTTCGTAGTGGTGCAGTCGTTAAAACTGTCATACTTCAGGGTCACACCTTATGGAGGGGATGAATCCACTGTAGCCATTTTATTTTGCCATCACCCACAGCCTATTTTCCTCTCTGCACCCCCATGAAGAAAAGTTACAATTCCTGTATTCTTCTAACGTAAAAAGTTGGTTATTCTGTTAATCTCTGGTTTCGTGAGAAGGATTAAATGTGTGGTTGTCAATCTACAACATGCCTAATGTTATTGTTTCTGTCATTTTAAGAGAGTTAATAGTGGTTGTGGAAAGGATTTAAGCAAGTTGAACTGATAATGGTTGGGGATACCAGTATAGATTTAATCATCTATAATTGTTCTTATTAATCCCGTTTTCCTATTATTATCTGTAGTTTTTGGTAAGACGAGATGGTGGTATTGGTCTAACATATGAACATTCATCAGCAGAAGGTCCTCCAATCATCACCTTGGTAGATCACACACTCAAATTTACGTAAGTGGAAACTTGGATCAACCAATACTCAAAAGAATTCACAAATATCATTGTGTTAGTATTTTTGGTAGAGAGTGGCACTTTCTGATTCTTGATAGAAATTTTTTCTCCTAGGAGGAAAGTACATCCTTAAGTTGATATCTGTACAGGTTCCAGAATTCGTAAATATTATTGTTTTAGTGTTTTTGGTAGAGTGTGGCACTTTCTAATTCTTTATAGATTTTTTTTCTCCTAAGAGGAAAGTGTATCCTTAAGTTAATATCTGTATAGGTTGTAGGGTAAAGAGTGGGGTGAAATAATTCAATATTTAACAAAGAATGAATTAAAACTGAGGTTACAGATGTAAGTAAAACCCAGAAGAAAAGCCTGACTAACATGTTCTTTTGTGCATAAAGGTTTGTGTATAAGTCAGGTCTGAACTTTGGTATTGATGTGTTAAATGTGTCTGTAATGTGTAAGTGAACAAGTGGATAAAAGTGGAGGCATTTCAAGGAATGAAACTTGACATCCGGGACGTTGTAGATTTGATCTCTGGCCTGGTCAAAGTAAGATGAGTTATTTATGTGAGAGCAATCTACAGTTTCGCCTCAGAGCTGGCCTTTGGAAAGAAACCAGATTTGCTCTAAATTGTTGAGTCTGTTTGCCACCCTATGTGAAGTTGTAATTCATAAGCCATAGGCTTCTGCAACATAAGTGGTGGCTTAGTGTTGTAAAACAATTGCCTCTCAAGGCCTGAATTATTATTAGTATTATTACTGGCATTTGGCCGAGGGCTTAAAGGGCAAGTGCAGTCAGCTAATTGTGTATTTGCATATGTGCTCAACCATGAATGGTTCTCTTTAGTCATGTCACTTTTGGTTGACATTGCTATACTACCACAATCACATAATCTTTTTGTGATACTGTATGCATAGCTGTGTATTTAAGCATCATGAAAAATACTTACCAGGGGAAAAAGGGACATTTGATAGGGTCAATGTTAGGTCTCCCTGACTGCCTTTACCATATAAGACCAGATATGTTGAAAACTTGTTTTCCTTTTAGGGTTGTGTATCACAAGTGATTGCTCCATTGCCTTAACTAATTTGGTCTTTTTTGTAGTTTCTGGGTCCTTGAAGAGTTTTTCACAAACTACAAGCTTACCCCTTATGAGACAGATCCCAAATATAGGCCTTTCATGGTATTTTTAACTTCATGTACCATAACAATGGCACTTTTTGTAAAATCCATCTTTCAGAGGGAAGTATAATAAAAAAAAAATACTTTTAGTTTCTTTCATATCTCCATTATGAGTACCTCAATTCATAAGAATGGATTTGTATTCATACATTTTGAAAGTATGAATGTATTGGTGCAGAAATGACAGTTTTACTCATACTCATGAAAAAGATGTGTACTTGCACTTACCAACCAAATGCACTACACTTGTAGTTATATACATGACATTGTACTCACACCACCAGTCTGTGTCCTAGTACTCACAGAAGCTGTGTACTCATACTCACAGAAGCTGTGTACTCATACCCACAACCAGAGTTACTGTACTTCACTTATATCGTGAACATTACTACTCACACTGCAAGTGTGTGTCCTAGTACTCATAAAAAGAGTGTACTCAAAACCAGAGACAGCACACTTGTACTCATACTCATGACAGTGAACACACACTACAAGTTTGTGTACCAGTACTCAAAGAAAAGTGTGTACTCATGTTCACAGAGTACTCACACTCACGAACAGATATCCTGCACTTGTACAACTCATACTCATGACAGTGAACTCACACTAAAACTTTGTGTACCAGTACACCTAGAAAACTGTGTACTCATACTCACAACCAGATATACTTCACTTTTACTCATAGTAATGACACTGTACGCTCACAACAAACTTTCCATGTGGGACTTACTTTTGGTTTTTGTTTAATTTTCAGTGACAATGTGGTTGAAACCATTGACAAACCTACAAGCGATGAAGTTGCAGAGTTTGAGAAGTTAGAATTTAACATTGATTCCACTGTACTGGATTGTATAGAAGAAGCAAAGTACCTTCTAGATAGGTGAGTGGTAGGCAAAGGGGTGAAGGAGGGGGACAGTGATGTGATATTTGGCACATGAACCTTGGTTTGGTTTAGTGCTTACATTGACTTTCTGGGGATGTAATATTTTCAAAATAATAAACATGCCTGTTTTCTTAGTTTTAGTAGGAGCTACGATTTCAGTATGGTAGTGGAAGGTTGTTGGACTGGTCAGATTGTGAACTGTGGGAGGGGGTGTAAAACCCTCAATTTGTTTAATCCTTTCACCCTCCCCCCCCCCCCCCCCAATCAATAAATCTGTACTACAACTTGCACAGCATGCAAGTGCTTTTCCAAATGTTCATGTTATGCCTCCCCATATCTCTGCAACTGGCTATAGATTCCACCTCTTGAAACCTGTTAAAGGTGATGCACCACCCCACCAACCCTGAACAGCTGGCTGTAGATTTCTCTTCCTGAAACTTGTAGCAATGAATCAATGCATCACCACCACCCTCCTCATCCCAACTTGAAAAGAAGTGGAGGTTTGATGGGTTGCTAAACAATCTATCCCTGTACTTAAAGACTCTTAAGTTTATTCTCCCATGCTCTTTTATATGTTTTTCCCCAGATTTTCCTTACACTCGCCTGTTTCTCTTCTCCTTCCTTTCAAAAACCTTCCTTTCAAAATATTTTGCAGTTTTTAAAAGAAGTTATGCATTTTGTTTTATCAGTGCACATTTATTGTCTCACCTTTCATAAGTTTCTTCTTTACATTTTGTCCTCAGCCAAGGTGAAGAACTCCAGATTTCAATTGCCCCTTTCAAGGATTATGGCAAAAACTTTGTAAAGTCTCAATCCATGAGTCCTGATTCCTTCATTCAAATGGCTTTCCAGCTAACTTTCTATAAGTAAGTCTACATTAGAGTCATAACAGTATTGTAGCTTTCTAATAATTTAGGCACCTCATCTAAACCTCAGGCCTCAGCTGACCTGCAGCCCGTCCAGCAACACTGTAGCCATTCTTTGTTGCTACACACATTACAAGAGCAAAATCAATGTTATACTGTTGCTGTAATATGTGCTGAAACAAAGCATGACTGCAGCCGCTGCAGCTGCTGCAGCTGGGCTAGTTTGACATGGTGCCTTTTGTGTAACTCAGGGTTGCCAGACTTCCGGCAATAGCCGGAATTCCGGCTTTCGTCCGACTTTCAGTATGGCTCCGGCTCACACATTGCTTCCGTCCCTGATTGGAAGTAAAGCCGAAGCCAATTGCCGGCCCAGGCGGGACTTTCCCCAATGTAAAAATACAGAACAGATGTTCATACTATTGTATTTTGCAAGCCCTACGATGTTTGTACATACGTATAATATAAGTAAGAAAAGCGACTGGTCAAATAAGGCTAGATTAGCAGTTGCCTAGCTAAGTGTGTGTCGTAACGGCGCTGCACTGTACTGTATTTACGCACAAGTTTAGTGTTTTGCCCATTCAAGGTGCATAGGTGTTGCACAGTGCACAGGCTAGGGCAATGTTCGTTAGTGCAAACAAACGGCAGCCTAACAGGGCTGTGCTGTGTGCCAGCGCTAGCGCGATGACAAATTGTCGTTAGCGATTTTAAAGTTGTTACTATACTACATGCTCAGATGCTGACATGTACGTTACACAAGACTAGTAGTGCGATCGTAATCATTCGAATGGAAGTGGAAAGAAAGTAATTGACGTAGGAGTCAAGAATAGTTTACAGTAGATTTAGGACTTATTAGAAGTGACTGGAAAACGAAGATTACCTGGGAGTTTATCTCTCTGAATATGTATTGAAAATAGATGTCACAGGAATAGCATAGGCCTAGCGTTAGGCCTGACGTTAATCCTAACAATTAACGGTAATAGAAACTGACGAAAAATAGCAAGTATTAGGTAGGAGCTAAATTTGACTCTTCCTACTCCATGATGTGTTCATACAGTATTTGTATATTTGTTTGTCTGTGTTGGTCCTTTCATCCTTTTGAAACTTCCTCCATAGCTTTAGGCCTAGGGCATAGGCTAGGCTTCGGCCTAGGCTACAGCCTAACTTATTACTAACCCATCAGTTGAATCCAAGGATAGAACCCCTTATTTGTTCACCTTAGAAAACTCCAAAATGTTCCAGGGATTTCCTTAAAAGTTCGCACAACAGTTTCACAAAATTGCATCTGAGGACCCTCAAATATTTAAAATTTTTCCAAAGGGGACTCCCCGTAGACCCCTCCCCCAGGCCAGCAGTCGATAAACTTTTTCAGGCCCTGGAGGCAATCCCTGCTGGCAACCCTGGTAACTTATTTCTGTTAAATTTAAGCTGGCCAAAAGTCGGCATTCAAACACATCTGAAAATTTGTTTCCAAGTTGTAAATATTCTGGTGTTAGTTTTGGACAAAAATGTTGTTAAGGTGGGTTGTTTATACAGGAGATTTATGGGATACCCATCTTGACTGATCTAGTAAAGTGTACTGTAAGACTAGAATCATTTATAAATTCAAAAGTTGAAAAATAGATTGCATTCATCACTTCTTATGTTTCATTGGTAAGATTAAAAATGTTGAAATTTGATGTCATGGATTGCATAGTAATTTGTGATGCACTCTGTGGAACTCACATTGCCTGCTTTTGTTTAATTTTGAAATAATTACAGTTTTTTTTTTTTTTTTGGCAGCATGTTGCAATGAGAAGAATCATTACAATAAGCCGACACTCAATAACAATAAGACAGTGATCACGTATTGGCACAAGGTGGTATTGTCTTTACGAAAATTCAAGTATGCAGTTTTAGTAGTACAGGAGTGACATCATAAATGATTGCGCAATAGACCATTTTAAATTTAGTGAATAAACCTCAACATATTATGTATCAGCTCACAAATCTCCTGTGGAGATGGCAGTTGGATTATAAGCTTGTAACATTTATTTTTGAAATTTTAAACTTTTGTAATCTTTAAAATTAAACCAAATTTTAATTTGAGCTACCATTTTCAGTTGGGAGCCAGAAACATGAGGTGAAATTTATAAATTTATTTTAAATTTATCTTGGGGGCACCTACATTTGTTACCATGTAGCGTCATCATGTAATTGCTCTTTTAATGTCTGTGTATCCCTTCTGTCCTCATTAATATTTTGAAATCTTTTTCCATCTTAAGATTGCACGGTGAACCAACAGCCACGTATGAGAGTGGGTCTCTCCGTAAATTCCAGTACGGCAGAACAGAAACTATCCGATCTTTGTCAACAGATTCTCAGATCTTTGTTAAAGCTATGTTGAACCCTAGCAGTCAGGTATGGTGACTTCTTATCTAGAATGTCAGTTATCGTAAAGCAAAATATTGTGTTTTTGGTACAAAAATTTTTGTAGCTTTAAAAATGTGATTTGTATTTACAGAATGATTGGGAATTCAGTGTATAGTAGCCTAGTTACTTCATTTTCAAAAAATAAGTTTCTTACAGAAAGAAATTCACTGCTTTGTAGCCAATGAATAATTCCTTCTTCCAAAATTTCAAATTATTGAATATTTATATCTCTTATAGTGCATAATATTTTAGGAATATAAACCTATTGCCTGAGTTAAAGTGGCCCTTAAGTCTAGAATTACAAGAATATATATTTTAGACATTGGAAAATGAATTCCAATCATTCAACTCCCTTTTTCATAGCTCACTCGGTTGCTGAGAAATAAAATGTTGAAATTTATTCACTTGATTTGAAATGGTCGATTGCACAGTAGTTTGTGATATCCTTCTTGTACAACTCACATTACCTGCTTTTGTTTCCTTTTGAAATAAAGATGTTTATATGACCTTGGAACATTTACGGTTCCCTTGCATAGCATGTTGTATGGAGAGGGCTTATATAGCCAAGTCACCCTATGACATTTAGACAGTGATCACATTTTGGCACAAGGTGTAGTGGCTTTTGGAAAAAAAACAAAGGAAAACAAAGGTTGTAATTTGAGTAGTACAAGAGTGACGTCACAAATTATTGTGCAATCTACCATTTTTAATTGAGTGAATAAGCTTCAACATTTTATATCTCAGCTCAGGAATGTCCTGTGAAGATGACAGTTGGACTGTCTGGATGCATTTTTCAAGCTTTGTAACATATATTTTTGAAATTTTAGACTTTAGGTACACTTTAAGAGGTGAGAATGAATGGTTTTATAATAATGTAAAATATTAGTAATATATAAATCATTAGAGGGGGAGTGAAGAATGGGCTTGCCCATCCCCCATCTCTTTTTTTTTTGAAAATTTCGCCGAACATACTATATTTAACAATATTTACGATGTGAAAGTATTTGGTGTGCCTTTCTGAGCATCTGCCCCCACCCCATTTTTCTGCACATAACCAGAATTACATAAAAAGCTTATTTTGAAACATTTTCACATGTTTTTTTACTGCAGCCAAGTGAAAAAGTACATTTGTTGAGGAAAGCTGTGACTGCCCACAAGGCTTACACCAATGAAGCCATTAATGGGGATGGCATTGACAGACACTTGTTGGGTCTTAAACTCATGGCTATTGAGATGGGAGAAAATGTCCCAGAAATATTTATGGACCCCTCTTACACCAAGAGCACCCATTTCAGGTTGTCGACAAGTCAGGTAAGATATGGGAGGATGCAGATGGGAGAGGGGGTGGGGGAGAGGCTGGTGGATGTTGGGGCCAAGGGAGGGAGTAGGATGGAACCCCTGTTGCATTACTTTATGGAAAGATGCTTTCAAGACCTGACATGACATGTAAAGTTAGAATGCTGTAAAGCTATTATCCACTGCACAGGGAAAGGGAAAAGGAGAGTATGTTGTTGTTTGCAATTGTGAAGAGAAATCGGAAATTTGTAATCAACACGTTTGTGATGTAACATTCAAATGTGGCTTCAGCAAGGTGGAACTGTATTGAGCAGAGATCAACCAAGATGTCGTTTAAAATAATGTTAAGTGCGTTGGGCATTTACAATACTCTCTCTTATTAAAACTTGACTGGCAGTAACACTTAACATCATTTTGTATTTACGTTCCCCCAAAAGTATATAAAGAGCAGTATATTAACTTTCTTTGAACTGTTTATGGCAGTTCCTTCAATGTCATGGAGCTATCTGGGGCTTCTGTTAAGTTTTGTCACTCTGATGTTCATTCTAATTCCTGTGGCAGCAGTCTCCGGTTTTTGCATGTAGTGGGAGATAGCATGGGAAGACTTGTCTTTAAGTCTTTGAAACAGGTATGTCAATCCCTTTCAAGATTGAGCCTACAATCACAAAGATTCGTTTCAAGGATTGGAGTATCTAATGGGTTTCCCACCATTGCTAGTTTTAGCATAGTTTGAATTTTGGAAACCATAATGGAAAATTACAGTGTGCTATTTTCTTTAGATCATGGATGTCATCTTAAAATAATCTGAATTATTTTGTAGGGACATTTCTTCAATTATTTTGGTTTTGTGATCTTTCTCTCCTTCAGGTACCAGCTAAGCATGACCTAACCATGTGCTTTGGACCTGTGGTACCAAACGGGTATGGTGTGTGTTACAACCCCCATCCAGACCACATCAACTTTGCCATCACTGCTTTCCACACAAGTCCAGAAACAGACTCGGACAAATTTGCTCAAACTTTGAGAGAAAGTTTGCTGGAAATGAAGGAAGCCTTGGATAATGCACCTCCTCAATCTAGATTATAAACCATTGTAAGAGACAGATTCTACCAGACTGTTGCTGAACTGAGGCAAGTGGGGTGAGGAAGTGGAAGAGATATTATAACTGTAGGTAGAAGGGTTACCCAAAGACAGCTAAGAAAACTGAAATCTCCTCTTTTGTTTCGTGCAGATGGCATAAAGTGTATGCCTTCAGTGTAGCCACCTGAAATTTTTTGTTTCCAAATGTCTATGACAGTCCTCAGTGTGAACACTCTCTTTTATAAGAATTCATGCAAATTATATACCAGCTTTTCCCAGTTTTTTTTTTTTTTTTTATGTATTGACAAATTTTCTCCTGCAGCTTGTAAGTTTATTTATAGTTCTTTTAGTTTTGATAAAATGGAAAGCTGTCCAAACACCCCTCAAAAGAGAGGAAATAGGACAAAAGTGCAAGAAGTGGAAACACTCATGCCAATAAAAGGTCATGTTTAAAATTCATCAAGCTCTTGCTAGTAATTCAGGGCAATCTTTCCATGGAATTTGTGATATAGTATGAAATTTTGAGAACAAAAAAAATGTTTTGAGCAAGGAGACTCCAATTGTGCTTGGGTTATACTCTGCTGTACGTGTTGTGAAAATGTTTGCCATGAAATCTTCCGGAAATGAGATTTTAATCTTATTTCAGTTGCTTTAAAAAATGGAAAGTTTCTGAGATGGGTAAAAATTAGAAAAACTCCTTATTTTCGGCTGGCAGTTATGTCAGAGAAAACCTTATGCAGTGCTATCAATGCAAGTACATTATTAGGCATATGTCTAATTTAATAATAGACTAAAAAGTTGGTTCAACTGACAACAGACCTGTCAGGTAAATTGTTGATAAACGTAATAAAAGATGTAAATTTAAATTAATTTATGAGTGATCTGTGACTTGTATAAGGATAAGTGTCAGAAATGGAGAAGAGGTTAAGGGAAGCTGAGTATATTTACAGTGTTAAGTGCTGGGGGAGGGGAAAGGTGAAGAGCTAACCATAACTAAACAGGGATCTGTCACAAAGTTTCATAACAAATTGTGTTAGTCGTTTGGATTTGCACCCTTTATAGGTATTAAGGTAGGATATTTGGCAAAGAAGCTACCTGGTACAAACTGGATTATACCAGCATTCAGGAGGATGCTAAAGGTGGTACACTAATTATGCATATAGTGCCTAAAGTATTAGACCAGGGGTTTTCAGTTTGGGGTATGCATATCTTGTCAGGGGATATGTGAAACATTCTTGCCAAATATGCATATTTTGTTGCAAAAGGAGTGGGCTGTATTTGATGGGCAAAAACCAATAAATAGGTGACAGGTCTTCATTTCACTGTTAGATGATGCTTTATGTCCTGTGTGCATTACAATGAAGTATAACTCTAAAATTCTCAGCTGATTAAGTATAGACAATATTGTGTAGTGTTATGTTTGGAAAATATTTTTCTTTGCCTAGGGGCACACATCATGGGTCATGACAATTCCAGGGGTGTGTGGATGCAAAGAGAAAACCAGTGTACTAGATACACAACTCAGTTCTGAATGTGAAGCCATGCTGTATGAAATGCATTAAATATGCCAGTTAGGAAACCACACTTTTAGTCTTGGGAGTGTTTATATGGAAACATATGGCAATTAGATGTAACATGGTATCAAACATGGGTAAAAGTCAGTTCTATTTAGTGTATGTTCAACATGCATGGGTTAGGCGCCATGTACCCATGTATTTTCCCTTTGTACACTGCATGTGTATAGAACAGACATTTCCCAGAATTACTTTGTCATATTTTAAAGTGTCATGCAGGCCTCCAGATCAGCTTCATAGTATGTATGGAGCTATAGTATGTATGGAGCTGTGATGTAAGAGTCGTTTATCTTGCATTGCCATTGGTGCTGTATACATCATTGTGGTACACACATGGTATAGCAGCTATCTGAGTGTTATACTTACTTAAGCTGTTTTGGATACTACAGTATTTTACAAGGAGGGAGATTTAATGCAAATAATGTTATAAATAATTGACTGAGGACAAATAGATCCAGGTATTTCTGTGCTACTTTGTCAAAGGGTAGGGTGCATATATGGACTACTTGCCTGTAGCCTATTACATCATTCTCAGTACTGCAAAAAGTACATAAAGCAGGCACACAGGAAGAGGACCCAAACAGTGTTAAGGCGTGATTATGAACTTTTTTTTTTTTTCAAATGGGGGGGGGGGGTGGAGGAAGATAATTTTGCATGGTTATGAAGTCAAATTAATATGAAATATTTTTTGACAATGTGCAATACTGGACCATGTGTTTGTCTTGTATAAAAATTTAAAATTGATCAGTATTCTTGTGTAACCATAGAAACCTCATCACCTTTCTTGTTTCATTAATCTGTTACATTTATGAATATACTTTGAAGGTTGTGCATTAGTAGCAAAGCTTGTTGAAGTGAATCTACTGAAGCCTCAGAGGGCCGTCACAAGAAGAAATGTTTGAGGCAGTAACCTAATGCAGTGAATTCCTTGAAATTTGTGGTTGTTGGTGTATGGTCATACTGTACATAAGAGATCATGAAATGATCAACACCATTCAAAGTTGCATAGGGTCTTTGTTTCCCACAAAGCTATGAAATGCTTGTGCTTCCCTACATAGGACAGGAACAGTTCGCGAGGAGTGCATATCTGCATTGACTGTATAGCACCTTTTTAAATGGCAATAAATCTTACCTCAAAGAGTAAAATTCTCCCAACTAAGTTTATTTCCAGCCCATTCTCCAGTTTGAAAAAGAACACGTTTAATGCTCCTTACAGATGAAGCAACAATAGCCCATACTGAGTTTCAATTGCTTAAGGCCATATCTACACAGGCTGTGTGTAGACTGTCTGGGTACACTACAAAGCGATCTATACAATTCATCAGTGACAGACCAATCAGAAAGGTGCTGTCAATTTTAAAGCAGTCACCAATTGTATTTGGAACTATAGGGCAACACTTAAATATGTTTGCAGGGATGTCACAGGCCCTTTTAGCAGACTGAAAAATTGGCAAATCCTATGTCTGGCATAGTGACAACTTTATCACAACCTCAAACACCTGTTTTGCCTTTTTCAGTATGCTAAAAAATCAACAAAATGGAAATGCTATATTTAAACCTTTTTACATTGGTTTATCAAAAAGTGCTGTTCAGTTGAAAAACTAGTTTCTATCAAAATAGAATAAGAATAGTATTAGTTCAGGCCTTGGTAGCACATATTTTAGGATGCTTTAGTGACCAGAAACAAGGAAGAAACCTGCCAAGACTCTTGAGAAAAATCTTCAAGTCCAACTATCTTTATTGCCAATATTTCTTATAGTATACAAATATTGCCATGATTCAGGGTAAAAAGTAATACTGAATGAAATGTCAGGACAGACTTAATCATACAAAAAAAATCTTTTAATTTTTTTTTTTTTTTTGAAAAATGTAAATAACTCATTAGGTGAAAATTTTCACTGTAAACAGCAGTGGTCTGTTGTTTTCTTTATGTTATATAGACATTGTTTCATTGTAATTCACTGTATATAGAAATATTAAACCTAATCTATGCAAATAAATAAATCTGATGTTACACATAGATGGTGTATCTCATTTCTGCCTTTCCCTTTTCATTTTTCCACTCTTTACATAAATTTCTGCCAGTATTTGATCTAACAGAACTGCAGCTCATGTTATTTTGGCAAAGCAGGTATACAATTAATAAGCCATTATCTGCAAAAGCCCTTGTCCAACCAAATCTTAGAACCAACGTTGCATTTTTAAAAGTGGTCACATTATTAAATAAGACCAATTATTAGCTGAGACCAGACTTTATTACCTGAAACCAGTCTTGGGATGAAATGGAAGAGAAATACTGAGGAGTAGGACCAGTGTTTGCACTCAAAACTGAAATTTTTGGGAGGGGAAATTGACGAAGGGAATTTTTCAATTTTGGAAGGAGATCTGAATCTTTCCCATCTACACAATGACATGATTGAAGGATTATGGCTACCGTAGTTACAAAAATGTGGAACTCATCCACAAAATGTATCTTCTTGCAAAATTAGAAGAATATTACACAAAATATCCAAACTGTGCAGCTTCATACAAAAGATGGGTCAAGTATAGAAAGAAATGCACTTGTTAGCTGTTTGAAATGGTGTCTTCAGTACATTGTACATCTGAATATATGAGATATAATGACACATACCCTTTGATGAAATGAACAATACTTTGCTTTGAACTATAAAGAAGCTCAGGCATACTAAAGATAACATTTATAATGTTTAACTGTATCACCTTAGCCTTGGGGAGCTCTAATATTAATTTTCTGGAAGGTGGGTATCCTTGGCTTTATAGAGTCATGACCATGTATGGGATTGTAAAACTCCAACATAAACCTCATACAACCAAAGTGCCCAGCACAAGCTTGGACTCCACATTAGAATGAATACACAAAAGGCCTACACTGAAGCTTTTTCATTGGGACAGATACCATGAGTTGTCAATGTTTATGAATCATAGCACTTAACGGAAAGGAAAACTTGTAACCAAATACAGAAGAAAGAACCCCCCCCCCCCCCAACCAATACAATCATTTAAAGGAGCATTAAAAGGTGGGAAATTCAAACCCCAAGTTTTTGTGTATGATTTGACTGTAACCTTTTGGAAATGCTCCAGTAGTTACAAATCCAGTGAAAGTGGAGTTGCTATTAGTTTAAACTACCAGCCAAGAGTCTTGACTCTGAAGTAGTTAGGTAACTTGCCCAAGCTTTGTGTCAATTAGGTCAGGGAAGGGTGATCTACAGTCAGCCACATCAAGGAAGGGGCACTACAGTCAGCCACATCAAGGAAGGGGCCATTACAGTCTGGTTGAAATCATTTCTAGAGCTGTACATTCTGATTCACTGGTATCAACACAATCCTTCTCTGGTATACTTTGATCCTTAAGTGAATCCAGGGATGCAGATCTTGCCTTTGAGCTGGGGTTATTACCATTGATGTCAACAGCCTCATCTGCTTGTTTGATACCTTCAGCCAGCTGGTCCTCGTCATCATCATCGAAGGCTTGTTGTCTCTCAATGTGAGCTACTGTCCTTGGTTCAGATTCTTCAGAGACATCACTCTGGGTGGAGAAAAAGTATCAAGTCTTAAAAGGAGAACTTTAAAGTGGGGGGACAGTATAAACTTTGAATGTATACTTAATTTGGCACAAAATGGGACAGTAGCTGCAGAAGGTCATTCTGGGAAAATGCCTCCCCCCCCCCCCCTTCCCTATTTCAATCATGTTTTCACACATAGGCCTAGTATCAATCACAGATTCTCAAAATGGATTCAAGCAGCTACCCAGCAACATACTGTACACCCCTGCCTCTCAAAATCTGAGCAGCTGACGAGTGCAGCCCATATGCAAACTTACGCTGATAACTGAGTGCTACTGAATAAAAGTCCTACTCTAGTTGGGTCCATGGGTAGCAAAGTAATTTTGTTCTACTGTGCATCAATGTGTTTTACAGGTGCATGGGTGCAAATTCCACCCAAGGAATGTGGCTTTTCTCGGGTACTAGAGCTTTCCTCCCACTTGGGAAGACTTGCCATCGAAATAGGTTGCCCAGCTGATGAAGTTGGTTGCATGCTAGACTGAAGCGCCCTCAGATGGACCAGTCAACCAGCCGACTTTGCCTCTGCTTTGTTTTGTTTACAGCATTTACATAAGACTTTGCCAATATGCACCACCACATCATAAATGAATTTTTCTGGCAGTAAGAATTGAGAGCAGCAAGGTAATTTTCTGCAAATGCTGAATTTCATCACATCAGAAAGAGAAAAGTTCTCCAAACTAAGTTCCTTCCAGCCACTCCTCCAACTTAAAATAAAACTAGAATACTGTCTTCAGCACCTCTCAGGCAAAGGTCAAAGGTGTTTGGACTTGCACACACAGGAGAAATAACTGGACCCAGGGGTAAATTTTCATCAAGCTGCACTAGGCAGTTTTTCCTTTACATGAATGCCAGCCCTACTTTAAACATCATATGGCACAGGCAAATCCTTCCTTTTCTTCCACCTTCAGATCCATCCCTAAGGATGGCAATCAGGCCCAACACTCAAAAAAAAGGGGGCAAATGCCCCTTAACCCTACTTATGCCAAAAAAATTATGATGATTTCCTATTTTCATGAAGTCCTATGCATAAGGCTTCACTCTGTCTCAAAGGGCATCGTTCACAGAGGTTACAGCACTTCAGAGATAGTTTTAACCTAAAATATGCTTTCCTAGTACACAAATTTTGACTTTTTTCCCAAAATGGAAAGCATGATGGACTATTAATGATGATAATATTTGCACTTGTGGCAATTTCAATATCTTGGTAATCTTAAAGGGGCTATAGCATCACTCCAAACATTTAGGAATATGATTTTATCTCAAAATATAATTGGTGACTGTTTGATTTGCATAAATTCAAACAGCAGCTTCACTCTGGTTGGTCAATAATGACTTATGCAGTCAGTTTAGAGTTAACAAACTCACACAACATATGACTGTGTGCATGTGGCTTTGGGCAATTCAGTTACTCAGTGCAAGCTACTGTAACTTTGATTGGGAGCTGTCCTAGACAGGTATTTTGTTTAAATTGGAGGAGGGGCTAGCAGTAAACTTAGTAGGGAGAATTTTCATTGTCAGGGGTAAGATTGTACAGCCTTTAATCAAAGGCACAGCACATGTTATCCCTGATAAAATAGAACCTATAGAAAAATCCCTCAGTTCCAATGCACTTTACCCAAATGAGAAGTTCATTGGCCTGGTACGGAGATGCAGTCATGATAAAGTATTTTGCCCCAAGACACAACATAATAACCTGACCAAGAATTGGTTCATAACTCTAGATTAGGCATCCACAGTGGTATAGCTGAAAGGGGCTTACACTATGGAGTTGGGCAATACTTTGAAATTTTCAAACTGGTAACATTTGTTACCCAGAATCGGCATTGTAAGTAGTACCAGCTCTAAACTGTAAGATGATTTACCAATCGACTTGATTGAAAGGAAATTTTACTAATTATTTTGTCATTTACTAAATTAATTGACAGTCTCTACTGCTTTGGAAATCGTAAATGTTAGAATGTTTGTAAGTCAATTGCATAACAATGTGTGATTTTGCCTATTGATAAGGAATTTAATGGAAGTGCAGTAACTTGTTTTCAGTCTCACAGGTGTGCACTTTTCAATCATGACACATTGTCATAAATGCATAATTGTCCATCTTTTTTGCGATTTTTTTTTGAAAAACACGAAAAGCAATACAAAATCAATCAAAACAAATACCACTAATTTTTTCAAGTGCTGGTAATGGTAGTACACTTACATGCCTTGGGCATTTGTATTCCCTGTACTATGAGCACTGGTACTTACATGAATACCAGCTAGTACACCACCCAACCCTAGCTTGCAACCATCCTCCATGTCTCCCCGCCCCCCCCCCCCTCCATCCTTGTCCTTCCCATTGTACACACCCTCAAAATGCAAAAAAGTCAAGATAGAAAAATATACTGCCTCTTTATTCAAAGCCCACCCCATCAAATCCCCATCCATGAAAAATTTTCTGGCTATACCACCACTGCACATCTTTTTAACACCTCCTCCCATCCACAATGCTTCCGGCCCCCTGTTATACTCACAAGAGCAACAGAAAATTCATGCATAAGATCACTTGAGATGGTAGGCCCCTCATATGTCCAGCTGCTTGATCTGCCTTTCCTTTGTTCTCCCTCCTTAGAAGGGGATGGGGAAGGGTCGCCAAAGTTTGGGGGAGAAGTGGTCTGAAAGAAACAAAGATACATCAAAAACAAATTAAGGAGTAAGAGGATTGTTTTGTGACAAACAATGAGATAATATGGATAGTACAAGGTGGATCCACAGATGGAAGGAGGAAGGGGGGGGGGGTAAACAGCCAGTCATTAAAACAAGATGGTTCTACTCTACAAGCATTAAATATTCAATCCAAACTGACCTTTTTGATTTTTTATAAAAAGAAAAAATAAATGTGAAGAAAATTGAATATCTTCTTAAATATTAAAATGCAACATTTATCATGTCATACAGATAATATTTCCATTTCTTTTCCCCTTAATTTTTTCATTTATTTGTTTTACTTTTTATTTCATTTTTTTTTGTTGGGGGGGGGGGCATATTTTTCAATGCAAATTCCCATTCCCACCTGGAGGGAAAGAATGCAGAACCAGTCATTTCCTTCAAATGGCTGAAGCTGCCAACCTGCTACTCCCACCAGCAAGTTTTTTAGTCATAGTAGCATCTTAAGATTTTCCATCCCGAAGGAATTTATTTTGGCTGCAATTGTTAACTTTGTATATATTGTGTTTGAAGAAATATATCAGCTTATCACAATTTTCATTCTTGAAGCATTTTTCCTGAGTTTGCATCACATTTTCTGAACCTGGCGAATTTAAAATTCACATCACAGGCAAAGAGCCCTGTCCTACTGGTATCTGCCCTACCAACATCAAACCTGTCCCCCCCCTCTCCATTCATATACTGTACTGTCATAAAATGCTCATATTGCTCAATAGGCACATAGGGTTACTCCCAGTTTGAATGGTTAATTTGTGGATCAGACAACTCATTTGCTAAGCACTTTAATTTACCTATTTGAATCGTCTGGGTATTCAGGTAAGAGGTACTTTACAACATGCCAAGGAAGGCACTGGGGGGTGTGCGGAAGTCCAAAAAAGCACCCCCTCCCCCCATATTATCATATAACCTATTCCCCCTCCCCCTTCAATTATTCCACACCAAATTAATAAATCTATGGTTGCAATAACTTAAAAGAACCCTATGATGGTGAGAAAATGTCCCCAACCCCAGATAAAAAATTCAGCCCTCCTAACAAACACTCTGCCAGCTGAGGGGGTAATTGCTTGTGCTCTTAGTAAGATATGGGGGCATGAAATTAAAAAGACTTACTTTTACCCACAAACTGTATATGAGAATCCCCACATAAAGGATTTGTTGAAACTAATTCAATATCTAATCTCATTTTTAAATGAACCTCTTCAAAGATGACAACTTCTGAAATAGCTTATAAGTTACAGAAAAACATCAACATGGAATTTTCCACAGTGGCAACATTTCTTTCCTTAGCCCGAAATTAATCTTTAAGTTAATTATGTTAGAATCCCATTTTGATATTTTTAAAATAGATAAACATTTAATTCCAACCTAAGCCTCTTAAGGTATACCAACATTATACAAATAAATGACAGGAAAGTGGTCTTGTGAAATTGTGCATTTATGATGGCTTTCGATGCAAATTTTGACTTTTCTAAGTTTTTAATGCCTTAAACACTAAAGGGCATCTCTGAAATTTTTACATCACCACATTTTAAACAGTATGTTACTTACAATATACTTGTGTTTGCACATCTCAGGATCACCAAACATTTGGTCCATATCCTTCCCATATTTCTCTGAGTGGTTGATGAGGACAAAACAAATGTACACAGAGCCGACCAGAGATGAAACCAAACCAATGATGGTACTGACCAAACAGATCAAATGAGCTGAAAAATATTTGTACAAACCAAAAGTAGTTTTCATGTTGTAAAAATTAGTCACTGAGATCAGTCAAAATTAATCTTTATATCAGAGAGTGAAATGTACCTTAGTTTAGACCACACAGACCACATGAGCTGAAAAATATTTGAACATACCAAAAGTAGTCATTATGTTGTAAAATTTAGTCACTGGAATTAGTCAAAATTCATCTTTTCATCAGACAGTGAAACATACCTTAGTTTAAACCATACAGACCAAATGAGCTGAAAACACATTAAAAGGAAAAAGCCGTCGCCCCCCCCCCCCCCCCAAACTTATTTCAAAACAACAACTAAATGTTACAAATCTCCTATTTCCCTTTAAGTTCATAATATTTCAGAACATAAATATTGCATATTCAAGGTAAACCAAGTATTTACTTTGAGTGAATTTCACAAATTAGTAAGGAAAATATTGCCACATGATTCCCAAGAGCCATTCATGAGATAAGGTACCCAGGTATACTAATCCAAACTGGGGTGATGGCATTTTCCCTTGAAATGTACACTCCAAAAGTAGTCTGTAATTTGTCAGAGGTAGGCTTTTAGACTAGTCATAACATCATGCAGGCAAATGAACTCTACCATGCAATTTACTTTTATGACGTATAGACTTAAGAGACCATCCATTTTTTCATCCTTTGTCACAAAATCAAAAAGAAAATATAATAGCGTGGCAAAATGGAAGGGAGAGAATATTAGAAAGCCATGTATGTTTTTTTTTTTCAAAATATAATACCACAGGTGATGATCTTTGCCAAAAGTTACTTTTCTTGACAATAACGAACTAAACTTGAGTCAAATATTTCTACCATGAAATATGTAACTGAATTCAAGTTAAATGATCCTTTGATTTTTTACCCCTAATGTTATCAGTTCAAGTCAATGATACAAGTGTTTTAGCACTGAAAGTTTGCATCACTTCTCAAGGAGGGCATAAAGTAGGCAAGGGTGTTGCATTGCAGTTTGCAAACCAATCAACATACTGTAGTAAGGCAGTTTATGAGTCCCAAACAAATTCTAACTTCCTACTCATCTCTGCTTCTCAGAGAAATGACAATATCAAAAGTGACACCACAATGAAGCTTAGGTCAATTTTAAGAGACCTTGTCAGGCCAGACTTTTACTTTGAAAAATTTTTAAAAATATGGCAGTTCTGTCAATTTCTATGTTTAAAATGGTACTCACAGTGGTGTACACAGGAAGGCATCCCCTGATTAAGCCAAGGGGCAGGGGTCCTCTCCCTCCCAAAGACCTGAACTTTTGTGCGCTTCTTACAATCTGTACACACAGGGGATGTTGAGGAAGGACCATGGCCCAACAACGAACATCCCCTCCCGCTCTCCAAACACCTGAAATTTTTATGATTTGTTTATAGGCTGGAGACGTTGCAAGTGGGGTGATGGGGGATAATGGCCCACCCACACCCCAGCCTTCACATCAAGGGTACATGTTGATATCTTACCATAGTAGATATTGTTCGCATCCGTCTCTCCTGAGGTGGTAGGATCCAGGCTTGGACCAAACATATATTTCCACTCAGTGATTTCAAACAAGATGAGATTGATGAAGCACACGATGAGTACCACCACACTTAGTAAAAGAAGAGCTGCATTCTGGGAATTATTAAAAAATAAAGGAAATTTAGATATACAAATAAAATATGTCAGCATTCTGTGTGTAGTTATTGTTTATAATCCCCCCTCTTTTCATCAATTAAGTTCCATGACACTACATGTGGCCCCTAGGGTGGCCATAATCTGGCTTTTAACCAGATTGTCCAGCTTTTGGGCAGTCTGTCCACCATCTGTCACTTGACACTGGATTTTGATTTGTTCTCCTTTTTGGAAGCTTGCAAGGATGCAATACAAAATCATACAAACCACTGATGAAAAAACTAATCATGAATCCATTTCTATCATATATGACTGCATTACCATGTGAAAAATAATATCTGCAGGTATATCTCAAAATATAGGAAGCTCCTCAGTCACATTGGCAGGCCACCATAATATAATCCTGTTGGCCACACAGTCACATTAAGCCTGAGGATGTGTAGCCTAGTGGGTACCTAGGTATTGCAAAAGTTTATCTGTGTGCACAACACAGGTGTGTTGCAGTGACTTGACATGTCCCAAAGTCTGTCATGTCCTCCTTTTTGGGGAAGTGAAAATGGTTCCCTAGTAGCCCCACCATGATTGGGGTGAAGCATACCAAAAATTTTTCCTACAGATACTCTCTAGTCAGCTAGAAGTAACACATCTAGGCAATGGAAAATTCAAATTAAGTTGAAACACCTCAAGTTGATTTAGAGATCTTATGATGAGGATATTGCCTTCCTACAAAAATTTCCTTAAACAGTTACTACCAGTGCATGTCATAAAACTTCACTAGTGAAAAATGTTGTCCTTAATGGACAACATAGTGTAAGTAAAAATTTGTTGTTGTCCTTAATGGACAACAACAACAAGATAGTTATTATGATAACTATGGCTATACTGACAGGCCCAGGCATCCATTTTATATAAAAATTTCAACACAGTATACCCTCTTACTTCCTTTAATGTTTAGTATAACAGTAAGGAGTTTTCTCAGTCTTGAAGCTTTGAATGATATTCCTTGACATACATGGTATTCTGTGAAGAAGGTCTTAGGTTGGTCAAATTCTGTTACGCACAAAAATTCTGTGAGAGTTGCAAAGCTTACAAACTGTTGGAATAATAAACATACACTTTCTTCCCACACTCTAAAGAAATTACCATATACTCCCACACTCTAATTAAAGTGGTATAAGCATGCATGTATAGCCTGGATTTTAAAGGCAATAGGCAGTCGCCCCCGAATTTGCTTTGAAAAATCAGCAAACTCTTGCAAATCTCCTCTTATTGCATTACAAGCACCTCTGAAGACATTTTGAACATAACTATTACAAACAATAGGTAAAGCAAGGAGAAATTCTCCTTGAATTTCACAATTTACTAACAAAAACATTGTCACATGATCAAAATAGGCCATTCATGAACTAGAGTGATGGGGCATACTAACTCTGATTGGGGTGACTGCATTTTCCCTTTAAAGTGTGAGTAAAATTTTGTGAGTGCAACATGGAATAATCTAATGCTCAAATTTTGTAAAGCAGCTTTGAGGTCCCTGTAGCATAACTAATTATAACAGCAATAAGAAATGAAGGTTTTAAAACTGAAAATTTGATACAAGAAATTAATAACCTCAAAGTTGCCTGCTTTGCAAAATTTGAGCAGTTGTTGGTGTAGCAAAATGCAAAGTAAAAAGGATATTATTTTCCCTTTATACCCTTACAAAAACAACTTAGTGTTGATTTGTTCCAAATCCTCAGGTTTTCACATGTGTCATGCCATGGATAATCAAAGGTATTCTGTGTGGAAACCTACCTTTTCCCTCGATATTGACAAAGGTTTATAGCCAGTCACCACACTTTGCTGCAGCTTTTCACACATTTTACATGCAAAAAGTATGGCAATTAAAACCAATGTTTACAAAGAATTCTGAGACCAAACCTGTGGCTTGAAATTGATGGCAGGAAAAAAATGTGTCAGCCTGTGTCAAACCTGTGTTCAGAGGGTGGTTTGCCACCCAAATACACTTGATTTTTTTTTTTTTTTGTTCTTCATTTGTGATCCTGAGAGGTACAGCCTGAGGTCGACACACATTTTTTTGTAAGGGTAAATACAAGTGTATCATCTCTGATCATGAGTATCAAAGAAAGCAACCTGCATAAAACTAATTTGCAATGGAACCTAAATAAGAACTACTCTTTTCAGAATAGCACCTAGTTAACAAAATGCCATATTGAAAGTTTCACATTTATGCAGTCAGTCAATGTGCACACTGTATTAATTTTAAATAAAAGGCAAATCTCCTCACCCCAGACAGTTCCAATTCTCCCAACTAAGTCACTTCTAGCCCCTCCCAAAACTGTCTAGAGCTCCTCTTTGTGCAGACACAAACCTAGTTAATTGCTTAAGGCCATATCCTGGTGAGCATACAAGGCCCTAATGTGTAATTACAACACTCCTTCTGCATGCATACTGTGAAATGTGAGAAACTCTGCATCCTTTGAATTTTCCAACTTTGATGTCAATCAAAGAGCTGTCACCACTTGAGAATTTTGGTAGCCCCAAACCAAAAATGTACTTGAGGCGATGAGTGTCTGTCTTTAATGAAATGTTTATTTAACTGTTTGAAAAAAGGTAAAAATCAGGTAGCACCACAATTACCCCACCTTTTACACACATAAACCAGCAAAAAGAGGAAATGTCCACGGAATAACATCATTAAAGGGATTTGCCAGTGATAAAAACCAATACCTTCAAAAAATGCAGAAAATTTTTCTCATCTAGGAGGTGAAAACCGCATCTCAATAGCTTGTAGCATTTGGAAGATATACATTTCCAAAGAAATCCAATTTTTTTCTCAAGATGAAGTGCATCATGGGAAACTGTGATGTCATCGCTGCACATTAATTTGACAAAGCCTTGAATTTCTTTAGGATATTGACACCCCTGTAGGGAATATTTATCAACTTTGTTTACTGTGCCCTAAATATATTGTAGATTAATGCTAAATCTACATGGAAAGATATTCAAACATTCCAGCAGTATCAAATTTCAAGGACAACAGGACATTCAATTATAAAAAAAACAAAAGAAATCTGAGGCAATGTGCCCACTTTACATAAAATTCTGTGACCTTGATGAGAAGTGGAGGTATTTTTGGACAAAAATAAGCAGTCTTTAACGTTAGATATCTCTAGTTAGGAAAAGAGTATTGCTATGGGGTTTAAAGGGCATGAACTGGAATATTTTTGTCTTTCACATAGGATCCTAATGAAAAGCCACTGGAAAATGCCTTTAAAGACAACTTTTCAAACATGGGATAAACTCTTAACAAGTTTTGTGTACACCTTACCTTACGAGCTTCTTGAATTCTTCGACAAATGACAATTGTAAAAGTAACCAGTCCCATGCTGGATACCTGTAAACATAAAAAAATTATGTTAAAAGCAAACTTTTTCAAAATGAGCAAAATTACTCACCCTAGAATGGCCCCAAATTTTCATTACATTTAACCAAAATGCTGGCCATAACGTTTCATGGTTATTTTTATGAATATGTTAATACAGTTCATTTTTGTACCACGTCCCAAGAAATTGAGTAGGAGAAATTTTAGTGTGTCTGCTTATAAAAGCAAAACGACCTTACAAGCCTATAATCTATATATATATATATATATATATATATATATATATATATATATATATATATATATATATATATAAAAAAACCATCTTTCACAAGTGACAGTAATACTTGCTGATATGAGTCTAGTGATGCATGCAACCACACTGTTAAAAAAAATCAAACAGGAATAAAAATGATTGCTGAAAAACCTATGTCACAAACACCTACTTTGGGAAACAATCAATTTCCATGTTGTTATCCAGTTGACTGTTGGAATGTTTCATATTTACATACATTTATACTTAATATTCAACCATGCAACAGCCCTAAGCCAATACATGTATGATTTGTACCTGTTTTTCTCTTTTTTTAAAAAAAAAAAAAAAAAATTAAGTCCTATGGGCTAGCTAACTACCAATGTAGGCTAAAAGCTGAAACTACTTCCAAAAGGAGTTTTAACCTCAAAAGGATACAAGACTTAACAAGGGGCTGTAATATAGTCTTGCTACAATGCAAGCAAGAATTGTCCTTAGACGAAGTAAAGCTTCAACAAAGCAACAGTCCTACGGCTATAGCTCATAATTAATATACTGCTGCAATTCTAGCTGGGTGCTGCCTGGCATGCAGCCACAAAATTTTGTAGTACAATCTGTCTTAAACTGTTCATAAAATAATCTTCTGTAATGAAAAGCATTAGAGATATTTAATCTTATTCCAAAGGAAAATCTTTGAACCTGATACTTATCATTCTAGAAACATTAACTAAAATGACAACACTAGTTTGAAATTCCTGTAGGTAATGAACTACACCTAAATCAATTCAAGATTTTTTTGTAAAACCCTCATGATGTGCCTTTATTTGTTACAATTGTTGATAGAATTATACTTTAAAAATGGACACATCTAAAATCACCAAAAATGACATTTTTAAACATAAAAATTGGCAAAAATGAAGGAAAAAATCAGGACAATAAATATGAACACAAACTCGAAGGTAAGCACTCCAAATACACTTTACCAAATACAGTTTTGACCCAATGTGAACAATGAACAAGGCTAAAACAAAAGGACAAAGAAACATAGCATTTGACCACTAATTAGTAGAACATTTAAACCATACAATGCAGAAATAAAAAAAACACACTGAAATTTGAAAAGACATTTATCTTGCCACTCTTCTCAATAAATTTATATGGCCCACTTTTTGAAATAGTTAATCTCATGCACCTTATAAAAACTATAAACTTATAAAAACTATTAATACAGTTCTGATGCCATCGAAGGCACAACTAAAGAGGCAGGTTTCCCACAAGCTCTGGAAATGTTCCTGAGAGCCTGTCAACTAAACTAATAAGGGCAAATCATCTAACTAGGGGCCTTGGACAACAAGGGCATGCTCACCAAACATGGACTATTATCTGGGCAAAAGCAGATTGAGAGTGGTCTCAGATCTTGATGCAGATCTGGTTTTCTGACAGCAGAGCATTTGGTAAAATGGTGCCATGTTGTGTAAGGCTTTATAAAACATACTCCTATAAGACTGTCATTCAAGTACAAATAAGACAGCTATTTGCAATACTTACTATTATTCCTGTCCAAATAATAGATCCTGTCTTGAAGATGACTGGGAGTTTTATCATGGTTACAATACCAGTCATTGCCATGGCAACCCCAGACACCACATAGAGTGTTGCAAAGATCAGACAGCCCCTCACAGCCCTGTGACGTCCATTGCAGGCCACCATGGTTATGAGATGAGTGCAATTAAGTGACAGTGTAACTCTGCAAAGTGAAATAGAGTTTGAAATAATACAAATAATTTGCAAGCTAAAGAGCATTGACAAAGCTTTGCAAAGAATTGACAACCATTGAGCAAAGATGATAGAGCTCCTGAACATTTACCAGGGGTGGATAGCACTGCAACCTGACTCATACAGTTTCTATACAATTTACAAACATTTTTGAGGCCTTCACTTTCTTTTACCATTTGGGAATCTGACATCTTGCGACATTATACTACAAAGGCCTAAATCCCCTCCCCCCTCCCATGATGACACACACTATACCTCAGAGTCCCATTATTTTTTTTACACACTACCCAGTATGGCCTTCCTGCCTCAACTGACATTTTACAAATAATTTAAGTTCCTTACAGCAGGCATACAATTTTGACTCATTTTATTGCAGATCACAATTTAACCTCATTCAGTACTGAGTTAAATCCCACAGTCTCTTACCCTAAAATGCAGAATAATATTTTGTCCTACAAACCTGACCTCTTTTACTTAGGAAAGTACTACATGCCAGCCAAGCAGGCTTCTTTCCTACAATACCTAATGAACCAATTCAGTTACATATTAAGAGGCAGATGGGTTATACTTTACTAGTTATAATACATTTAAACTACTAAATATGACTTTATTAACTGCAAAATGTGAGTAAAAAGCTGAGACAGGAGACTGTTCCCCTTAGCCTACCATGGATAGGCCACATACAAAAAGATGCAGCTGTAACTTACCTAGACTGTCTCCTCCTTCCCTTCCAAGTGGGCTCTGGTGAATTTCTCAAACAGGATTATCAGTCCATCAATACAGGAGAATGTGGCACAAGTGTGCAGCTGTTGAACTCATTAACATACTAATTTAAATATCAATGCCACTAAAATGTGTCTATTACAGCCAAATCTTATGTAATCAGAGAAAGTTTAGATAGATATTCATGGTTATTCTGACCTACAACTGGACACTGAACTTTTTAAGGTTGTTTACTGCTTGGAAGTTTTAGCCAAAAGAATACACATGGATTACTTTGAAGGCATCACTGAATATTCAACATCATGAAAATATATGCAAATTTTGTTATTTATTTCAAACAATTTATATTTGAGACCAATCCTCTATCTACGTTTGAAAAAGAATAAAATTTCAAAACCAGATTTTGGAAAAAGGTTAAAAATAAAGCTAGTGGTTTATATGAAATAATAACCAGTTGTAACACCAAAATATGCAAATAGTTCCAATCAAATCCATAGCTTTCACACTTCCAAACACACACAGTTATTCACAATTAAAATAAACACTCTGGAAAAAATAATCTTTGCCATAATTTTCAGTTATTCTCATTTATTTGAAAAGCACATACATTCATATGAAATACTAAATATTAGATTAATGATTATTAAGCATATTTCAACATCTTTACATACAAATGTGTACTTTCTTCAAATTCATGTGTATAAACAAAGGAGAAAATTAAATTTTTATTTCCTGATCCTAGTTCACTGAATTTCTTCCAGATATTATTGAATTTCTTACTTGGAATATTTAGATATGGGGTTATCACCTGACTACTTTTAACTCTTGTTTGAACATGAATTGAAAAGTTTTGTGACAAAACCATTACAATATGTACTCTTTCAAGCTGTGAACTTCAGTTACTTTTCTAAAGTTCTAACAACAGAAGCCAAAGGGCGATAACAAAAGTAAAAACTCCCAAAAAAGTAAGAGCTGCCCAGATGGTTCCCCAGAGGGGGCACCAAACTAATGGCCACCAACCACTAAACCTTTAGACATCATGGATCCATCATACATGGTCGACTTCTAGGCTGACTGAAAAGAGCAGATACTACAAATGACCTTAGGCAGATGGCCTAGAAGCTATGATTTCCAGCTAAGAAGGGCAGTTATTTGTATCTCTAAAGAATCACAAAAAGGAGTGGAAGCCTATGGCTTTTTAATTATTACTTGATGTTGAGAGAATTTTTAATTTTTAAACCAACTTCAAAGTTTTGACAAACTTTGGCATTTCAAATACTGTGTTTGGCTACTGGAAACTATTTCAAGACAATCAAGGAAGAGAAATGTCAAATCACAAAACCAAATGTCAAAACTTTCTCTCCAAAAAGATTTGTTTTCTTGGAAAGAAAGTGACTTAAATCTTCCCCTGTATGAAAAGTAAGAACTCAGCTGCATTTAAGTGGAAGACACTCCTTCATGCATATTCATGAGCAAGCAAACTAAAAGCAGACAATTTTGAAACATATTGATTGCATGTAAACAGGTTTTACTAATGGTTCTGATTCAGGAAAGGTCAAAGATCGACTAGGGTCAAAGGTCAAGGTGTAACTCTTAAATATGTATGTTGTATATATGTTGGGTATCTAAACACAATAACTTTGTAACAAAAATACTGTTTAATACTCCAAAAACATTATTGATCTCAGACAAAAGAATAAACTGCCTTGTGTCTATCAATATAAAGGTGAAATGCATGATGGGAGACTTGTAAACTTCAGTGTAGCAGTACATTTCCATGAATAATAAAACAAGAAAGATACTTGACATTAATCATACTTTTCATGCAGCTCCTATGATAAAAGTTAAATGAATGTATATTTTCAAACCAATATTTAAACCTTGACTTATGGAATGTTTTCACAAATAACGAGCATATAAACACATTAAAATGACTATTTGCATATTCTTATCATATGTAACTTATATCACACAACCATGAATATTCTTTATTAAGAGGTAAGAATCTGTTTTACTTGGCTATTACTGCATTTCAAAGTGTCAACTAAAATTTCCAATATTACTTATTCAATTTAAAAAACTAAAAACAAAGGGTTGCTACCAAAAAAAATTTAGACATCAAGAATTTTGTTTATCAAGATTTCTTCAAGTATGAAAATTTTTGTAAAGAGTCATTCCAACTTATCCAGTTTAAGACCAAAGGAGGCCCCTTGAACTCAACCCCCCCCCCCCCTCCTCCAAAGGAAAAACCATTAGAAAGGGTTCCTTAATGCAGGGATGTGAATGGATTTTCTGGGTGCCAAACATATTGATCATTATGCTGGGAGAGGACCCTGAGGCTGTCTGCTTTCTGCATGTATATTAAACTTTGAACCTTTTACCTGGAATATACAGAGGTCTGCCTATGCCAAACTGACATACAATGCTGGACAGTATTCATGTTTTCACTAGTGCTGGGCAGAGGGTTTTAGGGTAGGGAAGAGGGGGGAAGGGCACCCACTGCTGCCCAGTGTTCACACATCCCTGTTAATACCCTGTGCATAACAGAATCAAGCCAAGAGAGACTAGGAGAGCTATTTTTATGTGTATTTTTAACTTTCAACTTAGGAAAACCATGTTCTATTTTTTCCAACTTCATTTGGCAAGTAAATCTCTAAGTCTCTGAGTTTAAAGCTTGAGATAAGAATGTCTTATACAAAGGAAAAATAAAAAAGTATTGGTTTTCACATATATCAGAATTGTGAGATTTTTATTTTGCTATATGAACCCAGCTTTAGACACATTCCCAACCCTCCTCATTTGAAAGGCACCCTATATGGCCCTCTCAAGTTCAGACCAATTTTTTCCCAAGTTAAAATTTCTTGGCGGTCATCTTACAAGGGACAAAGGTGTAAATATGACGGACAGTTGCCACTATACTGCTGATAAAATTACTACAATAATTTTAATTATTGTTAATATCATTTTAATTTGGAACCTATTTAAAAGCTCTTATTGTAGATATGTTGCTATTGATATACAAATCTGACTAAATTGGGAATCATGCATTTAATGGTTACTATGAATCAGAAGTTAAAAATTGTAAAGATTGTATATTGTCAAACAATAAAACATTTATAGGTATTTTCTAGATGAGTTAACAATGGATTAATTAAACATGATTTTAATATGACCTTAAACTTGAGAAAAGAAAATATTTAAGCATTACTTACAACATCCCTTTATTTTAGTTGTCATTCATACTCAACTTCCAGGAAACTTGACTTAAAGTTTACTCCTCAACAAAGAGAAAATTGATTGTCACACATTATAACCAAGAGCAGCCATCTTAATGGGAAAAGGGGGAGGGGGCAGGGTCCCCCATTAAGTTGGCTGAAGGGAACAGAATACTTTTGCCTCCCCTCCCCCAATTTGTGGTGAACAACAGTAATATTTTGCAATATTACATTCCATTCACCATGGTAAAAGCATTTTCTGGGACAATTTTCATGCCTTTCATACCACCCTCATTCCAAATGTCCAATACTACCATTGCCCTTAGTTATAATCAATGATATCGTGTTACCATGGTTACACTGAACCCATTACCTAAATTATACTGCGATTCAAAGAGAATTCTGGTCTCTTGGTCTACTTTTTCTCCTGATTATTACGAACTATTGCATTGTTTGCAAACATGGGCGTCCGCAGGCATGGTCAAGGGGGGGCACTTGCCCCCTGGAAAATCAAAATTTGAAAAAACGTGTAAAAATAAAGAAAAAAACCGAACAAAACGTGTTTTCTCTGTTTATATGTGGTAAATAGGCTTTAAAAATGGCATTTCCAGCGATCTGGGAGGCATTTTGGGCGAAATTTTCTTGCGCTTCGCGCAAACTCATGGTGTCGCGGACCTTTTGCCCACCCCTAGAAATTTTTGCCCCCCCTGAATTTTTTTCTGCGGACGCCCATGTTTGCAAATTACACCATTCGTCAATCCTTAGCCTGCCAACATATTCCACATTTGTCAAAGTTCCTTACTTACAGTACTGGCCAAGAATTTCTTGTTTTCCTCATTATATCCCTACATACAATTCTTCTCCCACAATCCTTTGAAGACTGTCATTTTCAAGACATCCTGTTCCCCATTGGTCCTAGCTTTCTTTGTCTATTCCTAGTGAAAGAAATAATAGTAGAAAAATAAAAAATAAAAGGATGCAGACTGAAAACATACATGACCGTAAACATTTCACTGACCAATGACCAGCATCTGAAAAGACAGTAGTGGAGTGGAAGAAAAACCTTCAAACTAACGAGGGTTGGGGAAGGGGGTAAGTATACACTGACGAAAATCACCACAGTAATTCTTATCACAGAATAACATAGTTAACAGACAAGGCCTAGTCTTTTTGCAAGAATTCGAACAAGCCACTGAATATGGTGAACTTTGAAGCAAAGAAAACTTGAATGGAACAAAAGCGCCAATGTAATTTTGGGAGTTCTTTTTGTTGTTTACAAGGCAAATTTGAATCAGCCTCCATGTTTTTCACATGCTGGTATTTAAGTGATGCACTTTGCACTTAACGATCAACTATCAATAAATAAAAATAGCATCAGAGATCCTTAAGCATCAACCAAATGAGATATAATGGGATGATCTTTAATTTAAAATAGCTTCCAAAAATGAAAATGTATTTCAGACACTGCCAATGACACAAATTCACATGAAGTCAAAAACACACCAAATGTCAGATAATTCAGTATGGCCACGGTTTAGATTCTAGTTGAACCCAGTTAAACTGGGTTCAACTGGATCCAGTTGAAATCCAGTTAGAACCCAGTTGAAAACCAGTTAAACCCGGTTGATCTAATATGGAATTTGGGCAAATTCAAACCCAGTTGAAAGCTGGTAACTCAGTTAAACCCAGTTGTTTTAATATGGAATTTGGGCAAAACCCACTGGGTTTAACTGGTTCCCAGTTGAACCCAGTTGAATTGGTCAACTGGGTTCAACTGGAATTTAGATGGGGGTGGGGGGATATGTCATAACATACAGACTGTTTCTAAGACCACCTATAATTTCGTAATTACACATGTCAGTTTATTGGCACTTAAGATAAGCTTGCCATGCCTACTCTAATGATATACTGCAGGCTTGACTATGTAACCTATTGAACAGACCAACTGGCCAAAATGACCAGCTGACCTGATCAACAGACTAGGGCAGACTTCCTGGACCACAGAGACACACTAGAAGAGTGATGAATAGTCTGTTTCTTTCATGACTTATAATTTTTATAACTGATAACATGTAACTTTACATACATATACTCATCATAAGCTTGCTAAATGGATATAGCACAATCTCTCTTAAAGGCATTTTCCAGTGGCTTTTCACAAGGGTGTCATGTGAAAGAGAAAAAAATTGCAATTCATACCCTCTAAACCCTGTAGCAATACTCTTTTCCTAACTCAAGATATCTAATATTAAAGACTACTTATTTTTGTCAAAAAATACCTCCAGTTCTCATCAAGGTCACAGACTGTTATGTAAAGTGGGCACATTGCCTCAGATTTCTTTTGTTTTCCTTTATAACTGAATGTCCTGTTGTCCTTGAAATTTGATACTGTTGGAATGTTTGAATGTCTTTCCATGTAGGTTTAGCATAAACCTACACCATATGTATGGCATAACAATCAAAGTTGCTAAATATTCCCTACAACAGTGTCAATATCATAAAGAAATTCAATGCTTTGTCAAATTAATGTGCCGTCGATGACATCACAGATTTCCCATAATTTCATTTATTTCATTTCATTTATTGTTTCTTTTCACAACAATAATCATACATGCAATAACGATTTACGTAACATCATAATAACAATACATGTCGTAAAAAATAATAATGCACGTTATCTTGAGAAAGTTGCATTTCTTTGAAAATCAGTATCTTCCAAACGCTACAAGCTATTGAGATGGGGTTTTCACCTCCTAGAAGAGAAATATTTTCTGCATTTTTTGAAGTCACTGATTTTTGTCATTGGCAAATCCCTTTAAACCTATTGAACAAACCTCCCAGGGTGTGGGCTAGTGAACTGACTAGCAAACCCTGTACAGAGACAGATAACCTTGAACACAGCAACTGCTGTATGAGTGTACACTTACCTAGCTTCAGTCCGGGCACTGGTGTATTCAAACCATAACACTTTAGGAATCAAAGACGAATCCCGTATTAAGAAAAATTCAGAAATAGGCCAAGTGACAATTTGGGGAAATAAAGGAGAAAACACGATCTAGAAAATGAAACAAGAAACATGTTGAATGTAAATTAGAAAAATTCAGAAATAGGCCAAGTGACAATTTGGGGAAATAAAGGAGAAAACACTATCTAGAAAATGAAACAAGAAACATGTTGAATGTAAATTAGAAGGAAGCATACCATTTTCAACATATATGCTTAAAAACAAAAGCACCATAAAGGCTTTAGTGCATACCATCAAAATTTCAGAAACACAAGTTTTGAATGGAGCAATAGACCTTATGCATATGATGTCACAAAGGACAAAGTGCGCCCTCCTTGGAGGAAGATGGCGGAAAAGTGTGTATTCTTGCATATTACACCAATAAATGCAGACAGCTCATTTGTCAACCAATCGTATACGCGCGTAAGTCTACTACAAGTGTGGCGAAATCTGCACCATGAGTGCATGTGTGCTTCATTGTTTTCACCCAAAATGACATCAGTGTGATGTCAACGCATAAGGTCTATTATGAAAAGAAATTTTAGATTGATCTGCAAAAACAAGAATGGCATACACCTTAAATAAGTTCAACAAGACTTGAGTGTTTATTGGCAAGATTTTCTTAATGGAACAATGTAGATTAGAAAGTGGCAGCAATAATCATTGAACAGGATTCATGGCAAACTAAGCCACTAACACAATGCTTTAATCTTTTCTGGAGACAAAGAGGTTTACCTATTAAATCACTACCAAGAGTTTACGGCACTCTTTGGATTCCTTGAGAATAGACTAATATCTCAGATATTTCATACATCATCTGGTTGATAAAGAGAGCATACTTAGCTCTTGAAAAATCCCAAGATTGAAAGTCTTTCACAACTGGACTTTCGAGAAAAAATGTTTTGTCGATGCGGCAGACACCTGACTCTACCTTCTGTGTGTTTACAAGCTTACAAGTTAGGTTTTGTGGCAGACCCTGATTGCCTTTTTTCATTTTCAAACTGAGGATATCTTTACAATCTATCTTCTATCTGCTTCTTCAACAGAGAGCTGGTCACTAATATGGCCCAAGGGGGCAAAAAATGTGGGCATAATCTAGTGGGCAGAAAACTGTAAATTGTGCTATTTGTTAATGCAATTATTTGATAATTATGAAATTGTGACACATAATTATGAACTCATGCAATATTGCTGATGAGGAAGCTGCTAAAGTTTCTCAGGATGTCTTGCAGGAATGAATTTTTTAGAACTTCCTTCACCATCAGGGCCAAGCAGACTGCTTAAATGGGGGTCACAAACTATGGGCTGCAAAAACAAGGGCACCAGGCCAGATGCACAGCACTTTCCCCACCTGATTTGTAATACTAACCTTAGAAATTAACTGTCTTCATTGATTACATTCTGAGAACTGGGTGATTCTTTTAATACTACAAATGGCTGGAGATGCCTTAGTCAAAGTCCTCAGTACAATGGTAACATGAGTACAAATATACACACATATATACACACCAATGCCAAGATGTATGCCTAGGTTCCTATTGGTGCCCTCTACACTACAATCAAACATTAGGCACCTCAAAACATCTCTGTAACTGTTACAACAAAATCCTCCATTATCTTACCTGTGTTAAAAGGAACCAAGGCACTGCTAATATTATGCCTAACAATGCACCACAGACCACCTGTCTTATTGTGTGGTAATTCAAATATACCCTGAAAAAAAAAGGATTGGAAATTCTTCAGGAATTTTACAACATGGGACACTTTCAGAAAAACATTATCACCACACATGGGAAGTATGAAGGAAATACACAAATTGTGATTGGTTAAAAAGAATTTGTCTTGAAGAAACGTTCTTATCAAACAAAAGCTCAGACAGTCACATTCCTGAATTTTTGATTGGTGCCAATTCTTTGATTGACAAATTAAGAGAGCATATTCAAACTACGCCTCCATATGTAAGCCACTGTGATTGGTCAATGTCATATGCAAATCAGTGAGATGAAGGTGACTGTTGCACAGCAAGGTGGCAGTGCAGAGAAGTGATACATTCAGATTATATGGAAGCAAACTGGTTATCAGAGCTCAAATGACAGGCCATTTTGCCCTAGCAGTAGTCAAAGCACCCCAAGATAAAAATACTGATGGTAAAAAAAGGAAAATTGTTACAAAAATCATCTCCTTTCCTCTGCAGTGATTGACAACAAAAACACTTCTCAAGGACCCCCAAAAAGCCCCTGTAAACTTTCTTGGATAGGAACTTTTCCCAAACATTTGAAAAGAGAAACCATAAAAACAAACATAAAAATTTGGACCAGGTTGTTTGTTAAAGACAAAAGTGTCTTGGACCCTTATTGAGGACTGCTACAAGGCAATGTAGCTGCTAAGTGTGAGGTGGAAAGTAAGTTTGTTGAAAGAATTTGAACATTTGCAAGGAGAAATAATCTTCAACAGGGCAAAAAGAGGCTCAAGTTCCAAGGAGTTCAAAGGAAATATTTTAAAGGGCAAATTCAGTCACCAGTTTGTACACTTTTTTCACCAAAAGTTTAAGGACTGCTTAAGCACTTGAATTAAATTTTCCTTGACCACTTCTCATACAAAAATTAAGTAGCAGTGAAACAGACAAAACAAGGCCCCCTACCATTCCCAATAATCCAAGCCTATGTAAAGTTTCCCAAGCATCAACAAAATCACATTACCAATTAGTTTACTTTTCTTTGCCTGTTTCTAAAATCACTGGAGCTTGTTCACAGACATAATCTGAATTTTATTGTTAATAGATGACTGAACTAACAATTTTTAGGTTTTAAATCAAAGTACTATGATGTTAAAAGTAATAAAAGCAGTTGCTAATTGACGTTAAACCTCTACAAGACAACAAAGATTATCCTGCAGCCACTTTTTACAGATACAAAAGAATGTCAACATTTGAAACCTGAATGAAAATGCAAGTTACGACAGTATCACTTTTAGATTTCTCCAACATGTACATTTTACCATTTCATTTTACATTTTACCTTTCATTGTCCTTAAAAAAGTATCATAAACATAAGCAAATGAGCGTTTGAAGTTTACAACCCACACAGCAAATTTTCAGGAAAGGGAAGCGTGGGCGTAAACTTAATGGCGAGTTGGCGCTGGCATGCTATTTAAAAAGCAAGTTTAAAATTACAACCCATGCTGTGAAAGATTGCACTTGGCTGTAGCAGAATACAGAGCGTCCATAGTATGTTGTATTAGTACACAAATCTACGCCTTGCAACACTGACTTTAGACATCAGTTCTGGGGTAAAGTGGTTGGCTTTGGAGAAAATGTTGTCTTAGAAATTCTCTTAACATAGAATGAAAAGGTAGAATGGGGTAGCATTTTATTAAAAAGCACTGGAAGTGTGTATGCAAAAACCATGCAATTTGTCTATTAGAACAGCAAACTTACTGACATACTTTGGCAGCCCTTCCAGTCAAATTTGCTTATTACATTCCTGCAAGTCAAGACTTGTTAAGGAGATAATGATTTCATGACTTTGGGTGCATTTACACTAGATCCGGATCTGATCTCCTGCGCGGGGTCAGATCCCCTGCTCGAGATCAAATTTGTAGTGTAAACGCGATCAGATCCGGATCTGATCGCCCTATTTTGATCCTGGTAAGAGGGGAGGATCAGACCCCGCGCAGGCGATCAAAACTTGTAGTGTAAACGCTCCCCGGATCAACGGTGACCCGAGATCAACGGTAATTCAACGTACATTATTTGGAGGTCACTTCTGCAAAAACACTCATTATGCAGGGAGGTGGATCAGAGTACGAGACAAGTGTAAATGCACCAGGATCAAGCCATACACGTAATTCGATATGCTGATAACATAGGGCGATCAGATCCGGATCAAGTGTAAATGCACCCTATATGTCACCACTCATATGTTAAGTGGGATTGCACCTGTAACCTCCATCATTAATAATATTATGGCCATGGATTGTCAACAATTTCACTACACAAGAGAAGAGGTCAACAGACGACCGGGGACACCCCCTGAGAAAGACCCAGCATACAAAAGAAACGGTTCTGAAAAAATCCCCCACCTCCCTTCCCAATCCCTCCCCCCCCCCCCATCCCCACCTTCCTTCACCAAGACTAAACTCAAATATTGCTCCTTAATACATTCTGAATAAACACAGTAAAAATTGCACTCCATAGACTCAATACAATTTGTCAAATGGATTTCCATGGCAACTTACCTACTTAAACTGACTAAAATAGCCAAGATTACAACACCTATTGCCAAGCAGTGCCTCCACAAAAGCTCAGAGAGAGAGTTGGAATTTGCTGGGTGAAGTCTAAGATACAGAAAAGGTCATAAAATATATACTTTTATCAAAAATCTATAACTAGAACTTTAAATTTATGTAAAAAGATACCATCTCTCTGATCAATGTCTCAGTAAACACAAATATATTCACTACATAATGTGACACTTTTATTACAGTAGGTAGTTCTATATATGCAGCACACAAATCAGGTACAAACTGAAATTGAAAATTTGATTCTAGAATGCCTAGCTATGTAACATTAAATGTACATGACAGAAGTTACATGCAACTTAAGTTGCACAAATATTAACGTTGCTCTGAGGATCCTAATCTTTGGGACATTCATTGCCAAAATGAACAAGCATACCACATGATTTTATTTTATTTCATTTATGTTTTTTTTATCACACCACAAGTTAAACACTAGTGTTTGCACCGGGTACCCAGGTACCCAACCGACTATGTCAGGACCCGGTTCTGAAATTGCTACCCGGATCCAAAGTTTCACTAACATAGATTGCACCTGTGTCAGAACACCTAACATGTTACTTTTTCATGGCAAAATTTATCACGCACACGCCTAAGAACACTTGTCATGCCCATATGTAAGATACGTTGGTGTTATATTATATCAAAATGCAAGGCAAAATTTCTTATTATGACTTTACAACAAACTTGTAGCCTAACAGAAGTTATATTTTCGGGTACCCGGGTACCCAACCGACCATCGACTTCGGGTACCCGGTTCCGAATTTTGGACCCGGTGCAAACACTATTAAACACCAAACTACAAAAAATTAATACACAGAAAGAGGAAATATCATAACAGACATTTGAAAGACAAAAATGCGACCACTGACTCCCCCCCCCTCACTCCAACCAAATCCCTCTTTGAGGAAATATTAGCCTTAGGTACACAAGAGTAAATTTAATACAAACTAATAAAGTACCACTGAAGCAATATGTCCAATGAACACAAACTTGTGTTTCAAGAAACTCTATACACAATTGGTTCTTGGCTTTCATTTAAATCTACACAGAACTGGTTAAACAAATTTTGAAATATAGAGGAAACAAATCAACAATGGGATATTTGTGTTTAATTCCAATTAAGTTTGCTCATTAAATATCATGAAATGGTTGAAAAGGCTGAAGTTGAAAATATGACCTACCTTATGTAAGTGAAGAGAATAATATAGACTGCAAAGAACCACATAAACTGTGAATGACTGGAAGGCATCCCATACTCTGAAAATACCACATCATGTCCTGAAAGACAAAACACAATGGAACAACATTATGCTCTGCACATACTATGGGAGAATGGATCAAGGCATTTGCAGATAAAAGCTTGGCAATCAGGATGTTTATGAGAAATCCCTGACCAGGACCCTGTTTTATAAAGAATTACTGTACCCTCCATCACAAGTTTGATTTAAATAGCACTAATTAATGCACAAAAGACCTTATGCATTGACATCACTCAAAGTCATTTTGGCGGATAAACAATGAAGCACACTGTATGCATGAAATAGGCTCCACACACGTGCATAGTACACTAACGGATGTATCCCACCCGAACACATACTGTACAATACGTCTGCATTTGTTGGTGTACAGTAAGTTGCAATAATACATGCTTGCCTCCAAAGGGGGGTGCACTTTCTGTGCCGTGATATCATATGCATAAGGTTTATAGATGAAACTTAAGACCTAGCGTAGTTATTTATGAAACAGAGCCCACATCACAGCAACCTAGATTTTTCATTCAGCACAATCCACCGAAACTCACACTTTCCCCTTCTATACTGACCTTAAATTTGAAAGAAATCCACATTTGAGTAAACATGTTGAATTAGACGCCACCTAGTTTATTACACACTTAAAACACCTTCAAGCCCACTCCTCAACTACCCCACTAATTATTCTCTAGTTTACAGTTGAAAAAATCTTTTCTTACCTCTACAGGGTCTTGGTTCTTGTATAATATGTTTAGCAACCCAGTTAATACCCTCATTGCACACAATACCAATCAGAAAAGTCATCTAAAAATAAAATGAGAGAATGAAAGTAGATGTAAGTTCTTTAAATTAAGATGATACCACTTTTCATTTCTAATTTATTAACCAAAAACTTATATTTTTCACAGATTTCAATTAATTCTTTTATTCAGATGCTGTATTTCTAATACCTCCTCCTAAGAGCTATTGTCATACACAGGGTCGCAGCTACGGTGGGCAGCACTGGGCAGTGCCTCATGGGAATGTTCTTAAGCGGCCAGGACTAACTGTAATGAAGCCAGGTACTGCCTGGAATGTACTAACTTCCCTTCCAGTTGTACTCGTAGTAAACATGATGGTCATACTAGTTTTACAGGAATTGGAAGGAAAATCTACCTTTTGCCATATTTCCCCTATTGTTAGAACCCCAATATATGGCCGTAGATCAAGAATACACCCCACTCTTTTCAGCAATTGTATGTTTCACTAGGTACACTCTGGTTGGACTCTTTACCTGGAGCCCACCGGTCTAGCTATAACTTTGGTAGCACAGTAGTATTGCAGTTGTTACTTTAGAACTGCATTTTACTGGGGTTGTTGACTGTGACATCACAACTCGAAGTTTGAATGAAAACAAACCCACTTGTGTACCCTGCTATCAATGTTACATGTTTAAATTAGTAATGTGGTGCAGTAAATTTCCAGTGTGGTAATCAGAACAGACCACACTGCTAAATTGTTTGCACTCATATTTCGGTTTGTGACATCCATGCCTGTACATAGCCGAAAGGGGCGGGGGGCTTTTTATCGCATTGATCTTTGAAATCTTTGGTTATTAATAATACCAAAAGATTATTTACATGTAACTTGTAATGTAGGGGAAGTGCCATTTTCAGCAATATGGGAAGCACTTGTTGGCAATATTATTCTTGGTAGACTGAACGGCAAATAATAAACGGTACCCCACTTAGCCTACTGTCCTCCTGCCAAAAAATTTCTATGTACAGCCATGGTGACATCATAGTTGACAACCCCAAATGTCACATACACCCCACATGAAATAGGACTGGTATTACTTACTGTGTGTAATTCTCTCCTGAAAATCAGTACTGCAACAAAACCAATTAATATGGACACTGGTAGCAAACTGATGTATGCAAGTATTTTTCCAATGAAGTCACCTGCAATGTGATAAACTTAAAAATATGAACAAATAGCTAGAATTCGAAGAAATTGATATACCACTTGATGATTTCATTTCAAAAGCTTAAATATGCATTCAATACACAGTAGGTAATGTCTTACAGTATGTTGCCATGACGTGACTCCTAATGTCTAGGACCCTTAACAAATTTTGACCAGTCCCATCTGCCAAGTCTTTGACATTCATTAAAAGACCAACAAATTTTTTAACCCATCAGTACCATGTGATACCACAACAGACTCCAGCAAATTATTTCATTTGCAGATGTGATCAAAATTTCTCCCCCCGAAAGTTTCCCCTTGGGAGAATGTCTCCTAGCAAACTTTCCTCTGGCATGAAGATCTCCTAGGAAATTGTGCACCCCCTCAAGGTGGCAATATTTCCTATGAAACATTCCCCCAATCTGAAAATATCCCCTCCCCCACCTCTACATAAAATTATAATAGTTGGTTCCAACTACTTTAGCATTTATAAGCGTGGAAGATACCGCTTTTTCAAACAATCATTTTAGGATTGGTACAAATATGGCATCAGTGTAGGTTAAGTGAGGTGGTAGTAGGTTTGTACACATAGAGGAAATGACCACAGCCACCTATATGAATTACATTAACTTAGTGGTCATCCTTTTCTGTTTTCTAGTATCTAAAAGGATGAATAAAGCAAAGCATCAGTACTGTCCTACTCACTTCTGATTAAAGTATTTCAAAGAACTTTGTCAATCAGGGTGTACTGAAAATGACTGTGCTGAGGCAAAGTTCAAGAGGATTAAATAAGCCACTCCTCTTGAAAGAGATCTGGGGTTGAACTTCAAAAGGATTTGTGTAATTAGCCATGTAGATTCTACTACTAGAACAAATAGGCTGACTGGAGTACTTTTTGTACCGAATTTTGAAATCCTCTGACAGCTAAACCCTACATATACTTGAACTGGATCTGTATGTAGTACACCGTAAGAAAGGGTTTGGAGAAAACAGGGCTGGGTATTTCCTGGGAAATATTTCCCGGCCAGATGGAAGTATTGGGAAATACCAGGAAATAGGTAGAAATCCTGGGAAATAATGGGCAATACTGGGAATAATGGTGAATACAATATCATGTGAGAAACAATTATTGTTTAAGGAGCACTATAATTACACATATGCATGAAACAAAGTCTTTACTAAATAATCCCAATTACTCAAAAACAATAGCATGAATAATGAAAGAATAAATGAATAAGTTATATTATGGTAATGCAGTTTGTGTACAAAACTGGACACAGTCCTCTTCGCTTGGGTGGGCAGTGTTTGGAAAGCCTTATAGAGGGCTAAGCAAACAGAGTTCACTCCACAGGGTAGAAAGGAGGAGGATCAGAGTGAAACTAGAACAGCAATGCTGTTGTGTAGCTCACACAATTTCTCTTGTCTGTTAAAAACAGAAACTCACAAAACCAAATTTTATCATCTATTCATCTGCTTCCAAAAAACCTCCTTACCTTACAAAGGCAAATGGGAGGGAAGAGAGGAGCATAATAATTAATAGAAATCAAAACCCATCTGTAAAATCACAGAAGTGTTAAGGAATGTAAACCTGCACTCAACTGACATAGTTTTATGACAGATAGCTACAAATATCACTGCATATTTTCTCATATTAAGCAAGCCTGCAAAGGATATACTTTTATTAGCAACAAGACTAAAAAAAAAAGTCTGTATGATGTACCTATAAACTGTTCAAGTATTGCAAGGAACATTTAATCGCACCTTCAATTCAACAAGTAAGCACTGCATGGCTTTGCAATGATCAAAATAAAACAGACACTCAAAAGGCTCCTACTGAACTTGAACTCGAAACAGTTAAATTGCAATTACTTGACTTGACCAACTCAATTGAACAGAACAGAATGGGAGATATCCCCACAATTAATAAGTTAAGGCTATTCCTTTCATGTGTTAAGCCACACTGACCACAGAGTTGCTTCAGATTGTAAAGGCTACTTGATGAACAAAACAGGTGTGTTGATGGGTTGAATTTCAAATAGCCTGCAGATCCATTTGCAAGATAACAACTGAACACACAACCAAGCACACTACTATCAGTACAATGGATAAACAGCTAACTGTTCAGCAGGCACAGTGAACTCCACTCTACAAAGACAGCTGTAAAACCCAATTTAACTTTCCTATAATGGAATGCAAATAGGTAGGTATTAATGCTCTGCTGACAAACAATCATATCCCAAAATTTCAGCCCAAAATCTCCTCACATCAAAAAGAAGAAACTTTTGTTGAAAAGTTGACACCATCTGCCCAATTTTATAATCTCACACATGTACTGTCTACATGTGTGAGCTAAAAATGAGTTCACATGCACTAAGAGCAAATTTTCCATACTATAGGGAGCTTGCAACAAAGGTCAAAAGGTCCATTAAGTGGACACGCTAGTTGCTCTGGAGGACTCTGCGCCAAGCACCACGTTGCTTTAGTACATGAACTAGCGTCCGTGTGTTTGTCTTCCAGAGCGTGGTTGCATTAGTTGACTTTTACACTCCTGAAACCTCCCTATAGTTCACTTGTAATGTGATTCCCTATTAAAGTGGCCATGAGAAGTAAATTGAAATAACGGGAGAGTAACTTAGCCTAAAAGTACACAAAAAGGTATTCCAAAAACTATTTTCATCACCCTTATAGCCTTTTAAGCATTAATAAGAAATTAATGTTTTTAAAACCTGCTCCAGGAAGAACTGTTGAAAATGAGATTTCAAGCCAACAAAATAATGACGTCATATTCGGAACACCAGCCTCTGTATATTGAACCTGGCGTACAACATAGGCCTACTACACTGTCATGAGATCGTAGTAATTGTATTTTGAGGCAAGTCTAGAAATTTCAACTTCATTCTGTCTGCCGAAAAAAAATCGAGAGTGGTGCCAGTCTATAATGCATTTGGGACTGCAGTATTACTGATAAATATCCTTGATTGAAAACCGAAGGAAGAATGAAAACCTCGGCAGTGTTTCAAGTTCGGTTCGGTCCACAGTAGGCTAATACGTACAGTGAGTGGACTGGCAGCAGCCAGCGAGTAACTATACACACCCATAGGCTAGTTCCACGAATTCCACTGACACTTCCACGAATGTAACATAAAGTTGATATTTTTACTACATACAAAAAACTTTCCAAGCTCAAGTCCCTTTCAATCGCTCCATACGGTTCTTTTGTTCCAATTTTTGTGGAGCTGTAATTCTGGCCTATCCAACAGGCTCAAATCGATACAGTTCTATGCGTAACGCACTACTCACCCCAGCTTTACCACTGGCGTTTTGTTCAGTATCACCATAATTTTCTGCTTTGAAATCCGAGAAAATCACTTTACTGACAGTCCAACATATCTGCCTGATGAAGAATCACTTTCTCTCCAATCTGCAACAGTATGGTGCTGGCTCAGATCCGCCATTCCAAAGAAAGGATTAAACTTGATTTCAAATTCACGTTGCAGCTCTACTAAACAGTGCTGGCGATACATTGTGTAGTATGTTGTGAACAGTGTACTACCTATGCTGTTGCATTGTACATTTGTACAGAGTGAGACCAATACTTATAATGGCAAACAAGGCGAAAAACCTGCGTGAAATGCATTTAATTGACTCAAAACAACTGGCAAGCACGAGTAAGGAGATAACAATTCCAAAATTTATGACTTTTCACACAGGTTTTATGTTGTATCCACCTTGATCACCGGTACAATGGAATGCACACACTGTATCAAAAGTCCGGAGGATACCACATTAACAGCGAGCAGTTCCTAAAGTGACGTCACATGACGTAACAAGAATTTGAAAGTTTTCGAGAATACTAACTTTTCAAGGCTGGAGGAGGGTATAATCTTTTTCAATTTTCGAGTGGAAAAACAAGTTTTAAACGAACAGAATGGTTGATTTGTTGTAGAAAACATACTACTAAAGATAACAAATGGTTTAAATCGTTGAATTAAACGTGGCATAGCCACTTTAAGTTCAGGTCCTACTGTGATGTAAAATCCACCAAAATACCACATTTACAAGCAGAGACAATCATCACCAGTTCCGCCGTAGTTGCTCCAACACAGACTCTGACCATCAGTGGTATTTACTTGTAATTTACGAAAGTCAACAGAACTGTAAAATACTGCCTACAGTACTAAGACTTAAATTCTAAAGACAACTTCAGTAACTACACACTTCTTAAGGGGGTTTGCCAGGCACTAAATGCAATGACTTCAAAAAATGCACAAAATTTTTGTTTTAGAAGGTGAAAACTGCATCTCAATAGCATGTTACATTTGAAAGATACTAATTTTCAAAGACATGCATTTTTTCTAGAGATATAGAACATTATGGAAAATCTGCAATGTCAACACGGCACATTGATTAGACACAACACTGTATTTCTTTACGTAATTGACACTGCTGTAGGGAATATTTAACGAATTGTTTGCTCTACCCTACATACGGTGTAGTTTTATGTTAGATCTACACGGAAAGATGATCACATAATCCAAATGTATCAAATTTCAAGGACAAACAGGACATTCAATTTTAAACAACAACAAAAGGAATTTGAGGCAATGTGTGCCCACTTTACATTACATTCTATGACAATGATGAAAACTGGAGGTATTTTTGGACATACTTATGCAACTAATCTTTAAAAAAGCGAAATCTTGAATTAGGAACAGAGTACTGCTTCAAGGTTTGGAAGACATGAATTGGATTTTTGTTTTTAAATGAGAACCTTGTGAAATGTCACTGGAATATGCCTTGAATATTATTCTAAAGTGTTTTTTAATTACTCAATACTACATGTACTTTCAAGAAAATTACTGCCATTTGGCCTACCCTTCCTCCTCCCCCCCCCCCCCTTTGCCAATTTTCTGGGTACCTAAGTTGTAGCAATACTTCAAAATGAATACGCAAATAGAAAAAATGCACAAAATTAATAATTGCCAATATTTCCTATTATGTTCCACTTATGGGTACTATTTCTCAAACGGCAAATACCAGGCAGTACTGCATTTCCCAGCCAACCATGGAATGTCATTATCTGAGATTTAAAATCTAAATCAGACTGTGTCAGTGAAACTTGCTACCTTTCCATTTCACATGTGAAATAGCTTACAACCATTTCTGTGCTTTTATATATAACTTACCTCGCTGCTCAATATTTAAGTTCAGATGATAGCAAACTAATTATCTACTTTGATCTATTATCTATAAATCTATTTTCCAAAATAACAGTGACACCTTGTGGAAACTTCATTCTATGAAACAGTCTATTGTAGGGGCTAATAGAAAACTGATGGGGAAGGGGGTGCTCCAAGGGGGAAGGGATACTTTTTATGCAGCAGTACACTGTAACAGCAAATTGCTGGCAGGGGGACATTTTTCAGGGTGGGAGATAGTTCTATGAAAAAGTCTCCCCAGAGAGAAGATCTTGAGGGGTCCAGACTGAAAAGTAACATACCTGTATGTTACACGAACATCCTCTGCATGCAAAATTTTACGACTTTACAATCAAATTTGATTTCATGATTTTCCTGCATTTTGCATACACACTGTACATCATTCTACAGTGGGCCTATGTAAAAAATTGGCATAATAACAAAAACTGAGATTTGGGTAACTAGCACAAAATTTAGATCAGATATAAACTTTTCAGTATGGCAGAGGGTTGAAAATTTCCTTTTACATCTGTACCGGTAACCCTCAAGAGAAGCTCCTCGCCAGACTAGGAAGTTTGCCATCTGTCCACAAGATCCGGCCTTTGCAGCTCTTGCTTGCACCGTTTCGATCTGGCCGCACGAAACATTGATAGAAATCATACTTGACCATGCATGCATCCGGAGTAAGTAGCCACCACCACACTTGGAACTCTCAAAACTTTCCGATTTAGGCTCTTCCTAAGGACAAGGGAATGAAAGTCATAGATTTGTGTCCACCCCCCCCCACCCCCCCCCCGCATGTTCGAAAAGCCACATGTATACCCAAATTGTCTTTATTTCCAAAACAACTCAAGATCTCAATATCTACCTGAAAAGGCCTAGGCCCTATTTATCACACAAATCAAAGTTCCAAAACATGTCAGTTAGCAAAATTCTGTTTTAAAATAATTCTATCAAACCTTAGGAGTGTGTATGCTTGTGCCCCACCATTTTGTTATGTATGTCCATCACTGGCATTCATTGTTCGGTTCAATTCACAATAACATCAGGCAGGTTCCCCCAGGGGTAGGGGCTTTAGCCCCCTAAATTTTTCCCAGCCTCCCAAAATTGTGCCAACTTTTATATATAAACTACAGCAGTAGTGGTGAAGACGTAGACATTCTCAGAAAATATTCCACATGGCTCTGTATCCATTTTCACCAGGGTCAATGGCAACTCCATGGTTTCACCTGGTTTTCCATCGTATTACACAATTTAATATATTTCTGTGTTCAGCCAAGAAGGCCCCACACCCACTATGGGTCAATAAAACATGTATACTGTCAAAACAAAAGTAGAACCAGCTCTCTTTTCCTCTGCCACTATCTACAGTAGCAACATGCGGGACAGATACATTTGTGCACTGCAGCCGCGCACTCATGATTTTTGCATTAACTTGTATTGTTCATCCGCTTATGTTACATACATGGAGTAAACGCTAGCCAAGCAATGTATTTGTGTGTACTCAGTGCAGCCTGATACACTAATACATTATCGAGTGGTCTGCCTGATGCATCATAAGCAGTGTTCAGTGCACCATGACTATAGCAAAGACGCAAATAAAGTATTTCTTTTTTAAGAAATTGGAGGTACTGGAGGCCAAATTAACCACCTTCCTGGACAGCCACTCATACAGTAGAAGAACCAGTGCCGGAACTTTCTGAAATAGTAAGGTTGGCTGATTTGCCTTAGCCTAGTCATAGTTTTGTATTGAGGTTCCATCTCATTCCCAGATCTTCTTCAATTTTTCCAACTGGTCCCACCATTCCCATCTCCTCGGCAATGTGCAGAAAGAAGTTTCTCCACAATGAAGAGAGTTAGGATGTACTTACATGCTACAGTACTATTCCATGAGTAACACATGATTTATAAACAAATCTATGTGGACTGGCGATCGAGCAGGACAATACCAAAAAGATGCTTCAAAACCCGGAGAATGTTGACAAATGACAATGAGTTTGCATGGTTTTGTTTGAGCAAGTTCCCCGAGGAAATCCTAAAATATTACTCTTACAAATTGAACAAAATTCTGAGTTTTCAATTTGTACAAGACTGCAAGGCAATAAAATGTTAAGGTGCCAACAAACTCCAGGCGCCACATGTTACATACTGTTCGTGTAAGAATATCCACCAAACATACCAAGTCAAGTGCTAAGCATCAGGATGCCCAGTATGGATTCCAATATCCCAACAATGAATGGCTACAGCCTACAGTACTGTACTGTAGTTTGAATAACCTCTCTCCTCGTCTCCCATGAACAAGTAATGACATCGAGGTACTGCACATCCAGCCCCAGATGAATGCCTGGGATGATGCAAGCATTGGCATACAGAACTGTTGGACTTGCATGCATTTGGTGCATGACACAGGCACTCCATTTGTGCTCACATGCCTAAAATTGCATATCAGATTATGCTTCCCTGTAACGATATGAAGGCTAGGCCCACACGTGATAAAGGGGCCTCATAATTATCATCAGATTTAGAGGCCCCACAAATCCTCCTAAAATATTTAGGTGACATGTGTGGAAGAATCTTACTAAGCCTTATGCAATATTTTCAAAAGCTCTACGTACGGTGTTCCGTACGATGATTTTCCTTCAGACTTGTTTGTACGAGCTCCTAAGCTACCCTAACGTGTATTATACATTGGAAAAACTGTTGAGCCTATACCAGCCCCTGGAAGCTCCTGGCCTCCAACTGTTTTAGAAACTTAAAATTTGCGTTCAGTGCCTGAAACATACGAATATGAAAAACCCATAGCCTAATGTTGACTGGAAATGAAATGCGAAAGACCTAAGGGGGAAAAAGTTTCTGAAAGCCCTGTGGGCAGGAGAATTAAGTACTGGGCAAGGCTGGAACTAGGGAGGATTTTGGGGAAATATCAAATTTCTGCCCAAAGCAGGAGGGTTGGAAGCTCTGAATAACCAGTAGTTACCAGTTTCTACTGCTGTCTCAATCAATACTGTTTTTTCCGGCAAAAGCCCAACCTTGTTGCAGGCATCTCTGCATTTAGATGTTATTGTTATTTTCATTTGATCAACTTTTAATCATCAAATATCTTAAAAATTACCATCCAGATATCAGATTTTTCCATTTCATGTCTAATATATTCAAATTTCTAGCTTTTCCTACGGAATAGGGAGGGGGCTGGAACCTGATCGACCCCGAACAGCATACATAAACTTGCATCTTTCACCCACGCCTTTCGAAGATTGTCATGTTTTACCGTTTAAAACCACATATCAGGGTCATTTTTTTCTCATACTAACAGGGAGGCAGGGTCTTTTCATTATACTGTCTGGGGATTCGTGTGACTCTGTCCCTTCCACACAGCTCGATTGCCCTCCAGTACTGTAGAACCCTATTTGGCAGTGTTGTTGTGTGAGTACAGGTCCATGATTATGGGTACGGGTACCAGGTCACAAGTACAGGTATGGGTACGAGTACGGAAACTTGTACTCGAGTACGGGTACTATAACACTGCTATTTGGTACATAAAACAAGAAAGGTAGCACAAACCTAACATTTAATTTACCCTACATAAATTCTGTCAGGATAGGCAATACCCTGTGCTTTCATTTTGGGTATGTCAAGTTAGTGCTTTTACCTACTGACCCAAGGGATGCAATTAGCACAAAATACTGTAGGGCATGGCCAAAACCTTTCAGATTTGTCGAATTCTCTCTGCATCTGAAAAAAAATTACTTATCAAAGCATGACTACTTAAATTTCCTCTGTAAATTAATGAAAAAGCAGACCTTACAAAGGAAGCATCAAGAACTGATTTTCCCAATTTTTCTCTTTTCTTTTTCCTGAAAGTGGAAATTTCTAAACTGCACTACCTCAAAATAGAATATGTTAACACAACTTCAAAGCACTGGAAAGTGCCATTTTAGAAAATCTTGGAGGTATTTTTGCCAAAACTGCACTTCATATGATGCACTTCATATGATGCACCCCAATTGATGGTAGCACTCCATCTTGCCTAGATAGTTACACATATTACAGTATAGCCCCTGAAAATGACGTCCCTATGACCACGCCTGAATTACATGTTCCATTTTACTGAATGACTTTTCATATCTCAAGCTTCAATCAGATTCACAACACAAAAGGCCTGCAAACAGTAAATATGGAGGGAAACAAAAGTCTATGCATGATGAGTACATGCTGTAGGCCTAGGCTACCTGTAAATAAAGACCAATGGAAAAAATAATGAAAAATGATGAATGCAAAATAACCGCATTTGATTTCAACATTTCCCAAATACAAATCTAGCCTATTACTTTCAGTTTCATTCTCTTTGAGTCTTGGCCAAAAGGACAGATATTCAACTTTCCAAGCTCATAATGAGTTGTTGCAATGCAGTGAATCATAAGCCTTCTGAAGTTCAACAAGAAGACCCCTCCAGTCCTCCCCCCTTCACCCTGAGATAGCTCCAGTTTTGGCTCTTGCAACATTAACCTTAACTTGTCGGCACTGATTCTAATTTGCACTCACACCGCTACCGTAGGAATTGTTCCTAACCTAGCTTACTGTACCTTACCTGCGTTTCTTCGCAGAAATGGTACACACGATGAGTCAATATAAAAGTGTGACCAATTTACTTGGAAGGCTTGTATGGAAAAAGGCCTAGCCCACATATTTCAACACGAATGCGACTTAAAACAACAACGTTTTAAAAAAAAAACTGTTCGTTAATCACCTTCAGGATATTCAACAAATGTCAGGGAGACTGGCTTCCATTTTAAACCGTCATGGGCCAGAGCTTCGGCGTCTGGAACTATGCATTCCCCACCCATTTTGACTCTCTGCTCGTACTGTGGTAAGTGGAGAAATATTACGATCGAAAGTAAAGCTGGGTACAAACAAATCATTCCACCCATTACATTGAAGGGGTTTTGAGAAATATTCTAAGTTGATAAATCTTTTAAAAAAAATTCAAGTACAAAATTAATATTACTTATAATTTAAGTATTTAAAAAATATATTAAAATTATTAAAATAGCTAACTTCAATTGAATTGGCAAATAAACTTTATAACATTCTTATTCTTGTAAAGTAATTATACCTTCATAATTTTTGAAGATTCCAGTAGTTCCAAAATGGCTGCTCCCACAGATCAACATGACTCAAAATCATGTTCGGCTCTCTCACTGGAAATCGTCGCCGAATGCAGTACTACGAAGGCCAGAACTTGCAAGATGTCATTACCTCATTGTTTGGTTCATACACCAGTATTTATGCCAGTTGGAACTCAGGGAACTATGAAAGGGGTCACTTCTACTCAATTAGAAGAACTTGGTTGTGAATTGATACTCGGTAACACATACCATCTCGGGATGAGGCCTGTAGGTAGCCTAAATTTTTAAATAATAACATTAACCTACATCATTATTGTGCCAAAAAGCATACTAGGCTAAGGTAATATTCGATCAAGTTTCTTAACTTGGCTGTTTCTTAACTAGGCTGCTGCTGGCAGCTCAAACGGGTGGGTTTCAGTACAGAAAGGTAGAAAGCCTGTTGAAATTGCAGAGGGGTGTCCAGCTGTTGAGACGTCAAATTCTTTTGCGGGATTATCAGTGGAGGATATTGTTCAGGAGGTTGTAGAGGAATCAAAGGAAGGGGACTTTGGTATTTCTGGTGGTCTGTGGGAGGGTGAAAAGGCTAAGGGTAAGGTTCTGTTTGTCGGGGACTCCATTACTTGGTATACTGATAGGGAATTTTGTAAGAAGGACCGAAGGAATAGGGTAAGGATTTGTCTCCCTGGTGCTAGAATTGAGGACATCTCGGCCAGAGTTAGCAAAATTGTTGGGGACGAGGAAGTTGTAGCTGTGCAAGTGGGCACTAATAATCTCAGTCGGGACAATCAAATTTCACTTAGCCTAGGTCAAAGTATAAGGAACTGATTTGTAGGCTGAAGTCGACACGTACGAAAGGGGTTGTTTGTGGTATTCTCCCCCGGTTTGACAGGAAGGTCTCTTGGGGCAAAATTTTGGGATTTATGGGATTTAATGAGTGGTTGAAAAACGAGTGTACGCTTGAAGGTTTTCTCTTTGTTGATACCTGGGCTGGTTTTGTAAATAGGAGGGATCTTTTTGCTAAAGATGGGTTGCACTTGTCGAGCATAGGGGCTAACGAGTTGGGTAGGCTGGTTTCTAGGGCTGTTGATTCTCAGGTGTCAAACTAGAGTCGGGGGTGAGGTCAGCCAAGAATGGGGGGGGGGTTCTGAGTTTTATTGTGCTCAGAGTGATTGTGTTAGTAACAAGGGGAAGCATGTAATTAGGGCTGTTTGTGGAATGAAGGTCATGTTTGCCAATGTTCGCAGCCTTTTCAATAAGTTCAGTGAGTTCCTTGCTCATATTTCCATAGACAATCCAGACATAGTTGGGGTTACCGAAACTTGGCTCCATAGCGATATCGCAACTCTGAAATTCAGGTTCCTGGGTACAAAATTTTCAGGCATGATAGGGCTGATACTGCCTGTGGTAGAGGTGGAGGGGTTTTACTGTATGTTAAGGATAGCATAAATTGTGTCGATGTCACCAACAAGTTTTCTTCTGGATTTTATAACTGCTTGTGGTGTGAAATTAGTTTTGTCAATGAGTCTTGCACTCCTTTAGTTGTTGGTATTATTTATCGTTCACCAAATTCTTGTGCTGATAATAATCAGAGTTTGTTCGAAAGTTTTAGGAAAGTCTCTTCAAAAAGGGCAGTTGTGTTTGGGGATTTCAACTTTCCTGATACTGATTGGCATTCATGTACTAGTGGGTCACATAGGAGGGATTTTCTTGAGGCAGTGTCTGATGGTTTCTTTACCCAGCATGTTCTGTTTCCCACTCGTGAGGATAATTGTCTGGATTTGGTGCTAAGTACTGTTGAAAACATGGTTAGAAATGTAGTTAGTGGTGGTAAGATAGGATCTAGTGACCATGACCTCATTAGCTTTGAGTTACTTTGTTTCAGCAAGCTTCAAGGTAGTGACAAAACTGTTTTAGATTTCAGCAAGGCTAACTTTACTCATGCTAAAAAGCTTTTTACCATAGATTGGGTTGCACGTTTGTCTCACTTAGGCCCTGCTGAAGCATGGAGTGTTTTTCGTAGTATAGTTACTGACACTACAAAGTTGTGTATCCCACTCAAGAAAGCTGTGCTTAAGAATAGGCCAATCTGGATGTCTAGAGAGGTACTTAGAGCAGCCAGGAAGAAACGTAAGTGTTGGCGTCGTTATAGGGTCAGTAAGAATTCTGATGACTTTGCAGTCTACAAGAAGCAGGAACTCTTAGTTAAAAATTTGGTTATTGACACTAAAGCTAAGTTTGAAAAGCAGTTGGCCAAGGAGGTTAAGGTAAATCCAAAATCTTTTCATGCCTATGTCAGGTCTAAGCAGAAGGTTAAGGAGGGTGTTGGGCCTCTCCAGGGTAATCAAGGCACACTAGTTCGTGATCATCAGGATATGGCTAATTTGTTAAATGATTATTTCGTATCTGTTTTTACCAAGGAATCATCTATTTTGGGGACTTGTAGGAATTCTGATAATTCTTTTTTAGTTAGTGATGTTGTCTTCTCTGAAGAGTTGGTTTGTAATAAGTTGAAGAGTTTAAAAGCTAGTAAGGCCCCTGGGCCTGATGGGATCCATCCTGCCATTCTCCATGAATGCTCCGAGATTTTGTCAGTTCCTCTTTGCATTATTTTTCAGAAGTTTCTGGATTCAAACTTTGTACCTGCTGACTGGCGGATTGCTAATGTTACTCCAATATTTAAAAAGGGGGATCGGAGCTTGCCTTGCAATTATAGGCCGGTCAGTTTAACCAGTGTTGTGTGCAAAGTTATGGAATCTGTAATCAAGGATTGTTTGCTTAAATATCTTTTAGATAATGGGCTACTCAATCTGTCACAGCATGGTTTTTTACCTTGTAGATCTTGTGTTACTAATTTACTAAGCTTTCTTGAGGATGTTTCCTTATCTCTTGATTCTGGTCACAGTGTTGATGTCATTTACCTTGATTTTCAAAAAGCCTTTGATAAAGTTCCATTAGGTAGACTTATGGTTAAACTGCATAGGTTAGGCATCAAGGGCAGTTGTGCTGACTGGATAAATTCATGGCTCAATGGTAGATCCCAGAGAGTTGTTGTTAATGGTAATTTCTCTTCTTGGAAAGAAGTTACTAGTGGAGTTCCACAGGGTTCTGTTCTTGGCCCGCTTCTTTTCTTAATTTTCATCAATGATATTGATAGCTCTCTCACATTTAGTATTAGTAAGTTTGCTGATGATACTAAGCTCTATAGGAAGGTTAGTGATAAGGATGATGCCTCATTACTGCAAAAAGACTGGGATAGGTTATTTTCATGGTCTCAGACTTGGCAAATGTCTTTTAATGCAGATAAATGCAAAGTCCTTCACTTTGGTCCTAAAAATTTCAGCTATGTTTATAACATGAATGGTAGTATTCTGAGTGATGTGTCTTTTGAGAAGGATCTGGGTGTAGTTATTACAGGTGATTTAAAGCCATCTAGACAGTGTGCAGCTGCTGCTGCTAGGGCTAATAGGGTGCTTGGATTGATCAAGAGGAATTTCAGTAGTTTTAGTAAAGAAATTGTACTAAATCTGTATAAGCAGTTGGTAAGACCCCACCTCGACTATGCAGCCCAGGCTTGGAGTCCCTTCTATGAAAAGGACAAGTTTCTTTTAGAGCAAGTTCAGAGGAGAGCCACTTGCCTTATACCCAAGGTGAGACACCTTCCTTATCATGTCAGACTTAAGCATCTTGGGCTTACCACCCTGGAGTTGAGAAGGATTTGGGGGGACATGCTTCAGGTGTACAAATTTCTCTCTGATAGGAATCCTCTGTCATCTTGCAATTATTTAAAGGTTCAATGTGATTCTCAGGTTCGAGGCCATTGTAAGAAGCTAGTTAAGTGTTTTGCAAGGCTCGACATTAGGAAGTTCAGCTTTTCTCATAGAGTTGTTAATGAGTGGAATAGTCTGCCTGAGTGGGTAGTTAACTCTACATCTGTGCACTGCTTTAAGGTTAACATTGACAAGTTCTTCTATAACTGTGGTAGGATCTAATTTGTGCTGGGCTCGTTTGGTGTTGGTTGGTTGTTTGTTTTCAGTTAAGCTTGTATGGACTTCAGGGCATCTTATGGGGCCTTAGCCCTCCTTTGCCCTTTAACCTGTTATGTTATGTTATGTTAACATAGGCACCAGTCATCATTTGGATGATAGTAACGTGCATGCGTGAAATTTGTACCAAGGGAAAATTACCATTGCTGCAGTAACTGTAAAGGAGGTAGGCTAGGCCTAGTATTGCAAACCCCAGACATAATAGGGCCTAGGCTAGGCCTATGAATATCTCTTAGCCTAACTGGTGACTGCACTGCCACTTTGATTGACATTAATTCAAACAGTACGTTGACACTGCTTGGTCAATGATGACTTATGCAGTCACTTGTGTTCCCAATTAAGCTCAGGACTAGCCTACACATAGATTTTTATGGATATGACTGGCCTTGGTTGAGCAGTTTAAACTCATCAGTCATTGCAGGCTATACTGTAGCTTTGACTGGAATTGGGTGTAGTTGGGGAGGGAGGGAGGGAGGGAGGATTAACCCTTGGAAATTTTCACTGAAGAAAAAGTTGACCCAGGAAATATTCTCTAGCCTGGGGGAAAATTTTTAGGGGAGAGAAATTTCCCTTAACTGCTCACCAGAGCAGGGAAATTACTATCTGAAGCAGCATTTGCCACTAACTTCTTGTTAATAATTGCCCTAAGAAAGAGTGTATGTTTAGCAGCATTCATGCTCCTGTATCAAACTCCAGGAGCTTGAAATTTGAAACTTATCTCAATTTTCAGAAAGCAGTCTTCCCAAGGTTTCAGAATCACTTGAAAGCTGGGAGTCCCTTGATCCCAGGGGTGGAAGAAGTTGTGAATCTGAGGCTCTTTCCCAGGAAATTTGGCCATTTGGAAGGAAATTTTGGAAATTAGGGAGAAATGTTGCTTCTTTGTGCATGAAAATACAGAAAAAATTGTGGAAAATTTCACTCCCTTCCTGGGAAATAAACATTTTTTCCAGCCCTGCTTGATCCCACCATGTATGTATATTTTGGGGGGTGGGATGGGGGTAGGGGGTTACACTTGGAACATTCATCAAGTAGCCACTTCTAGGGCTGTGAACATGTAGCAAAATAATTAAATGTTTAAATTAAAATTTAACTGAAAAATTTGCGATCGTGTAGCGATTAATCAGGATTAACTTATCACAACAGAAAGACTCAGTGTGTGTTGATTGACGTGATAAACAGGCCTGTTCAAAATGAATTGGCAGTACCCATGAACCCCAAACACAATTCCTGTGAAGGCTTGTTCGTAGCCAAAACAGGAATTACAACATGATGACATACTACATATGGGTCACTATTATGCACTCTGCATTTACAGTACAGACTATTCAGATGGATAGAAAATGGACGAAAACAGGTTTTGCCATTAATGGCTTAGTAGCTTGTTTTAAGCGTTTATTCCACATGCGATCGTTTAGCGATTAATCACTACATGGTCACAGCCCTAGCCACTTCCTTGTTCAGCCACCTATTATTACCTGTGTACCCTTCTAGTCAAAGAAATTTTGTGTAATCTCTTATTTCTTTGTGTCTTCTTTGAGGCCCTCTCAACTTTGAGGTGATGTAGGCCCTGCTTGTGACTTTATGACAATACCATGGATTGGATTCATTGGAACTACGAGCCCTACATTGCTTTTGTCCTTCCTTTTCAAGAATTTTACACTTTTAAAAAGTTCTGAGATGGAATTTGCTCACTGGATTTCCAGGAATTTAAATTCAAATCTACCAAAAATTGTTACTCTTTTTCTTGATTTTACTTTGACAGGGCCCAGACTTAATGGACAAAGCAGGTGGACTTCATAAATTTATGAACTGGAACAGAGCTTTGTTAACTGTGAGTATTAAGATGAAGTAACTCAATGGAAAATCACATAGTTATACCACTGAACATTCTCTTTAATGTTTATTCTTGCATAAAAGTCCCTGAGGGCCTTTTAATGATTTTGACTCGAAGTCATGGACCAACAGGGTAGGTTACTTTCGCCTTTCCCCCTTAGTAAGACAATTATAAAGTTCCTATACAGAAGAACTTATGTCCCATGAATTCACTTGATTTTCTTTGGTTATGAAAGCACATCATAAATATTTTCCAACCCAGTTTAATTTTGTGGAAGCCTACAGACCTCCATTTGATAACCCATGGGCCCTATTTGGTACGTATAAAGATTGGTACTGAACCTAATAGGGGAGTCTCAGAAATCTTTAGAAGGAAGCCTTTTTGAGTGTTACTGAAGAGAGAAAAATTTTAGCTAAGTAAAAATATTCATACTCCTATTTCTTGTAGCAGGAAATGAAAGGAAGATACCTTTTACTAAATAATTTGAACCAATTTACCTGTTATTTTGTGTTTTGTGCAAGGTATACATCATTTATATGAAATGGCATATGAAATGCTCTGTTTAAAATGAATATGCTTTCTTTTGTTGTCTTCAAGGATAGTGGAGGATTCCAGATGGTGTCTCTAGTAGAACTCTCTGAGGTCACTGAAGAAGGCGTAAAATTCCAGTCTCCCTATACCAAGGAAGAACTGATGTTAACTCCTGAGAAATCTATTGACATTCAGAACAGTATTGGTGCTGATATCATTATGCAACTAGATGATGTGGTTCATAGCTTAACTAAAGGACCCAGAGTGGAAGAAGCCATGCACAGGTAAAAGCTACTTAAAATAATTCAGGCAATTATTTTAAAACACCAAGGCACCACATGGGAAGAGCCCTCAATTTGTAAACAGTTTGCTGCTGAACCAACATTGGGCTTTGGTCCAGTTGGGCTGATTGTTGGGTAATATTTGGAGGTTGGTCCAAGGTTGGACTGATGTCTCTTCAAGGAACAACCCATTGCAGCTTTAGAAGGACATTGGATGAAGACTTAAAATTTGGATTTTAGTGTGATGGGTAGGGTTTACAACTATTCCAAACAAAAAGAATGGACAAGTATGCATCTTTTTCTCTATCATGATGTGTCATGTTCAAAATATTGCACACCTGTGAAACTGAAATAAAGTTACCGTACTTTCCTTTTTCATATCAACTTGCAAAATTGCTGCAAGTTTTCATGCAACTGACTCGCAGTTTTACACATGGCAATTTTGAAAAAAAAAAACACTCTGCCATTTAGTGGAATGATAGTTTACTTTGGTGTCATTTCCTGATCTTACATATGTTGGAAGGATTCCTTTTTTTGGAATGTTTGGAATGTTCAAAACAGTCTAACATTATGACTTCCAATAACAACAAGAAGAATTTATGGTGTGCTCTCAGCCTCTAAATGAATTAAACAAGGTAGAAATATTGGATATACATTTAATTCTCTGTGGGAGCCAGTGAAAAGATTTTGTCTTTCAGTCACAAGCTAGCAGAGTGAAAAGTTGTTGTAGAAGAGTATGCCATCCTGACCCAACCCCCACCTCCCCCCCCCCCCTTCCCTGCACCTTCTTCCATTTCTTTAGTGGTTTCTAATGTATCCAAGGCCCTTAACCTTGCTAGTATTCCATAATGTCCATAGGCTGCTTCCTTCCAAATTTTTATGTGCTTACAGATTAATCACATCATCAGGTTCCTTTGTGTTCTAACACAGTGGAGTGGACAGTTACACATTGAAGTAAATGGCCTTAATCAGTTGACTGCTTCCACAAAGCCACCACAAAGTCTTTAGTGTTCCACTTAAGAGGATTAGAGCTATTCATGGGAATGTGTCACTGGAAGGCTTAACTCTTTTGGATAGACTTCTTCAAATAACTTTTTCTTTTAGGAGCTGTTAAGGACAAACCTATTGTAGATGGCTAAAGAACAGTTAACATGGATTTAGTAACAGGTTTGTAGTAAAGGGGAAAATATTTGATCTCAGACAATAAAAATTCTCCCAGCTAACTTAAATCCCATCCCATTGTCCAATTTATTCCCAATATCTCACAGACATCAGCCTATACCTGTAGTTCTTTAATTGCCCAAGGACAATTCTGCAGAAGAAGCTGTGTGGAATACTATCATCTAGTAATCTGAACACTCTGCTCATGCAGTTCTGAGGTTCTTCCTTCATGGACTGGTGTTCAGTGTAGGCTACACTACACAACTCACATTTCACTGATCTGTCCTGTTTATTGTCCAATCAGAGTAGCTTGTAATTTGAGTGCATTGTTTAATTTTGCCCTCTTTTTTATGTCAATCAAAGTGCAGTCATCATTCGTGAGTTCTATCATCTGATCGCCCCAAACCTAAAATGCTTTCCCCCGAATGAATATTTCCAAGAAAAACAAATTCGAAATCTATCTGTTGAAATGTGAAGAATAGCAAATCCTTAGAAAATGTATCAATTTGATAAGTCTTGTGGTGAGGTTTTCACAGTGTTATTGGACAATGGCTGTATTAACTTAATACCTTCTTCGCATCCTCCTAGATCAATACGGTGGCTAGACAGATGCATCAAGGCAAACAAGAGACCACATGAGCAGAATTTATTTGCAATAATACAGGGTGGACTGGATGCAGAGCTTCGGACATTCTGTGCAAAAGGTAAATAGTTGAGAATTTTTTGAAATACATCTTTTTGGTTTTCTGAAAGAGGGAGTTTAGCAGATCACTCGCAAATGACCTACGCATAATAGCGGTAGCTTCTTAATTGTTTTTGTTAGCAGGGACAAGGGACCAAGGCATTAGTAAACAATGCATCTCCCAGTCTTTGAGACAGCCAGATCATAATGGAGATGGTTGAAATTTATGCAGTTTAGCTTCTGAGATGGCCAAATATTTGCTAAGCATAACCTTCCAAATTGAGAATAAATCAGGCATTGTTCAGCTTGGACATGAATTTAAAATTCACGAATGTTACAAACCAAACTTAGTCCGGTAAAATAGATGCAACATAAATATTTTGTATCGGAGGAATCTCCCTTATGGCTCTTTTCAAAACATCTAAACCCCACTTGCAGTGCCATTTGTGACTGGGAGTGTTTTACACACAAAAGATGAAAAGTCCAATTTCTGAATCCTGACAAAAGCCACGCTCTGGATAGCTTACTATCCATTGTGTAACTGTATTCACAATTCATGAAGCCAAGGACACTTGAACTACAAGATTTCTTTCTTCTACAAATTTTGTGGTTTGTACCTGTGGTGTTAAGTTGCATGTTAGCAAGCGTACATTGATTATTATGCAATAGGTACATATTTATTTTCACTGGAGGAGTGGCAATGCACTTATAAAAGCTTGGAGCTGAATTTACTATTTAGGAAAAGCCTTCATGCCACAGTTTTGATTTATTTCTCACTAGCTTTAAGGTTTCTTTAGAGACCCCTCAACATAATCATCCATATGTCCAGCACCAAATCCGGACGTTTTGTTTCATAAGGTGACACATTTGTGTCTCAAGACATGCATATATGCATGATATCATGTCTCTAGGTTAGGTTAGGGTTAAAGCAATCAGGAAAGGTAGAGGGTTAGTAGGATTGAGACTTCTTATTTGCCTGATATCATGTTACGGATTGGGTGATGTCCATGAAGATGGTCATGCATATGCATGACATTATCTCAAGGATTTCTACCATGAGCATGGAACTTTACCTTAACATAAGTTATGTCAACATCATACACAATATTATTAAGTTAAACTGCTGAGGTTTAAAAACTTCTTGAAGTAGTCATTTTGAATGTATTTTCCCAATAGTAAAGTTATGCATAAGTTTAGGTGACCATTTCCTTTAAAGTGACCTTAAGTAATGCATTAATGATGAGAATAGACCGACATGTTTTGAATAATTGTTGGAAAGATGAAGCATACAGCTAAAAAACTGAACACTGTCATAATGGACATTATTCAAGTTGGTTCGGAAAGCAGTTCATACAGTAAAGTTTACTATGAACATTGTCATACAAATAAAGGATGATGTTCTAAACAAAATAAATGTGCAGACAGTCGTTTGAAAGGTTTAATAAAAATAGAAGAGGGCATATGGTCACTCTTCCAGCCCACTTTGTGGTTTGTTTTCATAAACTTGCCAGCATATTCCACTCATGACCCCATTTGCTGTGTGTGCTTGTCTGATTACAAACATTTCCACTTTCTTTCCATTTCATAAAAATTTCCACAGGAGCCAATCTGAATTGTTAATATTGACTCATCCTTTTCTTTTCTTTTTTCATTCAGAAATGGTAAAAAGAGACACCCCAGGTTATGCTATTGGAGGACTCAGTGGGGGAGAAGAAAAGGACCATTTTTGGAGGATGGTGACATTATCAACAGATTATCTGCCAAAAGATAAGCCAAGATACTGTATGGGTGTAGGGTGAGATACTCCCTTGCATACATAATGGAAGGTTAGGTTCCCTCGTTAGTTGCTGCTCTGATCCTATTGTACCTGATCAGCAAAGGACTTATAGTGGGATCCATCTTGTGGCAGCCAGTTACTGTCATGGAAGACTGAGTATTAAAGTACCTGTGTTTTAAAGGGTGTTTTATGCGGGATATTATCCAGTCAAGTTGATCATAGATTTGACATAATTATGTCATGAAAAGTCATGGAATTTGAACATCCTTAATGTACAAAATTCTGATTTTCCATCCTCAGTCACTGTGTGGAACAATTAAGTGCTACTGGGTACTAACAGTCACTTCGCACTATGTATGAAGGAGGGCAGCAGACAGGGGAGCAGCTGATTGTAATTGAGAAACTTGACACCAATTAACACTATAATTCACACCCCCTCTCCCCCCCCCCCCCCTCCTTTAGACAGTGATGAGCAAAGCAACCCATTGATGCTGAGAAACTTTAAATCAATTATGACTGTAAATCTAATTGGCATGTCTTGCATGCCCCCATGTGAAATTTCCATGAAACATTTGGCTTCCAGGTTTGACACCCCCCCCCCTCCCCGCCCTGCCCAAACGTGTAATACACGGTTTGATTATTTCAGGAATGTATCTTCCCAGTGGTTGTGTTGATGCAAATATATTTATATTTCTCCCAGCACTGTCATTTATACATCTTTAAAGTAGCTCTTGCTTGTACGTTTAAAAATATTTTTAGGTGCGCGTGCGTGGGAGGTGTTTAAAACTAGTTTTGGAAACTGCTGACTTTGATTGACAAGACTTAAACTATGCTTTTCATATTTGATCCTCTCTAATTGATCAATGATGACTTGAACAGATTAGTGAAATGTAGTATGTAGCATGCATTGCCCAGCAGACAGATGAAGTCAGCAAAATAATGGCCTTTGTCAATAATAAAGCACATGCCTTTTTAGGGGAGGAGGTGACAGAGACTGATATTTTTAAATTGTCTGATTGGCTAGAAGTAAACTTGGGTGACCGAACTTTATCTGTCTGGGGAAAGAAAGAGCTTCTTTTAATGGTTGTTCAATGTGTATTGAAAATAAATAAAAATCAAGTCAAAGAATGAAATAGTTTACTGTGATGTTGTTCTTCCATCAGGTATGCTGTCGACTTGGTTGTGTGCTGTGCTTTAGGAGTTGATATGTTTGACTGTGTCTTTCCCACCAGGACAGCTGTAAGTCTGTTTTTCATACAGGAAGCTAAGAATTGATAAAATAATTGATTAAGTTTTAATCTAGTATGCCATGCCAGAAGTCAGAAGTGACACTGGCTTTTTCAGGAGTGAAGTAAGGAAGCAAAAATGTAGCGTCTTACTAGGTCTGCTCAAGGACGCTTCAGGCTCGGTGCGTGACCAATTTCATCAGCTGGACAACCTATTTTGATGCTGTGCTAAGTGGAAGAAATCAAGGATACCCAGAAAACACCTGTACGTTTAGTGGGATTCAAACCTATGTGATCTATTACGTAACTTATACCCTACAGCAATGTCTTGCAATAGGATGGGAAGTTCAAAGTGAGAGTGCAAGATGTGAACAAATTTAAACTCTTCCAGCTCATAGCTCAGAGCTAAAGTTGAATTCAGTTTATGTCCAAAAGAGCTGAAATTTGCAACATAAAGATAACAGCGAAATACATGTCATGGTATTTTAAAGGTTGGGTCAAAATGGCTTAAGTTTTATAAATTTACATATCAAGAAATTCAGTTAAACTGATGAAAGCTCAATTGTATACAGGCAGACGTATTATCCACTCTGCTGTTTCATTTCGAATGTATAAGAAGTTTGTGAGTGGACTCGTTGAATATGAAGGAGCAAATATGGTTAATGTTTATTGGTCGTCACATTTTCATGAAGCATTACAACTATTAATTAGTAATGATGAAGAGTTATGACAAACATTATTGAGTTAATATAAAGGGTAAACATATGAAATGAAGGCACATTCAAGACTTAGGATAGAATTTTAAAAACGAAATAAGTTAACATATCAGAGATATCCTCAGATTTTATTTTTTCCCTCTATAGAGGTTTGGAAGTGCCTTGATAGACTCTGGTCAGTTGAATTTGAAGTCTAAATCCTTCAGTTGTGACTTTCAACCAGTAGATGACCAGTGTTCATGCTTCACTTGTCAAAATCATTCCAGAGCTTACCTACATTGTATTATACAGGAAGCTGTATCTGCTCAGCTGCTTAGTATTCACAATATTGCATTCCAGGTAAGCTATTCACCAAACTGATACTTTTGTCAATTTTGTAAGACAGTTCCCCTCCCTCAACCCCAACCCTAACCCCCTCCTCCTCCCCAAAAGAGAAAAATATTAACTTGACTATCCCCACCCTCTTCAATTTTGGTCCAAATGTATGATCTCCTTGACAGACCCTTGACATGGACCTATACTTAAATATTAATATTTTACACATGAGTGGAAAAACAGAAATCTGGGAAGCTCCTTGCTAGAAAAATTTTGGTATTGATAGGGAAATTTGGTAATTTTTTAGGAAGATTTGGTAATTTTTTAGGAAGATTTGGCTATTCATACAGGAATAAAACATCAAAAATCGTGGGGATTTTGATTTTCATACCAAGAAATAAACATTTTTCAGCCATGATATTTCATTTCCGAGGTATAAATATTTAGGACTTGAATCCTAGTTAAAGGCACCACCAAATTTCTTGGTCATGATCTAGCTTGACCCATGAGAGACAATCTTTCTAGGTGGTCACAGTTTGTACTGCACCCAAGCAAACGATGAGTTTCATCCAAGGTCTCCATTTAACAACTAGGTGGAGGGTGGAGGGAGGCAATTGAGCTGATTTTGCCAGTGGACACAATGCACTAGGCAGGAATTGAACCAGTAATCCTTGGTTGAGATCCTAAGTACAATGCCATAGCCATTTGCCAACCACATTAGCTTTGCAAACACAAGTCTATCAGATTACTAACGCTTTTGAACTGTTGTTTCCTATTTCCCTTGCTCTGTGTCATATTTTGGATTAGTCAGGTGGGAGGTGATAGGAGTATGGCAAACACCTGAGGGACACTTTTTCTAACCACCAAGCCCCCCCCCCCCCAGTTCCCACTCACCTAAATTCCCCTCACCTTAATTGTTTTTGTTGTTTTACGCTGGATTTTTTGAGTGCTGGACACATAATGAGTATTTAACATCAGTATGGGCAGATCCTCCTCTTATTTGTCCTGTATATGTAAATTTACTCAATGCTGATACTACCCAAGTGATATTTCTCCATCCATACTTCATACAAAAGTTGTCGTTTTCTTATTTGTGACTAGAAATCCCCAATATTTTACCAAGTGTAAATGGAACAAGGTTTAGTGGAAGTGCAGAGTAGCCTATGGGATAGTGCCCAGTACGCGCATTTCTCAAATATTGGTTTTGGATCAGTAACATACTCTTAAATGTTTTAATGTTTTCTTTTCTCAATTTCTTAGATGAGGCTAATGAAGAGGATACGAGATAGCATCGCTGAAGACAGATTTCCAGAATTCATCAAAGCTTTTATGGAAAATGTTTATCCTTCCAAAGTCTACCCTAAATGGGTTACAGAATCATTAGAATCGGTCAATGTAATCTTGGAGTCTTGACATCATAAGGAATAACAGGAATAGTCTTGCCAATTTATGAGGGACTATTTCTGGGACGTTATCTGAGCTAAGCCCATCTGGTGGGGGAGAGGAGCATAACGGAAAAGTTTTGCTCTAAATACCTGTACAGGTGGCTGCAAATGGCACTTAAGGCTCTGTCATTTGCTATTTGAATTATTTAAAGACAGCCCATTCATCACAACAAATGCATTTTAGGTTAGGGTGGCCTAATTCACAAATGGTACTTTGATTAACATAACAGGGTGGGCTAATTCAAACTGTGCCTTTGAATACAAGCTATTCTTATTGGTCAGTGACTGTGCATACCAGTGAAATATGAGATTTAATGTAGCATATATTGCACAGTAGACAGAACAGGTGCTCACTTTACAAAAGGGTATGCTATTTAAATCACACACAGTTGCGTATTCTGCAAAATATGGCTTTGGACCATAAAAGTACAGACATTTGTCTGGTAGATGCCAGAGAAGTTATGTGTTAAATCGTAGGAGGGGCTAGAAGTATAAAACTCAGTTGGGAGATTTTACTCTCTGGGAAGAGGAAATTTGTACTTCTATTATAAGGTGAGGTCTCACCAGGAACAGAAGTGGCATTTTTAAAAATGTCAGTAAAATGAATTGAATGTCTTTCACTTTTTAAAAACTATACAAGTTCAATTTCAAAAAACAAAATGAAACATTTCAATGTTGTAGTATCATGGCTCTTTATCATATTGGCTAAAACTTGTGTTATTCATGGAATATTCATCTGATTAGGGAGCAAAGCTCCTGGCTAGGTCCAACTTCTGGGATGGCCTGGCCTTTAGTGATGACAGATGGCAAGCAAACCAAATGAGGGGGTAGGGCTGTCTGGTACCAACTAATAGTACCTCCTTGTACTTGTATATTGGCACTTTTGGCCGTACTCATGATCAGATAAGATTTGAACTAAACCTTGTACTCACCATGGGAAGAAATGCCATAGTGAATAGGGAGAATACCCCCACTTTCAGAAGTTTAAGTTTCACCTTTGAGGGTCAGGAAGCCAATGGGCTCATCAAGGACCCTATACCAGAGGTGAGTGTGGATGAACACTGGCAATAGTGGCCTTCTCTTTTCGACTAGTGCTCAGAGGTTAATGAGGCAGGCATGTAATCAAGATGTTTCCACACAGTAAATTTTGCTTCGAGGGAAGTTTGAAATTGGTACATCTGGTTATCCATCCACAAACTAATCACACAATGTTACTGCATATCTGGGCATAAACATAGGCCTACAGTTAAATTAACCATGATAAATTTGAAGGACCGGACTGAAATATGTGTTCCCTTGCATGTACATGGTAGTGAATTGTTTGAAGTATAATACAGTACTGCTATTTGGGATTCTCTAATTTCACTCTGTTACTCAGTTTTGATGTCCATTCTTTCTTATACTACATTTCAGGAGTGGAGGGTGTATTGATGTATTATTGTTAATCGGCTCATAGCAGCCAGACTACAACTTTGATGGGGTGGGAGAAATGACCAGTTTTGAGCAGTCAAAGGTGAAGTATTGGGGAGGAGAACAAACAGTGGTATGTTACTGCTCTCCTGCGGTAGCTGATATTGTTGGGGAGGAAGAGGCAACTATTGTCTCCTCCCCTGGGACCAGTTCCACCCCCACCCCAAAAAAACATGTATACTAGGCGTACCATGAGTCGATCACTTAAGGAACATTGTGACCTTAAAAATATTAAAACATTTACAAAAATCAATAAAACTTCGCTGTAACATTTTGTTGTATGTCTTCCTCTTTGTGCTATATTATGGTGTTGTTTGGATTGCGTAATCCGCAGAAAATGGATTTTGAAATGAAGGTGGCAGTACATGCAACAATGCTTATGGAGGAATCTTGAGTCAATTGCTACAAAAAACAAGGAAATAAAATGCTATAAATAACTACATTTAAGAACAGTTATACAAATAATCATAGAGAATAATGTCTTTTCTATCAAAATCTTTAATCAGAGCTTCATCAAAGACATTTTGGTCACCATTTTTTGTAATTTTTGCAAATTTCTAGTTCATACGTATGCCAAAACTTGAAAATTTGGCCATGAGTAACATTTTTGCATTGGACATCAAAAATAATAAGGCAAATAGTTGTTCTTTATGTTTGAAGAAAATGCAATGCAGGTCATGCTTGCATTGCAATCACATCATGCCTTCACGCTGCACTAGCGTTTAGAATGCAGTGATCGACTCATGATACTGATCGACTCATGATTACGTACTATATGTGCCCTGTGGCTGTGTACATGCTGGGTATAACCATTTAGTGACAGCTTCTTTGAAACAGAATTGGCATCATATCAGAATTAGAATGTAGAAAAAGTTTTTTAGGAAATTTTTTGTACTCATGTATTTTAAAAGAAGAGTGGACCTAAATTTTATGAAAGGCAAGGTTATCCCATTCCAAATAACGTTATGTCCAGTTTTGGTAATCATGCATGGGTGGTTTATTATACTCATGTGACAGATTTCAGATTTAATTAATACTGTGCTATGTATAAAAGGGAACTTTGTTTTGAGTAGTAAAATGTGCAATATTTGCTTAGTGAGACTTTATACACTTGCCAACAGCAATAGCGCTTCTAGAAGTTGGTCATGTTTAGTCTGAGTTTTCTCTTGGGGATGTTGCTCATTTGGGAAGCACAGCATTTGGTTTACACCCTTTGGCTCAAGCCAGAGAGTCAAGAGGACTTTGGAAAAAGTACTTCATACACTTTTGAGGAGATAAGGTTGATATGTGAAACTAGCAGGGTTTCTTTACTTTTTGCCCTCAATGGACCTAAATGGCAAGCTTCTGTGACCTTTATGATGCATGTATCATGTACTTTCCAATTTGTAAAAACTTATAGGGGCTATAGTAGCATCACCCCAAAACATTTTTAGGGATATGATCATATCCCTAAATGCAATTGGTGACTGCACTTGTAGTGACATTAATTCAAACAGTGGCTTCACTCTGATTAGTCAATGATGGCTTGTGTGGTCAGTTGTGTTGCCAATTAAAGGGAGTGAGGAGTCACCCCAAATTCTTTGAAAACAGCACCTACATCTTACAAAATTCCTCCTTTTTTCCGTACAAATACCTTTCATCATGTGTTCAAGCAAAAATAATTCATACTGAAGGTATTAAACTAAGAACTTATTCTGCATGAATTGTACCTTTCAGTGACAAAAATATTGTCACATGATTAAACAGAGCCATTCATGAATTAGGAGACCAAGGAACACTAATTCAAATTGGAGCAACTGCATTTTCCCTTGAAGCTTACACACAGTATTGTGAGGACGTTGCCTTGAGCAATTTAAACTCATTGCAAGCTACTATGTGTGAGAGCTTTACTAGACTGGTGTTTTTGTTTAAACTGGAAGGGGGCGGGGGCTAGAATTTTTTACTGTCTGGTATGAGATTGTATTGTAGAGCATTTAACTGGATCTTGTCATAAATATTGTACATTAATTTTAAAAAATCATGACATCCTCTGACTTGTAAAGCAATCTGGCCCCTTTCTGTGATGTTCAGTGCCTGAAATATGGAAAAGAATTCCACAGCTTTCCAGACTCTCCCATGAACTGTAAGAACCCAGAACAGATTTTTCAATGTTATTTTATGGGGCAATTGCATCTGCTCTTAAAAATATTGAATTTGCTAATAAATAATTTTACTTTGACAGAAAAGTTCCTACATTTTGAGTTAGTTATTTTGCGATGTCTTGCAAAAAAAAAAAAAATTTCTTGCTTTTGTAACCTGTGAACCTGTGACACATAAAAATTTAGACATGCAGTAATATCAATATAGTTTGCAAAAATGCCTTGAGAGATCCAGACTTACATTGGGTAGAATGGAATGGTGATGGGGTGGGTGGTTATGTTTAGGGCAACTCCCCTTTGGCCCCTTCTCCAGTTTGCATATGCTGCTCCTAATTTTTTTCTCAGCTATTTCTGGGTGTGACCCACCATCTCCTGCTCATCAGTCATTATCCCTATATTTCATAACAGCCTATGTGGATCCAGGAGTTTTTTTCCTATGGGACAGGGGTTTTCCCATTGGAGGCAGTGCAGTACAGGTCCAAACCAACCCTTAACTACCCCATCATGGTTGGGGCTGAGGTCAAAAACTTTTGTGTTCCACGTACCCTGAAAATCACAGGCACCCTCCAGGACAATCTTTTGCACTGCAATTTGCCTGGACCATGGTCCTCACTACACTGATTGATGTAGTTGAGTTGCAGCAGCTTTGTCTGGGATACCTTGTTTTCTGAAGCCCCAACAAAAGAGGCCGAAGGAGACAGTAACCATAAAGCAATATCCCAAAGGGTTTCTGCTCCCCGAATATACTTTTTACAAAGTTCCTTCGTCTGGATGCCAAGGGTTCCACGAAATATCAGACCGTTTTGGACCAAACGCAGTGCAGTTTAACTCTGTGCGTGGTGGATACTGTAAGTAGCAAGTTTCGGACAAAAATCATCTAGCGCCCTCTTTTTTCTTGTGAGCTCATTTCCCAAAATGGCAGCCACTTCCTGGTTATCGTGTCGACAGTGTCCGTAATTTTAGCGATATGACCAAGAGCAGAGGTGTGCATTCCTCTTGGCTTCTTTTAGGATTGCTAAATTTGGATACTTACGCAATCGGAATCATATATACTCAATGTTGAACCCAGATTTTTCACGAGAAGACGGTAAAAATACCGATAATTCATTCATTGCCACCTGAGGTATAGGAGGGATGGGTGCGCAGTCTGCTAAAGAAGAGAGGAGGCCGTCCGTGGGCGTTAAACCTAGCAAAAAACATCATAATGAATCAAAGAAAAATGGTAAGTTAGTATTTATTGATATAGGATTCGAAGTACATGCATCCTCTTTGAGAAATGTGTGGAAATGATAATTGATATAGTTATAAAAAAAATTGAAGGAGCGTGACACTGCCCTGTGTACAGTAAGTCAACACGTCAGGTCGGTGATGGTGCGAGATGGATCACTTCCAGTACGCAGTTGCGCTCAGTATCAATTGGATGTGTGTAATAATGTGGCGATCCCGTGTAATGTTAGTGTGCACAGACCTACGTGGTTAACACAAACAGCCTACTTCAGGTGCATTGTGCTACTGTCATGCTCATGTACCGTAAATGGTCGCAATACCGCTTTGGCTTACACATTGTTTAACATTCATTGATAGTTTTGAGTACCTCCTTGGTGTGTTTGATAGCTCATGGATAACATAGCATTATATGCATTCTGCTGTAATTTGTGTAAGGAATGAAAGAATTTAGTTGGAATAATTATATGGTCAACTGTGTTAGGCTTTGTCTGGTAAATTCCAAGCGGAGTACCACAGACACCTGTTGGCTCATTAGCGCAGGACCCAGGCATATTATGAAACAGGATGTGAGAGTAGGATGTCCTAAGACAAATTGTAAAAGGCCACACAGAGGACATTACTGTTAGGCTAGGAAGTGTAGTAGGGCATCCATCTACTATGGGAGCCCGTCAAGTGCGTGTTTATAGCCAGCTAACATTCCATGTCACAATCTTGGAATACATTGGATGGTCACCCCATTATACAGTGAGGCACCACTGACCATGAAATTCAGTGGTATGGGCCACAGGGGCCCACTCAAGTGCAAGTGGTGGGGCCATCTAGCTGGTGTGGATGAAGTCCCTGGTGGGGTCCAGGCTGCAGCATCCATAGAGCCCCTAAAGTGTTACTGCTTTTCAAGTTGCATGGAAGGCCACTCCTGGTATAAAATTTTGTTTTAGTAAACAGTTTTTGCTTCACTGTTATGGCTGCAAATGCAAAAATATCAGTAGTAAGAACATTAGGTCAACAGTTTTTTTGGTGCACCGTGTAAACCAGTGTCATGCTCTTCAAGTGGAGTTTGTCCTTCCATACCAGAAACATTGCTGGATGTTGTAATCTGGTGCAGTAGGTGATTACAACCCTGAAGTGCATATTGGAACTTCAGCCCATTGGTCCCTACAGTCAATGGGAGATGTATGCTGTTGTGCCAGTAGGATGTTTACCACAGTCTGGCGGGGTCTACCTGATGTTCCGGAAGTTAAATGTTCCCAAAGTTAGATGTTCCCGAGGTTCGATATTCCCAGAATTCGTTGTTCGCAGGTTCGATTTTCCCAAGGTTCAATTTTCCCAAGATTAACTGCAACAATTGCCTCCTATCGACACTGATTGCGAATTCCATAATGGATGAGCTTCTGTACAGTCAAGTTTGACTATCGGCACCAAGAGTGGCATTGTTAACGCTATCATTGCTCCTGAATAGCTGCTTATGGCCAACATCATTCTGGGTGAATTTTGAAAATATATACCAGGAACTGGAAACATTGAACCTTGAGCAGGAGCATTGAACCCTGGGAACATTGTAGTGTGGGGTGATATTGACTTTTTTACCATCGCGATAACAGAACAAAATTTATCGCGATAATTCGATATTCACGATAATTTTCATAAAGACAATTTGCCTTGAAGTTGGCTTCAATGCTCATGCATGTTAGAATATTCAATGATGAACTTTCATCGATTATTCATCAGTTCAATGTAAAAAAGAATGTCTTCAATAAAAACATTTTGGAGACATCAGGAAGAAATAATGCATTACAAGGCAAACTTTTTTCATTTTATTCAAGAATATATCATTTTTAATTCTTGTTATCGTATTGCGATAAAGAGAAATTATTGCGATAACGATAATTTTCGATATATCGCCCAACACTAGAAAATTGAACCTCGAGAACATGAACCCCTGGGAACATTGACAGAGCCCCAGATTGGCTAATGAGCTAAAACTAATGGGATGTCATTTTCATTGTTTGCTGTACCATCAATGGACAGAAGTCAAATACTGTACAGTAGAGGGTTCTCTCCACTGGTCAGTTTTCTGTTCGGGGGCTCTTGTGATCGCTGTCCTGGGGGAGGGGCTGTCCCCCTCTCCTTTGGGAAAATTTTGACAATTTAGGAGGGCTTAGATCGCAAATAATGCAATCTACAGCCTTGTTCTTAGCCTTCCCTGTGTGTTCAAATCTGGGCATTTTGTGGTCATTTTTTTTTTCTTTTTTGCAAATTGCATTTTCTAAGTATCTTTGACTTTACTTGCAGATCTGAAGCTCCAGTTACCACTTGGAGGTATTCAAGAATGAATTAGTTCACTTTAATGGAAATTTCGGGTGAAAATCTGGGAACCTAGGGGACAGTTCAATCGAATGGTTTCGTTTAGTGTATAAGTTTGATGGTAACAGATTCCTACTGTGGAAACATATGAAAGTAATGCAGTAACCTAAGTGCATATTGAATGATATAAGAGCTCAGGTGCAAGTGAGCTGGGTTTGCATCTCCGATGTTTTATTATACATTGCTTGTCATGAGTATTTGAAATCAAATATAAAAAGCAGTCAAATGACTAAGTTGTGGTGTTTGTGATTGAGTGTACAGACAACTTGTTTACCGGGTGGCAAAGTTTTGGCCAGGCGCTAAATTAGTGTGGCAGATTTTGCACGGGCGGAGCCCCCGGACAAAACAGCTAGTGGAGAACACTGCAGTATATTCCATTCCTTGCAGTTGGTAGATCTACATTGTGAAATCACTCAAGGCGACCATCATAGTCTTCTTGCATTGGGCACTGTTGACATGTTACAGTATACAGTATATACTACCTGACCCCTGTGATTTTAGGGGCTCTGAGATTTAATTTAGAAATAAAAAAAAAATGTTTTGGTAAATGCATTGTTATTTGTGTGAAATATGGACTGCAAAATGAATGTTGGATCTAGGCCACTTTGCATTTAGTTGTACACTGAAATTGCATTATATCTGGACTAAGGCATTGGAAGCCCAGGGGTCATATTTGTTTCCCAACAAGGCCTGGCTTTGCATGACCAGTGCAGCACTCCATCATTTTGGTAAAGTTACATTTTTGTGGCTTACACATACATGGTTTTTTCAAATTTTCCTAAATTAGTGCCAAACTATTGATTGGATTTTAATTTCAACATAATGTCATGTTCAGATGCAACTTGCAGAGAATGGGAAATTTGTCAATTTGTTATGATTTTGGAATTTTGAGTTTTTACTGTTACTGTAACTCAACTGGTGCACATGCAACACTTTATGAAGGAACTGTAGTCAATGTACAGTAGCTAGCAAGTGTTATTTGTCATACTGTACCAGATCTCCCGAAATTCTGACCCCCTGAAAATCTGACCCCCTTCAGTACCCATAGTCTGGCTATAAACCTGAAGGGGGGCCTTGGATGACATTCTAGTACATGTACATTAGCACTTGCTTCAAGTGCCCATGGGCTTTCAGGGTTTCTGCCAAAGGGGGGAAAGGGGGGATTTGTCCCCCCCCCCCTCCTTTCCAGAAGAAGGTGGGTAAAATCTCCCCCTTTTCATTTCCATAAAAATTAAAAAAATTGTCCATATCTTGGTTTCTTACTTAAGAAGAGGACACCTTTGCAGCAATGTTTGGACTTTCATACTGTAAGTAAATGGCCTTTAAAACCCTTCAAAAAGCACCTTATAGGGGTCTTGAAGCAAGCTTTTGTCCCCCTGAACCCACTGGTAACTTTAGCCAGGGACAGCATCAATTTGGACTGGGGTTTAGGAGCAATTAATCCCCCCCTTTTTTGCATTTCTGGCGGAATCCCTGGGCTTTAGATATCAATTGTTGAGACAACCCTGAGCATGCATCTACACTTTAGCATGACTACTGTAAATTATATTCTGTAAGGCTTAACTGACAGTGGTTACTTAAAGGCAATAGGCAGTCGCCCCAAAATTTTCTTTGAAAAATCAGCAAACTCTTGCAAATCTCCTCTTATTGCATTAAAAGCACTTCTGAAGACGTTTTGAACATAACTATTACAAAAAATAGGTAAAGCAAGGCAAGATTTTCCTTGAATTCCACAATTCACTATTGTCACATCATCAAAATAGGCCAATCATGAACTGGAGTGAAAGGATACACTCACTCTGTTTGGGGTGACTGCCTACTGCTTTTAAATGTACTGTAATATACATGTGTACAGTATGTAGCATGTTCTTTTTACCTGCACACTACATTAAAGACATAAAGCCCCGGTTGTGTTTTACTGTATGTCATTATGTGTACTGTACGTTTTGGAGATTGATCTTGTAAAGGAAGGTTATAAATGCAATTACAGCACCAATGTATATACTGCAGGCCTGATTTTAAAGGAAATTTCCAGGTTTGCGATCAGACAACCTGAAGCAAAATTTAGGTTGTCCAAAATATTTTTTGGTTGTCCAAATGAAAGTGCAAAACAAAAGATGAATGATAGTATTTCCTGTCTCTGCCATAGAAAACAAATAGGCTATTTTAAATTCTGCATTTTTCCATAATTTGTATTTCTGCTGTATGGTCCAATGATGAATGTTACGAAGTCCATACCATTCACTGTCTCAACAGCACTTCTGAATGGGATTTTTATGCCATACATACTTTCTTGCTAATTTAGTGAACTATTCAGTTACAAATAAAATCATCTCACCCATCGGACAAGTTCAAAGAGAGATAGTAGTGGTTGTCCTGATCAATGAAATTTTTACCCATCACAGACACTACGACGAGTGCCAAATTTCAGCTCTGTACTGTACAAAATGTTGTACCCACAGTTGACACTTGTAAGCCCCATGGTATACAGTAGGATAACATAAGTGTGAAGAAACCTTGATCACAACAAACTTGATCGTAAAAAATTGTCACATCTGGCGATAAATGTTTCTTTATATGTCTGGAAAGTTTACGATCTTTTTATTTTATGCACAGTGATAGAAAGATAAGAGCCAAGTGCTGATGTGCCCAGCACACTGTGGGAAAAGAACCATGAAAGTCCCCAAAAAACATCAAACATTTTTTATATATTTGAGTCAACCACCTTTCTTGGTGAATCTCACAATAACTTTACCTCACACACAAGAAACTAGTACTTAGCATTTAGTGGCATGCAACCTTGGTATTTTCCTGAAATAGTTTCTCTACGCTTTAGTGAATTCTTACAGTTGTGTAACTTGTGCAAGCCTTACTTTGAAAAACTAGGTTTATACAGTTGAGTAATGTCTGAAGCCGTCAGCCATTATTCCCCTTCCCCGTTTTCCTCTTCATGCTATGAAGTTTTCCATGCTCTGAAATACTGTAGCCTCCATCGAATATAACAGGCATACCGTATATTTCCTTATAAACACCCCAGGGCATTGCATTTTGAAAAGGGGGGCATTTATTTGAGGGTATATTTTAATTAAAAAAGTAACTTATCTGTACTGCTAATAGTGTCATCAATAGTGTCGTCAAACGAGATACAAGTTTCTTAGATGCAGTAGTGAAGGTTAACTTGGAGGGCACCTCTAATCCCCCGGCTTCCTTGCAGTGTTGTGTTTCCCAGTAACTGTTGTTAAGTCCCTTTGTTTTTAACAAAAAAATAAAAACACCTTCGACTTCTCCTGCGGCAAATGACCGCTGAACAATTGTTTAGCCTTTCAAAAATTTACAGGGGGGCGTTTATTAGAGAATATACGACAAATGTTGTCTTTCATTAAATGTGCAGGAAAACAGTTCCCATGATATGAAAGTTGTCGTCATGTCATTTGAATAAAAGTGTCCATCCTGAAACAAGTTCAAATTGATGTGACTGTTGTACATAAACCTTTCAAAGTCAATTGACAGGAATACTGTACACCTGTGTGTATAGTATATAGTACATTCCAATAAATCATTGCTTGCAAATCCAGATCTGTCTATGACCACAATGTGCAGTACACCCAGTGATATTTATAACACACTGTTTGCCACTCAAATTACATCTTGTGAGTTCCGGTGCTATTTCCTAGTATTTCTGCTCAGTACTGGTTAGATCCATCTCAGGAGGCTCTAGTAAAAACAAACAGGGAAGTGTGCTAAACAATGCTTTTACATTATAACCTAGCCCACATGTTACATCAGAGTAAATAAAATTGGTCACTTATCTGTTCAAAGGGAAAACCTCCAAAAAATTCGAAGTATATTTTTTTGTAGGGAGTTAATATTTAAAAGGTTTGGATATACCATGTAGTAGGTAATGTCACAAATTCCACTTGAATAGTGAGCATAGACCCTTTTCCAAATAGCAATTACAAAGGATTGTGGGATAGAGTTTTTGTGTGCATTATTTTTGTCAGTGGCATTTTACAGTGGTCAGGAATGATGCAGATGCAGACCAAAACACTATCCCACAATCCTTTGTAATTGCTATTTGGAAAAGGGTCTATTGCTACCTCTGCAATATTCAAGCTCATATTAGAGTGTGTCTCATGTAATACTAATAAGCGGCAATCCTGGGGGTGGGGTAGGGTGAGATATGTATACCCCATGGAAATTCTGTGTGGGGATACCGTTCACTATCCCCTCCCCCCTTTCCCTTTTTTAAGGCAATCAGAACTCTTCACCTATTTCTAGACTTTTTACGATAGGCCTATTTACTTTTGTAAGAAATACTTCGGACAGTTGCCACCGTATAATGTTGCAAAGCCTGGAAAGAGCCATCTCCGGTGATTTCAGGGGTATTTTTGGCCAAAATTTTTTTTGTACGCTCTGCCCCAATGGTGGCACTCCACTTAAATGGTGCCACTGACTATATCCCCCCACTGTTAATGGTGGATCACCGCCCATGGTAATATACTTAACATTCATCTTCAAAATATGCTGAACGTGAGATTCACTGTAGACTCATATCTGAGCTACTCTATAGTGTCAGTCATTTGTTTGAACACCTCGTGGCACGCTTCACTATGATGAGCACTCCCATTGGCTATATATGTGAAACCATGATAAAATTTTAAATTTCAATTTTTTTTTTTTTAGTTTGACAGGAATTTTTGTTTGCCAAGTTGATTAGTTGAATATTGACTGTAATCATAAAGAACTGGGAGATCATTCACTGTTGAAGACATAATGAACTATTGAACACAGCAGATAGTGAGATGGGACTGGGCAAGATTACCTGAAATTTTACAGATTTTGTTGTCATAGTGTGCTGAAAAAATATTTTCTCAATAAAGAGCACATTTTCTGACTGGATGGGGGCTGCACCCACCTCGACTTGATGTCATCATTTAACAGAAGAGTTCAGTTTTATAAATTTGTACTATATACAGCACTAGATGGTTTCCAAACTATTACTAAAGGTAATATAAGTTAAAAAAAAGTACTTTTGGAAACATTAGAATGTGTAGAAATGTAACTAGAGTATGATCTATAGGCGTAAAGTAAGCGTTTTTAGACCCTCACGCTAAAAGGCAATAGGCAGTCACCCCAAACTTTTCTTTGAAAAATCAGCAAACTCTTGCAAATCTCCTCTTACTGCAGTACAAGCAACTCTGAAGACATTTTGAATGTAACTATTATAAACAGTAGGTATTTTAAGCATGGAGGAATTCTCCTTGAATTTCACAATTTACTAACAAAAATATTGTCACATGATCAAAATAGGCCAGTTACGGTATGAACTAGAGTGACCAGGCATACTCCCTCTGATGGGGGTGACTACATTTTACCCACTGAGCTCAATGAGGTAGTTTTTAGATGGTCAGTATGTTTTTACAATTTCACCCCATGCAGTAGTTGCCTTCAGTTCCATTCGAAAGGGAAGGTTTTCCCATCCTCAATTAACTTTGTGGGACTGATAATTTTTTGCTCTGCAATTGTCGGTGTTACTGTACTTTAGCCTGATGTATATTGTTGTACAATGCACTCTTACTTTCAGGAGGAAGAACTGTACTGTAGTCTGTGCTGGCAGGTGTGGGGTTAATTCAGATGCAAATTTACATTCAGGTGATTTATTACTATGGACTGTAACTACACAGGTAGAACAAATTTTATACCCGTGCCAGAGCTCTGGAAAGTCTTGGTTGTGGTAGCTGATTGATGGTCATCTAGATAAGATATCACCAAGAGAATGCAATTATAATATTGTATAAATCACTCTAGAGCTTAAATAGGAATAGACACTAAATCGTGTATGTTTGTTATGTATATGTTATTGATTTCGGTGTTACTAGGGTATTGCATTGCTAATTGGTTTTCTTACATTTCGTACCAAAATGACATCATTTTCACCTCATCTGAAAATTGGAACATGTGCACTGTTGGAGGCTCCATTGGAATTGTTCACTTCTGAAACATTTGGGGGGGGGGGGATGTGAAAAACTTCATGGTTCCTAAAACTAGGCTTAATGGAAAGAAGAGTCCCGAATCACCCACATGGCAATGTTTCTTTGAGAAATTTTGTACAGTAATTCTAGCAGATCTATGAAAATCCAGTGACTGTTGCTTCTAGCAGGGAGTTGCTTCTAGTGACCATCTTGTGCTCTGCAATGTTGATCTACAGTATTTCTATGTAGAGAGGGATTATTATGTTTATGCTGTATCAACAGAACAGACAAACAGTATGAAAACACTCTCACTAATTGATATTAAACTCTGGCTAACTTTCTTCCCCAGATTACTAGAGTTTCAAATGTAGCATCATTTACAGTATAAATTATTTATTCAGAAGAGTTCAGTGTCTAGAGTGAATTTCTTTTCTTGAGAACTCTGTTTCTTGAAAATAAAGTTACTTAGCTAATTTATTCAGAAAATATGTCAAGGTGTTTGATGTTATGAATGTTTTCTATATTCATGAATATAGTTTTTTTTATATCAGACCACCTGTAACTTATCAGTTACATAATTCATAAACCTCAGTGTCAGCCTACATGTGAGGTTGATCATTAAAAGCCAGTTTTGTGTACGCTGAGCTGCTGACTAGCCATTGCTGACCACTGAAACTGTCATACAGTACACAGAACACACAGCTTGCACTTGTACACCACCGAAGAAAGGAATGACTGTATTTTTGAAGTTGATGAGTTTTACAGCTGTGGCTGTTTTTATGGCATAGTTTATTAGTACAGTTTGCTGCTGTAATTTAAAAGATTCAGATCATGGTAAGTAAAATTTATGGGCAGTTCAAGGTCTTGGCAGTTTGACTGAAAGCTTCTAAGGAAAATGCTTTGTGTAATTTCATACAATGTGAACATAGTCTTAGACCAGGGGGTTGCTAAGACAAGCAACTGCCTGAGACAAGTGGGCCTACTCAATATCATGCAAAAGGTTAATAGTGGGCCTGTAGACAGCTTGTTCATTCTAGAAGAGCAGTATTTTAGGAAAGGCAGTGCTTTTGAAAGGGGGAGGGGAGAGGAAGGGGAGAGGGGGAAGGGGAGGGGGAGAAAAGGGAAGGGGAGGTTATTTGCAAGTATCCATCATAAAACTCTGTTACTAAACTACAAATTTGAAATATGTTCAGTAGCAGGTAGGCTATAATCAAAATTTGGATGGGGGGTAGGGTAGGAGAGTTTCCTCGCTGTTTCTACTCCTTTGGTACTGGTTGCCCAAATCAGTAATCACCTAATGTATTGATCGAGTCTCCCGGAGCATTGTACTGTACTTTAACACTGTTTGCCTAGATTACTTCAGTACAGTAGAATTCATTCTTTTGTAAGTGTTAAAATAACAAATTATGACCTTTGCTTGTACTAATACAGCCACGTACAATGCTGTACATGGGTAGACTATATTTATTAATTAATATCGAAACTAATTTTAAATTTAAATTGCTGTAATATCAGTAAACTAATGGGATAAACTAAGTATTGTATATTTCCTGCTCAGACAGATTGAAACTGAATGACCCGCAGTAAATTCTAAACAGCTCACAGGTCATTATGTTAAATAAAAGTACATAGTTTATTGATTCTATAAACTTATTCAGTCAAATGACCCACCTGAAAAATTTGTGGTTTTGTACTTTTATAGGCTGGTTACTTTGCTGACTTGTCCTGCCATGTAGATAGCTCCGCAAACCAACTTTTTTAAAAAGTTTAGACAAGACATGTTTGTACAAGTTGCAGGCAAGTACTGTACAGATTGAAGTCCCTGAAGATGATATGAAAGGATGATGTAGAGTCCAATTTATATTGGTACTGCCTGATTTCTTGATCAAATAAATATTGTATAAGGTACAAGATGAGAAAAATGGGTGTATATGAGACCACCTGCTAATACTTATTGGCTTTCTCTCTACCTCTGTCATAAATGGCCTGCCATGCTTAATTCTACCAGCAGAAATGTTCTGATGCCAAATTTTCAAACCAACTTCAACACTTTGCTAGAAATGGATCTTCTAACATGATGTTTCCACCTTAGTTTCTAGCTTTGCACTTGTGCAGCTAAAGACAGGATGTTTTGGGTGTCCCATACTTTTTCCTTTTTTTTTTTTCTTTTTGTTTTTTTTTTTTTTACAGTATCTTCAGCTGTCAAGGTGATAAGTCTTTGAGCTTCATTAAAAAGCTGTCCATGCTGAGTGATTTATTTCTACTGTGATTTGCAGAATCTTTCCTGCTTATGAGATCATCCTTGAAATTACAAAAATCTCAGTCAGGACTGAACATTATAATACAGCACATTGTGTATGTTTTTGTACAGTACCACCTAATATTCTTAGTGTATGCAGTATGCAGGCACTGCAGTCTAACATGTATGATGCTTATTTATATGAGAACCCCTTTTATCCCTCCAGCTAGTTTTTCTTGCGCTATCCCATTTTCCCTTGTCACAATTTCCCTGATTTTCACAAACCGTATCCATAGTTGTCTTCAAGTCCTTAACAAAGGATGAGGCCAAGTCGATAGACACACTTGATTTTCGCCAGGGGGCAACTTTTCCTCCGATCACTGCCTAACAGTGCTGTTCAATATTTGCTGTCATTCAATAATATCGACACATAGTGCCCAGTGTGTATACACTTAATAAGATAATGAGAAATGTCAGACCCTGATCTTGGAAAATTCATTTGAATATTGTGCATTGAAAGGTTCTGCCGAATACACGTACAGATACAGTACAATACTCTCTACGTCTCTTGCAAATAGAATCTCCGGCCAAAAGAACTGTCTCGGTTCTGTAGCAACGTTGGTTTTACACTTACCATAGTATGAATTGTGTTGCCACTGTATTCAACACTATCATACATGCTATACACTAGTATAAAGGTATGAAAACTTGAAATGCTTGCATGTCCAAATTTGCTCCACTGTGGTGCCTACCTCCCTCCCAGGGTCCCAGAAAAAGGACGGTCAAAATAAGGGTAGCTAGGTGGTGTTCACTGTCTGCAGAACTGTGTATGTTGCTACAGGTTAACGGTTTGGTCGTCATATATAATTCAGGCCTTGAAGGGCAGTTGTTTTACGATGCTAAGTGACCACACATGTGGGAGAAGCCTATATGGCTTATGAATTACAACTTCATGTCAGGTGGCTGACCAACTCAACAATTTAGATCAAATCTGGTTTCTTTTGAAAAGCCAGTTAAGATGGGAAAACTGTAGATTGCTCTTGGATGAAAAGCCCACCTTACTTTGACCCGGCGGGGATCGAACCCTGAACGTCCGGGTTGCCAAGCTTTATTGCTTCAAGTGCCAGTGCCTTTACCCACTTGGCCACAGCACCGGTTTGGGCATGACTGAATACTCAGAAAAAGATGAACGCCTTTTTTTTTTTGCGTACAGTTAGACTTTGTTGTTCTTTTGTAATAATGAATTGTGTGGAAGACTTCAGTCTTCAGAATGTAGACCTTCAGTTTGTTATGTGACATTTGTAAGTGTTATACTGTACTTCAGTTCATGCATGGTACATGAATTGATTTTAATTTTTCCTCATGAAGGCTGTTTTTTTTTTTACTTTACACTGACAAAAATCGAGAAATTAAAGCGTTGGGATTATACTTTTAGAGGGTACTTTCCTAGACTTCATTGTAGAATCACCCATTGCCTCAGCTTACTGTGTCTCCAATTATGGTAAGGTACAGTATCTTTGGCAGCAGTGTGATCAGGAGATGGGGTGACTCTCTTCCAGATTGTTCAAATGAACATGTTTTTTTTTTTTGAAGTTAAGCTTTTAAATGTACCGTAAAGTACCCGGTCTTTCCTCAATGTGGTATCGGTGCTGTGGCCGCATGGATAAAGGCAGTGGCATTGGAAGCGATGAAGCCTGGCAACCAGGAGGTTCTGGGTTCCATCCCTGGCCAGGTCAAAGAAAGGTGGGTTTTTCATCCAAGAGCAGTCTAAAGTTTTCCTCTGAACTGGCTTTTCAGAAGAAACCAAATTTGATCTAAATTGTTGAGTTGGTTAGTCACCCTTGATGAAGTTATAAGTCGTAAGTCATAAGCCATACAGGCTTCTCCCACATTTGTGGTCGCTTTGCATTGTAAAACAACTGCCCTTCAAGGCCTGAATTATTAATTATTGTTACTCCCATTAGACAGATACAACCTGTTTCTCTCACCTCAATTGCTTTTATTTCTATTGTACATAAAGGTCAGACAGAAAATGCAGATAGTTTAACACTCTAGACCATAGAAATAAAAGTAAGGGAGAATGACGTCTGCCGATCTGGACTGAAGCCATTGATTTGGCTAGTTTGTATGGCAACAGGGCACCTGCGTGTAATACAAATATCACGTTATTGCTTTTGCCTCAAGTATTGGCAAAGAAACTACAAGTTTTCAAGTTAGGAGTATAAAACAAAATACTTAGGGCACCAAGACTTATTTCTGTTGTGGGAATTACTCCTGATCTTTCGAAAAATGGATAAAATAAGCTATAACTTCTGCAGCAGAATGCACACTGTACGTATGGAGACAAACCAATCAACCGGTCTTTTGCCGAACAACGAAAGCGCCCTCACATTTTTTGTGGCTTCACCAGTTAAACATGCATGGATGCATTGCGTCAGCGTTCTCCCATACTTTTATTTCTATGCTCTAGACTGATTGATACCGTGGGCAGTGATTTAGCCAGAATATATTTGTGGGAATTGTCGCATAAACAAGAAAAATGACTCTCAAAAAAGTTTTGATGAGCAAGTTTTGTGTTGGTTTGCATAAATTTCAAAGTAATCACTTAGTGCAATTTTTCCAAGCATTAATAACCAAAACTTTTAAATGGAAACCCAGTTGCAGCTCGTACAAGATATATATACCAGTTCTCATAATTCCAACTAAAATTATGCTCATTTTTGGCAAATACAACATTTGCCAAATTTATTCCAATTTTTCCTACACCCCTCTCCTTCTCATCCTCGACTACCTTTTACTGTTCAAGGCCACCCATTTAGAATGTGACATTAGAAAATTAACTTTCTAAATCACTGATTGTATGTGGTGCACCATACACCCTAATGGTATCAAAAAATTCCTTGCTAGAGTAATAAAATAATTTTAGACTACTCCTGGAACACTTTTAAAGGTACAGTAATAAAAGTGTTTAACTTTTATACGTACCTCATCTGTTTGGGTTTGAGTAAACTTACAGCCTGTAGGTCCCACTCCCACTCAAACTTTCTGCTCTTTGCTTTGTACACACTTCTCTGTACACTTAGTAGCACAATAGATGTTGGGTAAAGTGATACAACTTGATTTGAAGTGTTTAAGTGCTTTTAGATACTGCAGTTTTAAACTAGTGTTGTTAACTTGCTCTTTCATTTTCTGAAATGTTTTAAGCGTCCTTACAAAATCAATCAGTAAAACATTTTTAGCACATCCTATTTGCATACACCCTGTAGGTGCTGCACATTTTTGTGTGTGTGTGTGTGTGTGTGTGTGTGTGTATGTGTGTTTTTTTTTTGGTGTGTGTGTGTGTATGAAATGTCAATACACATGTCAAAACCTACTATTTTATGAAAGCCATCGATTGTCATGGAAATACAGAAAAATGAGAAAAAATTGTGGAAATTTGTATAAAAGCAAGCACTGAATTCAAGTCTCAAGATATCATGAAAATTGGCAGGGAAAATCTTGGTAAATTGGGAAGTCATAGTTAAATTTTAAGAAACCTATCTTTTAATTTTAATTGTAATACTTGACTATTTATTTACAAAACATACTGTAATAAAACCATATACAGCAAAATGGTACTTTCTTTACAAAAAGTGGAAAAATTTAATTCATATTCATTTAAATTTTTTGGTGTTTAATATTTGGTTGGGATGCTTCTGAATGTAGAAAATGTTAACTTGAAGAGCAATAGGTTAGTAATGTTGCAAACTTGTTAAATTATTTCTTGCGTGAAGTTTACATTTTTCAATTATAATGAACGTTTCATTGACGTACAGTGCTTTGACCTCCAGTTCCTGCTGATTGTCTAAGTCTGCCATGTACACTTTATTGATCAATTACAATTCTCGTTAAATTTGAATGAGTTGTACAAGTACTGTACATCACACAGACACATAATGTTGTCCTGCACCGCAGTACAGCAGACTGCACGCGAACTAATGTCTGCTTTGAACGGTGAATCAGTGCCATGCGTGATAGTGGGTCAAGATAGTGTGCAGTAATAAGAGCAAGTTGAGATGGTACGAGGTTCTAGTGTCTAATTATAAAGGCATGATCTTGGTTGGTTTTTGTCTCCATTTCTCAGTAGGAGCCATTTGGAAGCTGCCTCTGTTGGGGTGATCTAATTTGGATGGTGGAATTCATTATGGTGTCAAGCTCAGACTGGCTCTGGAAGAAATAAAAATTAAAACAAACATGACTGGAGTTTCATCAGTACGTTCACATTACACGATTCTTTCGGTCTCATTTTGTTGTGAGCAATATTTACAGCTACATGGAGTACGTTTGAAAGTATCTTTTGCGTTGAAAGAAATTCCTGTCCATGGCCCATGTCCCTTATAGAGTCCTTCTGTACCATTTTTTAAGTGGAAGCTCAAAACAAGTTGCGATAGAAGTGGCTGCGTTTGTGAAGTCATTCATCTCAACATTGTCATTGTTACAGAACATTCTTGAATAGCATCATAGAGTACTTATTGCATAAAGTTAACATTTTTCAATTATAGTGAATGTTTCATTAAAGGACAGTACTTTAACTTCCAGTTCCTGCTAATGGTCAAAGTCTACTGTGTATGTATCGTAGCCTGGTATGAAGTGGATTGATCTGTAAAGGGGCCATCCTGTCACTGTACAAAAAGCTTGCACCACCAAAATAGCCAAAAGGGCCAGACTCTTTTGGGGTCAAGCTATGGATCTGCAGAACGGAAATGTATCATTTGATTCATTTGCGAATATAATGAATTGTTTATTATTATGGGATGTGATGTGTCAAATGTACAAGTTACTGTTGTCTGGTATTTGCCTTGTGGGAGTTTCTCAGAGTTTAGCAATGGGTAGGAGGCTTTTGAGAAGTTTCTTTGCCATCAGGCAGTCAGAGCCAAGTTGAATACCCAAACAAGGGTTTCAAATTATCTCTCTGGGCTGCATAAATAGGTGGTCAAAATATCACAGCAGGCTACAAGAAAGTGTGTCATTAAAAGCATGGTCTGGTGACCAAATTTGATGCTTTCAAAAAAAGCAGAAAACTTTTCTGTGTTAGGCAGTGAAAACCCCATCTCAATAGCATTTTGCACTCGGAAAATACAAATTTTTGAAGAAATACTACATTTTCAGTTTCCCCAGTGCATGATGGGAAATATGTGATGTCATCTGGGCAAATGGATTTGATGTAGCTTATGTATTTCTTTATAATGTTGGTATCACTATATTGAATATTCCATAACTTTATTTGCTGTACCATAAGTATGGAACAGTTTTTCACAATATTTACATGGAAAAACATCTAAACATTCCAACGGTATCAAATTTCAAGGACAAACAAGGTAGCCAATTATAAAGAATAACAAAAGCAATCTGAGGCAATTTGCCCACTTTGGATCACATTTTGTGACCTTGAGGAAACTTGGAGGTATTTCTTATTAAAAGTAACCAATCTTTAGGAAGAGATATCTTGAGTTAGGAATGGAGTTTTGATATGGGGTTTGGATGACATGTAATGAAAATTTTTATCTTTCATATAAGACCCCTACGAAATGCCACCAGACAATGCCTTTAAATTTCATCTAAGTACAAGAAAAGAGGCAACATGCAGCCAGTGAGCTGTTTTTCCCACCTGTATCCTACAGTAAGCTTATAAAATTGAAGTACAAAGTTTTTCAAGTGGTTCCTCACTCCTACTTATCCTACATTCTCCTACTTTTCAAAACCTTCTTGCTATAGCACTTTTATTGTTTGCTTGAAAATCCGACATTGTCCTCCTTCTTCCCTCTTTATCCTACTTTTATCTTACTTGGGATAAACCCATGGATATTAAAATTACTGTAATACTGTATCTCTAACAGAGTCATCATACTGTCAAGATGAGTGTGGATGAATCCTGTGAAAGTCCTTCTTTTGTCGTACTATTGGTCTACAAAATACCAGTTTTGTCCAGTTTCATTAAGACCTTTGATCCTGCTATTAATCCTTCTTTTGCACATGAATCTGCTTAAAAGCCTGAATACCTGTGTCCTGTTGCACCTACTGTAGTAGTCTTCAGAAGAATCTTTGTCTAATGTCTTTAAAACAATTGTATCATCACATGAAGGACAACCTGCTCCTAAATTGTCCAATTTGTCTACCATTTTAAATTCATTGATTTTTTTTTTTTTTTTTGAGGAAAATAGGGATAAAGTAGTTGCATAAATCTCATTTCTGAATCAGTCTAAGGGTTGGGGCTGCCAAATGGTTCTTTAAAGGTGAAGTTGCCTCTTCACAAACGGTGAATATTTTGGCTGATTGAATGGGAACTAAGCTTATGTTTATCCCCTTCTCCAATTAAAAAACAATGGTCAGTGGCACCTCTCAGAAAAAAGGCCTAGGCCTACAGACAGGCCTGTAGCCAAGGGGGGGGGGGGGGAAAGGGGACAGAGCCTCCCTAAAAAATTTGTCCCCATAGAAAATTAAAAAATACTAAATGTTGCCGTATTTGCATTTTAGTATATCTCCCTCCCCCTTAAAATATCTTTTGTCCCCCTCCCTGGATGCTCTCTGCCCACCCCTTCTCCCTTCAGTACCTTTTCTGATTACAGGGCTGCCTACAGGTACAGTACATGCATTTTACAGGAATTGCCCCAGGCCAAATTCTGCTGAGTACTGTACACTAACACCTGCTTATGATTGAGGCAAAACTGCTACACCTCACTTTTCACTGATCGAACATGCAATCAAAGTGTAATCACCAAATTCACAATATTGAATACCCAGGTATTACCACGCTTATGTATGTGCTAGCCTGCTAGGGTGATGAAAGGGCTAGTTACTGTGTTCAAACTAGTTTATAAAGTCTGGTAATTGCCTCATGTGTCTGCAGTGACCATGGTGTGATCAATTCACTTAGCTGTACAGTAGTTTTGTTGTTGTGTGAGGGTACTGCATGTTCATCATTCTACCGAAGGCAGTTGTACATGTACTGTACATGAAAAAACACTGTACAGGAAATGTCCTATATTTTGAAGAAATTAATCATCGTAATCGTTGATTTGGATCGGGGCATGTAAGGTCAATTGAGGCCATGGTTAGTCACTTGAAGATGAACATTTGCAAATTGTGTCTAGTCATGTCAGAATGGGATGTTTCAATAAAATAAATGTCAGGAAATGGACATTGGATTAGGTTTTCATTAATCACTTCAACATTACAGGACTATACTGCATTGTATCCAGCAGGGTTGTCACCAGGACAAACTTAGTGCCGGGTAATTCTTGACTGTGACCCTATAGTGATCACTGTCCTTAGATTTAGAGAAGGTGTGGATATTCTTCTGCACTCTAAATTAATGCTCCAATTGGCCATCTCATTCTGAAATTAATGTTACATCCAAATTTCTTTCAAAAACCATAAAATTATAGTACCATTTGGTTATTGGGAAAAAGTGCTGGGTGGATTGTTTTTATAATAACATGAGTGTCAGGCGTAATTCACTAGTCCCGGGCGGGGCTGCCCACTCCCGACCAGTGCTGCCCGGCGTAGTGACATCCCTGGTATCCAGTACTATACATACATGTGCATATTGTCTTGTATAAAAGTTCATTTGCAATCAGTGCTGTAATTGGGTGTTTATTTTAATTAGGGTACCAGACTGTGACATGACATTTATAGCCCTAATTTCATGTATCATAATTTTTGATGTGAAACCATGGGTGGAATTGTTATATTTACTTGTTCATTGTAGGCTTAGGCCTAAATGATGTTGTACAAGTTGTTTTATGAATGTTCAGATGACGTTTGACCTCAAAATAGCCCCATTACACAGAAATTATAGGTTTCACAGTGTAACATGAACACCAAAAATATGTTTGTCCCACTAAGACTACTTATTGAGTTATTTTATATCATTTATGGGTTTTCTATAGTTAATCTGAGCAGTCTGAAGCTAAAACCTCTTGTGATTTCTTAGTCAAGGGTTTCATCTCAATTCTGCGGTACAAACAATACGTTCCACGTGTAACCTAGATTGGGAGAACACCAAAGTAATATTGTATGATATTTCAAATCATAAACAAGGTGGCACAGTTTTACTACCTGTAAGTTAAAAGCTATGTTAAATACTATAGTTCAGCTAAAAATGACAACATATCAAGTTTAGGAAGTAGTAGTATTTTAACTGCAAAGGTTCACTATGTAACATACTTCCGTGACACCAAAGTGGCCTGTCAAAATGCAAAATGGCCATGTTTTTCTTTTCTGTTGAATTGCTTTTGTCCAAACCTATATATGCATTAAACAATTGCACAGGCTTCAATCAACCACTAAAACAAGAAAGATTTAGTATTTACTGTAGGTAATTTTTGGAAACTAAGATAATGAAATTTCACACTGTAACGGTAACACCAAATGTTACACGTGGAACCTATCTTTCGTCGAATCCCAGGAAAGAGAAAAATGTCAGTTTCTCATAAAATATGAGTTTCAAGGGTACAATTGATACCTCATCAACCATTTAAGTTAAAATAACTGAGTAAGATAAGTGTAAAAATAAGGGAAAATCTAATTTCTGCTATGGTAGTTTACATGTCACACTTTTTGCCCCCAGAATTGCTAATTTTAGCCACTTTTAGCCAATTTTTTCATCAAAATTGGGAGGATTCACTACAATGATACTTATTTTTTGGAAGATATGCACTTACATAAATAGTGAGGACAAAATGAAAGCATAGCAAAGACCATGTGGATTAAAATAGCAAGACAGTTGCCTTTAAAAGCATATTTTACCATTGGTACCCTACTTTAAATAATCACCCAATTATCAGATGATACTGTAATACATGAAATTAGCCTCACGGTTTTATTTTCGGGTGACATAGATATCTTGTGAAGAATGCTAATTTTGTGCGTTCTGCATTTGCAGTACATGGCATGAATCTCGCATCAGAGGTACCTGTTAATGGGAATTTCATTGGTAAAATTTGAGTTTACTGTATCAGTTAAATTACATATATCACATCAACTACCAGGGCTGGAAAAAATGTTTATTTCCCAGGAAGGAAGTCAAATTTTCCACAATTTCTCCCAAACTTTCATGAACATAAAAGGTGTAAATTTCCCTCCAAATACCCAAATTTCCTGAGAACCTTGGAGCCTCCCAGCTTCCCGACTTTTTCCACCCAGGTCAACTACAGGGTCAAATTGGCTGTATCGGCCTCCCTACTGTAGATTAAAATATTTTGACTTGGAGCATTGGCCCTCAAATTTAACATCAAGGTCCCTTTAGGCAAACTTTGAATAAGGTTAGCTTTCAATAGTGTCCCCTTCCCTCCACCTCCTCCCTCCCAAACAAAAAGAAATGTCTTGATACTGCTGCAAAAGTTATTAAAATGCTGTTGTTTTTATGCATGGTTTGTTTTGGCAGCATACTGTGACATTCAGAACTTGTGTTCAGTACAGTACATTAAGTTAGATCTTAAATAGTCAACTTTATTTTAATACTGTAGTGTACACCATTTTGTAACATTATAAAGTGACAATGTGCATACTGTATTTTATGATTAGTACCAATATATTCAAAGATTTATGGGATATGCAGTATTAATATTGTCTGCAATAAGCTGAAATAGTTTCTAAAGGAAACGCTGTTGGACATGTGTATCCTTCTGAAGTCGTCCTAAACGAACAAGAAAAAACTCACTGTTTCAATGAGACATGTATGGTACATGCTAAAAGAACGAAAGCATCTTGCAGGAAATCATCTAATTGGGTATTGACGTAACCGTCCAGTGTGTGATATACACAGTCTATTGTAGGGAGTGCGATGTAAAAAGGAAAGGTGATATGAATTGCCATGGATGTAGTTGGCAATTTGGTTAGATGAAATTTAATGTCACACCAACACAAATGTGTTATATAGTGTCAAGCAAAGTTTAAATACAGTGTAAGTCCTTCCCTTTAGTGGCCTCTTACAACAGGCGGGAAATACCGTGGGCATATTCTACAACCCCCAGCCCAGCCCAGGGGGCAATTTGGTGTAGTCAGCGTTAAAAGCTTTGAAAATAATCACAATGTCCATCAAAATCCATCAAATGTTAACCAGTCTTAAAAGCTGCGGTACTGTAATTAGGTGGTAACTGACCTGTAGGTAAGGTTCTATTTGTGAATAAATATGTAACCAAAAAGCCCAAAGGCTTAGTGATTCCATGCAGAAAGGAAATGCTTTGTTTCACTGAGGTCTAGCCCTTAAATTTATCCTTCTTGAGATATTATGTTTTACAATGTTTTAACAATTTGACATCTGGTGACCTTACATAACATTTGAACTCCACCAAAAACAATAGGGCTCTTCCTCTCAACATGGGATATCCATATGCCAAGTACAAGAAGTATCCATCATTGCTATAGATATTGTACAAGCCACCCCTAACAAACACACATATGTACACACACATACATACACTTGCCAGCATGATTGCATAGTTTCCTTTCCCCTTCGGCAAGGAATCAAAAGGGGGTAAGTATTGGAGCTAACAAACTCCCAAGCCAGGGAATGCACTGGAAATTTTACAAGGTAATTTCAGTTTACACTAAAGTCTTCAGCATCAATTATTTGTGACATATTAATAAAAAAAAGTTCAGAAACTATAACCACATTATCCAAAGGAGTGTCACTGTTAAAAAATTGTTAAAGTATACACTATGCATTGATCATGGAAGTTCTACCTCGTAGGTAGTATTTCCATGCATTAATGGGCCACCTTAAATCACTCATACTGTACCTCCACTCTCTTCTGCTTCAGTTTAAAACTCAAAGAGAATTGAATCTTAGAAGTAGTAACTTTGAAAAGTTATTGCACTTTACCCCTTTAACCTTGGTAATTTCCCATCACAGAATGACTGTTCACAGAGCTGTCAGACAAGTGAATCAGCTATGGAATTCATATTTTTGCATGTCAGGCTAATAGCACAGAGAAATACAGGTACCAACTACTAGGCCTATTGCCTTATTTTCGTACACCAACTTAGGAAGATAAGGTAGTGCAGATAGTCCAGGCCAAAAAATTCCCCTAAATGTCTCCACAGCAATTTCTGTAAAAAAATGCTGTGGAGACAGCAGCTCTCCATGGCATTTTATGGGATGTCCACAGCATTTTTAAAATTCCCTCGCATGGCCACAAGTCGTGTCAGCAGCCCAACGCTTTCCATGGAGTACGAGTCTACCATACAATGCATTGTTCATGTGATGTTACCCAGTGCAGTTCATCTAATATTGAACTGAAACCCAGTGTAAAGGGTAGCTTTCATCAGTACCTTTGTTAAGACAGGGTGGGGGATGGTGGGGCACAGTGTTTTTGTCTGCTGGTAACTGATGACACCCCCCCCCCCTCACATATAGCAATGGAAAGGATTTAGAGTGGTGCTAGTTTCATATGAACTAACTGGGTTCACTTTGCATGCCAGACTTGAAGTCATGAGACTATCAGCTTTTCGTAACAGTATATGTATGGCAAAACTCAAAAGACTTTCAAAATATTTAGCTAAGTTGGTTTGACAAGCAAATACCCTATCTTGACCATAAATAAGTCTGAACACTCATATCAACATCTTAGACAACATTTGTTAACATTTTGGAACAAAAACGATTGGGAAATTTTAGACCCTGTAGCTCTACAAGTAAGCAGACGACTTTTGCCATGTATTGTGTTGCTTTAGCATCTGAGTAGGCCTATCCATGTATTTTACACGTTAGGCAACGACAAAACTGCAAAGCCCCTCTAAAATGTGCCTCATGGGGGGAAACCTCCTCATTAAAAGTTGTCAATATATTACAGGTAGTTGTTTGAGAGTCTTTTGAACATGCCAGGTGAATGTTTTGTCATTTTTGACAAATTTGGTTAATATGTTTGGTACTGAAAAACGATGTGTTTTGAAATGGTACTCTCTGCAGTACAACATGTATGCAGCAAGCTGTAGATTATTTGTGCAGTCGAACCATATACTTTGGAGCTGAAATCTCTTCCATTTTCGAATCAAAAACTTGCATTCATGGTCACAGAGGGCAAAGATTATTTTGAAAGAATTAATCTTTTTTCTGTGGGGTGAGCAGTTAAGCTCTAATCTTAGAGTCAAGGCAGAAGGAAAAGTTGATTTTGTAGCCTATTTTCAAACCTATACTGCATAATTTAGGTTTGCCGTGAAACACATTTATGGGTATGTGATATGGCGGCTGCTGAAGGAAAGCCAGTGTATTAAACACCTGTACGAATTGGTAGATCATACAGCTATTAGCTAGAAAGAAAATGATAGCTATGTAGCTGTGCATTACATCCAGTTTGTCTACATAAAATTCCGATGTCCGTGGGAAAGAAATGTTACGTAGACAATGTTTTAAAAAAATTTAATATGAGAATTGCGAATGCAGAGAGAATGATCAACGGCAAAAACATGCCGCCGTTTCTAGGTATAATCGGAGGCAAAACCAGCTGCCACAGTGGCTTTTGCCGTCGATGCCATCAATTATTTTTTCCTCTGTAGTCGAGACTCAATCCTTTCTTTTTTAGTTGATAAATCGAGCAGTATTGAGTTATTGGTTACATTTAATATGTCATACCTCAGGCCTTTACTTTTGAGGTGTGCAAGTGCGATCGCACACCACCACTCACCTCAAATCACTGTGAGGAGTGTGATTTTTTGCACACCTAGATAAAGAATGGGAACTCAGATAAATCTATTGAAGTTTAATAAAACAGCACAGCTACCACACTCGTGAATTTCCTGAGGAGTATGATTTGTGGCATACATGGAAAATCTGAAACTCAAGGCCTGATGCCTGTCATTCTTTATATTACCCAAAATGCATCCATATATCAAATCTTTCCAAGTTTTGAAACAAGATGGGTTGATAAATAATATTTGTAGAGTTACAGTGTAAGTGCAGCAATTTGAGAAAAAACAACTCTGCTTTATACAGTATGTGGTGTTGCCGACTTGTAAACTGCATTAGTGGTATTTTTGGTAGGTCAGGGTACATTCAACCAGCAGATTATGTGTTCATTGTTTGTAGATGAGTAGTGACAACTTAGGTTTTTAGCATGATTAATTGGAGTAAAGAGAAATGGCAACCACTGGCAGTTAATTGATTACAACTTTTAGCACTGATATGGTGGGGAAGTCAAACTTTCGGAACTTTTTGTGTGTATTAGTATTCTTTGTGAATGCAGCCCACACATTAGCCCATAAGTTTACTGCTGTACACTGTGTTACATTGCATCCAGTATATAACTTTTATTGTACATATGGTATTTTAGTGAACTTTTTGTCCTGCAAGTTAATCTGTAGATCATAGTAACTCTGGTTATTGTCTTTCTTCTTGTAACCATGGTAACTTCTCTTCATGGAAATTTCCCAAGGGTCCTCCAAAGATGAAGGATATGATATAATTAATTCACTAAGTACTGTACTAGTAGCTCATAACAATACTGCATGTATGGGATTGTTATGCGTTATATGATACCAGTGTATCCTGTATATCATGTGTTACCATGGTAACAGAAGAAATAAATGTGTTCTTTTGTATAATATAATAGATACTAGATTGAAAATACATGACAATTTAGTTCTGATGGATATAGAAGTCCTTTAATTGACTTTGGTGGTGTGTAGCTTATATTTTTACTGTACATAGGTGTGTATTCATTACAATTTCGTAGATTATTCCCGAGTAATTTAGGATCATAATAGCTGCCAAGTTTGCTTCAGATAATTCTTAATCTTTGCTTTGTCAAATGGAACTGATGCCGAATCTTAAGACATGCAATACGTGCATCAAACTCTGAAGACCTGTTTGAGAATATATTATGGACTTTTACAGCTTAGTGTCTGATGGTTTTTCTCCGCTGACTATTTTATCTCTAGAGGGCAGAACATGTTTACTCAGCTAACAATGTGTAAGTGTCTATTTTAACACCAAGTGGGACTTTGTTCTTTCCAGTCACAACTCAACGAAATCAATTTGAAAAGTTCAAGTACTTCAGTTTTCCATTTTACTTGGCTGAGTGTATTGAAGAACTGTACAGAAGTTAAATTGTGCTGTGACTGTCAGGAGGATTTCTTGTCCCCAAATGTTGTGTTTCGAGTACATCCTATGTTATTAGATTGCTTTACAGTCTGCGAGTTTTTTCAGTTTATTGTACAACACAGCTACGAGACTGAGTATGCCAGTGGCATGATTCATACATGTCCCAATGATCATTAAATATTAACTTCATATCAAATAGAAATTGTTATGTCCGTGGACAAATGTTGTATGGTAATGCATGCAGTGATGTTATGAATATTACATGCACGGAATATTACAAAATTGAAGTACAAAACATTGTATGGACCATAGACTTAATGGAAAGTCTGAATAAACAGTAATAAGCAAAGGCTACTTGAGTTCCAAAAAAGAAGCTGTTTTGGGGGAAAAGACCATGCTGCATAGAAAAATGAAAAATTGGAGAAAAAAACTTGCAATTCTTGGTTTCAAAACAGTTTTAAGAAGACCAGGTGAGTTATCACTGTAAGTTTATAACTTTTTAAATTTTCTGGGTTCCATTTTTTCTTTGGGATTCTTTCATCATTGTCATAAAAATACAAACCAAACTCATTCTTTGGACCCCCTCCTCCTTCTAGGTTACTTTTGAAAGTGTGAAAACTGATTTTGGGACAAAAACTATCATTTCACTTTGAAAAAGCTTACCAAGCATGGGGTTTTGACATCCCACAAAAGTACATTTTGTATTCTTGGGAAATGATAAAGAGAAGAGATTACACATAAGGAATGAAGGAAAAGATCGCTGTAGGAAATGCAGAACTGTACTTGGAATTTATTTCACATAAATTGTGGTGGAATTGGACATTTATGTACAGTGTTCATTACACTTGGTCTGGATACCAGTCTTCCACACCACTTGGAGTGGTAGACTACAGGTTCAGTACAGTATAGCAAGCACCCTGTATGGTCCTTCTGCCTAAAGCCTTTCTCTTGCTCTTTAAAACTAGGTTGCTGCGCATACCTATACCCTTCAAAGAGAGCTCAGCTTCCAGGGGATATAAGGTTAATACTAAGTCACATTGTTGCTCTTTTTTGCATTTGCACAATGAAAGCTTTATATTTCACTCCTGCCTACAATACTCCTGTTTCTACTATTGGACAGTCTATGTACAGCAGAACAATCACTGGCAAGGAATGAATCTCCTAGATGGCGCTCTAATCTACTTCCTAAATAGCTTGCTACAGTCATCCTTTCTTCCTTGCCAGCTTGCTTCAAAGCTCACAATTTCAGGCAAAATTCAGCCCGTTTTCTCCTTCCCTTCCCACCCCCGTAGGTTTATATGCTTATTGCTGTATTATACAGTACAGTACAACTTTACTTCATATTGGACATAACTTTTGTAAAAATTTAAAATGTACATCACCCCCTCCTTACCTCCTCGCTACATATGTACCCCTCACTTACCCATGATGCTATACGCATGGAAAAGGCTTACTGTAGGCCCACTGTGATCAAAACTTGCCAGGGCCGTATTTTAGGTAAGGGTTACATAATAAGAGCCTTAGGAGGTAAGTCCCAATCCAGTGAATTTTAGGTATTCAGTTTCAGTTTATCAGGGTTAAACGTAGGACCCTGGATGAACCTTCCAAATTTGTACAGTGAACTTTAAAAACAATTTTGCTTTTGTGGCATAGAAAAATGTTCAAACTTCCTAAACCAACATTATAGAAAGACTGTCAGTTTAAAAGTAAGGTCGCTCCATAACTACTGTAAGTACTTTCTTTCAAGATATGATATAATCACAGAAGAAAATTGATTATTTTTAGCTTACATTAATTCATACTTTGAAAATATTTATACAGCACTTTCCCTAAGAAGGTTCAAAGCACTTCATGAAAATACCATCAACAAGAGGGTTGCATCTGATACTTGAGTTTTTAGTCAAGATTTGAAATAACTTTTTCACCCAAACTGTCAAAAAATATCAAAGAATGCAACATTTATAACTCTACATAATGAACATTTCAGGAAAGAAAAGCTTTTGCTAGATCAAACCACATCCCAACTATGGAGGGGGAGGGGGTGGGATAGGAGTTGGAGGGGGGAGGGGGTGGGAGAGCCGACTGAAGTCTGAAGACAAGTGAACCCACTGGCTGAAGCCTAGAATATAAACTAGGACTTGCAAACTGGTCTAACATAGGGACAAGAAAGATGTAAATAGGAGGTGAGTGTATTGGGGCTGGTACATTCCTAAACCAGGGAGTTTTGTGGAATTCACATGGCAGACATATACTTAACAGTTGCTGCATCTAATTTGGTGGGAGGAGTTTATTGGTGAGACTGAATGGTTTTATAACAGTTATGAAAGCCATTTGATGTATACGTGTGCCTTGTAATAATGCAAGTATAAATGCAATTTCCTTTGTAACTGAGTCCCTGGATGTGCCTTGCTATACATTCAAGTGTGAATTACATCTTGTTCCTTCCAAGGAAGAAAAGGTTGCCAACTTCTGTCAATAAATTCTTACTGTGTATCAGAATTGGGTTTTTTAAGTTTGGGGTTTAGGCTAAAGTCAAAGTACATTCCCTTTGAGAACAATTTTCAGTGTACATGCCAAACCAGCTTTGCCATGCTGGACAGAAATGAACTGAGCTAGGACACACAGACAACACAGTCTAAATAACCCTGCATGATCAAACTGGGACAGTTTGAATGCTTAGAAATTCTAGGAGGCCTTGAAATACTGGCAGGTCTACATCTTTAGTGCCAATAGGAAATGAGGAAGGGTCAGTCTATAAGGAGACTCACTTCTGATAATGCTCTGATTGACATCCATTCAAGCATTAGCTTCACTCTGGTTGGTCAGTGATGACTTGTACAGTTGTGTTCCCAATTGCTGATACCCAGCATTGTGTGGATACGGCCTTGAGCAATTTTTGCTTGAGCAGTTTTTGCTTTCTGGGGACACATTGTAGGGCCTTTAAAATATGTACATTCAGTGTGCTTCTGTGAGATCCATTACTCTATAACTAATTTACATGTAGTGTTTATACAGCATCTCCAGTGTTGTGGTTTTCAGTATAGGTTGTACTGTAGTACTGAAGATACAATAAGTACTGCATTGTACACTGAAGTTTGTACATCTGGAAGTAAAGGGTAGGATGTATCATACTATACAGTAGGCAATGGGCAGTGACTGTAAAGTGAAAGAGACAGAGAATTCAAGTGAGCTGTTTACACACATACCTTATGGCATGTGTAATGAAAGCAGCTCCCTCCCTGGTCAAAGTCTACATAACCCAAAGCTGTGAGGTTAATCAGCTTCGATACTTGTGGGATGAAGGAACCATAAACTTTAAGTCCCATGGAGTCTTTTCCCCATTTACTTGTGGGGATATTGCAGTGTTGAGAAGATGTCTTAAACAGAAGAAACATGGGGGAGGAGTGAAGAAGCATGCTGAATCATATGCAGCAGCTGACTCCTCCTCTTCCCTCATGGATATCTATTATGTAGAACTTTTTTTTTTGTTTTATGTTCAACACTGCTATTAAGCCATCTCTGCCATTGTATCAGATTTAAAGTTAACATAATTCTACATTGCCCCTCATTACCTCCTAACAAAATCAGAAAAGAAGCTTTCCTGAGCTTCCCAAAAATTTTGAAGAGGTTTTTTAAAACTTTGTCCTTTCAGAAGACATGAGAAAAGTGCGAACAAATCATACAGGTGTTTTATCTATTCTGCCATGTAGGCTGTTATCAGTGAAGCACAGGTACAGTAGTTATCTGCCTGGCATTGCAAGCGGCAAATACTGTGTCTTATTTGAAAAGTAATAAATATTGCTATGATTCTCTCTGCTTGATGACCTGTAAATCAGCAGAGGTAATTGGACCAACTATCGGTGTTCAGTGTCAGCGTTGGTAGATATTCCCCTTTTTTGTCCTGTATCCATATTTTCTCCTAAATGCTGGTCAATGCTACTCTACCTGTGTTTCTCATACCGCACTTCATAAAAATGTCATGCTATTTTAGTATGTTTGATTATAAATCCCAATACAGCATTTAACCTCATGAAAAAATGAAGCAGTACTTAAGTGACATTTGTTGGTAGTACCTACTAGCTCTATAGTTTTAGTTAAGTAAGCTCATTTCTCAATCTTTGGTATTTGATCAGTATTGGCTGATAGTGAGAATCAAAGTTTTGGCATCAGTAATATCAGCTGCTTGTTATATTAATATGCATGGGTGGCGATTTGTTCTCAGTATTGGTGGTGGGGTGTGGGGTGGGGGGAGCATGACCCCATTTCCAAAGAGTTGACTGTTTGAAAAATCAAAGTCAATGGGCAATTTCTCAAATATTGGGGGGACATGTCCCCCTGTCCTCCGGGATTGCCGCCCATGTTAATATTACACTGTACTCTAGATGGTTAATCTCATGCTGGTGACATGTCTTTGGCTTCATGAACTCTGTACATGGTGGAATATTTGTACTAGCTCTATGGTGAGTGTGCTGACCATAGTCACACAGGAAACTAACTGTCACAAAGTGACTCCAAAGCTACCATTTCAGGAAACCAAAAAGGTAAATTTGTTCTGAAATTTCTGGACAGGAAGTAGACATAATATCCTGCTTGGGGGACATCTTGGGTACAGTGATTTGAGGGTAAAGTGTACTCACAGTAGTACTGGAAGGGCCAAGATACTTGTAAGGAATTTTGAACTGAACACCCCAATGTTCAAAAGGGGTCAAGGGTGGGATAACACAGGGTCAGGGTGCAGGCTGCCCTGGTGAAATGGCATCATAACTAAGCACTGACTGGTAGATTTGTATAGAGTTGAGCAGGATAGTACAAATCTTTGCAAAACTTGCCAAATGTAGTATATAAAGGGGAAACCATTCTCAGCTGTGATGAAAGTGTGAAGTGATGCTCATTGGTCCATTAATAGATACTCTAACATTGTAAAAACATCACTTGGTGACAGAATAAACAGCCATTATCAAAAAGAATCAAAAGTCAGGTGATTAAATGACTCCTACGCAACAGAGTCAAAACCAAAAGAGATCACCACCAGCTCGCTGTTTTTACTCTAAGATAACATCCTGTTATCAATCAGATTTGTGTCCTGCCATAGGACCATCCATCGGATCATCCATCCAGTGTTGAGGGCAGCTTTTCAACAGAATAATCTTTTCGAGACTTATGTGCTGTTTTGTTCTTAAGTTGAGGTCATAAGGTTGCATTCCTGCCATGGAATTGGGGGGAAATCAATAGAGTAACCCAAATCAAAGCAGTTTCCTGCATATATCCTGATTGTCCAATCGTCTATTTACATTTATTCAGTTCTAGTTCTTGCCAGAAATGAAAAGTTAGCAATTTAATAGACGAAAACAAGTTTGCGTCCCGGATGTAGGATAGGACAGATATTAAATATACTTGACATCATACAGGGATTGATGGACAGAATTATTATGTTTGAGTGACCTTGCAAAGTACAGTACATTAGGTTATAAATGCGCAGTACCATACTGTACAGTCATAATATTAGTATATTAATAAACGCGTATTTTACTCTTAATTATAAACTTTGGCTTAATTCTCTCCCAGCGGATTCAGCAGGATATCCTTTGATTTTGTGAATTTAGGCTTTGTAGGAGTGTCTTTTACCTAAATTAGAATGTGATTTAAAGAGCATTGTCACACCAGAGTGTGTGATTGCCAGATTCCTGCACCTTCAGTGGCTAAATAATCGTACAAGAAAAGTATTGTAGTTGTCTGTGGGAAATTCCCTCACTGTTTTATCTGCATACTGTAGATCAGCCCATTTTACAATAGGAAAACCTTCCCACTATGGTAAATCCCACATGTTATAATCCTGTGCAAAAATATTTCTTAAAGTCAGGAAAGCCCTTTGACTTTTGAGAGCCATTTGATTTCATTCTTACACAAACACAGAAGAGGACAGAAATGAAAGGTTCTTTGTAGTCTAAGAAATAATGCTGAAAGGACAGTCATTAGTTTTACCATTCTGTATGGGGTGCTAGGAGTATACCCCTGTATTCATGTGGTTTGCTTTTTTACCCATATGTAGACTTCAACCCCTCCACTTCAACTGTTTCCCATATTGATGTGTACTTGGCTCATGTTGGAATGTTGGAACCAGGAAACAACAGACTATATCCTTGGATGCTTGATCATAGAAGGTGGTTGTGGGGATAGAGGGTGGAGGCCACTGGACGAGGCTTTAGAAAGGAATTATACAGGGAATGGGCTCAAAGAAGGGAACCACAAACCACTCTGTGCAAGTATACAGAGGGAGGTGGCATTGTGGAACAATTTCTTCAATAGTACATGAAGCAGAAATAATGGATTCAGCTATAAGTTCTCCCCCCCCCCCCCCAACACTCATACAGTTTTAGCTGTCATGGTTTTAGCTAGACCCATTTTAGTAGTGGGCTCCAAGTATGTAGGAGACCATCCAGACTACCAGAGTGGACTTAGTGACGCATGTAGTTGTTGAAAACATAGAGAGGGGGGTATATGTTCTTGATTTATTGGCCTTTTATGGGGTATGTCCAAAAATTTGGAAAAATATCACAAAAATGTTGATTTAGACTTACCAACCTCCTCTAAAACCATTGAAACCATAATGTTTACTTCACTTGGAAGTGAAGTTAGTACCAGGTGGAACCATGTGCAGGTTTAATGAAAATTTAGTGCGGGACACTATTCCGGGCAGCAATGCCCAATACTGTACTACACACTGTACTACCAGGGAGCTGCTGTGGCTACAACCCAGTTGGCTATATTCATGGAGCTGCAATGTTGTATAATGAGCTACGTTTTAGCTCCATGGGCAATGCAACTGAACAAAAAACCTAGGGGGGGGGCGGGGGAGAGGGAGAGCATGTACTTTGTATTCTAAAGGGAAAAGTATGAACACGTCACAACCATACAATTCAAACAGTACTGCACTGAGTGTTGGCTAAAAGGAGCAACCCATCTGGTAAACAAGGGTGGTCAATGACAAGAAAGCTAAGTGAATTTTGGGTAACACTTATTAATGCATGAGAAACAACCCACTTGTAACCACAGGTATAATTTCTGGCTTAACACTTTCAGGGAGGTAAATTTGACTGTGTATTCCATTGTCCCATTGTAATTATGTAGAAAGCATACCTGGCAAGTACTTTTTTAGCTCTGTTGAGTTCAATGACCAGCATGCATTAAGAATGCAATTTAAAGGAACCATATTCCTTGTGTCAAAGAGACAATTACTCTGTGATGGTGAAGTAGTCAGCCGTGGTAATTTCTTTAATTCTAGTGAATTCAAAAAAAGAAACTTGCCTGTGTCAGTGAAAAGAGTAATGTTGTGATAATAGGTTTGAATAGTCTAGGGGGAGCAGTGTTGTGTTGTGTACAGGTTGTTCTATTTATCTCCATGTCTGTGTGTGATCCTTGCAGTTTCACACTTGACATACACAAAAGGCAGGCAGTGATTTGTTCAAGTGAAAAGGGTATTTACTTTGGCAAACTTGATAAGCATTTTTAGGTTGTAAGTGTGGAAAGTGCTAAGAGTGAAGAATAGGCCTCTTTCGAACAATAAAGGAGGAATTGTTACATTGCAATTTAATTTTGAGGGTCACACTTAACAGGTAGGTACAGTATGAGCAGGAAACATTCCTAGAGTCCAATCAGTTTGGTATATAATGTAGAGGTAGGGCTGTGTCCATGTAGTAATTAAATCCATCCATTGTATATATGTGGAATAAACATTAAGTAGAAAGCTACTCGGGATAAATTGCAAAAGTGTCTTTTTTTAGCTCAAACCAGCTCAAAGAGCTGTTTGAGCTATTATGATCCACCACCGTCACTCTGTCTATCTATCTATCTATCTATCTATCTATCTATCTATCTATCTATCTATCTATCATGTCTGTCCACAATTGCCTTTAATTCTCTCAGGGGTACATTCGTGGACGGAATGAAACGAAACTTGGACACATTGGTCGTTGAACATTAGGCTACCCATCGTGTTCAAGAAGTTGAGGTCAAAGGTCATTTAGGGGTCATTTATGGCCATTATGCGAATATCTTCAAAATGTATCTCCTCCCACAAATAGCGCTGTATGTTCTTGAAAGTTGGTCATAATATTTCTTACACAGTGGTTCTTTAGGGTTGTACACAGATTTTTGATCCAAGGTCATTCGAAGTCGTTAGAGGTCAAAACGTGGAAATATCTTTGATGTGGGATTGTATTGAGCCTGTGAGTCCGATATTTACCAAACATGGTTTAGTTAATCGACTTTTGAAGGGCGTTCGGCGGGGTGTAAAAATGTAGGTCAAAGGTCATCTAACGTTCAATTGAGGCCATAGTTGTAAATATTTTGAAATGCTATTTTCTCGAAGATGGATTACAAAATTTTCTTCAAAATTGCTCAGAAGGAGGACTGACATGTGCAGATTACAAAGTAATTCTCCAATTTGGGATGAAGGATACTTTTGATACCTTTCTGACCAATTTTGTGCCACCCCTCTATTTTTACCAGTCTCACAAAATCAGTTTACTCCCTGTTTTCTTTACACTGCACTCTCTTTAAAACTGTCTGTGTACAAGAGGTCAGTCCTGTGAGTTTGTTTAGGTTACTTTAAAGGGAGCTGCTTAATGGGCATTAACATTGGGTATTTCCAGATTGTGTGCATTGTCAGAGCACAATGTGTGTAAGACTCAAGGTCAAGAGGTCAAATGACAGTACTTTACTTCACAGTATTCAGTTCTTCTGGGCAGTACAGTATATATATGAATTTCTGTATTGTGTGTGGTGATGAGGTCTGTTGGCATCATAATTGATCATCCTGCATGAGTTGTAATTGACAATCTCTTCCATGATGCAAAGTTAACCTGTTCTCTTGGTGTAAGATCCTTGTGACAGCAGAGAGCTGATAGGAGGTTGTTTACTAACTGTAACTTTATAATAATGTGTGTAAAAACCAGAAGCTACTGGACTTTTAGATGGTGCATTTTGGCAGTTGAAAGAAAGGATTGCACTGCTAAGGTATTCCCTCACTTCAGCTCGATGAAATTTTTCCAAAAAGAGTTGTCACCTCACCTGCACAATCTTGTCTGATGTTCTGATATTCTGTATTCACTTATTTATATTTCTTTCTTTCACCAACTCATATCTACAGTTTCATGTATCTTTAAGACAGTAGAATTTTGTATAACCCTCAAGTGTAGAAATTATAATAAGAATAAATGGTAAAAAACCATTTTCTTATTGTCACTATTTTATATTGTAATACAAGTCTTCTGAACAAATACCTGTCACTCTTTAACAAACAGCAGAGCCTGAGTAACCAGACATCTGGTTTACCAGTCACATGCTGATGCTGTAAATAGTGAATAAAGATAACAGTATCCTTCTCATATTTCATCACAAATACAAGGACTATAGACGCACATCCCACTTTTGCAAGATAGAACTACTTCACTTGTAGCGACCACAAAAGCCAACACTTTGGTACTGGACAGCCAGTCTGGCAACTTCATGTTCTGAGACAAAATGTGAAGTCTCCAGAACCATATTTTTGTTTTGTAATTCATCAACAAATGCAAAGATTCCAAATAATTTTAATGTATTAGGCTGTTCTTCCTGTGAGATTACTGTACCTTCACGCGAGTGGGGCCATGTGAGCAAACCATATCCCTGGGTGAAAAATTAGGTCTCAAGTTGGACATATTTTGGTTTACAATGATTGTATTAGGCTATTCCTCCCACCAGACCACTATACCTCTAAGCGGTTGGGTCCAGGGGCCTTAGATCCCTGCTGGGGGTCCAGGGGGTGAAGCCCCTGGAAGCTCCGAGGTTTCAGCATATTTCTGGGTGCTCAGGATAGTTGCATTTTCGTTCATAATACATATCATCCAATGCACTATAATTCAGAAGAGTTGGAAGGGGGGGCAAGGCAAAAATCTGAGGTATAAATTCCCCTCATACCCCCCTCCCCATCGTGCTACCACTGACCTCACCACAAAATAGCCCTGAAGATCTATATTTCCCCAACATACTCTAGACCATTTTCACCACAATTAGAATTCCTACCACTTCTCGAAAGTCCCTATTACAAACTACTCTAAATCAAATGATGAAAGCTACAGCAAGTGCACATAAACAAAGCATCATTTCCCACTTCATAGTTTGAGCTTCTGCACCGTTGGTGCTCTTTTTTTTGTTTTTGTTTTGTCTTTTTTTCCTTTTTTTTTTGTTTTTTTTTTTCTCCTTCCCTTTTCTGCATTTGTGAATCACATCCGTATGAATTGACCGTCTTATTATCTCATATCTCTTTTTTCATTCGTGCCATCCATGAATCTCAGTGTCTTTTTGTCAGTCTTTCTCCAACACAATTAGGCCTACATGTCCACAAAACATAATAAGGTAGGCCCAAAAATTTAGCCCTAGACTGAGCTTCTGCACATTGGGTAGGCATCAAACACAATAAATTGCTAAACAAATTGCAAATTTTCAAATACTTGTCAAATACTTGTTTAACATTTGTGCTACACATTCACAGCCCTAACTAGAGGGAGGGTTGCCATTATTTGCTGACAGCATCAGTGTGATTCTGACATAGAGTAGGATATAGAAACTAGAGTGCTCACTCCCCGAAACAGCTGTGATAGCATGGGGACTCGGCCGCCATACAGTTTGTACACACATGCTCGCACACAGCATAGCTTCTTGCCTCCACATGTAATGGCGGACGGGTCCCCATCACTGATCTACATCTAGATCAGTGGTCCCCATGTAATCATAGTGGATTTACGTACGCGGTATTAGGAGTGCGCACACTTTCCTATATTCTACTCTATGGGTTCTGACCACTTATGCTTAGCTTTACATCAAACAGTACAGTGTTACGAGTCTGTGTATGAATGAAATGTCTTTGGTTGTAAGTAGGAGTACATAGTTTATGAGTACCTTTCTAGTACAAAGGACTCTAGTATGAGTACAGTACAATGTCATGAGTATGAGTACAAGTGAAATGTCTGGTTAAGAGGTACGAGGGCACATCATTTTATGAGTACCTTACTAGTACACAGACCTGTAGTATCAGTACATTGTCGTGAGAATGAGTACAAGTGACATGGCTTTTGTTGTAAGTACAAGAACACATTTTATGAGCACCTTACTATAGTACACAGACCTGTAGTATGTGTACATTGTCATGGAAATGAGTACAAGCGAAACGTCTCATTTGTAACTGTGAGTACAAGTACTTGCAGCTTGTAAGTATGAGTACAAAGTTTGCATTGGCAACTGTGAGTAACTTCCAGAATGTGTTAGTACTAGTGTGAGTACAAATCCATTCTCAGAATATGAGTACAAATAAAAGTTCAAAGTATAAATACTGTACATACTGTACTCACTGCAAGCCTGCTTTTACTGTAAATGGCTCAGTAGTGTGAAGTTTAAAATTTTCAGTCTGTTTTGTTTTTGTTTCAGGGACTATTGATAAGCTGTACAGTTCAGACATAATTAAAAATGTCAGTGAAAGGAAGTGAAAAAATTGATAAAATAAACGAGTGCTATAAGGCCGGTCCATACTTCATTATAGCACTATGAAGCTATCAAAGTTGAACTATTCAACTCTGAGCTACACAGTACTGTACAGTATGTCCGTTTAATATTGGCCCCGAAGAGCAAGAAATGACCATTACAGGGGCGGATCTAGGGTCTTTTCTGAGGGGGGGTCCAACATAAAAAGGGCACATTCATTTTTTTTAAATTTTGGTTCCCATAAACGTCAGTGATTATACAATTTACGGCATGTTGACAAAGAATGGATAAACAAGAGACATGCAAAAACTGGAATCAAAACCTGGAATCTAAACGGTGAAAATGCAAAGCGCGCGAAGCGCGCGAAATTTTTGGGGGTAAGCCTACACTTATAAGAATTTGTACTAATTTAAAGCTTATATAGAACAATTGTCCAGACAGTTAGGCCCTATCGGGCATAACTTTATTGTTCTTCCCTCCTCGAGTCACTAGCCGTACCGTACGACAGACACAAGGGAACGTTAACCAGGTTTAACGAAATGCGATTCAATTTCCGACATTTACATAAATCCATGTATACATAAATCCATGTATTTCTTCTTATAAACTTGAAAAGGTGGAAAGGGTTTGTACTATATTTAGCTATAAGTATAACGGAACTGAGGAAGAGTGGACAAAGAGTACCGAAAATTTTGGGTTTTATCCCAAAAATTACCCTTATGAAAGCCAAAATAACTAAATCTACCATGTGTGGCGGCAGAATTTCCGCAACAGGAGGCCGGGCCGTGTCAGCAACCCCAATTAGTTCCGACATTACCTATTTCAAGGGGATGATGAGAAGGGCAAATGGAGGAGCCTTATTATCCTATGCCATTGCAGGCATATTTTGCATCATATCACTTAATACTTCAAGATCCGAGTTGCGCACTGATAGTGTTCTTTGAATCTGGATCGTGAAATTGAAAAGCGCGCGAAGCGGGGGAATATGTTTGATAGGCTAACACCTAAAACATATGACGAAACGAAAAAAGAACTGTGGGCTTGTAGACCGTATTGGGTGTAGCATACATTTGTATCGAAACCACCTGGACTACAAGATGAAATAGCCAAACTTTGCTCCGTAAGTCGCTCACCAACTGACTCTACCGCATGACAAACACACAAGAGAACACCAACTAGGCTTTGCGATATGGGATGAAAGTTACGAACTTTACATAAACTATGTACTCTGCCTATATGTTACTTGGTAAGGTGGACAGGACTTGTGCTATCCTGCTTTGCGGAATGGAACTATTGAAGAAAAAAGAGTGACTCTAAAGCGCGCGTAGCGCGCCGAAAATTTTGGGTTCTTATTAGACTGAGAAATTATCCTCTTGAGGGCAAAAAACAGGTAAGCCGTCGGGGCGACTAGTTGTCGTCGGGGACTGCATACTTTCGACTAGGACTCCCAGACAAACCTGTAAAACTTCCCCGATAGTTGGCCAGCCTTCCCCGACGGGGGCATGACCTTCCCCCACCTGGCGCCACCGCTATCTCGACTGGGGGAGGGGGTTAAAATACTGTATGTTGTGTTCCCTACATAGTTGCGGCGCGACTGTCAAAAATACTCTGTCAGAACAGATGACTGAAGTCGAATGTTTGCTTTTTATTTGCGACAGCAGACCGGTCATCGGTCCAAAGACGTCAAAAAAATTGAACCGAGTAACATTGCGTTATCTGACCTGGTGGTGATTTTATATAGCATTTTTAAAATGAAACAAACGCCGATTCGTCCATTGCGACTTCTGGTCAACTCTTGGATGTGGACTTTTAACTAAGATTGGCTTTTTATTCCCATCACTAGGGCAACACTAATAAATGAAGAGAGTATTTCCAGACCATGAATATCACATCGTGGTCATGAGAGGAGGGATACTAGCGGGTAGAGGGAAGGTTTCGTAGATGTAGCGTTTAGGGAGTGTGAACAGATCATTATTTTGTTAGGCCAAAAGACTAGCAGTGACCTTTTAGAATCAATATTAAAACTCACTAGTAGTACGTTGCATAAAGCGCTAGCTAGTGAGTATGACGTAATATCTGCGCGTTTTACTGTATTACTTTGAAAGCCCAAGCACGCCACACGTGGTTCCAAGCGAAAAGTGATTAGAATGCCTGACTGTCACGCAGGCAGTGAGAGTTAGAGTAGGATGAGGTTTTACGGCTCAGTTTCTAACCAACTGGTTTAATTCGGGCCGGCCGCGGCCTTTTTTGCAGTTGTGGCTCACTGGCATGTTTTTCCGTACTCCATTGCAATCAACAAGACATACTGTAGTCACATTCTCTGTAAAACGATTGCACTGTTCGTGTTTCAGGGCGGGCAATATAGGCTACCATAGTCAAATATATTGCTGAAAGTTTCTGCGATACATGGCTAGACTTTTGCGGGTGGATTGATCGATACCGGATGGGGGTAACCAAAATCTCCTCGGAACTGGACAACTGTCATTACCTGTCAAACTGTCGTGGTTTTTTTTTTTTTATTATTTTTTTATGTTTTTAGGCTAGTGTGAAAAAAAAAAATTTTTGAAAAAGGGCAAATTGGGAAATTTGAGGGGGGGTCCGGACGTCGTTGACCCCCCCTCTGGATCCGCCACTGCATTATATGGTTCTTATAGCTCCATAGGGCATGATAATTTGGAAGTATAAATCGGCCTATATTGTATAATATGATGTCCAAACAATAAATAATGCATGTGTCTACAAAAGTAGAACTGAACTTGTAAGATTGACTTCATTTCTCAGCAAGTTCAAAGTTAATTGGACTTCAGTATTAATGTTAATAAACTGATTTCTTGAATTCAAGAAAGCTATAAAATGCTGTGAAGTTTAATGAAGCTTATGAGCAATAGAAACCAACCCAACTTTGATGGACTTTGTAGGAAAGTTCCTGTGTTCAGATTTCACATCCAAGTTTAAACTACAGTATGGTGTATGTAAAGCTAACCATCTCCATGTATAATAAATGACCTACTGGAAGAAGTTACTAGGAGAGTAAGGTGTAAGTGCAAGTCAAGGAATGGGTAGGGCAGGGGTATAGGTAGAATGGGAACAGGGGGGAATTTCCTTCCCAGTCAAAGGCCTCCCCCCCCCCCTTTCAATGGGATGACAGAATAAAGCACAATTGTTCAAAGCTACAGTTTGCATTTTTAACCCTAACTTGCAAAATGTAGCCTTCGTATCCCTGTTACCCCCTCCCCCATAATACCAGTGATGGACTACTCTCCTGGGTTTGGAAAACTGCTTTCTTGCCATTCTCATTAGGTTTCATTGTGGGATCAAGCATAAGCACATCGGGAGACATACATTTATGGGGGGTTAGAAGGTGTTTGCCCTGAAATTTGTCCTTATTGGTAGGCAGACACTTATGATATGAATTGTGCCCAAGAAAGGACATTTTTGCCAAAGAACCAACAATTTTTGCTTTGCAGGGGGTAGCTGCCCCCTCAGACCCCCACTTCACATGCCTTTGGGTTTCAGACATATTGGGTCAAACTGTAATTCCCAAAATAATGGATTTAATAGCATACTGCATGGAAGTGAAAGAATGTTATAGTCTGTTAAATGTCTAAGAATTTTGTCTTCTCTGTGATTTCCAGGAAAAAGGTGTCTGTGGTTTTGAAAATTGCTCTGCATGTAGGCCTACATAATCCAGTTTTGATTGACAGGAAGTGGGGTTTTGTTTTCTCAGAGAACTGCCAGTGACTTTTGTGCTATGGTGGAGTTCATGCCATTTGGAACATTAGCCATGCACTTTATAGTCAGGATATTGGCTATCCTCACTTCAGGTAATTTGGTATTATTACATTGCTTTGCAATGCTAAATATCTAGGATATGGTACAAATTTCTTGCTAATGTTTGAACTTTGAAAAGCCTGAAAGTAGAATTGGTTGTGGTTTAGAAAGGAAGTCATTTCCCATTCTACTTGCAGTTGCATGTACATGACAGGTACAGTGTACAGGAGTGCTGTCTGGGAGGGGTCACATGCCCCCCTGCAAAATTTTCAGTTGGTAGTGTAAGTATAAAAAAAATAAAATACATAGCATATGTAGGTAGGGAAAAAAGATGGAAAATATTACATTAATTGGTTGGTGTCTTAGATCATAAAATAAGCAAAATTTTCTCAAAGCAGAGTAGGATCCTCTCCTTATGCCCTCCCTCAGAATGGCAGTCCTTCTGCATTAATGTGTCTCCCTCCCAAGTTGATTACTCCAGCTATGGGGCTAGTGTATAGTAAACTTTATAAATTGAACTTGGAGAAGTTCAAACAGTGTAATGTGTAGACTTTTATTCAGAAACAAATGCTTTAATTTGCAATCTTGAGGTATTAAGCCATGGATGTGTAGGCCTAAAGGTCTTGGGGGAAGGAAACATGGTGATAGTAGAATCAGAGAAATGGTATTTAAAGGAACTGAGCTTTGGAGGTGAATGTTGTTTTCATTCACTACTGAGATGATTTATTGTAGAACCTAACTTTTATTACCATGGACTATCAGCATTGAATAAAAAAAAAAATACATAAAAAACAATTGTCTGGAAGCAGTAAATCTAATATATATCTCATGTCAAATCATCAGAGTGTGTATATTTTTGTGACAATTATGCAAAACCACTTACTAACTCCACCTTGCCCATTCATGCCTTAAGTATTCCACAATGATGTCATCAGTTAGTGTTCCACCTCATTGGCTGAGACTTTGTGGCTGGTTAACGCTTCCTGCCCATGCTGTGTTGTCAAGGGAATTCCTTCATGTCTCTGTGTGTACTGTGGTTATGATGTGTAGACAGCTATTTATGGCATATGTGAAAAGGGAAGGTAATCCCAGCCTTCAGACAGATGCTCTATAGGAACTCCTAGGGGTGAAGGAAAGAGCAGTTGATAATTTTCAGTGAGGGACCAAGAGGGAACAAAATCAGTCTGCTATTAAGTTCTCAGAAAAAAATCAGTGTGGAGTGAAGAACAACCTGTTCATGCAAGGATTTTTTGTTCACTAGAAATTTCTTTGTGTTTCTCGTGGAATTCTTAATGGAATTGTTTCGAATTTCCATCTATTCTTTCATTTATGTGGATCTTGCTTCTTTCTGTTTACGGACGTTGAACTTTCCTTATGAGCGCAAATTTCTTGGAATAGCTGTATAGATTACTGTTTATGTATTCATTGTATTGTTGCATAACAAGTGACTTTCGATGAGTCTACCCTCATGTCGTTGTTTTTCACGAAACATCAAGTTTCTTGCCAGTTTATTTCCATAACAGACTGTGGGTTTACTTACTTTCGATGGGGTTTTTTCATGAAAGCCTGTATTGATACTTCAACTGCCGTCTATTACGTGGGTGTGTAAACCATTTTAAAGACTTCTCATAAATAAATCATTAAAAATTAAAAAGAAACTGATACTAAGTCTGAAGTAGGACAATTATTAAGCCCGTATTTCATTGGGCTGATGTTATACTGATCTGCTGTAAGTTGATACTCGGTAAGATAATATTTATACATTTGTGCAATTAAACCAGGAAAATTTCAGTTTCGTGTTTGGTTGGATTTTGTGTGGGCACACAGTACCAGTATATTTTGGACTTTAATGTGTACATGACACTCTGTGCCTCACTGTATCACTATCAGTGTACAGCTTAGGAGTGTCTAGTACAACTCCCTCAAAAACAGTCTCGTTTCATATTTAAGCTCTACGGATTTTAAAATTGTGTGGTTTTTTTAATACTGGTCACATGCCGATTTTTGTACCTTATGCTTGGATTCAGCAAAACCTTGTAAGAGGAGATGGTTTTGCGTAATATGTGCAGGAGTCAACATTCAGCAAGCACACAGACGAAAGGTGAGCAAAATTTACAGTGTAGATTGTTACCGTGCCTATATTGAGTTCCTGTTTTGTTGCTTTAACTGCTACATCATGTATGTACTAGGGAATTGTAATCATTATGGCTTTTTCTGCACATTTTCCAGTAACAACTTCAAAGGGAAAATGCAACCACCCTAGTCAGAATTAGTGTACCTAGCTGGCCCTGTGATCCAAATTCATGAGTGGCATTTTTTTTATCTTGTGACAATAGTTTGTGTTACTGAATTGCAACATTCACGGAGAATAAACTCGTTGCTTTACCTTTTGCTTGTAATAGTTATGTTCAAACATCTTCAGAGGTATAGTACTTGTATTAAAGGCAAAGAAGAGGAGATTTGCAAGAGTTTGCTGATTTTTTTTTTTGTAAATCAGTTTTGGGGGGACTGCACTGTAATACAGAAAATTTGCATACCATTAAACACATGAATAATGGATATAGGATGAATTGGTAATTTAAAACAGTGTAACTTAAATAATTTTCTTCAAGAAATAAGGTGATGTGCACAGGAAGAAATTGTTGTTTATAGCTCAGGAATAATTTGTTCGCCCAGATTTTCAAATTATGCCACTTCATTAACTCTTGTAGTGTACTTACAGTAATAATATATTGTGAAGAAAAACTATTGTCAGAGTTTATTGGTGAGACTAAGTGATTAAATTTTTTAAAACTCTTCATTCTATGCAATATTGATTCCTTATAAAAGCAGTGATTGCCTTTAACACTTTCACTACAGCAGGGAGACCAGTTCTCCTGGACTGGACCGAAACATATTAAATAATGACTGCAAGAATTAAATGATTATACAATGTTGTCTATTATCAGGAAAGTTGGATATGACTTGAAGGGTTTATTTTGCATATAGGCCTGTATACTTATTAGCTGCCAGGTTAAATACAGCACTGCGTTTATAGGCTGCCATGCCATCGTTTGTAGACAACCATATTGTTTGTATAAACCCATCTCAGCAGGTCTCTGTAAAACAATCATTAACAAAACAACCTCCACAAAGCACAAATGCAGACTGACACTGTTGGGAACCTGAAAGTTCTATGGTTTTGGCACACAAACACACTCACATGTGGTTCCACCACAAAACCATACCCATTATGCGAAAGGGTTGAGAACCGAACTGTATCACCAAGCAAGATGTGATAGGTACATGTGTAGCACTTTCAATGAAACAAGGGCGAGTTACAGTGGAATAGCAAGGATATGCATAGAGCGCCATCTAGCGAGTTTGGGATTTTCATTGCCAGTGATCATTCCACAGTATATGGACTGACCAATAGTAGTAAATAGGTGAGGTAAGTAGGGCTCATAGATTTGCAAAACAGGTAGGTTTTGGTAAATACAGTAATCTGCTTCTCATCTCCTGTTTACACTTGTAATCCCTACCTACCTGCAGTTAGTCTCTGACAAGCTTTTAATAGCACAGTGGTACCTCTGGTAGAGGGCGCCAGGTCCAGCCCTCTTCCTGCTTGCCTGGCCAAAGGACAACATGCAGTATGTTCCTGGTTTTCCATATTCAGCGCTAAGCTTTGTAATTCCAGTAGTATCAAGCCAGTCTTTGATATTATGCAAAATTTGAAATCATTTTCAGTGATTACACTCAGATTGACGTGTGCAGATCAATAAATTGCACCACTGGGCTTGGGCACTCCAGTAATTTTCTAGTCAGGTACCCATGGCCCTCTTAGTCACAACTCTGAATGGAGTTTCTGACTCTAACAATGACATCATAACTGATGTCTCAGCAGCTTTAAACTGTCAACTAGTATCCTACCAATGAGTAATAACACACCAGTAGGCTTTATACACTACAGGGCTTGTCAGTGGTCGAAGTACCAAACTGCCAGTATAGGAGAAATGTACGGTAGGGCCAATAGAACTGAGAAACTTATGAATAGAATATAAGATTAAAGAAGCCAGTAATGTTATACCTTAGAAACAATAAAAATGTAAAGTTCCAAAATAACGTTTGTGTGCATATTTTTTATAATATTGAAAATAAGATGGGAGTTACCATTCCAAGGAAAATGGAGTTACAACTCAACTCGTGGCCAAATTTTGAACTAGGGGCAGGGGTTACTATAAATGAGGCTCAGTCTCAACATCTTTTCCAACTTGCTATTCCTCATTTTAAGGGAAATTTGTGTGAATCTTAGCAGATCTGCAACATGTATTAATACCAAGCATTAAAGCATTCACATTTGCTTAGTTCCTGGGGCTCAACCTCTGCCTTCTCTGTAACACATTGGGGATTGTCCCCCCCCCACTTCCACTTTTGGAGATGATCCCACAGCCTTGGCTTCAGGTTATGCTCAAGTGCAGACATATTCAAGTACTTGAATGTTGAGCCATTCATGAAATTGTAACATTGCATTTATGGTATTTACTTACATGGTTTCATGGTAAGTATATTCTAAGAACTGTGGTTAAGAAGATTGCATCTACAAGGTAGGAAGGAGGAAGTTCTCATTTCCTGCCCCAGTTTTGATTTAAGTTAAATCGTTGATGATAACGTCACAGGTCAAAGGTCCCTGGTGGTTTACATGCTATAACCATCATAAGGGCTCAAACAGGAAGTGATCATCATTCTGTTTGCAGTAATTGGCTCATTGCAAGAAGATAGCTTTGTCTCTCTGTTACGCATCACACGCAGTTACGTTAAAGAGGGCATTAACGATTGACTACTATAAAGCTGGGAGGAAGTAAACACAAAGCATTAAATGTGAAGTAATTGGTTCATGTTAACTTTTAGATCGACCTGGATCTGATCTTGAACTCAAGTCTGCATACAGTTCATAGTGGTTCTCTTTGGCTTCTTCCATACAGGGCTACACCTCCACCCCCATCATGAATCAGTTGAGATTCAAACCTCCCAAGGTCACAGGCACCTGCCACTTAATATATTGGAGTGGTCCAAGCCTTCAGACATATAGTCTTACATACCCCTTTCTACATATAGTCACACTAAGCAATGTAGGCATATGTGAATGGGGGCAGGGGGCACAGTGCTCCCAAATGTAAACTTGGAAACTCCAAACTTCTGGCCGAATCTGTAGAAGTTCAGGCAAACATTTTCTAAAGAGGCTCAGAGAATTGGGCCAAAAACCTTGTGTGCCCCAAATTGAAAGGGCTCCATATGCTTAAGTGCTAAGCAGCTACGCTGGAAGGGGGGAGGGGGGTTGTTCTGCCACATAAAAATTTTAACAGGTAACATGGTAGAGACAGACATTCAGGAACATCCATTTGGGAGTTGTTTTGCCACTTAAAAATTTTAACAAGGTAACATGCTAAAGACTGACATGCAGGAACATCTGTTTGATTCCTGTCGTACTTTCAGATTGACTGCTGACATTCATATTAACATTTGAAAATTCTCAGAGCTCTGTTGTGATGATTTTCCCGTGAATAATGACCTGGCCATGTGCCATTCAGCTGGTTGTCTGAATGTCTATAATGGAAGGCTGTATGAATGAATACCTTTTCCAGCTATAAGGTGTTCGTCCTTCCATCCTCCCAACCTGACCTACAGTACCTACCTTACCACTAGAATTGGTATCACGGAGTTGAAGTGTGCATTTACATGGACTCGCACCAAGAAAATGACCTGTCACCATTAAATCCCTCTGTTTAGGTATGGGTAGCTGCAGACCATAAACTAGTGTCCTAGTGCAGCATTGTACAGTATACCCACCCCCACCCCTACCCCACTCCCGGTACCCAGTGATTTGTGCTTGGATCAATGTTCTCATTAGGCAGCAGGATGTCATGACTCAACAGTCCTGCTCTGGTTTAAAATCGCTTTAGGGAAAGTCTCCCATCTGTTGAGAAGAAGTTGACGTTTTATTTTGCAACATATCAGGACCCCCTCCCGCTTTGAACCAAAATCCTCATACGCTCTCACGTACTTGGAGGGGTAATTCCCCCCTCAAATTTTGAGACCAAGTGCCAAGTTACCAACACTGGCATGGATGCATTCAGGATCTGTACTTTGTTTTCATTACTAGACACTATAGCCTACAGTGTTACATAACTGTTAGTGTTGTTGCCTACTACTTTTGCCTGTCAAAGTTGTTAGCACTATGGATAACATCATTCCTCAAGCCCCCTTCTCCCCTCTCCCCTTCCCATTCTTCCCTTTGGGCTGATCTGAAAAGAAAGTGGAACAACAAAGTAGTGTACATGTATACCGATATAACCGAAAGCCGACTCATCCCATATCCTGTACTTTATACGTTTTCAATAGTGGCAGATACTTTACAAATTCGACATTAGTATTTTAGAAATGGGGATACTGTTCAGAAATGCATCGGCTCTTGTGAACTGTTTTCAGTAGTTTGGTGTCATATTATGTCATTCATTACTGTATCCTAACATTCTGCAGTTTTCCTTCTTTTTGCTTTCAAAAGTTTTGCTAATCCATGCTGGTCAAAAGAATTTTGAAAAACCTTTAGTGAATTGAAATAGACCGTAACAACTTTTAAGAAAATAAACGCAGATGGTGATGATATGAAAAATAAAACTTGGATGTTGCACTACTAAAGTTGTACAGGAAACACTAGTGAGTGATGAGTGACTAATAACAACTTATAAAGCTTCTTTAAATTGAGAGTGGTGTCATCAAAAGAAATTATCTTTGTTTCTAGCAAGCCTTCCGTGTCTCATCGGCATACCACACACTTTAACGAAGAGTCTTTATTGGCCAGTTTTTTCGTCTATACATGATATGATATGTTTTCTGTGTTTTCTCAATTGCAATTAAGCAGTCTAATTGAACTTCTTTTTCCGAGTGGCTTTCTCCGGAGTGATTCATTACTTTCGTGTGAAGTTGATATTAAAAATACACGGTGGTCACGGCGAGATGCACTTGAGAGATGAGGGTAGTGGAAATGAATTAATGTCTCACGATTTGTCTCAAATCTCAATGTCATAAATTTCTTTTGATATCATTTAGATACTGTGTTACTGGACTACCTGTAGTTGTCCTGTATCAATAGAATTAAAGTAACTCACCCAGTGAATTCATCTCAGAGTAAAATCAGTATGCACCCCACGCTGTACAATATATACAAACCAGTACAATTATGACAGCTCACTGTTTAACAGAATTCCTGACTACAAAATTTTTCTCAAGTGTGCTCAAATATAGCAAAGTCAGGCGCGGATCCAGACATTTCGAAAAAAGGGGGGGGGGCTGAAAGCCCCCTTGAATATTCTCTTAGATTAACATTATGCTAATTTTCGCATTTGTTATTGCTGATGTGGTGAAAAAGGGGGGCTGAGGCTGGGAACCCCCCCCCCCCCGAAAGCTAGAAGCTCAACCAAAATATGGATTGCACTGGACATGCTTGAAATGTCTGCACTATTTTTTCAACGAGTTAAAGTTTTGCCTACTGTACATTGACTATTGTACAGATAAGTCAGCAACTGTAGAGGTATCTCACAAAATAACAAGGTAATTAAAATAAACATATATATATACAGGACCCTAGATGACAATAACAAATCCATACTTTCATGCTCTCATGTGATTGATAAACAAAGGTATTTGCCAGAAACATATTTTAAAATATCATGTGATTTAAAGCAGGTTTTAATGTAACAGATGGTACGTTGGCACTAATGAAAAAAAGTTGTCATGCCCTTTATATAATGTTTGGTGTATTGCCCCTCCAAAAGGCATGATAGGCATAATAGTAAAGGTTGCTCTCACTGCCCATTCCTCAGACTGGGTTTTGCTCTGTCCCTTTTGAGCAGCGCTGTGGCGAGACCAGTCTCGAGACTGGAAATTGTCGGTCTCATCTCCAAGACCGGTCTCGAGTTCCTATGCAAACAGTGTGTAAAGCCCGTTGAGAGGCCGATCTCGGTCTCGGACCCTCCGGTCTCGACTACAGTACTGCTGTTGAGGCTCCATTATGTCATGACCTGACATAGGCATCATGATGCCATTTGTAGTTGGGGAGGCCCAGTCTCCCACACTCCCCCCTCCACACTCCCCCACCCCTTCCTTAAATTTTGTCAAGGATAATTTTCTAAAATATTAAATAGAGAGGTTAGTTACAGAAGTTTTCAATTCATGCTCTACCCCCACCCTCAACTCCCCCAAAAATTATTATTCATGATATTGAACGATGCCCTTGTGCCCTGATGATCGAGGCCATAATGTAGCATAGTGGCATACACTGTTAGGCCTGGCTGTATGCTCTGCTTAATGACGTGCAGCACTGGACAGTGAAATAAAAAGCACAACCCACATAAAGGCTGAGCATACTGTCCAAAGTAATCACCTGTACTGTAACGTTGATATTACTGTTCAATGAATGCACTGTGATTCCTGATTGCTCTCCATAAATTTTGCTGGTAATGAAAAGCTTTTTGTGAAGCTGTACCACAGAGATTATCTGGTACCATAGTAGTGTAACTTCATATTTAAACTGTTGCATGTACAGTATGTACGCACATACAGTATTGTGGAAAGTGTGCCTCTCATGACATGGAATCAGTTTCAAGCAAGGTGTTATAAATTGTAACTTCAGTTTAGCATACTGGTACATACTCAGTCACTTAATGTTAAAGAAAATAAATGTATTTGTTTCTAAAATCTAGGTTTTCTATTAAATATACACTGACAACAAAACTGGATATTTTGTGCTATATAATAGTTAATGTACTCAGATCCACTGCATCTTTAAAGAGAATAAGCAGTCCCCTCCCCCCCCCCTCCCCCCCAAAGTTTTCTCCTTTCATTTCCTTTATAAAAATATATGTATCTTTCAAGATGTTTTAGAACATTACAGGTAACCTGTTGAGTTGTATTTGAATGAATGTTACATTATGATAAGTGCAATACTGTATCATGAAAATATAGAGAGCCATACATGAGTTAAGATACCAGCCAGGGTACACTAATTCACTTTAGGCTAACTGCACTTTCCCTTTAAAATTGTGCAATGTAGGCTACAGGTTTTAAAATACTCAATTATAAACCACAATTTATTACACTGGTAAACATAAAAATCATTTTATTTTGCTTCTGTCAGACAATTTGAATTAAATTGATGGGATGCCAGTGATCTAGCTACTGTATGTCAATTCTCCAGTGTGATATTCTGAATGGATAGCCAGGGGAGAGGTCCAGTGGGAGAGGGTGTCCCATCCACTTTGGAAAAAATTTTTCAATTTGAGAGTTGCCAAGATGGCATGTGGTACAATATTTGATCCAAATTGACCATGCAAAGAAGGTGAGAAGAACAGTACAATTTGTATAAATGACTAATTCTTTCAAAACTGAATCAAGGTGATCTCTTTGAAATAACACCTATGCAGAAACTGTTCTTCACATTTTTTTGTGTGGCATTCCTTGCCTTGTGCAACATTTGTGGCACAAATTTTATACAGGCTGGCTAAATCACTGTGGGATGCCTTGTTTCATATTCAGCTGGCTAAATCACTGTGGGTATAATGCATTTTGGTATTCATACAGGTATACCCAAACTGCACATTAATTCAGGTTGCACAGCCTTCGTGCACTTTATAAATGCATATGTATACTTTTATTGTACAGTAGGTCCTTAATCAACTGTAGACTTCCCAATTTTCACAACAAGCCATGCCTGTTGACAGGTTAAGTTTGCTCACAAACAGTTTGGTAAGTACTGCACAAATTGATAAACTGACTGTATCAACAAAACACAGTGACAGAGATGTGAGAAAACAAGGAAGACTGAATTTTTTATTTCCTGCCCTTGTTTCTCTTTGCAAAGTTCAGGAAGTAATTTTATGTAGAACACGTATATCGGTACCTTTGCGAGTTGTTATTTTTCCTCCAAAGTTGTAGATTCAGAGGACATCTGGAGGTCTTTAGTTCTTTTAAATTTGTCTATTGAGGTTAAAACGACTCTTGTGTAAACACCCAAGTGGCATATTTTGCGTACTTCAGTGTTTAAGACCCATATGGTCAATGTTGTTGGTTCAAACTGAATTGCAAAAGTGCTGGATTATCTCTGATTTTATAATGTGAAGTACGTTTACAAATAGCCGGTCTTTGAGATGTGGCAGACAGATTATTGCCTTTTCTAATGGTACTCCGGTATCATTCGTTCTTGACAGTCATTGATTTTTATGCAGACAACATGCCTGGCAACTCATGTCTTTGTGGCAGTGTAAAGTATGTGACTAATGTATATTGCAATTGAAGGTGGATTATTAATTTTTGTAGTAGCTTTATGTTGCATACAATACTAATTGGTTTGTATGGGCACTCTGCAGGGACAGCCCAAAAAATTGTACTCTCACAGGTCAAATACATTATCCTTTGTCAAGATGTCAGCCAGTGGAAAGCAATAAATATTTTCATTGGCTTCCAAGAAAGGCCAGTCATTACTGTAATTATCAGCGTTCACGCGCTAAGATGCACGATTGCACAATTCCCGCACTAACTGTCCAGGTCCGCAACAAAAATAATTGTCTGGGGAAAATTCTCGCGCAGACCTCGTGGCCCACACTCATTTCACTTATATAATTTCTGGAACTCCCCTGTAGAATTTGAAATCCCACCTGAAAAAATTTGGTAGGGGGGAAATTCCCCTCCAGTTTCTGAGCCCTAGCATAAACACTGCTGTATATAAACATGAATAGTCAGGTGTATGGCTTTATGATTTAGGTATAAAGTGTGCAGAGTTACTTTTGTTGTGGACATGCATGGACGGAACACAGAAATTTGAAGTCAAGCCTAAATTGGTGGAGTTATAACAGAAGATAAAGGATCCATGTGGCACAGGGGAAGACTTGGTAAAGTCTACAGTACTGTAGTTTGTATGAGGTTGGAAAATATTGGAGGGAAGGTACAATCAATAGCTATATATATATGCATACATACAAGATCAGTGTAGATGCCTCAAAGCCAGACACTGATCATTTTAGAATTGGGGTTAACAAAATTTAGAATTAATTATATTAATCGGCATTTGTAAGCCATTCTGATTGGTGAATGATATATGCAGATCAGACAAAGTAGTTGTTGTGTATCCAGCAAAATAAGGCTTTAAGTAGTTTAACTACAGAACTTTGCCCCTAAGGTGCTGGAGACAACTTTTGAAATAAGTTCATTTCATTATTTGTCATTTTGTAACAAACAATTACAACAATAGTTGCAGGGATGTGACAAATGTATAAATCGCATGTAAGTTATGAAAGGAAGTACTCTAAAAACCTTGGTAGCCTTGTGAGGCAGAACACATACTCCTTGTAATATAGTACAGGAGAGTCTAGAAGTTAGTTAAGGTGGAAGAATTTTAACTGTCAGGGATTAGGTAATTGGGCCTTGATTGTAATATAATGGCCAAGTACAGTACTGTATGTGCAGCACAGGTGATAGTTACTGCTTGTGTTGTACTGATGTAAGGGGTAGATTGTGCTACCAATACCAATATTTTAGTTCTCAGGATTGGCCGATGGTGATCTGATACCAGTATTTGAGAAATAGACATGTACTGTGCACTAAAACCATATTAGACACTACCACTGTGGGTGGTTTCATGATATAAAATGTTGTAACTTAAAGTCAAACATACTCAAATAAGATAACACTTGAAGGAAGTACAGGACAAGAAAGATTGGTTTAGTTATATCTACATTTTAGGTAAATTCTACTGATACCGATATAGGACAAAATGGAGAATATCCTTCAATGCCGATAGTGCATTAGCGATGGGTCGGAGACTAGTTACTGCTCATAAATATATTGCACAGCAGTGGCCATGACAGCATCTTTCAACTGTAATACATGTTGAACATGAATTTCTGTATGTGATGTATCATGGAAATTATGTGTACAATTTGACTGATGGGTAGTTTATTCCAGCCGTCAGCTATCATAACAGTCTTATCATCTCATAGCTATAGTGGTTGACTGTTATGGGAGGCGGGGAGTCCATAAGAGAGGAACCACAAAGTGATGAATGTGTCTGGGAACCTGCTGGCTTGAAAACACCAAGTGGTCTTTCAGATGTAGGTATGGGTGACAAATGGTCCTGGTGACTGGATAGGCTCTTGTGGGTTTGTGATGACAGTATGGGGAATTGTTACTCAGTAACTTGATTAGTAAGTGTAAGTTTTTGACAGGTATGCCTTCAGTACAAAGATTTATGACAACATGGGTCAGTTGCAGGCTGGGATAAATTTAATTTTTTGCACTTGCCCGATTGGGCACAGTTAGTACCATTTCTACTTGCCTGAATCTGCCCCCCAAAAATATAGTTAATTTGCAGCCGCAATGAAACACTATGTCTACAAAATGTAATGTTGGAACAATCAATTAAATGATCAGATCTATTACCCGGTTTATTTACTGAACACCCGTCTTGTGGAAAATTTTTACGCCGCACGCATTTTATGGCTGAAATTAGGCCTAGTTTGTTAGGCCTAAATTGGATTGCAAGTCTCGTGATGTGTGCTGCACAATAGCAAAGGATTTGCAGTTTTTCTTTTCCTCCAAGCAATTGCCTGATCGGACACCATGCCCTTTGATTCTGCTAGCCTGAAAAAGAAAAATGTGGTTGCCTCGGGCAGTCAAACAGACGATTTGTCCCAGCCTAGTCAGTTGACAATTTTAATGCCAAAGGCTGAAAATTTTCAAATGTTCAAATTAGCGTATCTATCTTTCCCTTCTCATTGGCGGATCCAGGGGGGGTCGCCGACGTCCGGACCCCCCCCCTCAAATTTCCCAATTTGCCCTTTTTCAAAATTGTTTTTTTTTTCACACTAGCCTAACAAAATAAAAAATAAAAAAAAAACCACGACAGTTTGACAGGTAATGACAGTTGTTCAATTCCGAGGAGATTTTGGTTACCCCCATCCAGTATCGATCAATCCACCCGTAAAAGTCTAGCCATGTATCGAAGAAACTTTCAGCAATATGTTTGACTATGGTAGCCTGTATTGCCCGCCCCGAAACACGAACAGCGCAATCGTTTAATAGAGGATGTGACTACAGTATGTCTTACTGCCTGCAATGGAGTAGGGAAAAACATGCCAGTGAGCCACAACTGCAAAAAAGGCCGCGGCCGGCCCGACTTAAACCAGTTGGTTAGAAACTGAGCCGTAAAACCTCATCTAACTCTAACTCTAACTCTTACTGCCTGCGTGACAGACAGGCATTCTAATCACTTTTTCGCTTGGAACCACGTGTGGCGTGCTTGGGCTTTCAAAGTTATACAGTAAAACGCGCTGATATTACGTCATACTCACTAGCTAGCGCTTTATGCAACGTATTACTACTGAGTTCAAATATTGATTCCAAAAGGTCACTGCTAGTCTTTTGGTCTAACAAAATAATGATCTGTTCACACTCCCTAAATGCTACATCTACGAAACCTTCCCTCTACCCGCTAGTATCCCTCCTCTCATGAACACGATATGATATTCATGGTCTGGAATTACTCTCTTCATTTATTAGTGTTGCCCTAGTGATGGGAATAAAAAGCCAATCTTAGTTTAAAGTCCACAGTCAAGAGTTGACCAGAAGTCGCAATGGACGAATCGGTGTTTGTTTCATTTTAAAAATACTATATGAAATCACCACCAGGTCAAATAACGCAATGTTACTCGGTTAAATTTTTTGACGTCTTTGGACCGATGACAAGTCTGCTGTCGCAAATAAAAAGCAAACATTCGACTTCAGTCATCTGTTTTGACAGAGTATTTTTGACAGTCGCGCCGCAACTATATAAGAAACACAACATACAGTATTTTAACCCAGTCGAGATAGCGGTGGCGCCAGGTGAGGGAAGGGTTCATGCCCCCGTCGGGGAAGGCTGACCAACTATCGGGGAAGTTTTACAGGTTCATCAGGGAGTCCTAGTCGAAAGTATGCAGTCCCCGACGACAACTAGTCGCCCCGACGGCTTACCTGTTCTTTGCCCTTAAAAGGATAATTCCTCTAATAAGAACCCAAATTTTCGGCGCGCTACGCGCGATGTAGAGTCACTCTATTTTCTTCAATAGTTCCATTCCGCAAAAGCAGGATAATACAAGTCTTGTCCACCTTACCAAGTAACATATAGGCAGAGTACATAGTATATGTAAAGTTCGTAACTTTCATCCCATATCGCAAAGCCTAGTTGGTGTTCTCTTGTGTGTGTGTCATGCGGTAGAGTCAGTTGGTGAGTGACTTACGGAGCAAAGTTTGGCTATTTTATCTTGTAGTCCAGGTGGTTTCGATACAAATGTATGTTACACCCGATACGGTCTACAAACCCACAGTTCGTTTTTCGTTTCGTCATATATTTTATGTGTTAGCCTATCAAACATGTTCCCCCGCTTCGCGCGCTTTTCAATTTCACGATCCAGATTCAAAGAACACTATCAGTGCGCAACTCGGATCTTGAAGTATTAACTGATATGATGCAAGATATGCCGGCAATAGCATGGGATAATGAGGCTCGTCCATTTGCACTTCTCATCATCCCCTCGAAATAGGGAATGTCGGAACTAATTGGGGTAGCTGACATGGCCCGGCCCCCTGTTGGAAAATTCTGCCGCCACACATGGTCGATTTACTTATTTTGGCTTTCATAAGGGTAATTTCTGGGATAAAACCCAAAATTTTCGGTACGCTTTGTCCACTCTTCCTCAGTTCCGTTATACTTATAGCTAAATGTAGTACAAACCCTTTCCACCTTTTCAAGTTAATAAGTAGAAATACATGGATTTATGTATACATGGATTTATGTAAATGTCGGAAATTGAATCGCATTTCGCTAAACCTGGTTAACGTTCACTTGCGTCTGTCGTACGGTACGGCTAGTGACCCGAGGAGGGAAGTACAATAAAGTTATGCACGATAGGGCCTAACTGTCCGGACAATTGTTCTATATAAGCTTTAAATTAGTACAAATTCTTATCAGTGTAGGCTTACCCCAAAAATTTTCGCGCGCTTCGCGCGCTTTGCATTTTCACCGTTTAGATTCCAGGTTTTGATTCCAGTTTTTGCATGTCTCTTGGTTTATCCTTTCTTTGTCAATATGCCGTAAATTGTATAATCGCTGACGTTTATGGGAACCAAAATTTAAAAAAAAATGAATATGCCCTTTTTATGTTGGACCCCCCCTCAGAGAAGACCCTAGATCTGCCCCTGCTTCTTAATACCTCCCATAATTGCCCAACCAAATCTGACAAGCCTGGCAGAGGGAATGAATGGGGATAGTCTATAGGGTACAATGAGTGCACTGGGTAAAAGATAAAAATTGTAGGGTAATTGGGTAAATTTACTTCATGACATATACGTACCCCTTGCTACATCCGATTTGCATTCAATTCGCACTTGGCATGCTACCTGGAATAGTTTTAGCACTACCCCTCGTATGTCCACCCTATTGTTCTAACGACCGGCCCCGTTTGCCTGCCATGCAGTTCCTTGTGACTCGAAGGTTTGGGGCTTCTCAAAGCACCGCCATTTTCTCAGAAGTTTTCTGGTATTATGCAAGTGTCTTTTCTTCATTGCCATACCATGTTTTTTAATTGTCTCTCCCCCTTCGCTCCTGGTGAGTTCCTGGGTGTCATTATAAAATTTAAGAAAGAGTTGTAGGGTAAATGGGTAAATGAAAGGTAAACACTGGAGCTCATTGGCTATGAAAGCATTTAAGTTTTGTGGTAACCATAGAGAAAAAGAGTAAGGACTTGTAATGCTATTAAATAAAAAATACATAAATATAAACAATAAAAGTCTGTAAATTGACCATCAAGTTGACCATCAGGCATAGCATATAGTCTGTGTCACTCCTCCCTTACCAATAAAATGTTGAACATCAAAAAGACGAAGAGAGAATGATGCAAGTTGGATAGGAGCCCTACAGGACAGGATGGGGGCCCCCTCTGTGGTAGGAATTAAGTCTTTATAGGAATTGCAGGCAAATAGGGAAATGTATGTAAATAGGAGATAAGTATGGAGCTCATATACTAATTGTATACTGCATGAATCTGACAATGTTGTAACAAAAAAATGTTCACTTGAGAACCATACATGTAATGTTGTAGAGAGTGTGCTAATTCAAATTAAAATGACTACATTTTTTACATGTATCTGTGCTTAGTTATTCCTTTGTGCACATGGGATGTAGTTTATTGGTTAGTCATACTGTAACTTTAATATTCAGATATCCTCCTGGGAGTAAACCTTTCCTTGAAATTGCAAGCCTCATCATATCCCTCTGCCTCATATAATAAACACTAATTTAAATGTGCAATACTGCTTGTGTGTACTGTTGTATCAAAAACATTCCAGATGACAAATGTGGTCAGTGCCAGGGGACAGAAACTGCTGTGTTTGACCCAGTTTGGTTAATTGTGTCAAAACACAGGATGTACCAAGTTTTCAGCATACAATAGAAATGGCATAAGCAGGGATGTAGCTACGGTGGGCGGCGCTGGGCAGTGACACCCAACACTCGATATTCCCGCCCGGCACTCCAGGCAAACTCACGTCCCCCCGCCCACCAAAAATCTGCCAACAGAGACCTAAAACTAGCCCTAAATTTACTCCCTAAAGTAAAATGAGGGAAAAATGAAAACTTAATGGCTGAAAAATGGGGTAGATGCCATGGGGTGGGGTGAGGTGGTTTCCCCAGATCAGACAATTACCCGGCACTCAAATTTTGCTAGCTACATCCCTGGGCATAAGATCAGTTGGGAGAAGTTTTCCCCTTCTCCCTCCCACCTCCCCTTTCTCTACAGGTTCCTCTTGTATATGCCTGCCAAAGTTAAGGATCAAAGATTTAAGGTAGAAATTTTTCAAAAACTTGACCAGTTGCATGTTTAACTCGTGAATGCAAAAAGGTGGAAGTATGAGGGGGTGGGGTCACCATTTAGGCATGGTAGTACTTCCATGGTGTACTGTATATAGGATGATGCCACCCTCTGTGCTTACTACCTAAGTTGCCAAATGGTTGTTATGGGCGGTATCAGGGAATGTAGCCTATATAATGTACTTTAAGAGTATGTAGTAGGTACTGTAAGTGTCAGAGCTCATAGACTAACAAATCAGGGAGTTTGGGAGATTAAAATGGGAAAAAACTGACACTTTGTTAATATCACCTCCCTTTTCTCATGGGACACTGTTTAACCTTGGAAAGTGCAATGCAACTTTTCCCTCCATATTTATTTTCCTATGCCGGATGGTAAGTTTGAAGTGCTTCATAGAATATTTTTGACAAGTTACAAAATGTCTTTTAATAATGCCATGGGGCAGAAAGTATATGTGATCCAGTGTGGTTTTTTGTATCAAAACACAAAATGTAACAGATATCTGCATACAATAGCACCAGCAAAATATCAGGAAGGAGCAGCAGTACCAAACTTGAACTCTGCAGAAGTGTCTGTGACCTTTGACCTCCTAGCTGGATAGATTTTGCAGCTGGTAATAAGAGTGCCTGTGAGGCATTCTGTTTTATCACAGCAGGAGTTGCTAACTTTTGATCCTGTGATCAGTCAGAAATCATTTGGTAGGTTCATGGTTGTAAAATTACCCTAGACATGATTATGAAGATCTCTAACTTGTCATGTTAGATAATTTGCTGGCCAAATTTTGAGCTATATATAAAACTTGATTAAAATGGAATTTGAAACATTTTGATTGTAATTAGGGGTTTATTCCCTGTGGAGTGGTAATGGCGAAGAGAGACAAACTGACTTTGTGGCAGGATTTTTTACTTGTGGGACGTTAATTGGGATCGGTGGGGAAATTATTGAAGCTAATGTATACTGTCTATTCTTGTTGATTTACCACATGTTTTTTGGAGTAGCTGGTGATGAAGAGAATGAAAAAATATTTACAATGAAGAAAAAGAAGGCAGAAAATCTTTCATTACAGAAGGGGACAGTTTTGTACCCTACATTGGCCATTGTCTAATACGAGCTATACGCCAGGGTTTTCACTCATCATTTTTTCAGGAGTCACAGACCCTTCAAAATAAATTTACAAGAGTCAAATTCAAAAGAGAAGGGATCAAAATAAATTTGAGTTTAATACAACAAACTTTATTCCTGTTTTTTGTTTATTTTCTATATTTGTGATGCTTTTCCACTACCTTTTTCTTGTAAGACATGATATTCAATCTGTCAATAATCAATATGGGAACTGGAAATTGCTACATTTTGTAAATTTATTTGCACAATGAATGCATTGGCAAAATTGCGTTATCATTACTGATTGTTGGGGCGAAAAAGCTGTGCGTCAGTTTGACCCCAGAGGTTTTGTGTCTGTGCGTCAAAATGAAAAGTTGTGCGTCACTGACCCGGGTGCCAGAATCAGTGAAATCACTGGCTATACGCATTCAGTAGTAGTTCATTTATAATAATTCATACAGTAAATATGGTATTTGCCTGTGTGGTGAAGGATTTTCTTATAAATGTTGCCCATTAAATTGCATTTAATTAACCACTTTCCACATTACAAAAAAAATAAGGCTGAAACAGATGGAGATTTTGAGTGGATGGGGGAGGGATTGGGATGTTTTTCAAAATTTGGAATGCCACACCCAACTTTCAAGTAGTACAGCTACGTCCTTGTCAAGTCTTTGCTTAGCCTATATTCTTTCATGGGTACCATCCAACCACCACCACCCCCACCCACTTCCCATACCTATATCCACCTCTCTTCACCCAGAAGCTACGATACTAGACAAAACTGATTTGACAATTCTGCACAAATGTAGCAACACTTAGATTTGTTGGTGTTCCATCATCCTTCCCCCCAGTTCAGTGTTGTTCCCCACAAAAGAAAAATTCGAAGCATTTCAACATTGAACGGAAAGCGGGTGCATACTGTGTATTTTTGTCATAGCGTTGTAGAATGGCCCATGGATTGGAGGAGGCCTGTGCCTTCCTTTTACTTGATCTCTCCTTTGTGAAAAAAAAATGTGCTTGCTTGTGCAAAACAGAACTTTTGTTAATACAATTTTCTAATTTGTGTATCTTTGATTTGCATCTATATAAATGAAGTCCAAGGGATGGACAAAAATCTAGTGGTGGGATCTTCTAAATATACACATAAATATTCAAATTACCGGCAAAGTGATTTTACTACATGCTAGTAAGTACTTTTGGATTTGGTCAGCTCAAGGTACTAACAGGAAGTCTCAGTTACCCTAAACTGCATGCATCATTCTTTAGCCTACTGTGTATACGTCTTCACAAAACTGTACAATATTAGCCAATCTGCTGCTGTATGTACACAACATGCAGTGTGCCCTAGATACATACAGTCCTTGTAATAGCACCTTTTGCTTCACAGTTACACTGCTGAAAGGAGCCATGATACCAAACCATGACAAAACAGCTCCTGTGTCTTTTGTGCATACATTTTCCTTCCCTCCAAAAGGCACTTTTTGTACAGGAAGTTGAAACTTTGCTCTCACAAACAGCTGTGCTGGAGATGAAACATGTTGGTATTTTATCTGACCCTGTGTGACCTTTACGAATGTATTACCCAAAAGGTCAGTGTAATAGTAATTGGTGTCCAAGGGTGCATTTACACTTGATCCGGATCTGATCGCCCTTTGTTATCAGCATATCGAATAACGTGTATGGCGTGATCCTGGTGCATTTACACTTGTCTCGTACTCTGATCCACCTCCCTGCATAATGAGTGTTTTTGCAGTAGTGACCTCCAAATAATGTACGTTGAATTACCGTTGATCTCGGGTCAACGTTGATCCGGGGAGCGTTTACACTACAAGTTTTGATCGCCTGCGCGGGGTCTGATCCTCCCCTCTTACCAGCATCAAAATAGGGCGATCAGATCCGGATCTGATCTGCGTTTACACTACAAATTTGATCTCGAGCAGGGGATCTGACCCCGCGCAGGAGATCAGATCCGGATCTAGTGTAAATGCACCCTTATTGTTTTAGCTGGACTCATAAATTACAACAGTTGTCAGGTTGAACTTTTATATGGAACATGGAAGTATTTGCAGATTGTATCCAAAGAAAAGTGGTTGTTTACCAAGTCAACAATACCATATGGTGTTAAGCTTAACCTTGCAACTTTGCCAAATTTCACTTAGTGTGAAGTTGAAATACAGGCCTATTATTGGATTTTTTTTTCAATGTGAGGGTACCTTCAGCTTGATCCAGACAACTTGCAATGTTTTTTGGTACAGTATGTCACCATGGAAGTAAATGTATGGTATCACCATACTTCTAGTTTTACTGGTCTAAACCAGAGGTGTGGGAAGCAGGGGGATAACCTTTCCCCAGTCAAAATTTGGTGGGGCAGAAGTATGCCTCCCCCACTCAATTTAGGGACAAACCTTATTTGTTCCCTGAGTAATTATTGTCAAAAATTGCAGTGATTTTCCTTAAAAATTGTCCAGTATGTTGCACCAAGTTGCATGTAAGGACCCTCAAGTCAATATCTAAAATCTTCCAAAGGGGGAGGGGACACCCCTTCCCTTAGACACCTCCCTGGATGGCGGTCCGAAACAGCTAGTGTTCATCTACCCTCCCCAGGCGAGAACAGCTTCCTACGCCTGTCTAAAACCAACATGGTGTTGTCATGGATACTGTAGGACTGCTTGTTTACTGTTGGTATTGCACAATACTTATCTCCTGGTGATATCAAAATGATGGTTTTTAGGCCTACTTGTAGAAGCATAGAAATAGAGCAAAGGGGAGTGATGTCCCACAATCTGGACTGAAGCCAATAATCTAGCTGGCTAGATATGGCAAGAAAGCTACTGTGCATAATACAAACATTACGTCATTGCTTTTGCCCCAGGTAATGCCGGGGAACTACAAGTTTCGAAAGTCAGGAGTATTAAATGAAACTTAAGCCACCATGACTTTTCTTTGTTGTGAAAAATTGTCATTCGTAAAACGAGTTTCATTTCTTAAGCTGAAGGTACACTGTACATATGGAGATACACAAATCGTCTTGCTTTTTGCAGTGCAGTAGAAGTGCCCTTGCTATTCTCATGGCTTCAGTGGTTAAACACATGGTGATATACTGTGTCTGCGTTCTCCCTTACTTTAAAGGGAAAAAGCAGTCTCCCTAACTTTATTTTCAAAAATCTGCTAGATCTTACAAATCTCATCTTATTTTTCTCACAAGTATCTTTCATTATGTTTCTGTATAAAAGCATTGAATAATGAAGGTTAACCAAGGGGTTATGCTGCATGTTTTGAACAAATAAGTAACAAAAATATTGTCACATGATTGATAGGAACCATCCCTGAATTAGGATGACAGGGTACACCAATTCAAATTGGGGGGACTGCATTTTCCCTTTAATTTCTCCATGTAAAAAACATACAGGTAACCTTTGCCGACAGTAACCTTCACAGCAAGTGTGAATATGTACCTTTTGTACTTAGATAATACATATTCTAACCATAGAGCTACTATGGCAGTAGCTCCATGTCCTAACACCTGAAAAGAATGACACAGATCGCCCAATTTCCTTTTCTTCTTGAGCCTGTTATATTTTAAGTTGTTCCTCAACTGGTGAATGGTTCGGATATGAATAACAGGGAGGTACGTATAGCTCCATGATGAATGTTATGTAGCATTGACATGGCTATAGGTGGACAAAAAATATTCTATGATCTTTTTACTTTTTTTACAGTTATATTATTTATAAAGTCAAAGGGACTTCTTTACCGAGTGGAGCGTAAGCGAGGAAAATGATACACTATCAAGACCCTCCTGACTTTGTGGCACAAAATTTATGGAAATGAGATGAACTTGCTATTGTTGGCTTTTGTATAGGCCTATATTTATTTGTTGTTTGGTATTTGCATATGAATAATACCATACAATCTGTATGCAAATTGAGGTGGAATTTCTGCAAAAGTTTGCTGGCAGTTAGTATTACATTAAGAATGCAGCCAATGTAGGTACACTGCTGCAGGAGTAATATGTTTGCCTGATGGACTGTGGTTACATGAGCACACATAGACTGCCCTTCCTACTGTACACTGAGAATAGAACCACAGGACACAATATCATGTATAGCAGTGCATATGTAGGAATGTACATCATTCAAAAGAAGGTGCAAACCATGCAGTCATGACACTTAATACTACAGTATAGTAGGGTTTCTGCTTTCATAATCCAGCTAGGGAAGCTACCCTCTGTTGATGACCAGAGACGTATAGCACTATTTTGCATAACCTAACACTGTACGTTTGTAGCAGTTTTGCAAAGAGAGGGTGTCCCCCTCCCCTAAAATACAGTACCTTCCTAGAATGGTCTATGCCTTCCCCCCCACCCCCCCCCTTCACCACCCAAAATGTAGAAAAAAACCATTATAGACCTACAGTATACTTTTTTGTATAGAATATGTAGCCGTTATTGCCTTTCTTTTCTCTAAACCTGTGAATTGTGACATTATCAGCACATCCTGTATGTAATCCTTGTGACAGTTTGCCTTGATTTGTGAAGTCAGCATTAGGGATGACATGGTATCAAGGCAGTATTCAATGTTTCCTTTCCACCTCACATCTTGTTATTAATTACACATAAGACGTAAGTCTATATCTCCTCCATACATCCTTCTAACATTTGTATTTCCTTCACTGCCTGTAATTACTGAACCACCTGGCAAAATTGCTAGCATTGCTGATGATGCACTGTGTGTGTGCTCCGGATGGTACCATTTTGGCACCCACTCTCCAAACACATTGCTTTAAACTGTGCAAAAACTCATTAATTTTGAACAGAAGTGTATCTCAAATTAGTTCGTGCCTAGTATTGATGTTTACCCGATTTCTAATATAGGGGCCATCTCCAGGATGTGACATTAAAATATGGTGTACTGTGCCTACAATGTATCTTGGTCTATCTGTACATTAATTAAAACCATTTTAATACTCGCATTCCATCTGGTTTCTCTCTTTTCACAGATTTCCAGGAGGGCATCCAGTCACGCCCCTTGCCCAGTACCCCTTCCCATGGTCCTCAGAATCCAAGCGACCTTACAGGATGGAGTTCCAACGAGGATGTCTTTGGTGGCACAGAAGACTCTGACCCTGACCTATTTGTCGTCTTGTTTGATTTTAATGGCAGTGCTGAAAATCAGATTTCTGTCCGTAAAGGTAAGCACCAGACAGATCCTCTCCCCTCCTCCCCCCCCCTCCCCCAATTGAAGCATATGCATTTTACTCTTCCCTTGATTACAGTACCTGCAATTACATGTACCTCCCAGCTGATTGTTAGCATAGTTGGTGACTTCATCCTAGAGAGCATTTCCCCCTCCCTCCTCCCCCTCATATTTGCCAATCTTGGAGCTAAGTTGTAATTTTCATTGGTACAGTTTTAGGAAGCATTTGAAATTTTCCAACCAAAATTTTGTATAGTCCCCTAACACAATACATAGCCTGTAAGTGTAACATCTGGAACAGTGGAACTTCCCAGATTTGTGCAAATTCAGGGTTTTTTGCTAATCCATAAGCACAGTTCTACAAGTGGTGTTTGGCATACTTGCAGATTCTGATCAAGTACTGTACATATTACAGTTTTTCATGCATGGCAGTCAGTCTGCTGAATATTTAAAGTAAGTTCATGTGTGCTGTGTTGGCTTCGGACATAGTTCTGAGTATGTGCACTTGTGCCCCAGTTATTGGAACATGAATTCATTCTACCCTTTTCCCTTTTTCAATGGAGATAGGGGTCACTTCAGAGAGAAGTTTGTTAAGTGGATAGATCTACAGGAAGGATTGGTAAACTTCTGAATGAATTCTATGTGACTAACAATATGGTGTTGAGGGCAGTATTCATGTATTCATGTGGCCATTAGACTCAAGAAGTCATCTATGTCAAGAGAAAGTGTAAATGCACCATTAAATTGAAAATGGCATAACAGGAACAATGTTTTATATTGTAGTTACAATAGTATATGCAGGTACATGAAGTGAATCTAAGGCACCCCTCACCTCCTATCTACATTTCTAACTGTCACTTACCGTGATAAGGTCCTTACAAGTCTTGATCACTCAGTGCCGAGTCTAAGTCAGGATTATCCTTGACAATTTGACATCTAAACTCCAGGCCCTCTAGGTTTTATTTTGTTACTAACCAAAATGGAAAAGTAGTGGAAATCATGTAGTAAAAATTGATAGAAGATGTGGAAAAGTCATGGCATTTTGTGGAGACTGTAAAAAACATGATAATGAATATTTTAATCTAGGAATTTGATTACAAAGAGAATGTAGCTTAATAAGATCATGGAATTTTCATAATTTAGTCCTGAAAAGGTCAGGTAAAAGTTGTAGAACTTACTGTTCTGAATGTATAGGAACAAATTTGTACAGTGCAGTCCTTACTGCAGTACAGTATGTGCAGAGAGCTTGCAAAGAGGTCAGTCATGTTTTGTTTTTGTACTGTATCATCCTTGGATGGTAATTAAACATACGTGCTTTGTTTAATTTTCAAGTAATATATAAAACTTCTTACGTCTTCTTTGTAATGTTAACTAACTGTTAATATCTCCTGCATGATCTGTTGTTTAAAGAAACCTATTTATGGCAGTAAAATACTAACCCTTTGTCAATCTTGTTTTTGTAGAGACTTGGTGATTATTTTGATTTCATAAAGTAGAATTATTTATTTGTGTTAAAATTGAAACCTAGCAGAGGCAGATGCAAATATTTTGCTAGTTTGGCCTTTTTCCAAATTGTGTAGGATCAATATACTAGACAGTTCGAAACCACCCAAAGACATCAAGACTGGCATGGAGAAAGCTTGATGGTGTATCAGACATGAAAGATTAAATACGTCACCTCCTTACCTCCTATGTACATATGTACCTGCACTTACCAGCAGTATTTCCTGGCAAATGAAAGATAGCTTATCGGAAGAGAGTCCTCCAGCAGACAGGGCTTCTCAGTTCTTCATTTGCCTGCCAAAAGTCTATGCCACAGTTTTTTTTCACCTGGCTGTAACGAATTTTACCATTTTGCATGGTGTGTCAAACACGAAAGTTTTAATTTAAAGAACATTTCAGGTCCATCTGAGTGTCTTTTACTTGCGTATGTTACAGTATCCTGCAACTGCAAGTAATGATCTTTCATGGTAGTGTAAAAAATGCTTGAGTAATAGTTTTAAAGCAGTGTTATCACCATGGCAACACACAGTATAAATATTGCTTGTGCAATTTAAGAGAGGGCAAATTAAGAGACTTATTGAGAGTGCAATGAACCAGCTACAAGGGTTATTATGTAATGTATGGAGATGAGAACTTTCACGTGTAATATACTTGTGTAGCTAATCAAATTTCTTTTCAAATGCTGGCACATCTCCAAAAAAAAAAAGGTGGTTAAAACGGGCTTAGTGCAATAAATCTCTCCAGAAAACTTTCGTTCTTGAGCTGGTACTATGCATTCGGTGCCAAGAGTTGAAGAAGTCCAGATGAATGTACTGCAGGTATGGTGTACACTAGTATGCAGTAGGATAGCTCAGTACTCTAGTCATATAGTGCATGTATCAGTGTAATTTGCTTTGAGGGCCATGCAATATCTTCAAAAATGATCTTTACCTGAAGGGGTGAATCTACATCGCCCCTCCTTACCCTCTGTCAAGCGCCTAGAGCAGCTACGTTTTTGTTCCTGATTTGGCGCTATATGAGTCCAATGTATTATTATTATTATTTACCTATGTAGCCCTCACCTTCCCGCAATTAGTACCGGGCAGATTTGTGATAGCACAGGAGATACCGCCACCCTCGGAACGAGGGCACCCTTCCTCTTCCTTCTTCATCTGCCAAAGTCAAGTGGTTAGTGAGGTTTTTTGGCTTGGTTCGGGGGTCCTCCGTAATTCCGTTTGGGTGTGGCTGTAGTATTAGGTCCCTACGTCACTATCAGTAACTATTGTATTTAAGCTTGTTCCCGTACTTCGTTATAGAACTTGCTCTGTATTATTGATTCTCTGTAAATTTTTGACGTTTGTAATTTATTCTACAGTGAATCCTTGCTTGTAATTGTGATTCACCTGAAGGTGGTCAGTTCAGATCCCACTTCTGACACCATATGACACATGATTACAGTACCTTAAGAGTCAGTAACCTTTTGTTCAGATCTGTAAAAGGAGGTCAGCCTTGAGTGTCACTGCATAGCCTGCAGTCATTTATACATTCTGGCAAAATGGAATGGTTGTATTGTGCAGCAATATGTTAAGCTCTCACTTATAGGTCACCAATTTCACAGTTGAACACTCATGAACAGCCCCATCTACTGCACAACATAAACACTGGCAATGTTTTTAACTTCACCTTAATGAAAACCTAGTTGGTACCCCTAACCCCATTAAGGTTTATGACATTCTTGCTAAGCACAGATGCAGTAAGATTATTTCAACGGGTGCGCCGTCAGAGGTCATGGAATAGTCAAGCTTTCGTCAGAAGTGGCTCTGACTTCTTCAGAACTGATGAAGTCCTGAAACCTTTCTTCTTACACAGATGCAGTATTTTAAATATACATCGCCCCTCCTTACCTCCTACTGACATGTGATCCCCACTTACCCGCAATAAGACCCTGGTGAACTAATAGCACAGTGTTGGAGGGCATCCTCTCATAGATTAAATATCCAGTGAAACCAAAACAATCCATGCCTCATGGCAATTAAATGAGAGAAGCTAAGCTACAATATTTTTCTTTCATTTTACATTTAAATATGTTACATATGAATAAGGGTTTGGCCAATATAATAACGTGCTATTGCATAATTCTTTTTCTTTACTTTGAAAACATGATCATTCTTGCAGAAAAAGTGTCCTTTAAGTTACCAGCTGTCTCTTTATCCATGCATTCAGGGGTGGAACCAGGTGGGAGGCAGGGTCCATGGCCCCCTGTCAGAGGAAGATGGCCCACCCACTGAGGAACTTTTTGAGTTTTGTCAGGAGCCTTGATGGGTACTACAGAGCATGTAAGCCCTGATTGATTACTTGACTTTGCTCTTAAGAAAGCCAGATTTATTCAATAAAGATGGAAAATTCAAAATTTTTGTCAATGATAGTCCAAAATTTTCAAATTTCTTCCAAACAAAAACTCAAACTTTTCAAATTTTACTGAAGAAAATCCCAAAATTTTCAAGTTTTGTTCAAGAAAAATCTTTACTTTTTTTCCTTTAAGAAAGCCTATAGATAATTTTCAAACTGTTTCAAGAAAGACTCAAAATTTGGGGGGCATATAGCTTGCCGAAAACACTATGTTCCCCGCCCTTCTGGCAACCTGTTACCTCTGTTGGAGCTTTTGGTTGCTGCCCCCCACCCTGATGGGCAAATGGTGGTGCCCCTTTGCGAGGCTGTCAACTTTTAGTGACTTAGCGAGAGTGAGGTTCGCTGGGAGACTACTGACATAGAGCGCAACCGTCCCGCCAGGGGTACTTCTTGCAAAAAATACCCCTAGATTGCAGGAAGTGGCACTTCCATGCCTCATTACTGCATGCCAGGAATTGCCAGTTTTCAGATGTTTCATATTCCTGGAAATTTTTAAGGAGACATTTTGTTCACAGTATAAATAGGCCTACGAAAAATTGGTATATATTGCTGACAGCCTAAAATCAAATATAAATATATCCTGATAATGGAGGTGCAATGAAACCCAATGAAAATCATTATAAATGAGGGAATAATTCGTTCCTGGGACTATGCATGTTATGTACGACACTGTCAGCTACTCGGCTTACTGCAGACTATGACCAGTTGGAGAAGGAACTCAGGTAGCGTGATAGCTGGCGTTTTACGGACACCCAACACATCGTTTGAGTTATTAGTGGAATTTTTACAACATATTGAGATATTGCATGAGAAACTGGTGCTTCATCGTGAGAGCGTGAGATTGCTCCGAAATGTTTGACTCTCACACTGAATGTGTGAGAGTCGACAGCCTTGCCCTTTGCATGCCATCCACATCATGTGATGTGACTACTTCATTCTGTCCCCTGCCTTCACCCTTCCATCTGTCACCCTTCCTCATCCCATTGCTTCTTTAGTCCATCCACCCAGATGCATTCATCGTAACCCTTGACCTTTACCATAGTCTACTTTTTCACAACCAACTGCGTCCTCACTTTGGAGAAAAGTCTGCTTTTATCTCTGCTTTTATTGGATTGCATGGCCATGATTGCTTGTTGTCACATTACAGTACCATACTCTGCAATCAAGCCTTCACCCTTCTGCCTGGCATAAAGGTGCCAAGATATCTCCAGTCATTATGGATATGACATTTACTTCATCTCTATTGTTGGTTAATATTTATAGTTCTGATACTACACTTGTTTCCTTGTTTATGTAACCTTCAGTTGCTCCATTTGTCTTTGTTTTATAAGCCTCCATTATGTATCCTTTCCGTCTGACGTCAACTGCTCTATGTGTGTCCTGTATGCCATGATTAAATGAAGTAATTTTCCCTTTGGGAGGAAGCACAGTATCTTCCCAAACGATCTTCTCAGAAATTTTTACTCAGCATACCTTTCATCACTTTTTAAATTCTGTCCAATAGAAGCTGTTTTACCATAGCCTGAGAGTGTCACAAGCCCTGCTGGGGCCTCGTTACGAAAGACATTCTGGAATCAGATCATGAAACAGCCCTGTAGTTCCTTTGCGCTATCTGCACAATGCTGCCCGGATTATATCTTTATGCCTTGCGGAATCTTGTCACAGTGGGGGGGCTAGATAGGGTTCTTCTGGATGTTTGCTTCTTCCTCGTTGAGATGTAATACTGTATTGATTTGTGCACCCCAGAAACATAATTGCTGAATGGTATTTTATTTAATCATCTGTTCAATTAGTCAAATTTCATAATTAGCTATGCCACCTTAAAGGCAGTAGACAGTCACCCCAATCAGAGTGAGTGTGCCCAGTCACTCTGGTTCATGATTGGCCAACTTTGATCATGTGACAATATTTTGGTTACTGAATTGTGAAATTCAAGGAGAATTTCTCCTTGCTTTACGTATTGTTTTTAACAGCAACAATCTTGGACAAAACTCGTTGGAACACCCCTGCACCCCCGTTCCCCCGTACAATGTTGGAGGTAATAATGTCAATTGGAGATGCACCGCTTTAGTTTGGACACAACATTGTACTGGGGGGACGGGGGTTTCGTAAGTCGTGCGCAACACTGTACTGGGGGACGAGGGTTTCCCAAATCATGCATGACATCATATTGTACACGGTACAACGGTTGAAGGTGTTCCAACAGTTTTGTCCAAGATTGTCTGAGAATTAGCAGCACATTTTTCAAAGGTTTTCGGAGAAATTAGAGCGATAGACTAAGAACTTCAGTTTATATTTTCAAATGTAATGATAATTATTCTCTTAGGATGTAATCATTATGGCAGATTTGCAAAATAATAATAAAAAATAATCATCCATTAACGATAAACGGTAGTCACTGTAAAGGAATCAAGTTAAATAAGTCGACGCAATTACTTTAAGGTTGACTCTGAGAAGAGAAGGAGTCAACTTACTGCTGGAGAAAGGCACATGAAGTCTTTTCTTCCCCACCAAAAAATGTGTACACCAATTTTAAAACCCATTACAAATAAGAGTAAATCAGTTTCAAACGATAAACACTAGTTGTTCACAAAAAGGTCAATTGTCCAGGGACTTTTTATTTTGTACTGTTTATCGTGGCGCTATTTCGTTTTGGAAGAAGATCCAAAAAATGGTTTTCTTCTCCCTGTTGTTTAAGAAGTACTGTGGGGAATATATATATATATATATATATATATATATATATATATATATATATATATACATACATATATATATATATATATATATATATATATATATATATATATATATATATATATATATGTACATATATGTGTATATATATATATACATACATATATTGCCTCCCCTCCCGTTCCACCTTTTCAGTATTTCCCGTAAGCGGTGCAATCGGACATCAATTTTTCACTGGTTTGTTGCCAAACCCTTTCACGTGGAGAGCATACTCTATAGAATACAGTGGTCTTTAACATGAAGCTCCTTCCTTCCAAATAGAAAGCAATTGAGCCTATGAAAAGATTCTGCCCAGGCTGATAATTTGCCTTTGAGAGCGTCGATGGCCTCTAATCTTTAAGGAAACTGTTGCTTTTGTTGGACGCAGTGGACGCTTGGCGTCCGTAAAGTACCTCCCTTCTTTGTGATTGGCGAAATTCCGCAACAGCGCCCTCAACTAATAATGTCTTTTTATTATGCATAGTGATCTCACCATTGGGAAATGACGTCATAGGCAGTTACAAGGGCCCCAGTTGTTTCCACTTTGTGCACGGTCAAAAAATATCCCCTCTTTAGCTCCTATTTGAGACCTGCCTAAACTCAGACAATCTTGGACAAAACTCGTTGGAACACCCCTGCACCCCCGTTCCCCCGTACAATGTTGGAGGTAATAATGTCAATTGGAGATGCACCGCTTTAGTTTGGACACAACATTGTACTGGGGGACGGGGGTTTCGTAAATCGTGGGCAACACTGTACTGGGGGACGAGGGTTTCCCAAATCATGCACGACATCATATTGTACATGGTACAACGGTTGAAGGTGTTCCAACAGTTTTGTCCAAGATTGTAGGCTATGTTCAAAACATCTTCAGAGGTGCTTGTTATGCAATAAGAGGAGATTTGCAAGGGTTTGCTGATTTTGCAAAGAAAATTTTGGGGCGACTGCCTATTGCCTTTAATTCACATGACCTGTACATGTGGGAAACATCCATTCCAGAACAAAAAATGTAAAGTGGTCTGTCGTAAGCAGGAGGTACAGATAATGGATTTGAGCAGCAAGAAAAACAACAAATGCATGTCTAGCATGTAATAATTCACTTCACATCCTATCCTTATGATTACCCCTTGGGATATATTATATATGCAAATTAGCACATAGATATACAAGGGTAGGGAGGGGGCTAGGGGATTGCAGCCCCCACCCCCATTTGGGCAGAAAATTGGCTGTCTTTGGGCAAATTTTCAGGCAAACGTGCATTGTGCAGCAGACCCCCCCCCCCCTTCCCAATTGGAAGAAGTCCTGTATGCTTTATTCATTATAGAAGTGTATTCTGGGGAGTGTTGATGCAGCACCCTCAATACGTTAAATAATGATATATGAAGGATATCCACCATATTGTTGACAAAATCATCCTCCTTTTTTCTTTTAAATGAATTTTTGTAATTTGATCTTTCTTTGGGCATGTTCATGTTTCTCTCAAATGTTGTATATTGCACATTACTGTAGCCCTACATGATGCATAATTTATGAATCCTGTCAAAGTGTACACCAATTAGCATACAGTGCAAAGTAGCAAATATGAAAGGCCATAAATGCTCTAGTTCATTTTCTCCATGCCAAAATCTTTACATGTCACATACTTGAAAACACAATATAATCTTCATAGCTTTCATCCTGACCCTTCCGTAACATACATTCCTTTGTCTGCTCATTGCATTGATTGACCGTTCACTGTGTATATATTTCCACGTTGTGCACTGTACCTCAGAGCCAATCACAATTTACCTGGCCATTCATTCTACCTAGCACTCCAGTATCTTTTCATCACTTTTAATCACTCTGTCATCAAGGCGATTGCACTTACAGTAATGTTAGAATTGCCACAGCTATCAGATTCTGCAAATATACTCATTTCCTTGAGATGGTCCATTCTTTCAAATTACTAAAGTTATTAAAATCAACTCTCAGAAAGGCTCAGGTGTCCATTCATCAACTTGACAAATCTCGTATCTATTTGATGTGACACCTCCTTTGTTATTATGTGTTTAAACAAAATTGTCTTAGTCAGCTCTAGGCACAGGTGAAACAAAGCCTGTTGAAGTCAAAGTCAATCTGTATTATTTTGCATTGTGCAACTTGTCGTACGTATACCATATCCTCTTAAATAGGGATTCTGTGCAGCACATCCATGCTTGTCTTTCTGTTCATCCTGAATAGTTGTCAAAAGAATCTTGTGAATTCTTTAAAAAAACAATAAGAAATCACACACTAAGCAGTTTTTTCACAGTTACGTTGCCATCAGTTCAATACATAATATGAACATCACAATATGAATATCAACACTTAACTTCCTTTTGTCGGTGTTTACTTAGTTGTTAATATAACACTTTATCTTTGCTCCAAAATTAGGACAAAAGGTTAAAACTATTTTCATTCCTTACGAGAAAGTGCAATAGTCGTTTCCAAATGATTGCATATTAAGTCAGAGTGAAAATTGGTATTCAAGTCACAATCATTGAATTGGAAAGTTGTTAATTTCTGTCTTTTATGGTCTAATTACCATAATATTTGTTAATTCAAACCTAGGGGCAATGGCATTTAGTGAAACGGATTGTTGGCTTAAATTTTTATTAAAAGAAGTAGTTTCAAGACATTTTTGTTCATGGGGTAGAACAGCAGTCCAGAAACAGAGCTCCAGTCCCTTTTTGGGCACTGATAATTTGTGGGTTAGGGGTTGGGGTGGGAAGCAACATTTACATAAAATCCTTTCTCAGATATAAATCGTAATTACACAGTGTATGAGACATTGCATCATCCTTGTTAGGCTTGCATGCTATGTCAGTTGTCAATATTAGTTTACTAACAGTTTCTATGCAATATGATGATTTTTTTCTAAAAAAAAAATGAAATGTTGCAAAAATTGTAAATAATCAAGAAATAGAAGAAAAATCAAGAAAGTGGTAGCATCAAGTTGAGCAAACAAAAATTCCTTAAAGGTTAAATTGAGATATGATGATGCAAATTGAAAAAAGTATTAAAATTTAAAATTTATTTTTAATAAGCACAAGGCATCCACTTATTCTGTGTTGCTTTCTTCTGTCAAACATGAGCACAACTGTAATAAATTTTTGCAATTTGGCACACTGTTTGCACCAAGTTTGACATGTGCAAGGTATGTGAAAAAACTGGTAATAACCGTGTCAAATTTTGGGGGGGGGGGGGGTAGATTATACCAACGTTTTTTTATAACATTATCATGCAAGCCTTCCCTTTGCTCTGCAATTCTTTTGTTCTTTTGATATTAGCCCACAAGTGCAACCTTTTATTGCTATGGACTGAACAAAAGGCCACATGTGCAGCACAGCACGCAACTAGGGCCTGTACACACACGCTTTGTCACATACTGTACATTTACCATGATTAACTACTTATCCACCGTACGCACATGTCAGGTCATAAAGAACAAAGTTACAAGTTGCAAAAACACAGAGCCAAGTGATAGTCTCATTTGAAGCTCCATTTGTACTGGATCGAGTATTGCTTTTCTAATTACTTCATTTACACAGTTGATAGGACTTTGCCAGGATGCGGCTCAAAGAATTAGAGACTAATACTGTAATACGGCACAAAGAGAATGCGTTGAATTCTTTGTTAATGTACAGCTTTCAGCTTCCTGTATGCATGTACAGGTGAAGTCTCTGGTATGCTTGACATCTGTGCTGAAATCTCCCTTAGGAATCTTTTGGATTAGGTTTGAAGGATTGTATAATAACAACTGAAAAATGTTTCAGAACGGTCTTGCCATGGTGGTTTATGAGGCACCTTGGGTGATCAGTTATTTGTTGGCCCTTTGGCCATCTTGAGTCTTCATATTCACATGGCAGACATATACTTACCTCTTGCTGCATTCAGGATGCATTATTTCCTTAGTGAAGCAAGGCATTTACAGATCATTGTAGCCCCTTCCCCCTCACCCCCACCCCCCCCCCATTGTGACTGGAAGTCAGTCTTCTGTCCCGCCCTCAGTTTCCTTCGATGTTCAGCAACTTGGGTGAGAAGTTTTTGTCCTCCCAAAATTAAGATGTAGATATAGCAAAGGGTAAGTATACTAGTAAAGTGGCTTGTGAATACACACCAAGTTGGGGGATTCCTATTGAAAGGGTGCATTCAAAGCTTTACACCTTCAAGTTGGTACTGTACTAAACAATGATAAGCCTGTATAATTCAAAAGCTGCCTTAAATCGGCCAGATTGTAAATGAATTTAGGATGAAAAATAAAAATAATAATAAAACATTTAAATGGACTGCATGTAGCTCATTTGCATACAGGACAATATACATGTAGTTACCAATACGCCAAGATGCATCACACAGATATTGTTAGTAAGTAGTCGGTTTCAAACAATGTAGTTGACTTTTGTCAAACTATTCTCGGTTTTGTCTGGAGTCATTTCACCTTCATACCCATTTCTGACTGAAACAAGCTCCTGAAGTCAGTTTTGGGCTCATATTCAGACTGTTTTTGACTACTTTATAGTCAGAAATGATTGTCAGGCAATAGAGCGATATTCCAGACTAAAATTCTGACTCCAGACTTTCCAGCCGGGTATGGGTAATGTCATGGCACTAGTGCATTCATGTGACTTGTTCGCCTTACCGCCACTCAAAAAAAAAAAAAATTAGTAGTAAAGAAAATTGCATCATATTTTTCCCACATACAGACTTGTCATACAGACCTCTTATAGTTTCAAGTAATTCATCTACCCTTAAGGCAGCTTTGTTACCAACACGTGCAGTACAGGAGAAGACTCTCCAGCACAGAGCACACACACATGTCAGTGTATTTGTGTAGAAGTTGATGGCAAAAAGGGAGCCTTAATAGTAATAAAAGTCAGCTGATTCTTGCTTATGTGCTGTACAGAAAAGTGTTTCAGACATGTATGACACAACTGCAATCCTAAGGATTGGATATACATACTGCAACTTTGCAGTGCATTTGCAGAAAAGAACCATTATATCGTGTCATACCAGGGTAGGCTGCATTTGGTTTATTAAAGACAGTGCTTCTCAACCGGTGGGCCGCGGCCCACTGGCCGGCTGCAAAGCTCTCCCAAGTGGGCCGGGAGATCTGAGATCTGCCATAAAAAATTAAAAATAAAGAAAAAGAAAATTAAAACTTATTGTAAGGTTGGCTTCAGAAAAATTCTGAGAGTCAAAGTGGTCCTCGAGTATTAGAAGTGCTGGTTTAAGGGAATGGCTTGCAAACTGTTGCAGGAGCACCAGAAAATACCTCCATGTACTGTTCATAGTGTACTTGTTTGTAAATAAACCAGTACACATATATAACCCTTTTTTTGGACAGACATTTAAAGGAATGATTTAAGCAATAAATAAATGTTCATATGTGAAAGAGGAACTAAATCTACACTATTCAAATGGTGAAACTTTCATTCAAATCAGGCATGTACAGTAGTACTCAGGATAGCAAATGAAGTTACTACATTTGTGACCCATAGTGAACTTGAAGCAAGCAGTGGTTATATCACTGCCTCACATTGATGATAAATGCTTTGTTTCCTTTGTTTTTTTTTTTTTTTTGTTCAATCTGTTGTACTGACCTTGAAATTTATAGGGATAGGACCTCCCCATGGGGAATGTGAAGTTTGTAAAATTCCCATGCCTCTCATGCAATCACACTCTGATAACATATTGTGGAGGAGAAAATTGGTTGTAAAGTTTAAAGAAAAACAAGAAGACTGCTCATAAATATGAGGTTATGATATCATATACCTGTATGCTTGCTTCAATTTCACTTTGTGTTGAAAATGTGACAACTTTAACTGCTAATATCTTGAGAACAACACATTGGATTTCAATGCATATTTGACCAGAATGCTTAGAATAAGTACCCCTCTAACATATCAAAACTTGATTTGAGCTTAGACCTTTCTTTTGACATGCGACTTTTGGTTTTGTAATGTCTTTATTACTTTCATCTTCCAGCAAACTTCACAGAACACTCTAACTATAACATTTCATGATTGTATTACTCAGATACTGCATAGTGGGAAATTTTCACGGGGGTTACATTTTTGCGCTTTTCACGACCAACTATCCAATCTCGTATGTAAGACCTGTGAAAGTACTTTCGTTAGTTTGTACGAGACTATGTTGATTGCCTGCAACAGTGAATTCTTCACTCCGCAAATATGTGAACAAGGTACAGATTCGCCAAAAATTAGCCTCGCAGAAATTTCCCGCTATACAGCATTATGCTTAAGCCTGTTCTATGTAGTACTTTTTGGATGGACATTATTTTTGCAACCTCTCAATTGCATGTAAAGTGTTTTAAAGGTCAGCAGAGACACAGAAACAGTTTTTGATTCCTTGCCGTAGGCAGGCAAGGAATCTATGCGATGGTGATGTCGTGTGTGTGTGTGTATGTGTGTGTGTGTGTATGCACTTGTATTGATATCCAGCCGAGGACCTTGACCAGAATACACACCTACACCTGAGGACATTTTTTCCACCTGAGGACCTAAACCCAGGTCCTCGGGTAAATTTAGTTCCATTGCATTCTACACACGTTTTCCATTATATAGGTATAGGTAAGGGCAGAGTCCTCTACTGGCTATGAATTTGAAACAGGTGTGTGAAAATTTCAGAGGTCCTCAGTTGTGTAGGATACAACTGGTGGACTTATATTATATTGCCAATATAGTGGACTTAGGACATATATGTGGCTTCCCAATTGGTGTGTATAGCACCCTCTAGAGGGTAGTAATACAATGCATGTGTTCATTCGTCAATCTCATAGTTGTATGTGCTGGTCCGCAGGTGAATATGCATACATGACAACATGCGCAGGTCCTCGGTTTGTGATGAATACCAGTATGTGTGTGTGTGTGTGTGTGTATGTGTGTTTGTGACGCTGCTTGTAATCGCGATATCTCAAGATAGGATTGACCGACACTTTTCATATTTGGTATATAGATTTGCCATGTTGAGAGGAAGAACCCTATTGTTTTTGGAGGAGGTCGAAGGTCATCGGAGGTCACCAGAGGTCAAAAACCGAAAACCTTGTAATCGCGTTATCTCGAGTTAGGGATGACTGACACTTTTCATATTTGGTATATAGATTTGTCATGTTGAGAGGAAGAACCCTATTGTTTTTGGTAGAGGTCAAAGGTCATCTTAGGTCACCATAGGTTAAACTGCGAAAACCTTGCAAATGGCTTGTAATCGCGCTATCTTGAGATAGCAATGACCGACACTTTTAATATTTGGTATATAGATTTGTCATGTTGAGAGGAAGAACCCTATTGTTTTTGGTGAAGGTCAAAGGTCATTTGAGGTCACCGGAGGTAAAAAGCCGTAAAGCTCGTAATCGCGATATCTCAAGATAGGAATGACGGACACTTTTCATATTTGATATATAGGTTTGTCATCTTGAGAGAAAAAAATCCTATTGTTTTTGGTGGAGGTCAAAGGTCATTTGAGGTCACCAGAGGTCAAAGACTGAAAACCTTGAAATCATGATATCTCAAGATAGGAGTGGCCTGTATGGATTTGTCGTGTTGAGAGGAAGAACTGTATTGGTTTTGGTAGAGGTCAAAGGTCATCTGAGGTCACCAGAGGTCAAAAACCAAAAAACCTTGTAATCGCGATATCTTGAGATAGGGATGACCGACACTTTTCATATTTGGTATGTAGATTTTTCATGTTGAGAGGAAGAGACCTATTGTTTTTGGTGAAGGTCAAAGGTCACTTGGGGTCACCGGAGTTAAAAAGCCGAAAAGCTCGTTAATCATGATATCTCAAGATAGGAATGACAGACACTTTTCATATTTGGTATATAGACTTGTCATGTTGAGAGAAAGAATCCTATTGTTTTTGGTGGAGGTCAAAGGTCATTTGAGGTCACTAGAGGTCAAAGACCGAAAATCTTGAAATCGCCATATGTCAAGATGGGAATGGCCTATATAGATTTGTCATGTTGAGAGGAAGAATCCTATTGTTTTCAGTAGAGGTCAAAGGTCATCTGAGGTCACAGAGGTTAAACTGCGAAAACCTCGTAAACAGCTTGTAAACACGATATCTCCAGATGGCAGTGACCGACACTTTTCTTATTTGGTACATAGATTTGTCATGTTGACAGGAAGAAGCCTTTCGTTTTTGGTGAAGGTCAAAGGTCATTTGAGGTCACTGGAGGTTAAAAGCTGAAAAGTTCGTAATCATGATATCTTAAGATAGGAATGACCAACACTTCATATTTGGTATATAGATTTGTCATGATGTAAGGAGGAACCCTATTGTTTTTGGTGGAGGTCAAAGGTCATCTTGGGTTACCAAAGGTCAAAATGCAAAATTTCCCAAGAATTCCCAAGATTGTAATCTGGCATCACTGGGGTCAAAAAGCAACATTTCCCAAGAATTCCCAAGATTGTTATATGGGGTCACTAGAGGTCAAAAAGCAAAATTTCCCAAAAATTCCCAAGATTGTTATATGGGGTCACCAGAGGTCAAAAAGCAAAATATCCCAAGAATTCCCAAGATTGTAATCTGGCATCACTGGGGTCAAAAATCAACATTTCCCAAGAATTCCCAAGATCATCATTTGGAGTTATCAGAGGCCAGGAAGCAAAAGCAAAATTTCCCAAGAATTCCCAAGATTGTTATATGGGGTCACCAGAGGTCAAAAAGTGAAATTTCCCAAGAATTCCCAAGATAGTCATCAGGAGTCACCAGAGGTCAAACAGCAAAATATCCCAAGTATTCCTAAGATCGTCATCTAGCCGGGTCACCAGAGGTCAAAAAGCAAAATTTTCCAAGAATTTTCAAGATCCAAGATCGGTTGGAGTTGAATCCCTTTCAAGACACTTCAGATTTTCTTTTTGTTATATTTGGTGGGGTTCAAAGGTCATGTGAGGTCAGCAGAGGTCAAATTGTTAAAACATAAAATGATGTAGTCAAGAAAGATAAATTTGAGGGATAAACCTCAGTGCAACAAAGCATCCCCATTCGGCAAGGAATCACTAAGCCTTTGGGCTTTCTGGTTAAAGATGTGCATTTATATTAACTGAATCAAAGTACTTAACATTTCAAGTACTTTCTTTTCCTCACTTTTACTCATGTATCAATTCTACAAAACAAACATATTTGTGAGAGTTTGTGTGATCCAATTTACGTATGGTGCAAGAAGGACAGTTGCATGCCAGTTTTTCTCTTCAAAAAAAAAAAAACCACTTAAAATTATAATCATAGTATTAGTTTTTTTTTATAAAACATTGTTTTAAAGAAATATTGGCAAAGTTTGGTAGGTATTAAGACTAGCCAGTACTAAGTGCTTCTTTGAACCTGCTCTGTTGGTCTGACTTTTTAAGCTATGATGTCTGCCATAAGATCTCATAGAATCCCACCAAATCTTGTAGAATCAAGATTGCAAGTATTAGTTGAGCACTTTTATCAAAAAAGTTTCAGAATTTTCAATACTCACATATTCCCCCAAACACTCATTTCTGAAAAGAAACAGTGTAAAGTACTTTAAATCGGTTTCTCAGAGCTGATTATTTGTTACCTACACAGCCAAATATTCCTCAACTTTCCCACCTGGTGAAGCAGAGGTTGGCTGTATGTGACTGCAGTTCAAGACAGCTCTGTGAATAATCGTCCACAATGACACATTATTAAGGTTTAGATGGAGTAGTAATATCTATTGCAAGGCAAAATATGAGCTCTGAGTACAGGAAACGTGTCTATATTAAGAGCCATGCAAGCTGTTAACATTGTACTCCTGAAAAACTACAAAAAATCCTACTTTTGTCTTCCTTTTGTTATTCAAAATCCTACTTTTCTCCTGTTTTCTGAGAATTTTGGTCCTACATACTTTTATCCTACTTTTTCACCTGGGTCTGCTTGAAAGCCTGAATTGTCCTAACACTGCATAAAAGATACTTGCCAGGAAAATAGAAGGCGATTTGTAGTGCACAGTGTTTCAAAATACAGTAAGGTTGGGGCTATGCAATATTCCCTTTAAGATTTCCTCTGTAGATAAAAATTTTTCTTTCCAGGTTTGCTTTAGGTTTTCGGCGGCCAATTTGATGCACATTTGCAAACAGAGGCTAAGCGGAAGAAAGACCTGCAGAAGGCCAACCTAAGTTCCTCTCGTCTTCAATATCAGTCGTCCCGTCGGAGAACAGGTTCTTCCACCCAGTCTCGCCAAGCGTCGGGGACATCCTCCAGGAGACCCTCCTTTTCCTCTACGAGGCAGATTAGACGTCCCCAGAGGGGAGCCTTCAACCCCTCGAGAGGTACAGCTCGACGGCCGGCTTCGTCCACAACGTCCAGAGGTCGGGGGTTCTCGAGGCCCTAAGGGTGCCCACCCTGCCGTCCAGCCTCCGGCGGTGGGGGGGAGACTTATGCTGTTCCAAGACAGCTGGGGAAGAATCCAGCCGGACTCTTGGGTCCGGAACGTAATATCACATGGCTACCTGATAGAGTTTACAAGTCCGCCTCCAGTAGGGGGCCTGCTCAGAGTTACTCCAGTTCCAGCCCATCTAGACAAGCGCCTGGCCCTCGAGAAGGAGATCCAAGACTTACTCTCGAAAGGAGCTATTCATCAGGTTTCTCCGGAAAGGGCTCACGAGCTTTACCGATCCAGTTTCTTTCTAACGCCCAAGAAACCCAACACTTGGCGTCCCATCCTAAATCTAAAGCCTCTCAACAAGGCGTTCATCAGACCGAAAAGATTCCGTATGGAAACCCTGGCATCGATCATACCCTCTCTGTCCAGGGGAATGTGGGCCACGTCAGTGGACTTAACAGATGCTTACCTGCACGTACCGATTCACGCATCACACCAAAGATTCTTAGCCTTCCGTTACCGAGGAAGAGACTACGCGTTCAACGCGATGCCCTTCGGACTCTCCACGGCTCCAAGAGTATTCACACGCATAACCAGGACGGTCCTAGCCTTCCTAAGGAAACACGGGGTCCTCGTCTTCGCTTACTTGGACGATTGGCTTATTCTAGCTCACTCGGAACAACAGGCCGTGGAGACAACTCAGTTCGTGGTCGAAATACTCCAAGCCTTAGGTTGGATAATCAACACCGGAAAGTCGTTACTGACCCCCTCCCAGAGAGTTACCTACTTAGGAGCGATCCTAGATTTCTCACTAGGCCAAGCCTTTCCGACTCCAGAGAGAATCCAAGCCTTGGCCGAGGTGGCCACCCTGATCCTCTCCAGAAGATCCCACCAGGCCCGGACATGGTTAAGACTACTGGGATTGATGGCCAGCCTCGTAGAAGTGCTACCCTTCTGCAGACTCTACATGAGACCGGTTCAGTTCCACACGCTGTTCCATTTCAAACCGGACACGGATCCGCTCACTACTCCGATTCCGGTCACAGAGGAGGTGATTCCGTTCGTAAGGTGGTGGACCCATCACGAGAATGTCCTCCAAGGGAGACCGTTCCGACTTCACAGGCCTCAAACGTCGATCTCCACGGACGCTTCTCTCACCGGCTGGGGAGCCACCTGGGGCCCGAAGTCTCTAGCCGGCCAATGGTCCGACTCCGAGAAACTCCTACACATCAATGTATTGGAGCTGCGGGCGATAAGGAATGCTGTTTTGGGGTGGATCTCAGACCTCAAGGGCTTCGACGTCACGATCTTATCCGACAATTCGACTGCAGTGGCATACGTGAACCACCAGGGGGGCACGAAGTCCCTACGCCTCTGCCGAGACACCTGGGATCTACTCCTGCTCTGTCAGAGGAACGACATCAACCTCAGAGCGACCCACCTGGCAGGGAGGCTAAACCTCCAGGCAGACGCCCTATCCAGGGGTTTACGGAACGAAAACGAGTGGGAGCTATCACAACCATGGGCCAATCTAGTCTTCGACCTGTTCGGACGTCTGTGCGTGGATCTGTTCGCCACTTACAGGAACACCAAGCTTCACACTTTTTGCTCCCGGTTCCACCATCCTCTAGCGTGGAAGGTAGACGCTCTCTCCTTCGGATGGACCGGCCTGTCGTCCTATGCGTTTCCACCTTGGAGCATGGTTCACACAACCCTGTTAAAGCTGGCTCAGTCGCCGGGAGAGATGCTGTTAATCGCCCCCTTCTGGCCGAACCAGGCGTGGTTCCCGCTTATCTTGGAACTTCTAGTGGACCTGCCATTCGCCTTTCCAACGGACAGCCACATTCTAACTCAAGACAACGGAAGGGTCCGGCACCAGAGACTGACCGACATAAAATTGACAGCTTGGAAATTATCACCAAACGCCTGCAGGAGGAGGGAATTTCTGAAAGAGCTGCTAGCCTTGCAGCCGGAGCTAGAAGGCAATCCACCTCTAAGACTTACGACACCAGATTGGAGAAGTTCTCATCATGGGCGGACGCTAATGCTTGCAATCCCCTGGAAGCAACGGTAAACGAAGTCTGCTCCTTCCTTGTCTCCCTCTTTGATGAGGGGAAGCAGGTGTCTACGATCAGAAACTACAGGTCGGCGATAGCTTCGATTCACCCCGGCTTCTCCGACGGTTCCCGAGTCGGCACAAATCCAACAATCTCAGGCTTACTGAAGGGAATGTTCAACAGAAGGCCACCGACTAGAAAGTTGGCCCCATCTTGGTCAATCAACAAGGTTCTTGAGACTCTGTCGAGACCTCCTTTCGAACCCATTCAGGACGCTCCGTTGGATGTCCTTACTAAGAAGACTTTGTTCCTAGTCGCAGCGGCCTCGGCCCGTCGTAGGAGCGAGATCCACGCCCTCTCAACGAAGAAGGGATTCATCAGGTTTTCCCCCCAGGGGGTCTACCTCCTCCCGGACCCGGACTTTTTATCCAAAAACCAGTCGGAAACTTTCACTCCGAGGCCCATTTTTCTACCGTCGATTGCCTCAACCTCTTCAGTCAGGGAGGACCGGTTCGTCTGTCCAGTTAGATGCCTCAAATGGTACCTCCAAAAGACCTCTACCGTACGGACGGCCGATAATCTGTTCCTGCTACCAAGGACCCCCTACTCTCCGGCCTCCAGAGACACTATCTCCAAATGGATCGTGCAGATGATTTCACCTCACGCTAACCTGTGGTACTGTAAGATATACTGTATTGGGTATGATATTAAATTAAAATTGAACCGACATTGATGCAAAATTCTTGGAAGCAAGCTCTTCAAGGATATATCAATTTTCATGGGATTTCATTTGACAAGATATGGCCCACAATGAAGAGATCAGCTTATGTGATGAACTTTGAGATTTGAAAATGAAATGGAATGGAATGTTGCTTTTGCAGTCTATTTGGCACTGGTGTTTTTGGATGTTTTGAACAAAATATTAAACATTGTGATATCACTTTGCTATGCTGTTAAGTTCAACTAAGCTGGCCTTGGGGCAAATGATCTCAATAAGCTGGCACAGTATAATCCGGAATGCTTTATTACTGTACGTATGATCGTGGTTATAGCAGTGTGCTTCCATCAAGTGTTTAATTAAAAGGCATAGAAGAGGTATACTGTAGGTGGCAGAATTGTTGTAACAAGTCTGACTCATACCTTTCAAAAATTATCGTATTTTAAAAAAAATGAACTCAAGCAGGAGACTCAAGTCAATAATTTGACTTATTTTGCTTTAAAAAACAGTAGTCATTTCACTCCTCACTTAATACTACCTCCACCTGAACTTGTGTAACAGAGCTACCTGTGGCTATTACCCTATGAGATCAGCTATGTAGATGTGTGCCCTCTTCGTACCTTCACCATCCACAAATCTATCCTCACCAGGTGATAATAGGGTCAGGTAGAGAGGGGTTGCATTAGTAGAGCTGTCATCATTCATGGACTCCTAATAAAACTAGGTATTAGGTTGGGGGAAATCTGACTTGATATGATCACACAATGGAGTAACTTGTGATAAAGTTTCCAACTTTCCATTCCAACCTTCAAGGCAACAACAACCTAGAAAATGAAACTCCCTTTTTCCAGTAAGGAAATATTCTGGAGAATTTGAGAATCTGAAAATGCTTCAAGTTAAGGAACAGTCAGGTACTCTGATTAGCCCATTAGAAGAAAAAAATGGTCAGTCTGTTAATACATTTCGTCCCATGTTGAGCACACTGTACCTAGTAATGATGATTAGCTATGCGGTATGTCAAGCTTGGAATAGATGGAAGTTATCATCCTGGAATTTTGGATGTACATCACTCTTTGGGAATATTCTGTTTCATCATGCAAAAGTCATAGAAACATTAAAGAAGTTTGTTGAGTATAATAGATTGGCATCCTGTAGGCCTACAGACCCTCATGTGTGATTCAAGTTGGTTTTCTCTTAAAAGAAGTTCAAAAGCACAACCCTACTTGCAATAATGACTTTTTAGAACAAATTCTCAAAAGTTATATGCGTTTTCACTTTTTCAGGAGAACAAGTGCGGATTCTTTCCTATGACAAAGCTGGTGATTGGTGCGAGCTACAGAAGGTCAGCAGTGGCAAGACAGGATGGGTGCCCTCAACGTACGTCACCCCCTCGAGTAGCCTTGAGAAACACTCCTGGTACCATGGCAGGATACCAAGGAACACTGCAGAGTACCTGCTGAGCAGTGGCATCGATGGTAGCTTCTTGGTCAGGGACAGCGAAAGTAGTCCTGGTCAGCTCTCTATCTCTATGAGATACGATGGAAGGGTTTACCACTATAGGATAAGTAATGGGATAGATGGAAAGGTAAGTTGGTTTCACAGGAGGGGGCAGAGGTAGGAGGGAGGATGAAAATCAATTCAAAGAGGGGATAGGAGAAGGAATGAGGGAGCTGTGATGGTAATTTTTATCCCTTCTTTAAGTTGTAGTAAGTGCATATTTTGGAAAGAGTTTTCACAGAAATAGAAAAATGTTGCCCAGGGAAGGGTATGCCTTGTGGTTCTAGAAGAGTCATATGTGGCAACGTCTCCAGTTATCAGGACATAGTTGGATGGGATTGCATTTTCAAGTGGAAAGGAAAAATTTATTTTGACTTTTTGAGATCATGGTACGACGGATCAAAGTGACTCTTCATAAATGCATGCCTAGTTAACTGTGAATGTTAAGTTTTAATAAGTGTGAAGGGTTTGGGAGCCTGGTGGAGCAGATATAGTCATCCTCCAATACCTTCATGAGATGCTTGAAACCCCCCCCCTCCCCAAGTTTGTTCCAATCACCTCACTTGTAAATGGGTGCTCAGATTTGGAAGGGCATAAAAAACGTCTTACTATGTTGCCTGTTTGGGGATTGAACCACCATTCTCTTGTATGCTAAGCTTCATTGTTTCAAATGGCACTGTCTACATCCATTTGACCATAGGCTTTCTGTCTCTTTTCATATGCAACTGGCCATAGGGGCACAGGGAAGGGGTAGAGAGAGGGGAAGAGGCTGTTGTCCCTCAAAAGTTTACAGTCATGGACTTCATTCTTAAAATGAAGCATATAATAAGAGATTATTTTGGTGTAATAAAAATCAGAAGACTGCACCCCTTCCATCTTACAGACATTGTGTATATTTTACTTAGCCACTTGACCTTTGGTTGTAAGGATGTATGTTGTGTGCGGCATCTTGATTTGGAGTTATTTTGCCCTTCCCCCACCCCCAAACAAAGTTTTGTACAGCTGCTAATGCTTTCAGGTATTAATTCTATGTCATTATGTTTGCTTATTTCGCAGGTCTTTGTCACAAATGAGAAGTGTTTCAACTCAGTGGCTGAGCTGGTCCGCCACCATTGTAAAGAACCTGATGGACTCATCACAACCCTCAGATATCCTGCTCCTAAACTTAACAAACCTACTGTATATGGGATCTCACCCCAGGTTGACAGCTGGGAGGTAGACCGGCAGGACATCGTAATGAAGAGCAAGTTAGGAGGGGGTCAGTATGGGGAAGTCTATGAGGCCTGTTGGAAGAAACACAACAGAATCGTTGCTGTCAAAACGCTCAGGGTAAGACGTACTTCATGGTCCATGCAGATGGCTTTGTGTCTCTCAGGTGGTGCATGGGAAGACTTCACAAGGGATGGAGAGACATCCCAGAAGGGTCACTTATGGTGTTTGCACTGTAATTTTCCCCAAATGACAAGCTATCCTGACATGAACTTTGCCTTGACAACACTTTTCTCACTTTGACAAAGACAATTTTTTTGCTTTGGGAAGTGGCTGCTGCCCACTTTACCCCCATCTCATATCCCTATGATGTCACTCCTCCATACCTCCTATTTATGTACAAGTATGTATTCCCACAGTTGCCTGGAAGTACTATCTGGCAAGGTTGTAAGCACAGTGGGTGACATCATCCAGAGGGAGCCATTGCCATCGTTCTGTTTTTTTTTTTTTCTTTTTTTTTTTGTCTTTCTTGTCTTGGAGCCTCGACCTAAGTTTAGTCTAATAGAGGATGTTTTGTATCCAATGGCCAACCCAAATGTGGAAATTGCAGCTATTTTCCATGTTTTCAGTGCATTTAGCATCGAGAAGGCCGGTATGACATTTTATATCATGAGACTGACATTTTATATGATGAGACTGTAAATGACCTGGTACTTAGTATCAAAGATATCTTAAGTCTACCCACAACTCATACCAATATTGGTGTTAATACCATTGTCATCAGAGAAACTTATGAAATTAGATAGAACCTTTTTCCATAATCCACTGGTATGGTTGACACATTAAAGTCATGCCACATTTCATGAACTTGGTTCATGTTTCATGATGTAACACCAGAATCAAAACATTGGTAGGATCAAAATACCACCTGTTTGTTTTTCCAAGAGTAAAATTTGAATTTAATAATGTCAACAAGAAAACATGGAATACCTAGTTTGGAAAATATGAAACAGCTATTTTGAAATTGATCAATAACAGAAAATGAATGAAATCATAGCAACAGTCTGGCAAAGTGACTGGTGTGTAAAGACTAATACCTAGTCAGCAGTTTCACCAATGTAGCTTATTTAAAGGGAGTAAGTAGTCACCCCAATGATATCTTGAAACATCAGCTAAATCATACAGATCTCTTTATTTCCTTAACAAGTACTTTCATGATGATTTAGAACATAAATTTCTTCCATACTGTAGGTAACTGAAGGATTTACTTTACATGACTAAACCTATTTTGCTCTTAGTAACCTCATCTGTTAATTGTTATACAAATGGACTTTTTACCCGTAGTTGTTTGCCCCCCTTTGTTCTTGCTCCAGTGGTACGTGTGTTTACTCTGTGGGCTCCTTTTTCGGTTGTACCATTAGTACACACACTTCTTTGTTTTTGTTTCAGTTCCAGGCTATTTGCTGTTTACATGTGAATGTCCTTGGTTCTGTCAGCTCTCAGTTCCCAGCAAAAATGTTGTCACATGATTAAAAGGAGTTGGCCATGAATTCACTCTGGGGAAGGGGGTATTCAAATAAGAATTGTCATAATTACATTTGCCCTTTAAATCGTACCTATCAGGAAATGAGAATTGGTTCCTTGGAATCTGTCTACCTGTAGAGTTGACTATGCAATTTTATCATCTTGTTCGGATTAAATTTCAGCTGTTAAAATGAAACAACATTGTTTTTAGTACCACTCGGATCACTGACTTACATATTTCACTGAAAAATAAACTTTATTATGACCAAAACTATGAGAATTCCTCTTTCAATTTTATTTTCAGGAAGAGAACATGAGAATCGATGAATTTTTGAGCGAAGCAGCTGTAATGAAGAATATAAAGCATCCAAACTTAGTGCAATTGTTAGGTGAGTGTACTCTGCAATTGTATGTTTTACTTATACTGCACTGGCATGCTTGGTGACAAGAATTGCAGAATTGTAACACAGGGCACCGTCCTGGTGTACGGCTCCTACCCATGAACGCGCCTTCTGTCAATTGAATCTACCTGTTCACTTTGCAGACATATACTTACCCCTTCCTACATCTAATTTGCATTAATTTTTGCTACCCGGAGTAGTTTTAGCACCGCACCCCCCCCCCTCTGTCCACCATCTTGTTCCGTCAATTGCCCTCATTTGCCTTCCATGCAGTCCTTTGTGGCTCCGAGGTTTCTGGGTTCATGAAGGACCATAGTTTTCTTCGGATTCAAATGCAAATTAGACGTAGCAAGGGGTCAGTATAGTCACTCATGAATACCCACACCGGTAAGGTGGGGGAATTCTCTTTTGTCTTGAAACAAGCAAGTGTACTGTAGAATCTTAAGTCTCAAAGAAAAATTCATGTGCTGTAGTGGGGGGATTTGAGGAGATTCACAGACAGTGCCCCCCCCCTCCCGGACAATTTGCCACCTAGGCAGTTCTTACCCTGAATAATTTCTACCCAGGACAGTTCAAATTTTTTTAGTGGGGGAAGTTGTTTGTGGGGTAATTGTAATAGACCCTTTTCGAAATAGCAATTGCAATGGCTGGTGGGATAAGTTCTAGTACGCGATGTTTTTGTCAATGGCATTTTGCTGTGGCAAAAAATGATGCACACCAAAAATCTGTCCCACAATCCTTTGTAATTCCTATTTGGAAAAGAGTCTATTGGTGGGAATTGTCTGGGGTGGCAGTTGTGATTGGCAATTGTCTGGGTAGATGCCTGGGAGAGTTGTCATGGGGAAATTGTCTGGGTGGGAATTGTAAGGGGGGGAAATTGTCGGTCATGTTTGAGGGAAGGGGACACAGAGGGCACCTTTGCATGAAGTGAGACATTTTCTGTGACCGGTTGGACCCAGTGCAGCTGTAGTGTGGGATACAGGTAAGTTAAATGATATTGATGGAACCAGGTTTTGGAGAATTACAAACACTGAAAAATGTATTCTGTTTAAATTAAGTGGTCTGCCAGTGGCAGTTGCATTGTTCTAAATCAATTGGTCTTCACAAGCATCAGTGTCATGGGTTGGAGTACAGACATGGGTCCTCCTGTAAATTCAAAGTGGTACTTATCAGTTAAATGGTTGTGGTCCTTTCAGCAATGTCAATTAAGGCTGGACTTAATAATCTTCAGGCATAGCTAGAGGTCCTCTAGCCATGTTCTTGCCATTTCTTTTTTCCTGAACTGAACCAGAGCTAATTTCCACTATATTTTGTAAAGGGTGACTTTTATCAGAGTTGACCTCTGTGACAATTATGAGAATAGTAAACTACTGTCAGCTACTGAAGTGCATGTACCAAGGCCTATGTGAACTCATGGCTCTGTCATAGTGAAACTAATGTACACCAGCGTAAACAGTGGAGTAGGGAAAACAAGCCAGTGAGCCACAACTGGAAAAAAGGCCATGGTCGTCTCGACTTGAACCAATTGGTTGGAAACTGGGACGTTAAACCTCATCTAACGTAACCTAACCCATGTGTGGATATCCATGATTTTGGTACTCCCACTGTGTGGTGGATATTGGTGCTGACCCAGTGAGGGAACTAAGGACACAGAGTCAGTGGACTAGTTCAGGCAGAGCAATTAGCTTGGCCTGCTTTATGAAACAAAATTAGGGACAAACTGTGTTTGTTCAACTGAGAGCATTTTCTTGTATGGCTAAAGTGATCACTCTACACCTTGCAAATTTCAGTGTTTATCTTGGCCTTTCAAGCAGACTTGTAGAAAGTACGTACTCATACTCACAGTTTTGACAATTGCCTGTACTTGTACCGGTGAGAATGGATTTGTACAGGTAGTCCTACTCACAGATTTTTGGAAGTTATGCATTGGGGGTAAATGTAAAATTTTGTACTAGTACTCATGAAAAGATGTGTACTCGTACTCTTACTCAAAACCAGAGACACTCCACTTGTACTTGCACTTGTACTCATGACATTGTACTCACACTACAAGTCTCCTTTCAAGTATCAGTCACTTAAACTGATCCATGGTAATTTGCTTTGAATTTTCTCAAGCCTCCTTGACATTTGTCCCCACAGCCAGTGGAGACTTGGTTAAACTTATCAATAAAAAATAAAAATTTAAATAAAAAAAAAAAAAACAGTGGCCACAGGTGTTTATAGCCCAAACCCTGTCAATATTGTGAGAGAACTAATGAAAACTCCATTTACATAGCTATGAGGTGATTGGCTCTACCTATTGCTGTTAAATATTTTTTACACAGAAAAGCATAATACCATGACATAGGGCTACACACAGCCAGGCAGGTCTTTGTAACTTGACATCTCTTTGGTGCTCCCTGCCACAGCTCAGCTCCACTTAGCCTTATATCCTTACACACAGTACTTCACTGCAGAGCAGGATTACAGTGATCATTGGGCAGAAGTTGAAATCAAGCTCATTAATATTAAGTGCAAGACTTTTGGGGTTAGAGTAACCAATGGGCAATAGCTGAAATTAAGCCCATTAATATTAAGTGCGAGACCTTTGGAATAAGAGTGACCAATGGGCAATAGTTGAAGTCAAGCTCAGTAATAGTAAGTGCAAGACCTTTGGGACTGTCCAAAATTAGCAACCTTTGGATATCTCCAGCAGGTTAGTAGAGATGGTAGCCTTGTGTGGTGGAAGACAAAGAGAGCAGCTATGCAGGCAAAAAACTTGATGTAGGAGAGAGAGGGTCATTTGCCTATATTGTGTATCCTTGTGAACACATATGTACATTGAGTGTACAGAAATGAATATGTTCTGGCTGTAGGCAAAGTGGCTCAATCATCTGCCTCATAGCTTGAGGTCAAAGGCAAAATTTCAGGTGGAATTATGCTAAAGAATCTAAGAATTGAAACTACAAGCTATATTATGAAGAATTTTCAATTTTTGCTCTTTCTTTTCTTTTCAGGTGTATGTACAAGAGAGCCCCCATTTTATATTATTACTGAATTCATGCCTTACGGGAATCTTCTGGATTACCTCAGGGAAAACGACGAAACCACACTGCCTGCCGTCACCCTACTGTACATGGCCACTCAGGTAGCATCCGCTATGAGCTACTTAGAGGCCTCAAACTACATTCATAGGTAAGGAGGTCAAAGGTGGGGGGTAGGGACCTTTTTAGTTTGTTTTGAGAGGGTATCAGGTACCACTTATGAGTTCAGGAGAAGTCTTATGTTTATACTGCTTCTGGTAAGTAGGTCAAGAAAAAGGTTAACAATTAATGGGTCATGATTGTTGACACAAGACTGAAAAGAGGCCTTTAAAATGTTTTCTGTTGTCTCCCTTTTTCAAAATTAGTAAACAGTTGCGGGGTTGGATTTCAAAGCATTTTCAAAGTGGGTAGAGGGCGTCAAGAAGGATGCCAGTAAGGATGTCAAGTGTTTTTCTGTATATTCTGTGTGTATTTGTTACATAATTATTCAGACTTCCAATTGTAGTTATTTTTGTGGTTAATGGACCAAAAGTGAGAGAATCAGATGTGGGCTTTGAAGTATCTACAAAATGTTTGAATCAAGTATGATGGCTTCCAGAGTTGTAATACCAAGTAAAAATCAATTCCAAAGGCAGTGTCTCTTTGTAAACAGCATTTTATTTAGTAGTATGCTTCAATTTAGTCTCTATTGGGCTCTTTCCCAGGAAGCTAGTCAAATTTCCAACAATCATGTACATATTTTAAAATTACCAAAATTCCATGTTATCCTCCAAAATCTAAAAATTTTCATCCAATTTTTAAAATTTCCTGGCAAGAAACTTCTCAGATTTCTGATTTCTTCTACCCATGCTTGTCTTGTTTCTGGATATTTCTGATTTGAAAGAGCAGAGAAGAGCCAGTCTAGTCTAGTGATAAAACTTATTATTCATGAAAAGTTGTCTGCTTGCAGAAAGTTGAAGGACTGTCACAAAAATGAGCAGATGTCGAGTTGTGAAATATATAACGTCTGAAATTTGCATTAGCAAGGTCACATGTCATGCTGGTATTCAAACTAAGGTGTGCGACTGCAGGACTTGTGCACCCAAGTCAGCATTCTTGCAAAGAAAATATTTACCTGAAGATAATTCCAGCACCCTGTAGCTGGCTGAAAGAGTGAGCTACACAACAGGAACACCAACGAATGTTAAACGTTAAACATCCTGCCAATCTCTTCCCCCCCCCCAATGAAAAAAAAAATTGTGAGCTACTATGTTTCAAAAGTAGGAGAGGATATACCCTTTTGCTTTCATTTTCTGATGCTAACAATACTTCATGTTCGTTTGTAGGGATCTCGCTGCTCGAAACTGCCTCCTGGGAGAGAACCATCTTGTCAAAGTTGCTGACTTTGGTTTAGCCAGGATCACACAAGGAGAAGTGTACACAGCCCAGGCTGGGGCAAAGTTCCCAATCAAGTGGACAGCTCCTGAAAGCTTGGCATACAACAAGTTTTCAAACAAATCTGACATTTGGGGTGAGTGTTAACATATCCTTGATAGCACTTTATAACATAATGACACTGGGGATTGGGAGGGGTAGGGGTGATGGCAAAGTAGGCAAGTTTCTTTTATTCCTCCCTCCTTTCCCCACAATAATTATTGAGTTAGACCAACTCGTCATGTTTATTAAGAGCACCCTCCGTCCCCCCCCCATCTCATGACTATAGAGAACAAGTCTCTGTGAAAGGTCAGTGAGATCAGTGTGTCTCATATTTTGCTTCCATCAGTGTTTGATCTGAGTATCAAAAATTATTAAAAATTTTCCTGTATCATATTTCACCTGTTTTCCATCTTGAAGACAAAAGTCATTTAACTCACTGTTCCGTTAGGTGAGCGTCTATTGCCTACATACCTTCTTGGTCTGCTAAAACTACTGCAGTTCAGAACAGTGTTTGCATGAGGAAGAATTTGAATTTCTTACATCTTAAGGGCATTGGCTGATTCTGAAGTCCTCTGCCAATCTTTGAGAGTTGGCATGACTTTAAGGTCTGGTAGGAGAATTATTGTGATTGAAATAGCTTGGGGGTTTGGCACAATGTCCCCACCCTCTGTACGCCACTGATACCATGCCATCATAAAGATGTGCAACAATAGAGTTCCAAAAATTGTCCAAACATTATAAATATCAGTTTAGAACTAGGACTTCTTGTATTGTGATCACTGAAACCCTCATGCATCTATTGCTTTTGAACTAGCTGATAGATCATTTTAAGTCTAATCATGCGGGAGGCGAGATATCTTTCTTGAGGGCACTTTCCAAATTAAACATTAATACACTATAAGTAAAAAAACAATAATGGCTTTCATTCGCGTTTTTGGCCTCAACTCTAGGAAATGGTGGCATTCCACTAGAATAGGTCATTTCTAGCAAGGAAAAGTTCCATAGGTGCACCTGCAGAGCTTAAATGCTAAAAAAATGAAGCCCGCCCTCAGAAAGACTCAGCATGATAAGAGTCAAAGTTGGTGTAAGTGTGACCTTTTTTGGTTCAGTTTGAGCTACTGCACCATTGGTGCTCTTGTTGTGATTGAAATAGCAATGCAGTTTTTTGCATGGGAGGGCCAAGTACCAGCATGTTCACAGAAGATAGCTCAGGTGAACTAGTAGAAAAATAATCTTTGAATCCTGACAGAAAGAACATGCTTGTATGGTAGTAGTGTTTATTCACTTCAGAAGCCTTGCCACATGGGGAACAAGGTGAGGGATTGGTCTCTTCTGTTTCAGAGGCCTTGCCCCTCTTGGGGACTCCAAAATGAAATTGCATGTAACCTTGCTTCACTCATCCTCTTTAACTGAAGGTGTCTGGCTACACTGCTGATTTGCCATCATCATTCAGATATAACTTAAAGGGAACACTTGGTTTTCTTGTTGAAAAATGATGGCAAAGACCCTTCAATATGGAGGTGCAGTTGCTTACTTTAAAGTTAGTATTCAGTCCTTAAAGTTGCTTCCACTTTGAAGGTGCTAAATTGGACAGAATTTAAAAATTCCTGTTTTCCTGAGTTCATATCAACAAACAGTTTGGCACAGATTCAGTCCTGTGTTTTTCCTTTCTTCCTCAGCATTTGGTATTCTTTTGTGGGAAATTGCAACTTATGGAAGCTCCCCTTACCCTGGAGTGGAACTTCAGCATGTTTATGGCAAACTAGAGAAGGGTTACCGTATGGAGAGGCCAGAGGGTTGTCCTCTGGACGTTTACAATCTCATGCTGAAATGTTGGGAGTGGAAAGTCGCTGAAAGGCCGTCATTCAAAGACATCTTGGAAGAGATGAATACAATGTTCACGAATACCAGTATTAGTGAAGAGGTTGAGAAGTCTCGAAGGGAGCCCCCGCAACTGCCAGCAAAGAAACGTAACAGCAGGAAAGACTCTGGTAGCAGCAGTGGGATGGTTGAGGAGAAGAGTAGAGGTCAAGAGATTGGATTTAGACCTGATGAAAGAGGGAGGGATGTCAGAGAATCTCACAGGGGTACTGATCTTCATGCTCAAAGTATACCAGAACATGGTAGGTTTGAGAGTAACTTCTAGTTAAAGGTAGGGGTGGAGCTCAGAATGCAAAAGGATTGACATATTCTGGAGGGTAGATAATGTAGTTAAAAATATAATTTTCAGAGTCATTGAAATGTGGTTTCTGTGCTCCTGCAGAAGTTTCAGACTGAAAAATAAAGAATGATGGTGGAAGCTTTTAATGTCTGATAAAAAGCCAGAACCTTAAGCAGTCATTCAGATGTGGGTGACTGGCGATTGCACTGTTCCAGTTCGGAATTGTGATTCTTGGTCAAGAATCAATTAAAGAGTTTCATTGCAAAACTGCAATGGAAGAAGTATCACGCTTAGTCTGCTGTGGTCCAGTTTTGCTGAAGGTTTTGGAATGCACAACTTTTTAATGATCAAACATTCCCTTGCAGAGAACATGGAAATTATAAAAGAAAACACAAATTGTATTTTATAACTTTATTTTGATGTGACTTGAATTTGCATGGCCCTAGTTACCACCTATATACATATGCAACCACTACTTATACCAGTAGTATGATCCTGGCAAATTGATAGAACAGTGTGAGAGAGCTCTCTACCCTGGGCTCTCCTCAATTCCTTTCTGCGATGTCCACAGACACTCTACAGTTTGAAATCTTGAATATTTGCTTCCATTTTCCAAGCAAATTGTCAGCTGACACAAGTCTGCTTTCCTCCTTCTCCTTACCTCCTATTTACATGTAAATGAGAGGAATGAGAAAGAATTCATGTAAGGACTTTGTCCCCAGTGCCATCAGCCTGCCAGACAGTAATTTTAGGGCAATAAAGGAAATACATTTGAAAATAACACCTAAGTATCTTAACTTATAGACTCCTTATGTTTTATGGAAACTCTCTTAACTTTTTTCTGCGAATTGGGATGCTAAATTTCGATATTTTTCAGTTTTATTTTCTTCATGGAATTGTAGGAATATCGCCAAGGGCTAGTAGATTCCCCATTATGCTCCTTTTGTAAGTTAAGTGAAGAAGACATAGATCATTTCGTCTTTCAATGCCAGTATGTAAAAAAACTTTGGTCCCAAGTACAAAAAATGATTCCTGAGGATAGCCATATTTCCTTAGATTATAAAACAGTCTGTTTCGGATACACTGATGAGAGAAAACACCCCATTAATCTCCTTATTCTCCATGCAAAATATTATATCTATTCATGTAGACGAAATAACTCAGTGCCCAATTTCCAGGAATTCATGTATAAATTTAACTTTACTTTATTGGTTGGAAATCATATTGATAGAAAAAAACGACACAAACTATTATAATAATTTTATAAAAGAATTAATTATACCCTAACATTAATATATTATCATGTTGCAATCTACATTTAACTGAGGCATATGCTTCATTATCTTGCATTGTAACATCTTCATGTTTGTAATGCATTTCTATCTCAATATTGTAAATAGTTAATTCAAACTGATTAGAAATGTATGTACCATTTGACAAAGTCCGATTGCAATGAATAAACAATTGAGGGGAAAAAAAAAACTCTCTTAACTTATCCAAAAGTGGATATAGAGAATGGAAGGTGATGTATTCAAGATTCCAGACTTAGACTTTATTTGTGGATGTGTTTAATAATGAATTGAGGGCAGCCTTGGATAGAGGGCTCACTTTCTTATGATATTAATTTTTCAGGGTCTTACTGCAGGTAAGTAAGGGTTCCATATGTAAGTGGTAGGTAACGAAAGGGGTTCATATATTCCCAAATCAAGGACTTTGGGGATCCAGAGACAAGTCCAAGTCTAAGGTACTGTTTCAAAGAAAGCCAGACTTAAGTCATCAACCATCAACGTTGTTCTGATAGCTTGGGATATGTATGATTTGACTGTGACATCATAAGCAGAAATGGTGTAGAAATACATGGTAGTCATGATGGTCTCTGTCAATTTCTTGCAGTTCAACCTGAACCACCAGATCTTCCAAAGAAGAAAACAGGCTTTATGAAAAACCTGGGGAAAAAGAAGAAAACATCGACGGACAGGTCAATGGAAAATTTGACAGTGACCACTGAGGAGAATCACATGCGTCACCATACCTCTACTGTTCCTCGTAAGGAGAATGGAGTGGCCATGGATGCTATCACACAGGACATCAATGCCTTTTTTACTGGACAGAATGCAAATTCTCCTCATGGGAGGCCTGGTGCCACCCTACCAGGGCTCAGTGCTAGGTCAGCCCTAAAGCCCCCTGCCATGGGTGATTCTAAAAGGAAAACACGGAGGACCAAAGATGAGTCTCATCATCATCATCATCACCATCACCAACATCAGCAGCCGCAGCAGCCGCATTACCAAACAGAAAATAACGGAAATGATCCACGATTTCAAAGATCATCCTCTAGCCCCACCATAGAAACAAAACCATTAGATGGGGTGAGTGGTGTGCAAGATGGTGAGGGAGAGAGGAGTATACCCAAGGCGGCATTAAAACCCCCAGGTAGACCAACAGATAGACCTCCCCCTCTACCTGCAGTGAATGCAATGCCCCCACCTGCCCCTGATACCACAAGAGAGCCTCTTAGTAAAACGAGATCGCTGCCTTCTACCAAGAGACACCAGCAGGGACCCATGGACAATGTGCCTGACAGCCCAGAGGACCCTATCTCACCAACATCTGGAATGAGAAAAAAGAAAGACATTAGTAGACCCACAGTGCCACCTCCTGCCCCACCCCCACTCAGCCCTAACTCAGACACTTCATCCGCTTCCCCGGTCCCTAGTCCTAGGAGTTCACCATCCAGGACACCTCTGAACCTTCCTAAGCCACGTTACCCTCCAAAACCGAAAATACTTAGCCCCAAGCCAGCAATAAATAGCCCTAAACCTGTTTTTCCGGCCACGAATCCAAACGTTAAGAGGCCTGATGGAAGAGGATCTGTGCGAAGAAGAGCAGCAGCCCAGGCTGATAAGGTAGAATTGCAGGCCAGTAAAACATCACTGCTTCAAGTAGCGGACAGCCTCTTTATGCAAAGTAACGTTATTCTCAAGACCAGAGACTTCAGTTATTGCTCTGATTTTTGTGCATCATTAGATGATTTCTTTCAGTCATGCGAAAAACACATGGAAAACATTTCAGCGAGGCAAAGATTTTCATTGCGTGACGTTTTATCGCGGTCATCGGATAGTTTACAGACTCTCAAGGTCAGGCATACTTCAGGCAATGCAATGGAAATAGATTCGTTAGTGAACAGTCTACACAATAGTATCAAAGAGATACGACAGCTTATACAGGAACGTTTAAGAGTCACGTGTGTGTTCCGTTAAACTACTCGTTCGTGTTTTAAAAGAGATATTTTATTGAACATGTCTGTATATTAGGCCTCATATTTTCTAATTGCTTTGTTAATATTTCATTTTTAAAAGTTAAAAGAGCAAAATAGGAAATTTTATATGATATGAGAAGTTTCGATTGTGAAGGTGTTCGTTGAGATGAGAGCACGTGACTATATTGGCTAAAGTTTAATAGGTTTACTTGCATTTAAATCTGGGACCAATAATCAGATTTAAAAGACTGAAACAGTTTGAAATGTTGGATGCTATAAAGTGATGGGGTACTCCTTGAAGAGGGAGGTAGAGGAAGGGTGGGGGGAGGAGTAGGGGGGACTTGGGCTCCTTAAAAAAGGCTTCCTTTATACTTTTCCTTTAAATGCCTGTTTGTAAGAGTTGCAGCTGCATAGATGGAAATAATTGTGATGTAAATCATTTCTGAGAAGAGATGACTTTTATGGGTAATTTTTGTTAGGGCTGTTTCACTGAAGGGGTTACATAATGTAATGGTATATTAACAGAGAAAGGGATATTCATGCAGTCAAGAGGGTATAAAGAGAAATATTTTTGGAATTCCAGAAAGTGGTGTATTTTGTCCAAAAAGCGGAAGATGGTATGACCTCAGAGGGACATTGAACAGAGGAAGTTTAGTGCAAGCTCTGTCTAATGGAAATCTTTGCCAACATTGGTTTGACTTCAAACAGATTTGTAAAGAAAACCATGTCAGACATGAGTCTTACACAGATGCTGACCCTAGACTGACGTCTTTGTGGCAGCACAATGTTTTCTGGGAAAAAGTGGGATAGCTGTGGTGTTGTTACTAATGGAGCTGTTCATATTGTGGTAGAAACTTGCAACAAAGAGCTAATTCTTGACATGAACTGAAAATGTTGTGGTAGTTTCATGTAATATCCTTACATTGACACAAGCTCCATATTTTCTGCAAAACTTTTTCTTCCATTAAGTTTGTATATACCACAGCTTTACTTAAGCATTTTTCCTTTCCATCCAGGGCTACTATTTGGCAGTTTTAATGGCCAAATTTCTCAAGTTTGGCCTTTTCTAATTGGTCTTGTCTGGCTCCCAAATGTCTCACTTCCCAGTTTGATATTAGGACTCAAGTCAGCAAGTGTTTGCTATGACACAACCTACCGTGGTAGACCTAATTTGGCAGATTTCACCATAATCGACATTCCTGATTTGGCTGTGTAGCATTGATGGCATCTGGTGGCAACTTGGAATTGCCACCTTGTAGGCTTGTGACATGAGTAGGAAACTTTGTGACTCAAGTGTATCTTTGGATGTAAGTACAAGAACACATAGCCTTTGGGTATATAAAGAGTACATCAGTACCAAAACACCACTGTGGGTACCTCCCCCACTCCTGATTTCTCGCATGACCCCTATTCAGCATTTTCAGTCCAGTTTTAAGTGGTTTACTTTAAAGAGAACATTTTCTTCAAAAGCAGCGATTGATGTTGAAAGTCCCAGTTGTAACAAAAGGTCGTCTGTACAAATACATTATTACTGTAGATGGTCTCTGTCATTGGTAAAGCAAAGGTTCAACCCTTCCCAGCATGCATTGTAATTCTGTTATGTTGAACCCACTTAAAATAATTTTTCCAGTCGGCTGTGTCATCATTACAAGCATTTTCGTTATTTGCTTCCCTCGGTAAGCTTTGTCAAAGTGTGGTCACAGTTTCATATTGAAACAGGAAATGACAAGCAGTTTGTTACATCTGCTAATGGTATAAGGTGATTTTATCGGAAAAATCATGGTTTTTAAATTTGTCTTTCAAAATGACGAAGAGCAATTTATATTTCTGCTCCTAGCACTCATTGTCACACCATTAGCAGTGTGACTCATAGGTTGTATCCACATCAATTCTAGTTTGCTGCCCTCACCTATGCATCTCATTTTCCTGATAGCTTTCTGCTCTGTGTAACTAGATACTATCATCCTGTTACAGAGTTTGACCTTGAATCTCAAAGAGGGCACATTAACATTGATTCAGAGGGAAGTATGCTGATGGCAGACTTTACTATTGCCTTGATGCCTGTTTTAGGGGCACCACAGCTCAGCTCATATCAAGGGCATCTGCTTTTTTAAAATTGGCACCGTGGGTTATGTCAAGCCCTGTTGCTGGTCTAAAAGATAATAGACTAGAAGTGGTACCACGACATATCATGTACCAACAATCCAGGCTTGAGGGGGTCATGTATGACACTAAGGTACTCCAGATGTATGAGAAACCTTTTAGGGCATTGAGAAACCTTTCAGGGCATTTGGTTAACAACTTCACAGAGGATGGTCACCAATACGACATAACTCCAATATTGAATATTTATAATTAATTGTAGATGGTCATTTCAGATAAGAAAACTGTAAAATCTGGTATCTGTATTGCACCTTCTTACCTACTTTTAACATATGTACCCCTCACATACCCTTCAACTACACACAATGAGTACAAAATTACTACACAAGTTGTGTAGTAGCAAAAGTTGATAGCATAGTGGAAGAGGGCGTCCTCCATTATCCGACTTTAAATCAGGTAGGAAAATGGAAGATTGTCATGTATGAAAAACTCACAACATTAGGACCTGGCTCCCTGGAGGTGGAATGCCAGTGGCATGTCCAGGATTTTTTTATAGAGGTGGAGCATAAGAGAATGGTTAGCCAGGGTCAGAGGTAAACAAAATGCAACAAATGCATAGCGTGGAGCAGTGTGTGAGGGTAGGAACCTCGCATTTACATTTCAGTTCAGGATTAGAAGAAACTAACTGGAAGTGTTTGTTGGCTGTGTTATTTTAAGTTACCAAATGGGGGAGAGGGGCTTGTCCCCCCCTCCATTGTATCCACCATTGAATGGCACAGTCTTTGTCCTTTCAGACCCAAAGTTGTATAAAAAAGCACCTTTTAGGTAACAATTACTTAAAAGTTTTGTTCAAGAGCTCTCTTTTACCAGCCAAATATTTGTGATAGGTTTGAAAGTATTACCATTCACCATTCCTTTCTTAGCTTGAAGGCAACAGTTCCAAGGTTTTACATAGATACATTTGTAGAAGCCCTTATTATGTGACTTGATAGGGTCAAACAGTTTCATTCTTAGATTTTTAATCAAAAGTGTCAATTTTTTGCCCAAAGAAGGCTGTTTATTGGACATGTAACTGTATATTGGACACAAGTATGAGATGTATAGGTTATAGTGTATCCTTCTTGGTATACAAAATTGGCTGTGTTATGTTTGAGACAACCAGTGAACATTTCTCAAGTCTGTATTGGTCACAAGTACAACATATACATGTTGGGTGGTGATAGTGGATGGGGTGGGGCTAGGGGAGGGTGGAGATAGGGGAGGGGTGGGGAGGTGATTGCCCCTTCATTACATGTCTGAGAGTCTGGTACTCTAACGTTTGTACTTACTTCCCTGTAACAGCAAATGCTGAAATTTATCATCAGGTCTGCAAATTTTATTTCTGAAGTTCAACATTTTCTTGTGTCAAAATTCATGATGATTACCATAGGCATACAGGGATCAGTATTTCTGGGGGGTCAGGGATAGTTTTTGCCTGAATTTAGAATTTTGGACCAAGTTGCTCAAATTTTGGCCCACAAAAAGGGCATAATTTATTTTCTTGGCTGTCTCATTTGCTCGAATGGATCCACTATTGTGGCCCGAATTTGGAGGGCATATTCCCCATGCCCCCCTCCCCACCTTGTATGCTTATGATGATTACCATGACATTTGGTCATCTCTCTGCTCAAGCAGGGATTGGCTTTCATTCCTCACATGTCATATGTATCCATTGTTTCAAAAACAGTTTATTGTACATATTACAGTTAAGCTTCGGGTTAGCTACTGGAGACAGGGTAGGCAATATACTTAAAATTATTGCTTTTACTCATTACATAATAACATATTCATAAGGTGGTAAGTGAGTTGAGGTATGAATACTCATGTTGTCGTAGGATCACCTAGGGAGGCTTATAATGGAGTTTGTTTCCCCATCCTTGTACCCTTGCAATTGAAAAAGTGCCTACTCCCCCCCTTCCAATACATATATACCCACAAGAGTTTAGAAAAATGTTTAAAAATTTTTGAATTTGATTGTTAAGTATTAATGTACCCCACCTTCACCCATAAAAAAAAATCCCAATTTTTCTTACAGTATTATTTCAGCCACACCGCGCTCACAACGGGAAAGCAACTAGCGCGTTTGTTTCCAGAGCTTGCAGAACTGTGCGTCAAGTATTCCGGATAATACACAGAGAAATGTATTCTGCGCGTATAGAACGCGTTGTAAAAGTGCACGCACGCTAACCTCTTTTAACAAAGAATTTTCCCGCGACGCGTTCTTATTTTTGTACGCAGATCGCAGAATATAACGGTGCGCGTGTCAAATTAACACTTCCGCCCCGATATATGCGTCTCCTTGAGGAGTCACTGAGCGTAACAGTGTAGGTATAGGAGTTTGGAATCTATGCTTATAATATCTTTGAGCCACACGCACTATTTGTAATACATTGCATTACGTGGAGAATAGCAGACTTGCTCAAGTCTTTCAGGAGTTTTCATATTTTGCTACTTAAATAGCGCATTCCTCAGTGTAACATCCCCTTTGTCAAGCCTCCTACACACACTACCACTTTGCATGTTGCAAATCAACTTGTTTTCTATGTTGGTCAAAAAAGGCATTGTGCACGTGCCTCAACATCTATGACTGGCAGATTGGTGTAGGTCTCATGGATCAAGAAAACTAAGGATCTAAGCAGTTTAAATCGTCAGGTATCAGGGCTTATGTAGAAAGCTATGAGAGAGTTATCAAATGCCATCATACTACCAGGAAAACACAGTATATTCATTTGCATGGTTCGTGTTTAATTGCTGTATGACTCTGACTTGTTACGACTAGTTTAAGGCCAGTCTACATGATCATACATTTGTGCATGAACGTTGTCATGCAAATGTATGAAATGATTTTAATGGATGTATGGTAGTGCAGACAGGGTTTTGGTTGCATAATGCAAAGTTGTATGTAGTGTGTTCTTAGCTTACTGCTGCCTGCAGAGGTGACAGTGAGTTGAGATTATGTACTATGACAAAGAGGGCGCCCTGCCAGGAATCATACCAACTAGGGAAAAACGTGAATTTTTGAGAAATATGAGGAAAATTAAGCGTCTGTTCATCATACACTACATAGAGTTAGATACCAAAAGCATAGGAAAATGTTGGAAACTATAATAGTACAAGATGGGCTGATTATTTCCTTTTTGGGCAAGATATAATATTCTTTGGCCATGGTTGTCACATTTTGAATTAAAGTATTGGGCAAAAGTGCTCAACCCCCTTCCTTCTCTTACCTGAGTTGAAAGTAGTCCTGTACACCAGGGGTCTCCAGACTTTTTTGCTTGGCGGCCCCAACTTTCTACTCCGGAATCTTGGTGGCCCTCATATTGAGGGGTCAGTGAGAGGAATTTGATTTGACTTGGTTATGCAGTGTTAAATAGGCAGATCACTGGTTCTTAGATTAGAATCATTCCCATTGCTTATTTTTAATGGAAATTTAGCAACTGTTTTTCGCTCCCGAATCCTTTTAGTGACCCTCCGAAATATTTTCTCGACCCTCAAATGGTTGCGGCCCCTTGTTTTCCGACCCCTGCTGTACACATGTGATTAGAAAGCAGCTTTTGTTCTGTTTTTCATTGTTTGTATTGTTTTGTTTTTCTTTTTGAATCTTTGACTTTTCCTGCCAAATTTAATCCTTTACAGAAATTGAAAACAATGAACTCAAAAGAGGGGAAAGTTTTAGACACCCTTTTGCCCCGATTTGGAGATTTTTCCACTCATTTGTATGGGCTGGTTATTATGCCATTCTCGTCCAACAATAGTGTTGGAAAGCTAAAATCAGGGTAGATTGTGTGTCGCAACCTAAGGGTGATTTTAAGAGAAATAAGTATTATGACGTATGTGTGTTATCCTTGGTAATCATTTATGTTTTGTTTTGTACTGATATATGAGAAAATTGTGGCCAAATAACTTCACTAAATGATACAGACTATGACATAATGGTGCAATGATATATGTAAATCAAATGAAATGTCAATATTTATGTTGTCATTATGTGATCATGTTGATTTGTTAAAGACTTTTCATCTTAACTGGTGAAGAAAAAGGACAAAACAAAGACAGATTTGAAGCAATGGGAGAACAATTATTTTAAAAAGTGAGGGGTTAGGATGCAGAAGTTTGAAGGGGCCCTTTTCAGAGTGAAATTTCCAAGTGACACTTAGTTGTTGAAAGGGGTTTTTGCTCTCACCAGGCGCGGATCCAGAAATTTCGAAACGGGGGGGTTGAAAGCCCCTTGAATATTCTCTTGGATTAACATGCTAATTTTTGCGTATTTGTTATTGCTGATGTGGCGAAAAAGGGGGGATGAGGCCGGAAAAGCCCCCCCCCCTTGGATCTGCGCTTGGTCACCCCTGTCCCCACCCCTTTCCTCACCTCTGGTTCCCACAAGTCTGGTCCAAGATGTGACTACTAGGGTCACCTTGTCAACTTTGGAAGGGAAGAGTTTACTTTTGGCTTGTTTATATGGATCCATCATAGGTCTATATTTGAAATCATAGATTAGATTTTTTTGAAACTGGGCAAAACTTTCCCAGCCTCTGGCAAGGCTCTAGACCCAGATGCACCTTACCAACTGCTTGAGAGGGTATAATCTAGTTATGAATTCATCATAATTAGGCTACATCACATTGCTTTAGGTATTAGTAAGTATTCAGGAAATGTTATACATTAAAAATTTGTGGTTAGAACATAGCTCATTTTATGTCATTCTAAGGCTATTTGCCTGTTAGGTGTACCTCTTCCATTTTTCCCAGCCAAGTAATGACAGCATTATTTTCTTCAGTCCTGCTTGTCACATTGCATTGCAGAGGAAGGGTAAAAGGGTTTGACTCAAGAGTGTGCTTTCTGAGGTTCTAAGGCTACTAACTAAGCAAGAAACTTACAGACTGACCCATCTTTCTCAATTTGTATATCCTTTCCTTAACATGAACTGGTCCATAAGGCCTGCATTTAAAAGGAGAATGCAGTCACCCCAATAAAGAATTGTATAGTAGACTATCCTATTTCCTGAATGGCTCTTGAAAATCATATGACAGTATTTTTCTCACTCAGTTGTAAAATTTACAAGGAGCAACTGCTTGGTTTACCTTGAATATGCAATATTTATTTCCTAAAATATTATGAAAGATACTTGCAAGAGAATAAGAAGAAATTTGTGACATTTAGCTATTGTTTCAAAATAAGTTTGGGGCGACTGCTTTTGACCTTTAAGTACCCTTACTGGCTTGGTGTGAAACGTACTGCTCCTGGGCCCTCAGGGCATCTGGCTGAATGGGTCACTGGTGTAACACAATCCTGTAGGCAAGAAGGGGACCAGGGCCCCTCTTGAAAAGTATCCCCCCCCCCCCTCCACGGCCAGACAACTCAAAATTCACATTGCCTTTATGTATTTTAGTTTGTTTCACCCTCTAAAAATATCCCCCTTTCAGTATCTTGTCTGGCTACGGGCCTGTTGTAACTTGGTCTTATTTTAGGATGGTGTTTTATTTTAGGATGGTGTTTTATTGCAAACTGGTTAACCTCATGACATTGTCAAGTCGTTGTAGTATTTAGCATTCTTCTTTTATAATGGCTGCTTTAAAGAAGTAAGCGATTGGGGTCTTTTAATGATCCTCATCTTCAGGAGTCCCTCATACAATGGAATTTGGATGGTCCCTGCCTCTTGGGGGGTGGGAGCAGGGATGGGAAAGTTAATTTGAGTATGTGGAGGTCAGGGATCCATATGCATGATTTGGTCCCACAAATGGATGTTACTTTCCCAATCAGTGTTGAATTATTAGCATCTTATAAAACTGAAGGCCACTGATGTACCAAGGAGCCATTGGACCATGCCTCCCCCTTCAGTGCTGCTGTCATATATGAACATCTCAAGTGTAACATGCAAATGTGGGAATTTTAAGGGGATGCCCCCTTCCCTTGGATCAGTCTGGGGTTACCAGCCCCAGCTTACACCACTGAATGCATGAATAGCCATGACAAAGGGCCTCTTAATTAAAAATTTACAGAGCCAAGATGCCCCACATCATGGCCGCTGCAAGACAGCGTGCATGCAACACTTAACACAAAACATTAGCAGTAGTTTTAGTAGAGATCCTACACTGTACATAAAAATTAGTTCATAGCACAAAAGATATAAGGGGCAAGGCTGAATGCAGTTAACTTATTATCAAGCTGTCTTTCAAAATACTACACGTGTTACAAGTAATTACTTATGGCATTCAACATTTAGATGGACACCTTTACAAGAATTGTTTTAATGTTCCTCAAAGGGTCCCCCTTCCCTTCCCTGGATGCTTTACTTGAATTTATGAGTGTAATTTTATGTGTTAAACGAATTCCAGGGTATGACATCGAGTCAGGTCTGATGTGAAGGAGGATTCCATATGAGGTCAGACTATCCCAGGGCCCTCTCTCATCCCCTGTGCCCCCTCCCACCCCCAACCTCTCAGAACAAATGGAAAGATTGGCATTCTTGTAATAAAGTTTTTTTTCTTCTTAGGCTTCCTTGTATCTCCAGAATATTTAATGAATGTTGCACATAGTCTCTGTCATTTTGAAATTTCAAATCCAGGAATATTTGTTTTCCATTCTTCTGACTTTATTTTAGAGAATTTTATCATAAACTGGCTACAAAGGTATAGTTCACTGCCATGTCAATGCTCTTGATCCATTACTAGAACACAAATGATATCTTAGTATAAAGAAGATATGTTCAGACATTTTGTCAGTTAATGCCTTTCCAGTAGGCTTGTTGTATCTCTTGTTTAATGTTATGGGTATGCTTTTCAGTCAGATCTGATTTGAGTGAGGAATTCAAATGAGGTATGACCCTTCCCCGCCCCTTCCTCTTCCCCATTCTCAAACCTGTCAGATATTGATGCCTTTCAAGAAGGCTTGTTGTATTTGCCATTCAATTTCATGGTTATTCTTTTAAGTCAGGTCTGATTTGGGGAGGAACTCATATGAGGTATGACCCCCTCCCCTTCCCCTCCCCCTTTATGAAACCTACTGTTGATTGTCAGTGCCCTTCCAGTGAGCCTGCTGTGTAAGTCTTTAATTTCTTGGTTGTTTTCAAGTCAGGCCTGATGTGAAGGAAGAATTTATGTAAGGAATGACTCCCCCCCTCCCCCACCCATTATCAAACCTTTTGTCTAATGCCAGTGCATTTCAAGTAGGTGTGGTGTATCTATTATTCACTTTCTTGGTTATGCCATCCAGTCAGATCTGATGTGGGGGAGGAATTATACTGGATATGACTCACCCCCCTTCCCATTTCAAACTATTTGTCAGTTGCCAGTGCCCTTCCAATTGGGTTTGTTTGGTTCACTTAAATTGGGAAGGTAGCCTAATGTGTGTGGTTTTATGGTCTGTGTAGGTAGGAAAATTGGCTTTCATTGCACTTTTTCTAAGTAAGTTTTGGGTGGGTTGATGGGTGGTTGTGGAGGGTGAGGCTATATTAGAGGAGTTACGGAGAGAGTATGAGGGCTATGTCATGGCCAATCAGTATGTTCCATCAGTTGTTGAAATCACGTGCAACCAAGTCCATGGAAAGAGGGGGCAGGGGGAGGAGCCCCCCTTCAAAAATTTCCACCTCTCTAGAAAATGAAGTTACCTTTGTTCTCCCAAAGCCATCTTGCCCCACTTCAGTACCTTGACTGGTTACGGGCATGTGTGAAGCAGTATTCTTAAATGGGTATTTTCAAAGTATATGTAGCCACACTGTTAAGTTAGCTTGTCACTAGCAGTTTTCATGAAGGGACGTCAGTCGTAGCCATAATCTAGCAACTCTTGTAGGACAACGGTCACATGCTTGTAGTCCGATTGCAAGCTCACAGTCACATGTGAACACAGACCAGTTCTGATCACTAGTTGTGGCAATTCAAGGAAAAGGTTTATCACCCAGTTAAAGAATAGTGTGGACAACATTGTCTGGGTGAGTTTGACATTTGGCAAACCAGCTCATGGCTGGGGGTTGTATTTTCAGGAGGGCTGGCCATGGTTACGGTGCTTATAAAATGATAAGGTATGAAGTATGCATGATTTATGTTAAAATGCTGATATTTGAAAGAAAAGTGATGTTACCAGAGGTAACGTAATAAAAAGAATATTATCTAAACACTAATGTGCTTGTTGTTTCTATCTTAAGGGGCAAGAGAAATATGTGCAGTTACCAAGTGCAAGTGTAAGGGCCTATTTCATTGCATATGCCATCACGTATTGGAATAGTGTACAAACTAGAGGTGTAATTCATTATTTTTTTTCCAAAAAGGCTACTGTTGGTTCACGGAAAAGTATAGGCTCCCAGCAAGAAAAATTAATGGGTCCTGATTCAGTGTAATTTTGGACGGTGGTTTTGTAGACTACCTGTCGCCCTCACTTATTTGCAGTTCGAGATACCACGCCGTTTTGGTTAGGATCTTGCGTCCTCTAATGATCGAGACTGCAAACTCTTTTCAGATCGCCCTACAACATGTATGTAAATAGTCACGCCATCTTGATAACGAGCTCAAATGTGCATTTTGTGAAAGAAAAGCCAGTAGAAGTTCATAGACTGTTAATTAAATGATGAGTTCGTTATCCTGACCACTTTTTTACCGTTCCATGTGAACGAAACTGGTCTTCACGAAACTGTACAAAGTTGCTGTGGTTTCTTCTTACCAAGACAACGCGCTCGTGATCACAGTGTGAACACACTTGTAAGAGACATTTTAGGTATAATACTTTCCTTGTAGGTATCGTTTAACACGTGCCAACCGATAGCGACGCTCCGCTTAGTGTCCGTGTCGGGCCGATAATCGGTATAAAATATCGGTGTCAGCCGATATTCCCCGTTTTCGTCCTGTATGGGTAAAATTTACCTAAAAATGCCGATACTAATCAACCAACGTTTGTCACCGTATAGGCCTACTCGTAAAATGTTGTGCTAGTTTGAATGACTTCTTATTCCAAATGCTTTACGTCATCAAAATGACACAACAACTAAAAGCACAGTAAACAGAACGCTCATTTCTCAATATCGGTATCAGTCGATATTGAGAATTAAAACATCGGCTTCTCGTAGTGTAGGGGAACGCTTAGCCAAATACAAGTTCCATAAAACCATGAAAAGATTTCCCCAACAGCGCTTGGGTAAAGTTATCTCAAAGATAAGTGTAAGTCGCAAACTTGGGCTGGCACGCAAATTCAATTCTTGCTGTTCGCGACATTTGCCTACCTGTACAGTGTCCATCATGGGCGTCCGAAAGGGGGCACTTGCCCCCCTGGAGAATCAAAGCTTGAAAAAAAACTTGAAGAAACAGTGACATCAACTTTGTTTGTATGATATCGCTAGAAAGTTTCGAGAACATGAGCTTTCAAAATAGAAAATGATTAGATGCAACTCACAACACCTGAGAAGTGCCCCTTTCAGCGATCTGGGTGGCATTTCGGCCAAAATTTTCTTGGCGCTTCGGCCAAACTATGGTGGCGCTACCCTTTTATAGTTTACCTACAGGTTTCGCCCCTTGACAAATTCCTGGCTAAACCCCTGTAAAAGGGCGCCAACGTTTAGCAATTAAGCTCTTTTCTGGGAGTAAAAATTTCCCCTGATCTGATTAATGAAAAGTTTTGCCCCCCTCAGCCAATTTCCCCGATTTTTTTTTTTTTTTTTTTCTGCTGACGCCCATTGTGCCCGTGTATGTTACACCTTTTAGAACTAGTAGAAACAAATTTAACATGAAGGGACTGCGATCAAAAAGTCAAAATGAAACAGAAAGATGAGAAATCGTGTTTGGAAATACCTTTATTCCACGTAACTATTTTATAGCATGTAGTTCTTCTGAAAAAACCTTTATCTCATATGGGAAAGAAGACCATAATCAAATCACCGCAGTCAGAAGTGAATCAGCCGTCCGGCGGCAGGTTCTTGATATTCAACCTAGTCAACTAAAGGTCCATACTCACGAAGTGAATCGAGACCTATAGTGCATCTTTATTTACACGCTCCCAAAGCTCTACCGATGTTACCTCTCGAAATGACCTCATCGTGTTTAATTTACTTCTAACTTTGCTCGATGGGTTAAAGGGAAATATTGCGTTTATTTTGCAGAATATTTTCATATTTTTTAAACCAATATTAAAGGTCGTGTGACATGAAAATAGCATAGTTGGATATTTTATGTAAAAAGCATTAAAAATCCAGAAAATAGCCACAATTTCCATTAAAATCCATCAAATATTGACCATTTTACAGGTAAATTTCTATTTCACACTTGTATCATGAATAAACATGAGCTAAATATGCAAATGTGTGACATCCAAAGAGGGACATACCATATATGCCACATGTTAACCTTTGTTTTTTTTTTCAACCTTAATTTCAAGGACACTGGTAGCATTGTTATTCCCCGAGGGGTTTATTATAAAAGTTAAAATTTTTTCCTTCAAAAATATTGATATCACTCACTAAACTGCAATCTGTATGATCAGTAATTAATAGATAATTTATATGGGTTAACAAAAGAAATTTTAGCACTGTGCAACACTCCACATCATTATTTTTGCATAGGCAATTAATTTCTTCTGAAACCATCAAACTTTGAAGACGTATATTTTGAGAACGGTAAAAGATATTGAAATAATTCCAACGGATCTTTGATTGGAGGACTTAGTTCTGTAACTGACAAAAGAAACAGCTCTTTTTGGTGGCATGTCACACAACCTTTAATAGATACAGAATCAATGATAGACAATTCAAAATAAGGCAGTAAAGTAACTTTCTTTTCAAGAAATAAGGCTCTCACAGGGAGTAATTCGGTTGTTTGTTGCATAAAAGTAATTTGTTCACCCAAACTTTAAGAAATTCAAATGGTGCAACATCCGTTACTCTTGAAATTTATAATACTTTGAGGGGATAAAACTATTACTAGAGTTTATTGGTGAGACTGAATGGTTTGATAATGATTCAAGGTATTCCCTTTGTATGCGATGTTGGAGCATTTTAAACGCAATATTTCCCTTTAACTTTAACCCAGGAGTTGGGTATGTAGGCTACCCCTCCTGATTATTTTGGGGGTTACAGCAAAAAGATGCATGTTGGACGTTGGACAAAAAGGAACTTACGTTGTTTTCAACTTAGGCCGGATCTGGTAGTTTTCGGTTTTCAGTAGGGAAAGTTTCTGGGATCACTCGGTGGTAGCCTTTGCAAAACGATGGTAGCTACGTGACAAAGTTTTGTCTTGGAGACTAGTATTCAGGTATGCCACGAGGAACGTGTTTTCTTTTTGTATTGTGTAAGTGAAAAAGACCAAAAGAAATCACGCCCTCAAACCAGGATTACCTGGACTGTTTATATATGCACAACGAGAGGTAACTTGTATTAAGTTTTGCTGTTTTGCATCTCGGCATCCATGAACAATCATAACAGTTATATTACATTTCAAAGAAGAGACGGTAATCGTAACTTAGTACCAGACAGATAACACGTGTGTACTCTACTGAAAACTAGCAGTTTACTTATCTACGGGAAGATTGTGCATCCAGTTTTGCAGGCTAGTTCCTAGAATTCGTAGAGGCATCCGGGGCAGGGTGGGTGGGAGCAGGAGGAGGCTACCCCCTCCCCCTCGCTGTATACCTAAAAAAAATCCTCGGGCTAGTTAAGCTCTTACCGTACTTCGAGCTCAATTTCGGCAGCTCTCTCAAGCCGATGTGTTAATTTAAGCATGGAGTATACGTGTCTTGCACTTTGCAAAGTGCTGTCAAACCTCGTCCTCTGGCGGATGTGCATTAGCCTACTGCTGCAACTGTATTGGATGTACCGGAAGAAACACATAATTATTCGACTCCTTTTGCAGACTTTTCTGGCTCTCAAATTGTTTGTCTTAATCGTGTCTGTATTCGTTTTGCGTTTTACAAGATTTACATAATTGATATTGGCTTCAGTAACTGCTACAAATCTTACGATACAGGTTGACATTAAAACAAGAGCGTCAACAGCTCAAAGTGGGGAGAGGGAGGGGGCATGACCTTGACAATACATAAGTCAAGCGCAATTTACGAGACCCTATACATATGAGAAAAACGGGGCTCGCTTAAGGGCACCTGGAAAATTTGGATTTGTGGTGATCTGTTGTGTAGTGATATCTGAGGCATTCTCCTACGAGTTTCCACCATTCCGACTTTGGATCCCCTCTATTGTAAACAATTTTTGTTAGTATTTTGAAAAAAAATTGAGAGGGACAAACGATATGATATCCACTTCACTTTCAAAAGTTGGGGACATGTCCCTCTGTCCCCGCCTGACAACACCCATGAATTAAAAGCACGTTTGAATAAATTTCTCTCAGGGTGAGGTTGTCATGGTAACCACCTGTACAGCTTTCGACTCTCTTTGAGAAACTTAAGATTCATTTTCAGTAAGGATTTGTCAGTCCCACCTTTAAAAGAATCTCTCATAATCAGGAGGGGAGATTTTGTGAAACAGTGGGGAGGGGGATAATGGGCCCTTGAGGCAAAAGTTACTGTGTAAAAAAAGAAAGTCCATGGGAGCTTTTCTACAAAGTAGGGGAATTATCTCCTACCCCACCCCCGTTTTACGCCTATGCTCATAATGCAAGTGTTCTTAGCAATGCATCGTCTTATCATGGAGCCCAGATTTTAAGGACACCCTACACTGCTAATGGGATGCCTCAAAAGCATAATACATTTGGCTTACTGTCAATTTTTTGCCCTAGTTTAAGAATATATGGGTCTTTATTTATTGTGAAACATTTAGAGATCTGTTTTCAATGAGGTCTTCTTGGGAAGGGACTATTATGATTCTCTTACGATGAGCAATTCCTTTAGAGGTACTTTTGGTTAACTTAATAGTCATACTTACGTAATATTTTATGGAATTAAAGTGTCCATAAATGCAAAACTACCTTCTAATTTAACGTACAATCGAATCCAATTTTACTTAGTATTGATTAATTTTGAAATTTCAAGTATCCGTTCCAAGCAGTAATACTATCTTTCCTAAAATCTTAGTCCAATCGGTATCTCCACTCTCCGTCCGTGGTACCCTAGCCTTCGAAGAATTTCTTTCCTGGCTAATTCCCTGCCATTGTCGGCTCTCTTCATTGGCTGTTGAAAAGGGGAATCTACCTCCGGGGAGAATTGTTTCCGGTTTTCGGACAGAATTTTTGTGAAAGATAGCGCTAGCAAATTATTCCGTAAATTTTGGAGAACGTCCTCGGTGTCGTAAAGAGCCTGTGTGTGAAAGACCGAAGGGCGGGAACTCTCGAATTCTTCTTTGAACGACGTTTCGGCGGAATCGTCAGAAGCCTTTGGACTGTAGAAGTTCATGTCTTGCCAAGTCGAAAGGTCATCTTTTCCCGAAGTCGACAAAACACCGCTACAGCCAATCAAAAGGCACACAAAAACCAGTGTTGGGAAAGTAGCAAATGAAATATCGGCCATTGCTTCTGTTTCTCCTCCTCTGTTATATCCTGTGGTATAAAGAACGGAAAGGAATCGTTCTTACAAAAAGTGACAAAAGAGAAATGTAAAACACATCCGTAACTTCTTATTAAAACCTGTCTGGTTTTTGCAATATCCACTTACGTCCCCTTGTAATTCAAGTTACGTATTACAGAGAGGCTCTTCGGCAATCCAATATCCTTATTCAGTTATTAATCAATTCAGTTCTAAACTGAGAAGTTCTATTCAGCCAGTCTAGAACGGAACCACTGTCGGCTGGGTCAGTTAAGTCAAAGTTTGTCCCTTGTTACTCCTTCAGGGAGCAGAACTCCTTCGGAAGTATTGTTTGGTTTTCGCCCCTGGCTCTTGCCAGAGAGTCAGGGGACTTTTGAAAAAAAAATTCTAAACTGAGAAGCTGTCCTTCCGGGGACGAAGCTCCTTTGACGAGCAGAACTCATTTGGAAGTAACGTCGCTTGGCTCTTCGCCAGAAAGTCGAGGGGACTTTAGAAAAAGTAGTTCTAAATCTTCTCGGCCTTTTGGCTAAGATCATGTGTAGTATATGTTTTTTTTTTTAGCCAGTCCAGAACGGGAACACGAATGACAGACCCATAATGTAGAGGTCCGAAGGCCAAGAGGTTGGTCATTTAAGATTGGTGTCCCCGGGGACGTACCTCCTTTGGAGAGCAGAACTCCTTCGGGAGTGACACTTGGTTTCGCCCACTGGCTCTTCGCCAGAGAGCAGAGGGGACATTGGAAAAAGTTCTAAACATTTATCCTAGAGTTTTGTCCCAGTTGCCTTACGAGATACTTGAAAACACACGTTCAACGGCTTTAGTATATATATAGCGACAGAAGATCTTACACTGATTTTGCACACGTAGCTCGTTTACACCTATCAAGATGGCTACGGCCTACTACTTTCTGTATAAATTTTGACTCAGTGGCGTAGCTAGATATTTTGTGTGTGTTTGTGTGTGGGTGTGGGTGTGTGTGTAAGGGGGCGCAAAAGCAAAAAAATTCCGACTTCCGACAGATTATTATCTTGAAGTAATGATGTACTATCTAAGCGTAGCGCCACCATCATCTAGCGTGTAGCGCGCGGAAAAAATTAGATTAAAGTATCTCCGAGATTGCTTTAAATGATACTTCCAGGCCTTGTCAGTAACCATTTCGATGTGTAATTCTGCTTAAAACATACGTGTGGTAAGTGTTTCAAATAAATTGTTTTTATTTATTTCCGACAGACGGAAATTTCCGACAGAGGCCTTCGGAGGCTTTGTGGGGGGTGGGCGACCGCCCCTGCCAACCCCCTCTAGCTACGCCACTGTTTTGACTTATTCAAGTGTTTCGCGTAAACTGATGTGCGACATTTCAAGACAATTTCCAGATTTTTATAACGAATTGGCATATTTCTCTTCATGTTGTAGGCCTGTGTTGCTGATTAAATCATAAAAACAAGCAGACGTCGGTAACTCGGCGGCCATTTTGTAGGCCTAAAGGTAGCGCGCCATTAATTCAACGTTATTCTTCGCGATTGATGTTAAACCACAAAGTGAAAGCCTTAAAAAAAAATTGGTCACTGTGTACATATACCACGTTGCAAATTGAAATGATTGTTAAAGGCGTGCACTTGTGAGCTTTCCTGTGCGAAGCAGCTAGCTTGTGCCCATTGAAATATATGCAAGGGTACAGGGACCACGAAATGGACCAAATTCGTGGGAATGATGGAAACGATGGCGACACTTGTGGCCACGTGATTCTCTGTCTATATTCATAAGACGTTCATAGTTCCGATAAATGAGACTCATCTACTTTTCTCCCTCAGAATGAACGGCTGTTTTCTAAGTTTACGGCACTCATTACCATGGCCGTACGGGACTTTTTTTCTCAGGGAGGGCGGTGATTTTTGCCTGACTCCAGACCTAATTTAACTGTTCAATTTTCCGCCCGACTGAGACAAAATATCTGCCCGATTTAGCCAGATTTCTGACATTTAGGGGTGGCCGCCCCCAGCTCCCCGGCCCGTGCGGCCATGCTCATTACTGAAAAAGGCCTCACGACTGTTGAGGCCGGTTCATACTTCAGTGTAGCGCTATAAAGCTATAAAAGTTGAAGACTGTTCAACTCTGAGCTATGTCAGTGATTGGTCCCGAAGAGCAAAGGATGACCATATATGGTTCTTATAGCTTTATACTAGTAGTCGTGAAAATTTGGAAGTATGAACCGACCTTTACAGAAGACAACGTGCACTTCAATTAGCAGCACACGAAGCAGAACCACCGAACTAGTATAGTACAGTCTATGTAAACGCACAATAGCCTATCAAGACAATTATGTTCTTGTCCAACGTTGTCAACAATTTTTCGATTTTAATGGCCTCTGCGAATTTCAGATTTCAATTCTTTCCGGATCCTTCCGGATGGCTAATTTTTGCTCATTGCAAAACATGGTGATTTATACCAATGCAAATCGTCGACGGCGTTTGTGCACAAATGTGCGCCGCTTTGCATTAGATCACTTTACTTACGCAAAGGAACGATATCAGCCTCTGGCAGCTACCTGTAACATTGTGCAACAGCTTATAGAGTTTTGTTACTGTATCGTAGTTCTTTAACGTATACGGTTGTAACTTAGATCTCGAGGCGAATGAGGAGATCGCTTCTCGGCCTTTTGGCTAAGATTATTAGCAGTATAGGCGTACGGGGTCAATATTTCTTTGGGGCAGGGATAATATTTGCCCGAATTTAGAATTTTGGACCAAGTTGCCCGAATTTTGGCCCGCAAAAAAGGCATAATTTATTTTCTTGGCTACCTCATTTGCCCGAATGGATCTACTATTTTTTGCCCGAAGTGGGAGGGCATATGCCCTCCTGCCTCCGCCTCGTTTACTTATGGTGTGCGGTATCAGTCTAGAATGTAGCCAAGTATGACAGACCCATGATAAAGAGGTACAAAGGTCAAGAGGTTGACCAGTTCCGTGTAAGTGTCCCACCTCAGTGGGTAGGTAGCTCCTTTGCAGCGGCGTAGAAGGATGTTTGACATGGGGGGGGGGGCAGACCAGATGCAATTTCTCGACCTTGATCCCCCTTCCTTCACCAGAACATCATGTTTGCTCATTATAATTTTTCCAATATTAATTTAAGCAAAATAAAATTATTCAAAGAAAAAGGAAACAACATCAGCATCCATGCAGCAGTGGTGTAGCTAAGATTTTTTTGTTGGGACGCTCTGGAGGGCTGGAGTTATTTTTGGGGGGCAGGGGGACTCCCGCTTACTATCTAAGCGGAGCGCCACCATAGGTTGGCGCGGAGAGTACCAAGAAAATCTGAGATTGAATACATCCCAGATCGCAGGAAATGGCACTTGCCAGACTTGACAGCAGCCATCAAGATATGCAATTTTAGTGAAAATATGTAAAGCTTGATTTGATTTTATTCTAAAACATATTTCTGTGAGGACGGATTAGCTGAGCTGGCCGGACTTGGGGTCCGAGGATTGCAAGTTTGAATCCCATTTATTATCTAAGCGGAGCGCCACCATAGGTTTGCACGGAGCAAACCGAGAAATTTTAGATTTTATACATCCCAGATCGCCGGAAATGGCACTTGCCAGGCTTGATAGCAGCCATCAAGATGTGCGATTGTTGTTTAAAGGTTGATTTGAATTTGTTCTAAAACACATTAAGTTTGTCACAATCTATCCGACTTTATTCAAAATTATTCAGTGGAGTTAGCCCATGGATTTCGGTGGATTGATTGGAATGGAGATTTTCCACAGCCAGAGTCTACTATTATGAAGTTGGTGGCACCAAGGTTTGCCCGACGGGGGCCACCGACCCGAAGCCCCGACAGCCCCAGTGCCGTCGGGTATAAGCGGGATTTGAAGAAAACCTGCGTACTAGACCATTTCATTTGGGGGCATATGTTGCATAAAATTTGTAAATACTAGAAAAGCACAGTTCCGCGTTGATGAAATGTTTTCCCCGGAATCTAAGTTGTAAAAATTGCAAAACGCGCGAAGCGCGAAAATGTTTGGTAGGATTTCACAAAAAACAAACATTTAGGACAAAAAAGAAAGAAAATCTGTAGGGGTTCTAGACCGTATGGGAGATAATATGCATTGAATCGATACTACCTTACCTATTCGATGAAATAGCCAAATATTGCTCCGTGAGTCCCTCACCAACTGACCGTACCGCTTGACACGCACAAGAGAACAGTTACTAGGCTTTGCGACATGGGAGGAAATTTGCGACCTCTACATAAACTGTGTATTTTTCCTACATGTTACTTGGTAGGGTGGAAAGGACTTGCGCTATCTAGCGATGTAGAATGGAACTATTGAAGAAAGTAGAGTAGCTCTTCTGCGCGCGTAGCGCGCCGACAATTTTGCGTTCTTAATAGAGAAATTGTCCTCTTGTGAGCAAAAACGGGTAAAACGAAACTGTAAACTGTCGCAATATTGGGGGGCAAAATGACATTTGCCCCCCACAAATCATATTGGGGGGCATGGCCCCCTCGGCCCCCCGGTTCCTACGCCACTGCTTTGGGGAGCAATAACCCTTCGGGGTAACGTTTTATAATCGCTCTTGGCATCCAGCCGAAAGGGGCTTTTGAAAAAGTACGAACAGAAAATGAACAAGACTAACAGAAACGAATTGAACTGTATTACGACTAAACGAACACCTCTTGAATCCCATCGAAAAATATCACGACAGCAACTAAGACATGCAAATGACAAATCAGCAAACTTTAAACGTGACGTATAGTTGAATTTTCAAACAAACAGTTATTCCACCTAATTTTGAATTAGGTACCTCTTAGATTACTCTAGGCCTACGCTCGTAGGCAAACTGGATACCATGTACATATTCAGGGAGAGCGTTGGGAGTCCTCCCCCCCCCCCCATGGAAGTAAAAAGAAAGATGCTACACTCGGCGCTTGTCAAAGTTGAAGTCACACGCCCTGGATTAAAAATGCTGCATACGCGGGTGGATACGGGCCATGCCCCCACCCCATGGCAAGTCGAAATGATTTACTAGGTTCAAAGATTATTCCTCTCCCCCCCCCCCTCCTTATGTCCCTTTGCAATACGAATCCCCCAACGCCCACCTGCGACTGCTCCATCAGTAGTAACTGTATCTTTACACCACTGTTTTAAATAGATCCTGACCTGTAATATGATAGAGGTTAGGTATTAGATAATGATGCTGTTAACGTGTTGCACTTTGCGGGTCATCGAAAAGATTTTGAATAGCGCTTACACACATGAGTCGTGTGCTGTACACATCGTATTTACATGCAAATAATCACCGTGACCTCGGAGTTGTCTTTCCATTGACGTACGTCAACTTATAAATCGGATTAACAACGCGTAATCCGCTAAAATTGCTGTACATGGCTCGATAATGCTTATCATAAATCATTTTAATCCGAATAAGGGTTGTCATGCGATCCTAAGTTCGCACAAACATGCTATATAATAAGTGGAGCTCGTTGATTCATTATTAATGACATTAGGTAAGACGAAAAATAATAAATCAGTATTTTGCAAGACTTTCTTCTTACATTTTATATATATATATATATATGTATATATATATGTATATATATATATATATATATAATGTAAGGAGAAAGTCTTGCAAAATACTGAGATTAAATCTATATATATATATATATATATATATATATATATATATATATATATATATATATATATATATATATATATATATATATATATAGGTCGATAAGGGTTGTAAAAAGTGCTTAAAGTTTGCGGAAAATTCCACGACGTTTCGAGTATAGACTCTTCATCAGGTGGCAAAGAAATGCAACTGAATAACAAAGAAGTAGAAATAGAGAAGAAACACATTGAAGAAAGGCACGAACAAACCGGTCGCACAGAACGAACACGGTGTAAAAAAGCGAAAGAAGGCTGAAAAAAAACTGGTAAAAAGTAATGAAAAGGGGAACAGGTTAAAAAAGGTCCATTCTAATGTTAAGACCGTGTGGGGAGAGGGTCCTGAGTTTCATGATAAGCCGGTTTTCGGCGGTCTGACGATCACGGTCAGAACCTCTGCACATTAAGGCTGCAGTAACGGCCAAGTCTTTAATTGAGCACGGTGATGGGGGGTTGAAATGAGTGGCGACCGGATAACCTTGAAGGTTTTGTTTGATGGACCTGAGGTGTTCAGTGATTCGGTCAGCCAGGCGGCGTTTGGTTTCTCCCACATACAGGCAATTGCAACGTCCACAAACTAAAATGTAAACCAAGTTTGTGGAAGTGCAGGTGAAGTGTTGGTTCACACTAAATCTGTTGCCGTTAGAACCCAAAATATTGATAAGTGTGTTCTTGCCAACCACTGGGCATGTGTTGCACCTACTACGACCACAGGGAAATGTACCTGGGGTGTTGTCAGTTGGTTGTTGTGGGTGGGAAGCCCGAACTAAGTGCTTGGAAATGTTCTTTTCAACTCTGAAGGCCGTAATGGGGGGTTCAGGGAAAAGGTCACGGGTTGAAGGGTCTTTTCGAAGAGTCTCTATATTCCTGTAAATGGCACGAATGATGGGGCGTACCGATGGGTGATGGGAAATTACCAAAGGAATTCGTAGATTAGTAGACGTGTTAGACTTCTTACTCAAAGCCTCCGCTCTGTCGATTCCTTGGATTCTATGTAGAGCACCGGTAAGGACTTTGGTGGGATACTGACGCTTCTCAAAGAATGATAGTATACTTTTTGAAGCGGCTGAAAAATCAGAATCTTCTGAGCAAATCCTTCTGGCCCTTAAAAGTTGTGAGTACGGGATGGATTTGGTACAGGATTTGGGATGGTTGGATGGGTACAAAAGGTAGTTATGGGAATCGGTGGGTTTAAAATGTAGGTTTGACTTGATTTTACGGTCGCAAATTGACAATTGAAGGTCGAGGAAAACCACTGAAGTGTCAGAAATACAATGTGTGAATTTCAAAAATGGACAGAAAGATCCTACAAATTGAATGAAAGATTCCAGATCTTGACGGGTCCCTGTTGCCACTCCCACAGGGACCCGTCAAGATCTGGAATCTTTCATTCAATTTGTAGGATCTTTCTGTCCATTTTTGAAATTCACACATTGTATTTCTGACACTTCAGTGGTTTTCCTCGACCTTCAATTGTCAATTTGCGACCGTAAAATCAAGTCAAACCTACATTTTAAACCCACCGATTCCCATAACTACCTTTTGTACCCATCCAACCATCCCAAATCCTGTACCAAATCCATCCCGTACTCACAACTTTTAAGGGCCAGAAGGATTTGCTCAGAAGATTCTGATTTTTCAGCCGCTTCAAAAAGTATACTATCATTCTTTGAGAAGCGTCAGTATCCCACCAAAGTCCTTACCGGTGCTCTACATAGAATCCAAGGAATCGACAGAGCGGAGGCTTTGAGTAAGAAGTCTAACACGTCTACTAATCTACGAATTCCTTTGGTAATTTCCCATCACCCATCGGTACGCCCCATCATTCGTGCCATTTACAGGAATATAGAGACTCTTCGAAAAGACCCTTCAACCCGTGACCTTTTCCCTGAACCCCCCATTACGGCCTTCAGAGTTGAAAAGAACATTTCCAAGCACTTAGTTCGGGCTTCCCACCCACAACCAACTGACAACACCCCAGGTACATTTCCCTGTGGTCGTAGTAGGTGCAACACATGCCCAGTGGTTGGCAAGAACACACTTATCAATATTTTGGGTTCTAACGGCAACAGATTTAGTGTGAACCAACACTTCACCTGCACTTCCACAAACTTGGTTTACATTTTAGTTTGTGGACGTTGCAATTGCCTGTATGTGGGAGAAACCAAACGCCGCCTGGCTGACCGAATCACTGAACACCTCAGGTCCATCAAACAAAACCTTCAAGGTTATCCGGTCGCCACTCATTTCAACCCCCCATCACCGTGCTCAATTAAAGACTTGGCCGTTACTGCAGCCTTAATGTGCAGAGGTTCTGACCGTGATCGTCAGACCGCCGAAAACCGGCTTATCATGAAACTCAGGACCCTCTCCCCACACGGTCTTAACATTAGAATGGACCTTTTTTAACCTGTTCCCCTTTTCATTACTTTTTACCAGTTTTTTTTCAGCCTTCTTTCGCTTTTTTACACCGTGTTCGTTCTGTGCGACCGGTTTGTTCGTGCCTTTCTTCAATGTGTTTCTTCTCTATTTCTACTTCTTTGTTATTCAGTTGCATTTCTTTGCCACCTGATGAAGAGTCTATACTCGAAACGTCGTGGAATTTTCCGCAAACTTTAAGCACTTTTTACAACCCTTATCGACCTACATACTACTCTAGTGCTCCGCAGTATTTCGACCCTATATATATATATATATATATATATCATAAACAGAAAATGGTGAAACATATTTAAATTTTCGGACCACACAGGGCCCTTCATCAGTTTCGACGAGAGGCAACTTAACAACAAATGTACTAAAGAACACGAAAACACCGTAAATAGCTGAAGAGAAGCAACTTTAAGAGAGAGAGCTGAAAGCGATTACAATTGTTACGCTTCAATTGTAATCGCTTTCGCTATGTTAACTTTGGGGCAGGGTAGGTTACCATGAGCTCACCGTTAGAGGAGTGACTTCCTTTTGAAAGAGCCGAGAGGGGACCGGCCTCCACATAGGCATATGGGACCACTTTCTTGGGGGGGGGGGGAGCTAAGCACGTTCCCGAAATTTTAAGCCGGTATGTCTGAAAATTGCCAATCTTCTGCCTGAATAGGAGATGCAGCCCCAGTCACCCCCTCGTATGTTTATGCTCCTCCCTGAGAAAAACTATAGTCACTTATGAAAATATGTAAAACAGGAAGTCCTATGATTATTTAACCAACTAGTGAATGGTTATCAAACAGGGGAAAAGTCAGGCATCCGGCAAACTTGGATCAAAATTTAATAGTCGGACAAAAGTTGACCTTCCCCTCCTTCCCAGCATATTGACCTGCACACCTATGGTAACAACCAAGAAACTTAAGATGGCAACCTTGTAAGGTTCATGGAAGGGTGTGAGAAATAGCATTGCACTCCAAGGGCGTTTTAGCCGTCCCATATCTCATCCTCTCTAACGAACGTTTATGGAGTTTTGAACATTCAGTCGGGTGGGTCAGTCGGTCGGTCGGTCAGTACGTCGGTCAGTCAGTTCGATCAGTCAGTCAGTCAGTCAGCGGGGGTGGGAATAGTTGCATCCCCTTTAAGGAGGGGTGAATTTCAGCATTCAAGCCCCTATCTAATCCGACCCTTACCCTAGGGGTGAACGCCTGTGGACTTTCACCGATGGGAAGACGCTTTACAGGGGACGGAAAGCGTTTGCCCTGAAATTGTCTGATTGACTATCTTGACATGAATTTTGCACTGAAAGATAAAGCTCCAGTGCCCAGAAACAGAAATCGAGACAATTTTGCCCTAAAATTGATATTTTTGCGCTGGGTGAAGCTGCAGTCTCCTATACCATGCCGTATACATATATGCTGCCACCGGCTACTAACTTCGTGGATAAATTTAAACCGGTGTGGTGAAAAATATAGACAGAAACAAAGCACGTTAATGTAAAAAGCTGACAGATTTCGATACACTCATAGCATGGGATGACCTCACTGACCCAATCCTTTTTACTAGCCTCCTCAATTGCAAAAATGTTCTCCGAAAAAATGACCGATGGGATCGGTAAATGAAGAGTCGGTAGTTTCTCTCACTCTCTGAAGATAGCTCTAACCATGAGTGACAACAGATGGGGGATTCCCCCTCCCCCCATTTTTCCAGAACCCTAACAATCCTATAGCAGACACATTTTTAGTTCCGTGCAAGTACGGCGATTTGTTCTGAATATTGGGGGGACATGACCCCCTGTCCCCCGTGATCGCCGCCCATGGTTTCGTAGCTTGCAATGTAGTTGTATCAATGGAGTCAAACTCGATAATGGTTGAGACAGCCATTTTATCGTGGAAAAATTCCTTAGAATAAATCACAGACCCTCTGGCCTCAAAATTTTGTACGGACCTTAAGTTAACACCGGATCCTTCACCTCTAAGGTTTAGCTAATCGCGCATGAAACAGTTCAGGTCAAGGTCATTCCCATCCCCAATTTCACCATCTGCATAAACGCACAACCGGGGAAATTGCCCCTCCCCATCTCCCACCCCCTCCCCGACTGAAATTTTTCTGGTAGCCACCCTCATTTTTGAGGTAGAGTGCCGAGCCTCGGCACAAACCTGAAATTCAGTATAAAATTAAAACCCCCCAAAAAAGTTTTTAATACTTGCCCAAAATTTCCCTGACTATTGCGGGAATTTTCCCCGATTCTTGCCTAAATTGTTCCAATTATAGCTAAATGGCTCAATTTTTCAAATCGTCAAAAACGCTGCTTGAATGTGTCGACACTTTAGGCATACAAGACGAGATTCCACAATCAGGGCGAAATATGTTTGTCCTGTATGTTCCCTAATTGAGACACACAATTTTCACATGAGTTTGCCCTGAAAACGGCAACTTTTTTGGCCTTTAAATTGACGGTTGTTTTATTAAAGGGGCTACTTCCCCAAGTCTCTTTTGCATACGCCTAAGTTCGTGACGTAACGAAAGCGTCACGAGATGCGTTTTCACATTTTAGACTGAATATGTGGCAGACAACTGTAGACCTTATGTGTTTTACTGTGTATATACATGGTACCCTTTTTCACAAAAGATATCTATCAATTTGTCAAAAATTGCCTCTAACAAAGTATGGACAATTTTGGACTAAACGTAGCATACTTTTGCATCAAAGAATATTTCGTATGGTAAAATATTGCAAGGGTTAGGGGAAACTCCCTTTTGAAAACTCTAATAGGACAGTTCACTGTAACTTCAGCCGGTAGCACATACACGCCCCTCATAATCGGAGGTCAACTCAAAAACGGCAGGATGATTCAGAACATCCGCGTATTCGAAAAGTACGTCACATGATTGATATTCAAGAATTTGAATGGTCGTAACTGACTCGTATAATTGTGTATGTGTCCCTGCAGAAAAATACACCTTAAGCAGGCCCGTAGCCAGACAAGGTGCTGAAGAGGGAGCGAAAAAGCTTCTGGGGGGCGAAAAATTTTCTAGAGGGGGCGAAACATACTAAAATGCATTACGGCAATAGTAATTTTTGATCTTTTAGGGGGGCGAAAAATTTTCGAAGGAGGCTTCGCCCCTTGGCCCCCCTTGACTACGGGCCTGCCATGGTGTGACTTTGTGTCCGAAATATTCCAGGTAGACACGGAATCAGTAAGAACCAATCAGTATAGGAACGCTACATTCTTCGGAATGTACTTATAATAATGATGACGACAAAAAGTGGTCACAAAAAGGCAGATTGAGGAACAAACAAATGAAAACACACAAAACCTACAGACAGACAATTTTTATCATTGTATGGCGTTGGCGGGGCGTTTTTTAATTTGAACTGTAGGTCTACAGTATTGCATATATATATATATATATATATATATATATATATATATATATATATATATATATATATATATATATATATATATATATATATATAACGCTAATTCCCACCTTAAGGGGAAATTGTTATATCTGCTTGTACATAGGGCGAAAAAAAGATAATAAAATACATAAGAAATAAATTCGCCCTAACGTCTAAACAGATGATTAACGTTATTTCAATGGCCAGCCATCCGTTCGTGTTACCAGCTAGGTGTCCGTAAATTTGACAACTTTGAAGTAATGGCATCTAGTTTGTAAATCTAAGAGGGCGCCCTTGTAAGTTTACGTATTCCTATGGAAAAAGTGTGTGGAAACGTTAAGGCGAAACTTATATTTCACCCGAAAATTTTTTTCCCCTTAAGGTCGACTTTTCAACAACAACTTTCCCCCTAAGTGCCGAATTAGAGAAATATATATATATATATATATATATATATATATATATATATATATATATATATATATATGTACATATATATGAGTCAATCCACGCTATATTAAATAGTCGCACAGAGACCTTAGGCCATTTTTCCTCTAACATAGGCACTTGCCTTATACTGAAAGAGGATATTTACTTGTGAATGGAAAACTTAGCCTCAAGCAGGATTCGAACCAGCGACCTCCCGCATGGTGGATGCTCTGACCACTGAGCCATTGAGGCCTATGTGGTAGAACGCGGTCAACTAAGCTTAAATACCGTTGGGTTAAGTTCTCCATTGTTACGTCATAGGAACGCGTCCCATGTAGTATTGAGTAGGTACAATACTCAATACTACATGATTGGAAAATGATGAAAAATACTTTTGAGCAAAATAAGCGGAAATCTGTAAGATTTAGCAGAATTTTGAGAATAAGCTTGGGGCGACTGCTTCTTCCGTTTAAGTTTCAAAATAATGTGTAAATGAGCGAAGAATATAGCTGAAAGGAAGTTTGTATATATCAATCTTTACACATTAGAAGAGTAGGTTGGAAGGTGAAAAGAATAAAATACCCTATCAAGAACCCCCATGTATTGTAATTCGAGCCTAAAATGTCCTTTAAAAGCGAGTATTAGCATAATGAACTTTTACTCCACTATACCTCCTTCGATCTTAAGATTATTTTTTCGGAGGAAATCGCCTCATCGTTCTGCATCAGTTTGCTTTATTTCAAACATTTTTCATCACTACTTCGTCTTAATCGGTACCAGTAAGACCAATGATTCTTTTGGAAATAAAAGTATATTTATATATTTTTTAATTCCTAATGCCTGCAGGTCTCCTGAGGGGGAGCAATTACGTACATAAATTCGAAATTAATGCGGATGACACTTCCGCTCTTTCAATGTGTTGACCTTCCACAGGTTTATTCAACTGTAATAAGTGTCAATAATAACATCCCATTAAGATATCAACATAGGGTACTCATGGAATGAAGGTATAGAAAGGAACACATTAACAAATATTTACCGTCAATTGGTCAATGATGACTCCAATGAAGTTATTTTGAGAAAAAAAAGATATCCACGCCTGACGGAGACGTCCGGCTTTGAAGAGAAAATACAGTCACCCCAGTTTGAAGTAGTGTACCCCGGTATCCTAATTCATGAATGGCTCTGTTTAAGTCATGTGATGATATTTTTGTTACTTAATTATTTAATTCTGGCAGAATAACTACTTAGTTTACCTTAAATATGAATATTTTTATTTCGATAGTCATGAAATATATTTGTAAAGGAAACAAGAGGATATTTTTCAGATTTAACTGATGTTTCCAAATAAATTTTGGAGCGACTGCTCTTGCCCTTTAAGCCGCACTGTCCGAATTTTGAGCACAGACTCAGTGGGCGTCTTTCGTATACCAGTCTTAATCAAGCTAGATATTATTTTATCCCCCACAGAAATCTATAAAAACCGTTAACAATATATTTTAATTATGCCATTTTTTCGAGAAGAGTCTGAAATTGAGAATCTTGAAATGCCCCTCGTGGCTGTTCACTGCGTAAGTTGTCCGTGTAAGTACGTAAGTCCAAACTTTACCAAGAGAAAAGTATAGCTCTCGGTCATTTTGGTAAGCAGTACTTGAACACATGCGGTAGTGACATTCTGTGTACACATTTTCCGAAGCAAACTGTATTTGTATTGTAACATGTGACCACATTTTCCTTTTGGGGAATTAAGAAATGATGCTCACAGGTAAAACAATGGTAGAGACATTCACGATTCTTTATCAGCCGTACAAATTTCCGCAAGCCTGAAAACGAAACGGATCAAGTCCATCCCGTAACCAGCCAAGATACTGGAGAGGGGAATATCTTTCAAGGGGCGAAATACTTTTAAGGGGCTGAATACTAAGATGCGGTAAGTCAATAGAAAGTTTAACTTTATTTTCCTAGGGAACGTCACCCTTTCCCCCTAAGGGACGTCCCCTCCCCCCACCTCCCCCACTGGCTACGGGCCTGATCATCGTAAGATTATATTGTGATTTTAATGGTTTGACTAGCACACATTTATTGCTATTTGAAGATGAATTGATTCGAATCCCCACAACTTTGTATAAAGGCCCTATGGCTTCCGGTCATCCGATGGTTTCGTCACTTGGACCCACTTTACCTCTGCACCTCACTAGGGGCCGTAGGGTGGATGCCTGAACCCCATGCCTTACAATGAACATATCATGCAGGTCTGCCAGGCAACTTCTTCGTAGCCGTTTCGTTTTACAAATTTTGCCCCTAACTCAAATAAAGATTTGCGGCCCGGTTCTGGGGCTTCATTCTAACCAGACCGTGGTCCACTTGGTCAAACTATGTGCGTAGAGTATTTCGGTATTTTCACAGAATGTTGCGGATATGAGTAAGGGCCAACTTCCAAGTTGGAGGGGGAGCTGCACGCTTTGCCCTAAATTTTAGTGCATGCTTGGCCGAAAACAGCATAAATTTTGTCCCAAAATAGCAAATTTTCTGATCAAATGCCGGGGGGGGGGGGTGCTGCAGCTCTCCAACCCCTGTCTCGTTTTTCAAATTGCTTTGCTATCAAAATTCATGATTTAAGTGCGGTTGCTCCCGACAACTTAAAGCACACCCAGCACTATCTGAAACAGTTTTAACGCCCCCCCCCCCTCCCTTCTCCAGCCGAAAAGAACGATTTGTCAATGGTTCAAACCTAAGTAGTAGGGAAAGTCGAGTTCACAACAGTATGAATTCTCATACTTTTGCATTTCCAGGAACTTTTTAAACAAATGTGACAGCCTTATGTTTTTTCGGATGGCAGACTTACGAGGCGTTACTTTTATCAGGGATCTGCCACTTGGATATGCTTTATTAACCTGTGAAAATGAAGGATAGGAGATATCCATTTAAGGGGCATTTAAAGTGGAATTTGTGTAACGGCAGTGAAGTCATCATACACCCGATGCGGTAGAGAGAGGACGGGTAGGCGGTGCTATTATCTGACGTTACGCTCTGAAAGGCGGCAAAGTAAGCGAAATTAACCTAAGAAAGGCCCGAAATCATCGTTCGCGACTCATGCGAAGATGTACATTCTTTTAAGTTAACTTGCCGGAGTTTGGGAATGACAAAAAATGTCGTAGGTGTTGCCTAAGAAATGAGTCAAATTTGCCTCAAGTGTCACATTTTTTCTTCTTTGAATTCAGCGATGGAGCCATCTTCATTTCACATTTTCTTAATGATGTGGGAGGAGTGTTACGAGTAGCATACAGACCTTATATATCAATTCGAAAGTATAATATAGTACATTACTGAAATTATAGAAACGATCTTCGGCGTTAAGTCATGGTGTCATGTCAAAGGGCGCAGCTCCTTCGGGGAGCAAAACCCGATTCGCAGGTAAGGTTTTGGGGTTGCCCTCTGGAATCCTGTCGAGTGACTAACACACACGCACCCACACACATACAATTACCACTGTCCGATGGGGTCGCTGACTATCTACTCCGCGAAACGGACTGTGTTTGCCCAGCCCCTGTTTAAGGCTTCCCAAACACTGAGTAAGGAATATGTCGTATAGCCTGCTACGTAGGAAACTGTCTATCGTCATTTAGTATGTACTAGGCTAATGCCCAAACTTTGTCAAACTTGCCTATAAACTAGGCATGCTATTACCCTAGAACAAGATCACCATCGGTGGGAACTTGGCCAGGTACCGGCTACATGGGATTTGTTCGTTAGACACCATGTGTACATAATTTGGTTCATATGGCACGGCTTGGTAGCTTATTACGCAATCACGAGCTTAACCATGCATCGTTGAAAGACACTGGCATATAATGCCTGCATATAGCTCATATGAGCTCTCTGGTTCAGTGTGGTTAGTTTGGTTAGCCATGGAGCTCTTGGTTTAGCAAATTCGTAGCAGGAAAGTAATCATATGGTCATTTCATTGAATTAAACGGCAGGTAAACATGATGTTTTCAAGCAGTCGCCAATTGTTTTTGCCGTGCTGATATACCAATTTGCTTTGTTTTTAACAAAAAAACACAAGTGTACAATGCACCATCGCCAAATGGCTTAATTGGCTTGCAACCTTGCATAATGCCAAATCATCAAGTTTGCCGGCGGCAGAATAGATTGCTTCGGGCGGAGAGAAAGATATTTCAAATTTTCTGTAAGATACTTTGAACAAATGGAACAAAATCTTCTGGATACATTCCTAAAAAGTTTATAAAGCAACTGAGATCAGTTTATTTTTCATTTTTTGTTTTTAGTAGGGGCAATTTTCCAAACCCGGAAAGGTCAATTTTAGATTAAAAATTGACCACTAAAACATCGTTTTTCGTAATATCAATTACTCCCGAACGCCGTTTGTGCATGAATAGCCCGTGGAAGACTGTGCAAAGTTGCGAACACACATTTCAAATTTCTAGAAGATCGGAAGAGATTTATGGCCCTGATTTAGAAAATAAGCTGGCGACTCAAAAAAAAAACCCCACCCATAATCATTCGGGAAAAGTATCCAGCTCCCCGCCCCACTCCATTGAAAGTAATATCTCACACTTACGCAAATAGCTATTGAATATTTTCTTCTTCACAGTACTCAATACTGTGATGTTATACTCTAAGTTATTTAACCAGGTGTATTCAATTTATTTATACTATATTTTTATTTACTTTTTTATTCTTAGAGAGAGTGAATTTACTCGTTAAACCTGTAAAGGTATTTTATTGCACTTCGTTTAGGAAAGTTTATAATTCATTGTTTAAAAATATTCATATTCATCTTGTACCTTATAGGCTTATGTATATACTGATGAGACACAAAGGGCATGAAAGAAAGGGTATACGATTTAAAAACTTTCATTTGGGTGGAGATTTCCAAATTTGTTAAAGGTACATATGGTCATATGTTATCATAAAATGTACCTTTTTCCAGCATGTCCAGTTCAAATGGGATTGAAAGGAACTCTATTCAAATATTTGAATAGTTTCGATTCAAAGCTAAACATTTTCTGTTCAAAATGAACCAAATCTAGTCAAATATTTGACCAGATTTCGGTTCTGTGCCCATTCAAACAGATTCGGTTCAAATCTGAATGGGATGTTTTTAGAGGCCAACATAGTGCCTCTACCGTTCTTGTGGAAGCACAACCGTTAGCCTAAATGACCGTGCGCTACTGCCATCTGCATAAAGTTTGGACTTACCCCAAGTTGTAGCATTTACATCTCACACACTAAACAGTGACGAGGCACATTATGAAACAATAAAAGTGTTTCGTATTGTATGAAAATCGTTTGAATACACAAATTTCTAGATTTAGACGTACATATTGCAAAGAAAAGAGATTTGACAGTATGTACAGAATCTTGGACCATACAGCCGCATTCATTTGAAAGAAAAATCAAGTTTCGTGGGGACAGGTCGAATGTACAACTCCTTTACTGATCTACAACGAAGAGTCAGACTACTTTCAATTACGGTGGGCGCTCAGCAATTTTGCACGAAATCTGCGTGAGTTTTTTTCAAGTTTACCCGACAAAGAGTACATTTTCCGGAAACTGGGCGAATTAGTTCTTGCCACAATAGGAGGCAACCCCATCTCCTACCTGGTATGCCAATTGGTTGGAAACTGGGACGTTAAACCTCATTTAACTAACTAACTAACTAACTAACTAACTAACTAACTAACTAACTAACTAACTAACTAACTAACTAACTAACCTACCTGGTATGCCTGTGTGTACAATAAATAGTAATACAAACGTTTCAACATTTTAGAAAACGTTACAAAAAAATTTTAGCGTTTTGGGTTTAAGACGATATCAACGTTTGTATGAAATAAGACACAACGTTTGATAAATATTGGAAAAGATAGATTACCTTTTGACGCCTTCTCCTTGTACAGTAACTTTCACTACGGATGAAAACTGAAATAGGCAGAACAAACCATACAATCTTCAGGCCGAATAAATGTCGGATCGGATGACGGATGAAAAACTGAAATAGGCAGAACGAAACATACAATCTAAATAGATGTCACAATTTATCTCGAAAAAACACAACTGTGGCTGCCTCCGGGAAAGTCGATGGAATATTTATACGCATGGAATTCTAATTCCGTCAAACCGTGCCGTTTGAATCACATGACACAGTTATTCAACTTGGCGCATCACAATATTTAAATTTGTAGTGTGAGAAAAATGGGTGGCTGATAGTACTACATTCAAGGATTCACTATAGGTTGATAATGACGTTTGTTTGTCAATTTAACCAATCGGGATTTGCCGCATCGTTACGTCAGACAAGTGAATTGCTATTTGATCAGGCAATGAAAGAATTCGTGCTGAAAGTCAGAATTAAGTGTCTGTCAAAATATCCAACTTGCCGAAAATCTGGGGGTTTGTATTGAAGACAATTAAAGATTCGAATTTTCTAAAAGGATAACGAAAAAATAGGGGTTTTATTTTGCAAAATCACGGGGCAACTGTCCCTCCGGAGAATTAGAGTGTCACACTTTATCGTACCGACAATGGCTCCAGAAGAAACTGGAAATTCGTTGATGGGGGCACATCTCCCTCTGGTACCAGCCATGGTTAAATGGTGGTGAAAATGGTAATGTCACATTGAAAGAAAATGTATGCAAGGGCGTAGAAGCGGGGCCTAGGGGGCTTAGCCCCCAGTCAGAAATGTGGGGGCTGAAGTATGCTTCCGCCCCCCAAGATCCAAGGGCAAAAACCCCTTATTCGTCTCTTCTGTAAGAAATGTCAAAAATTTGCAGTAATTTTCCTTGAAGTTTGTCCAAAACGTTGCACCAAATTGCATCTGAGAACCCTCAAATAACCAAAAATTTTCCAAAGGGGGGGGGATACCCCCTCCCTTTAGACCTCCCCAGGAAGGCCATCCGAAACAAGGTTCAGCCCCCCCCCCCAAGTCTCGAAAAGCTTCCTACGCCTATGAATGTATGTCAGAGCAAATGGTCTCGCCGAAAATAGGCAACATACGTATATATATATATATATATATGTAGTGCGGTCAGGATGTTCTTCACCCCTTATGTAACTTCGTAATTGTATGTTTTAGTTGCATGCGAAATGTTAAGAAACCAAATTTACATCATAAACAAATGTCTGCAAGGGAATTTATCTAAGAATTTGAACCCATATATTCTTTCATCAAAGGTTTCATCAGATGGAATGTTTGACGTCTTCCATGGTTTCTGTTTTGTATATTTTTTTCTCATAGCATGTAAAGTTAAAACTGATAATGGTTCAAGAACGTTATCAGTAAAAACTGTACAAAACTTATGGCTGATATCATAGATTGAACCATGATCAGTTTTAACTGTTCATAAATTATGACGGTAAAAACAGAAATAGACTTGATCAAGTTCAAAGAAACATTATCCAGTTTTAACTGCGCATGGTTTATTTCATGACATCAACCATAAGTTTTGTACAGTTAAAACTGATCATGGTTTTAAACCTTTATCAGTTTTAACTATATGGGCTATGAGAATTGGGTGAAATAGGAAAAATTGTGAATGTATTGAAAAAAATCACGTTGCCTTAGAACGTTAAGTCCTAGTTTTTTTCTTCTAGAAAATTTTGAATATTTTATCTAACTTTACTTGGAAGTTTAAAATTTCTACAAAACAAAATTTTAAACTTAAGATGGTTCAAAATGCAACTTACACTCAAGGTTTGAAAAGTGCCATTTAGGACAACCTGGGAGGCAGTTTTGGCTCAGATTTTCTCTGCGCCCCCAGTTCGTGCATGGTGAATATTCGTTTTGTGTCCAAACCGCACTCTTTAAGCCTAGGCCCACGGGTATAAAACCCTGCTTGCGCACCTGTAACGGATTTTGATTTTGTTTAACATTACAACTTTAACAGGTAACATACTTTCAAGGGGGAGATTCAGTTTTGGTAGGAATTAATCTTAAAAGGGGTTGATATTGTGAATTTACTCTCTTTGTTATATACGCAAAAGGTTTTCACTGGCCTCATACATAGAACCAAGCATGTCATAAAATGTCAGAATTAGTTTTCATCTCTAATTATTCACCCACTTGTGGGCGTCAGTCCGTTATCTACCCTTGAAGCAAAATTTCTTTATTTTTTGTGGTTTGTATAGTTAACGTCCAATTTCCATGCACCCCTGGTCTGGCGGTCAGAATTAGCATAAACGTAAAGAATAGGACAAACATTAACGCAACCACTAATCTTATATAGTGATCTCAAAAAGTACAGGCAGTCGCCCCAAAATTGCTTTGAAAATCAGCACACTCTCAGAAATCTCCTCCAAATTGCCTTACAAGTACCTCTGAAGATGTTATTGAACGAAACTATTGCAAACGAAAGGTAAAGCAAGGTGGTATTTTGCATGAATTTTAGAAATTTAGTAACAAAAATGTTGTCACATGATCAAAAACAAACATTCATAAATTAGGATGACGGGGATACTAATTCTGGTTGGGGTAACTGCCCTTTTGAAGCGAGGTGTCCGACGCTTTCAAGACGAGACAGAACAGTGAGGCAGTGAGTTGACTCAAAAAGGACAAAAGGCGCATTACCCACGTATCAACAAGAAACGTGCGAAACGAATCACGACGGACACTGCTGAAAATAAAAATGGGAAGGACTAACTTGTCAAAGTATTCCTATGTACACTATAAACGCCACATGCTTTGGCAGTTTGTTTGCCCCCAATAGTTTGGAAGATGGTCATACTAGTCAAAGGAACCTAGTTTACAAAGGCAGACAGGGTCCTGGGCAAGGGAGGGCATTTGCATTTACACATGAGATTTCGGGCCGGCCTTTTAGTGCGTTCAGGGTGATGTATGCGTTGACATACGTGTGCTCAGAAGTATGTGTAGGCCAACATGCGTACACGTGTATGTACGTTGGTACACGTATACGTCTATATTTTTCTCCATAGGCGTAGGAGCCCAAGTTGTTTGGGGGGGGGGGGCTGGAACGACTTGCCCGAAAATTATAACCCCAATTTTCAGCGCGCTCCACGCACGTTCGACATGTTAATGTTCATATCATATAGGCATGCATCGGTTATCACACCGCATGTCAATTACATACAATAATTTGCCATGTTACTACCATCTTTATTGGTTTTAATTTTGGCCGACGTCGGTGATCGCCGGCCTGGGGAGGGGTCTAAGGGGAGGGGTGTGCCCCTCCCCTTTGAAAATTTTTGAAAAATTAGGTGTCCTTACATGCAATCTGGTGCCACATATGCTACCTTTGAAGTCAAATTTGTGTTAAAAAATTTACGTATTTTAAGTAGAAAAAGATCAGCATCAGTGAGGGTGGGGCATGGCCCAATGGCCCCTCATATACACCACTGATAATCAAAATATAAGTTCAACCATTAAAAACACACTAATGAATTAATACGGAATATATAGGTGCTGGTGCAATTCAAATCAGGACTTTACATTAATTACCAAGGAAGTTTTTAAACTATTAATACCCTTTAGCTACATCATTCTCAGCATTTTGCCCGAATTTTCACAAAAATTTTGGTTGGGGGCTGCAGCCCCCGCCCCCTCCCCCCGTCTCCTACGCCTATGTTTGTCTCTGTGTATTTATGGTTAACACTCAATGCGGTTTAAGCCGGATGCAGGCCTCTTATACCGATGAAAGGTCAGTCTGTGATCTGTCATCATCTGTAATAAATTTTAAGTTAGAAAGGCTATGACTAAGTGGGGTTTAAAGGGAAAATACAGTTTCTCCAACGTGAATTAGTGTACCCCGTTATCCTAATTCAGGAATGACTCATATCAATCATGTGAAAATATTTTTGTTACTTATATTCGCTAAATTCATGCAGAATAATTCCTTGGTTTACCTTCAATATTCAATGCTTTATACAGAAACATAATGAAAGACACTTGTGAGAGAAATAAGAGGAGATTTGTAAGATTTAGCCGATTTTTGAAAATAAACTTGGGGCGATTGCTTTCACCCTTTAACTGCCCAGCAACAGGGGAGCCTGGCTTGTTTTGATTTATGCTAAGTTTGTGGTGATCAAACCGACGGTAGCCTGAAATATGTGCGTGTTCCGCCAATAGGTGGCCTGGTGACGTTTAGAACAATACAACAGGTAGATTACATTCTCGGAGTCGCAGTTAATGTTCCCGGGCCTCAAAGTAACAGATGAGGCCAGATGCAAGAAAGTTAGGGAGGGTTCCTGATGAGTACACACTCTGCACCTGTGCTTTTTGCAGGTGATGTTACCCCCAGCTTGAAACTTCACTAGAAGGGGGAAAGGATGTCCTAACCAGCATAGATCTTACATTGCGTGATTGCCATTCAGCAATTACGGAGGGGTGTTTTAAACCTCAGCAAAAGTTCCAAACGCAGGAAACTTGATTCTTTAATCCTTGGAACTCATTCGTAACAATTCAATTTATTCGACATCATGTATATATATATATATATATATATATATATATATATATATATATATATATATATATATATATATATATATATACATATACATATACATATACATATATATATATACATATATATGTATACATATATATGTATATACATATATATATATATATATATATGTACAAGCAGATATAACAATTTCCCCTTAAGGTGGGAATTAGCGTTATATATATATATATATATATATATATATATATATATATATATATATATATATATATATATATATATATATATATATATATATATATAAAACCACCTTCTTGGACTGACCCAACCAGACCCTTCAGAGGTCGATACACCGGTCGATTCACTCGTTGTTAACAGTGTTGTAGTCGAGACCAGCATGACCAAGACCGAGACCAGTGGGTGTCGAGACCGAGACCAGGAGCAGAATTCGAGACCGAGACCGAGACCAACAAGGTCCAAGACCGAGACCGAGACCGAATGTTCATAATTGTATAGGAAAATGAAACAAACTGTTCAACTTTCTGAATATTTTTTTACCTGACTTTACTATCTTAATGCTCTACAAACGACTTAAAGCACCAAGAGTGCATCAGCTCATTGACATATACACCCGTTTTCTATTATCATATACCCAGCATAGTTACATAATTAATAACTTAACATAATCATTTATTTTTCTACACTGCAAACACAAATTAGTCAAAACGGTGTCTGAATCGACTAATCACGTTAGTCGATAACATTTGACTAATTTTTGACCAATTGACTTTGTTTCGTACCAATTTGAAGTCTCGTTGACTAATTTTTGACTAATAATTGTTAGTCCATTATCATGAAATTAGTCAGGTATTATCAGAAACTAGTCAAATATCGTGACTAACGTGGTAAGTCGATTCAGACACTGTTTTGACTAATTTGTGTTTACAGTGTAATGTGGCCCCTCTGTTTAAATCAGAGTCAGTCGGTGCTACAAGAGTTCAGTATCGATGAACGTGGTGCCAATTAATACATCATAGTGAGTTTGTCCAACCCACAGAAAAATGAGTCACAGAATTCTAGTTAGTGCCAACTTTTCCTTCGGACCAAATATGACCATGAACTCGCAGTTCAGTAACCGGACATTTTGTTTTCGAGCCTAGCAGTAGCGCCGCCAGGATTAGGTGATGGGGGGGGGGGGAGGGTAGAACAGATGACGTTGTAGCCTCAGTCTTCCCTAAGTCTGCGTAAATTGTACCTTTTTTTTGGGCGTCCCTGCGATTGTATACAGCAGTGTGGAATCCTTTTTGTCACTACGTAAAGGTGCCGTTCTGAAAATCAAGACGAACAGGTTCCAGCAATGGGGAATAGGAGGGAGAGTATAGGTGTAGGGAGGTGATATTAGAACTCCCTGATACGTAAAGCAAAAGGTGTTAAGGACTAAAAAGCGTGTTTCAGAATGTTTTTTCGTCGTTAAGTGTATGAACAATCACCACCTATACCGGTAATGGCTGCGCGCAAAGTTCTCTGTTAAAATTTTTGAAAAATGTATAACGGCAAATACATACTTTCAACCTTCCACATCATGCTACAAATTAGACTGAAAGATCCCATAGGCCCCTACAGAGGTTTGAGATGTACCTCTGTTTTTCGGAAAAGTGTTGTGATCAGATTTGGAGTGAAAACCGTGACGAATGCGCGCGAAGCGTGCCGAAATTTTTCATTAAATAAGATAACCATGACAAAACCTGCATTCATGCGCTGCATCGAGACACTTTAAATTCCCCAACAAACCTATTTGCCAATCACAAAACCAGTCTTTTACCTGAGAATTAGTAAACAGCTTTCAACTTTTGCTGCTGTGCTTCTGCAGGTGTTGCTACCCGAAAATATTGATAATAAGGACAATATTGAGATAAGGTTTGAAGCGCGCGGAGCGCGCGACTTTTTTGATAGTTTGAGAAGGATTTGCGATAACGCTGATAGTTTGAGAACCATTTGTGATAGAAAATAGTTACAATAGATCCATCACTCAGTAGAAAACATGCGTCACCCTACCCCCTACAGAAATCTATTGCTTAAACGCCTTTTAGGATCATTTTTAAATTTTCAAAAAAAAAAAAAAATCTGAAATCCTCCCCCCCCCCCGGTGCCGGCGCCACTGGAGCCTAGGATAGGATTGCAGATACCTATGTAGGCCTAGCATACAATATACAATAAACAGTGTGCAATATTAAGGCTTAGACTCATAGCCTTCAGAGTTGCCAGATACCTGTAGTATTATATCAGATTATGATGGCCAAATGTTTTGCAGTTGCACTTTTTCCCATTTAAGAAAGAATTCTGATCGATATCTTAAGATATTTATGTGTGGAACTGGTATATTAACACATCCTATTTTTTCGATAGGCAAATGGTCATTAGTATCCAGATTGGGTTCAACATGGTCATGAAAAGGCCAACTGCAGGCAATCCTGAAGGCTAGGAATGGATAGCTCGGCACAAACACCGAGAAGGGGATTTCAACACACACACACACACACACCCACACACACACACACACAAACAGTGAACACGCATTGCAGTGCCGTACCAGACTGCCGCTGTTATGATTATACTGAGTAACCTGACATGTGTGCTAGTCCAATGCACTATTATCCCATTTGACCCAGTTAAGTAAAAGACCCTCTCACCAGCTCACAGAAGAAAGTTCATCCAATAATAGATACAGTGTATGGACTCGCTGGATGAATTTTTTTCTCAATTTTTTTTCAATGAAAGTAAATGAAGTAAAATAGTTTGAAATAAATTATTGAGAAAAAAAACGACAAGGTTTTTGCCGGTCTCGAAGCGAGACCGGAAAAATTTCCGAGACAGCAAGGGTCCGAGACCGAGACCAAGACCGAGACCAGAGTGTGTCGAGACCAAGACCGAGACCGAGACCGGGAAAAATTGGCCTCGAGACCGGTCTCGAGTACTACATCCCTGGTTGTTAATCAGTCATGTCAAGACCTCGCCAAACGACCGATGAAGGTGTTGGAACCTGAGCTTTCAAACTGCCCCTCATCACAGGTAGAAGGTGTCGAACTGATAATCAATTCACTCGGAAGGTTACACCTACGCGAATGGGCAGCCGGCAGGGACTCGCCGTATCGTCCCTGACCACCCACCCGCAAGACCACACAGGCATGCACACCACCCACCACAGGTAATGTCTTCATTGAAAGTTGCGTGAAGAGGGTGAACTCACATTTCACTTTCTTTTTATCGTCCGTCGCTGCAATACTCGCCATCCCATGGGCGGCGATCCTGGGGGGGGGGGAGAGACAGGGGGACATGTCGCCCCAACATTTGAGAAATCGCCCATTGACTTTGATTTTCCCACACAGTAAATTACTTGAAAATGGGTTCATGCCACCCCCCCCCCCATACTGAGAACTAATCTCCGCCCTTGCGCCAACCAATAACATTTAGAAAGCCCCAAATGAATTAAGACGCAATTCAGCAATAATTGTCAAACCAGCAGACATATGTGGAGCAACTGTTGTTATGAATGCCGACAGTTACTTCGACGAGGCTGACAAACAACCATCATCCCGTTTTTACAAACTACTGGACAATGATACTACCACTGTTTTTTACGGAACTCTAACCTCGTTGTTGAATAAGTTCGGTGCTGAGGTACGGCGAGAGAAGAGATCGTAGATCACATACCCTCTGTCCCCAAGCCCAGGAGATTTTACACCTTACTCCATATTCACAGACTTAAAGCTAATATTGTTAAGCTAATATCGTTATCACCTCACACATGTACGTATACACATAAAGATACATATTACAAGAATTATTCATGATACATCATTAATTCCACAGCTGTATTCATAATGTATGTATCACATACTCAGATACGAGTATAGAGCAAATTATATTCACACTTGACCTTCAGCCCATATTTCAATAGCTCATTCACCGAAATTATGCTAAATTACGCTAGTGATTTCAGCAAATTGCAAAGTCACCGAACACTCAGTTTTCATGACAATCATCCCCCTTATTTCAATAAGTAATGATCCCAACTTGTGATACGGTCTCCCTTTCTCCTGTCACTTTTCAATACACCTGATTTAAATTTCAAAATTTTGCGATTCATTGCTCCACCTGTCACGTGATCATTCGTCGCTCCATACCATTCAAAGCTGTCACCCAAACCCAGACTTTTCATTCCCCCACTCAGCGGGGATTTCTGATCCCCCTTCTGCGCTGAACGCTAAACTTGTAAAGACCCTTTCGAAAGTGTTTCACTATACGTGTTCGATTCTGTCCTCCCGCGCATGTTCATTTCAGATTTTTCCAAGTGATCAGATTAGAAGACTGTTTTGAAGTTGACTAACTAAGGTCCTTTCTTCTTCATTTTTTAATCCGCTTCGTGATTGGTCAGCTTCTGCATCTTGGCTAATTTTGGGATGAATGGACTGAACGCGAAAAGTTTTTCTTTGCGTTGTCTTTCTTCTCTTCTTTTTCCTTCTTTTTCGTGAATTTGATGGATTTATTTGTTTGGCGCGCGTTTCTTCATTGTTTTGGCAATGATCCATCTAAAATAGAACAAAATATCGTTATCAGAAGGAAGGAAATTTATGTTAATGCTTCCTCATATGCAAAACCATGGGGTAATTAGCAAATGTCACGTCTAATTTCTGTGTCAGTAATCCCTACACTTTATCTTCATGTCAATCTGGATTAACCTTTAAGCGTTACAGAAATATCTGAAAGACAGAAAGAATATTATTTGGCACAGAATATTTACATTCATTGAGCCATCGGAGATATAAGAACGGTAGGAATTGTCTTGCCTCCTCCATGAACACGTAAACCCCCCCTCCTCCTCTTCCATTCCCCCTCCCCCAAACAACTGATGACAGGCACACATCGAAACTTGGGACGAAAGATGCCCTAAGTAAAGTCGTGTTTCGTGGTTTGTGCAATCAACTATCGCATTGTGGTAGCTGAAACAGGCGTATGAGAAGACATACCACAAAGGGAGGGGAGAAGGAAGGGTGAGGGGAATTGGGGGAGGGGCAGAATGCAAATGCCATGAAATCTCCCCTAACTGGCAAACAGTCAAGACATAAAGTTGGCTCTAAAACTAAATTTTTAGCTTTGAAATCGGCCCCTTTTCTTTTCTTGCTCAGTTAGCTACGCCCTCCTGGCTTATAAGTCTATGGTAGCTTAGTCTTGCAAGAGAACTGTCCTTCAAGATGTGGGATTATTCCATAAAAGGGCGGGCTAAGTTTCAAAGCTGGTGTAAATTTTGGCGGGAAATGGGGTGAGGGAAGTGACTGGTAGATTGAGGGCGCAAATAAGAGTGTTCTAATACGCTCACTCGTGTTCTTCCTTGTTGGCCAACGTACCGTACTCTCCATTAGTTAGGCACGAAAGAAGTACACTAATATTCAATTAAGTCTTCTAGCAAGCATCTTTTAAGTTCCTGCTCAGCGGGACAAAGAACTTATTACCTCTTTTGGCATTTCCATTGAGTCACAACCCTTGTCGGCTAACCTCAACGTCATCGGTGACGTCATAGATGATGTCAGTCTCTGGAACACGTCACCAAACGTCGACTTCGCAAACAGTTTGCCGTTATACCATTGCGTTGCAGTGACTTGACCTGTTTTCCCAACGACGCCCGCTCGATGTTTCTGCCTGTGAGCCCCCTGAGGAAGTAAATGATACTTAGATATATAGCTCTCGAGATTCACAAGAAAAGCAATTGATCGATGATCAGGCGGATGTCCCCCTAACCAAATACAATATTTTCTTTTTACAGGATAAAGTGACTGGGCTATTTTTAGAATAAAATCTCCGGTCTATGTGCCAAGTGCATCTAGAGGGCCAAGATGCTAAGAAAGTCTTCAGACACCTCCACTGATGTGACTGGAGTACTTCCTGAGAGAAGAGCCCCCTTTAAAAAGGCGATTTACAGAAATAACAACTTAAGAACTGCCGGTTCAAATTCGGTTTTTGTTTCCCATTAAAAACGAAATTAATGGTAAACACAAAGGAAACAAAGTAAATTGCCTTTTCAAAACCTGTACTTATTCACAAACAGTAATATCAATTCATCAGTATTACCATCGACAACTCCAAAATCTTTAACTTCGGTTTTTTTTTTTTTATTTTTTTTTTTTTATTTTTTTTTTTTATTTTTTATTTTTTTTTGTGCCATTGATATTAAGTCAAAACTTTTAGGATTGTGACGTTTACCAATGACGTCAAATTAAAAAGTGCTAACCTAAATAATTCTTTAATCCCAGCCCAAAATTAACTTTTGTTTATGCATAACCAGTTTCTTAATCTTCTTTAAAAAAAGAAAAACTCTTCTTAGGGTGTCTTTGCGACGCTGTTCCAATGATTTATTGTCTCTGGAAATCAGAAGCAACAGACGTGCTTGGCTTATAAAACAACACGTCATAAGTATTAATCCCTCATCGCTAATACTTGGAATTAATTAGTTGCTTTTTCAACAGGTCGAACGCAATCTGAAGCGGCTAAACATGATTAATGATCTTTCATCCTATAGTTCTTTGAAATCGAGTATAGTATATCTAGTTACCCTATTTCTCCAAAAAGCAAATTTACTTGCATGGATGAAAGTGCAAAGGTGACGTATAGACCGATGAAATGAACGAAAAACTTCGTTCGCTCCGCAGGGTATCAAAACAAATTGACTTTACCAACTTCAACACACGAGTTGGGAAATTAGATTTTTGCTGTACAATGTAGTACCATAGAACCATTCATTCTATTAAAACAATCCCGGGACGGCGCCAGGATTGGCCCGACAGGGGCCAAGATCCGAGACGCAGGAGGGTAACAACCAGAAGCCCGACAAAGGCGGCCTGTTGCCGATCGCAAACTTTCAGCTTCTATTGACACAAAATTGAAAATTTAGGGTTTTCATTACTTAAAATTTTTAAAAATTGGATTTTCATTGAAGAAAATTTGAAAAGTAAGGGTATTTCTAGTGGAAAAATTGAAAATTTTGGGGCTTTTATTGAAGAATCTGCTCTTCTTAAGAGCAAAACTAAACAGATTGTAGGGGAGACTGACTGCCGTCGGGATTACATAATTTATCGTACGCATTAAGGCTCCCGGACGAAACTGAAAAATTTCCCCAAGGGGGGGGGGAAAGGCCCCCTGACTCCCTCCCTTCTATGTTACTTACTTCATAGAAGGACTATACTCGTACTTCTTACTTGTGAAGGACAAATGCAATAAACCCGATTTAAATTTGCTTAATCGGTAATGCTCGTAAGATTCTGTTTTTAAATAAGTGGAAAGTTTTTTTTTTCTTCGTCAGTAGTTACGCTTATGCAAGAGCACCAGTTAGATAACCAGTGTTACACAAGATGGTATAGTTGTGGCAATTTTACATCACCAAAGATACTTTGGAGACAAATAAGAGGAGATTCAGATAGATCAGCTGATGAATTTTAAGAGCATCTCAGACGTATTCTGACTCACTGACAATCTCACGTACGCTGTAAAACAGCTCCTGTTAATTTTAACAAGGATCGTGGTCACGGATAATCCAGCCATTTCCTGAGTGGTCAAAAGTAACAAGGAATCCTCGTCAAAACAAACATTTCCCTGGTCACTTAACCACTGGTGTTTAATTCTGGTCAAAGCTTAAGAGTTTACTGGATCAATTTAGCCTGGTTATTTAACTAGAACATGGCTGGATAAACCGTGACCACGATTCTGGTAAAAAGAATTTACACGGTTGTATTCGAGTGTACTGAGACCCCATGAAACCAGGGAGCGGTTCGAGTGGCAGCTCCCTGATGTAGCCTCACCCTACCTACATAATCACTAAGGCCTACAGGGTATAGTAATTTTATCACTCTACTGTAATTTAGGCTAGTAATTATGAAATCAGGCCCGTAGTCAAGGGGGGCCAGGGGGGCTAAGCCCCCCTTGGAAATTTTTTCGCCCCCCTAGAAGATCAAAAACTAGCATTGCCGTAATGCATTTTAGTATGTTTCGCCCCCTCTGGAAAATTTTTCGCCCCCCTAGAAGCTTTTTCGCCCCCCCCCCTTCAGCACCTTGTCTGGCTACGGGCCTGTATGAAATATGAATGATAACCTTTCATTATGAAAGGTTATCATTCATAAAGTTTAGACATGTTTCGCTCTGCGTTTTTGGTACTTCTGTAAAACGTAGGAAGAGAGACCTTGACGTGAAGGGTGTGCGTCATTTTGGTCTATGGGTATACGGTGACTTGAAATCTTACAGCCAATCAGAAAGTCTTTATAGAGTATATGATGATTTTGATTTCTGCTAGCAAATCACAGTCATGCTCTCAATATAAACAATATCGTCACCGACCCATGGAAAGCATACTAATGCTAAACAGTTAGTCAATTACACAGTTACCCGATTGCCTGCTTGGCAGGCTTTAAGGCATATTACTTGACCAGTCATATTCCTGGTTTGGGAAGTCTTTCATAGAAGGGCTGAGAAAACCAAGTTTGCTTCGGGGGTAAATGTCTGGCATTTAAAGGTCGGTGCCATCGTCACCCATAGTATAAGATGGAGCACGCCCTCTTCATAGGGTTATAGGGGTTACCGTTATCAAATTAATACACCATTTGACAAATCGTACGTCACATCTGACACGACTCACAGTTCGTGAAGTGGCTTCTTTCTTCATCTTTCGAGAAGATTTCCTTCTCTTCGCGTGACTTTCTCTCGAGCGGCCAACGCCCAAAACTTGTCTCGTCAGTGGATGGCGTTTGCGTGGTTGGTAGGGTGACTCTAAAATGCCTTTCAACACAAGTTCTTTCTCTCTCCTTATTTCTTCGAGGGCAAGTTCTTCCTCTCGTCTGGCTTGATCCTCCTGAAAACCAAAATTGAGCATTAAGACCACGCTTAAATCGTTTTGCTGTGGATAACTGAGGAGCTTATCACTTTTGTACACCCTCCGAATGTAAACGAGTGAAAGTCACGCCTAAACGAGTAACTACATAGATGACATCGCGGGAAATCGCGTACTGAAATTCTCATATGGTCGGAGGCTGACTGTAACAGTTACAGGTAGAAGTTAGACAACAGTCTTTATGAATATTCATTTTGCGTAGTTACAGCTGCTAATGTCTTACGAATCTGATTACGTAATCTCCACAGGTGCCTGGGAAGAGTTGCAGGGTGTGTCGGGCAGTTGCCGAACATCTTGCAACGAGGAAACACGCATCCTGGTGAGGGAAACTCAAAGTCTGAGGTATAGACGTCAACGTTGAAGGATTTTGGAGACGGGCGAATTGAAAGTATTGGTCAGCGAGGACCGTGCTCACGCCGAGCCAATGTCAAACGTAAATTTAAAGTAGTAGTAGGCTGAGGCTGTTTCGAGCCGTTACTTCCCTCACCAGGATAGCGCCGTCTATTTCCCTCCGGGTACCTGTAAGTACTGCTTTATATTTGTATTAAGTAACGAGAACCTGTTTGGCCAATAATTTCCGATAGAGTAAATTGTATTACTAAATTGTGTAAGCAATGGCCCGCACCCTCACTGTAATTGTTTTATGAATTTACAGGGCCAGATGTACCATTCCTAAGTTTGGGCTGCATACACCTATAGACGGGCCGCACTGTGCAGACCACCCCCTGTCCGTGACGTAGACGTGGGTTTGCCGACAGGACTGTAAAAGTATAGTTCCATATGCTCATCTGTATATATATATATATATATTTCGGAAAGAATCGTCGCAAGACCCCGACGAAGAAGAATTACATAATTTAAACACCAAACCAGTGTTTTCTAATTTTTGCAGTCTGGGCCATATATTTATATTCTCAGGTTCAAAACCGACCCGTGACACTGACAAGTAACTATAAATGGGTGAAAATGTCACGGAAGGAAGAGAAAACTGTCACTAAATAACACAAAATGATCACGGGAGTCACTCCTTCTGTAGAAGCTTACTCTTGTATACTTCGAGAGTAAGGCGGAGGTAAAATACCTACTTATCGATATTTCTCACATATACATAACGAAATGAGGCGAATCTATTACGGAACTCTGGGTAGAGGGAGGTGCCGGTATTCCACGGTTGACGGTCGGATAAAGCGCCCTCTACATCCCTGTGGCTCTAAAAAGAGCTACAACTCCCCATGACTGGGGATATGCCCAGAAGCTGTTACAACAGATGAAGGTTCATCTCTTTAAAGATCTTTGACCCAAATTCCCACAAGAGCCCACAAATTCCTTACTTACGTAATCACAGTTTTTTTTTCTGCTGTTTTACTAAACAGTTAGCATTACTGATGTATGGTGACTTGGAAAGAAAATATCATCCATTTCCCCGAACACAAAGTTAAGCACTGGCTAATTCCCTACCACGTATAACTCTTCGGCCAACTGGTCAACTAGTGTAGAACCACTAATGTGATTAGCCAAGATCACTGGCTTCAAAGGTGGAGGCCATTGAACCACGCCCCCCTCAACGCCCCTTTGTATATGTACATCGAGCGGGTAGCGCGCCGAATTTGGGGGTTTGGGGTGCCCCCCTCGGCTGAATGGGGTGGCCTCCCCTAGGCTAAATCTTGAGTTCGCCCCTGGCCATGAGAGAAGAAAGAGTAAGGGTGTGACCACACATATGTGTTTTTGTCATAAAGTCACCAAGCCCGTACCCAAGGGGGAACAGTGGGGCTCCTGGAAAATTTTTTACCCTCCTATTAAATTCAAAATTACCATTGTCTTCATACATTTTATGCCCCCAGCTATTTTGTTCTACTGCAGTACCTGGTCTGGCCACGGGCCTGTGGAAAAACTACTTGCGTTCCAGTTAAACAGCAAAATAAGAAACATTTTGGCAAAATTTATAGCTTTCAGTGTTACATTTACTGTGACTCACAGAAGCGGGGTGTATGGGGGCTGCAGCCCCCTCCCTCCATTCGGACAGGAATTGTTACTTTCGAGTAAAATATGTCCTGTTTTCGGCAAACATACTCTAAATTTTTGGACAAAGGTGCTGTAGCACCCACAGTTGTAAGTTTTTCCCGTACGCTATTGCCGTGCAGACTGCTTAAAGGGAAATGGCTGTCGCCCCAAGTTTATTTTTTAAATCTGCTAAATCTTACTGATCTCCTCTTATTTCTCTCACAAGTATCTTTTATTTTGTTTCTGTTAGAAAACATTGAATATTGAAGGTAAACCAAGGAGTTTTTCTGCGTGAATTTCACAAATAAGTAAAAAATATCGTCACATGATTGATCGGAGCCATTCCTGAATAAGGATAAAGAGGCACACTAATTCAAATTGGGGGTACTGCATACTGCACTGCAGAAAGGAGAATAGATTTAGAACCGTGCAGACTGAGTAATTGACCTCCGCCAAGGTCCACCTTTTGAGGAAGTGGCTAAAGCCAGGGGATAGACTCGTTCCTTGGACAGGAGAGCAGCGTTGAAATTTATAACACGCTTGCCGCGTTGTCCTTTGACAACACTTCGAAAAGATAAGGCCAATATCATCAATATTCATCCATGATCTAAGTGCATGGGTCCTTATTGAGTCTGAAGTGGGCTGTCTGCTTAGCCCGGGGAAGTATTTTGTTAGATGGTGGTGTCGATAACTTATCCCTGTCCGTAATCTCAGTTTACACGGTGCTCGCTTATTCCATGGAAATACTTCCATGCTTATTCTTGGCATAGTTTTCACAATTCACATTGATGCAGTTTTGTTAACATGCGCCCTTATTTTGCAGAAAATGAAATAAGTGTTAATTTTCTAACCTCTTAACTAAACTAGACCCGGAGTAAAACATAAGACAATAGCCTATGACCTCTTACCTCATATTCCTCTCTGACTCGATGGGCTAATTTATCCATGTATCTCCCATTGGTTAATTTGACCACCTCGGTACCCATCAGCCGACGAAGCCTCTGCTTACATGGAGACCAGAAACTCATATCTAGAGGGTTAGAAAAAATAATTAAAGTCACGTGGCAAGTTCTATATCAAGCTTGCACAATATACGACCCTTGTAAAGTCTGCAGAGTGAGCTAGAGAACTTCTGATCCCCTTCCCAAAATATTATCCCTGTCCAATTGCTCTCCACTTTACTTTTCTCCCCCTCCCCACCCCCATCAGATGTCCTCCTAACATGGAAGCATGTTTCACGATAAGCCTCAGTTGTGGAAGTTATCTTAGGAAAAAGAGGCAGAAATTGCACTATTTATTTGCCGAGGAGGACTTTGCAAATTCTAGGACCTGATCTCTGAATGACAAAAAAGTCACATAGTTAGAAATAGTCCAAATTTCTATTTTTATTACTTTCATTTTTCTTTTGCATTTTTATGGAACACCTTCCTCCACAATTGAAACTCTGGATCAGAAACTGCAACAATAAAATTTGGATCCAATGACATTTATAGATAACTCGCTAATTACGACTTGAAGCATGTCTGCACTTTCGTTACAGAGCCAAAAACAAGACCAAGTTGCATGTATAGGTAATTTCCTTGCTTTCCCCGATGCAAGGTCAAAACAGTAGGTTGAAACTAAACTGTAAAAATGTCTACGAACTGTTGAAAATTACAGAACAAAATGAAGAAATACAAAGAGGAAACGGAAAATGTGCTCTCCATTTTTGGAACAAATGGACAGTACATTTTCTGTTTTCTTTGTGTATGTCTTTATTTTTTTATTCTGTTATTCTACAGAATTTTTTTACAGTGTACCCATATAAATACATAACATTGATTGTCGATTTCAAGCCATGACATCTCATCAGCTTTTTAAATTCACTTTTGGGAGTAAATGTGTTAACTCAGGGAGTTGCAACTCCGTGTATCGAATATACACCCCGTTTTCAAAAAGGTCGACCGTGGCGGGGTATTCTGTAGTTACTCCGCCTTTGTTACTGGAAGCAATGTAAAAGGAATAAGCGGTAAGCCCCATTTAAATTGGTAAACCCGCACGTACTCCCCTTATTGCTCTTTTTAAACATAAATATGTGGAAACATTCTAATCATTGAATTTGTAAATTCATGCAAAATTCATGCAAAATTAACCAGAAAGATTTACAGCTTCTTCTCCAAAATGGGGGTGGGACTACTGCTAGACCGCGAAGGGGACATAAGAGTTTGTAGTTCAGCCCATCGCTACGAAAAGACAACCAGTGGCGTGAGCCAAAGGAAGCAGCTACGCAGGGTACTCTTCTACGTATCTATGAAAAAGGCATGTCGTGTACAAATATTGCGTATTAGCCGTAATACAGAGCTCCCATGCGTCAATTTCAGTGTTTTAGGCTATTAATGAGCAGAAAGGTAGAAATATTTTAGGCGCACAATGAATAGTTGACAAGGTGGTCGTGTGATGCAAACACAACCATTCAGTACGGTAGTATAAATCATTTTACTAAAAAGTTTTCAATTCATTTCACAAACCATATTATACCACGAGACAAAATTCTTGTTTACTTCTCTCTTTGAACTAAGAAACGACCCAAACAAAATCCACTTTGCGAGTATCGCAATTAATAGTTTATAGTTTCAAAATAGGCTTTTGAGAGAAAAAGCCGTGAGTCAAATTCTCAACTGAATGACGTCAATTTCCTATCACATATGACTTGTACAATTCCCCCTCACTCCCACTGAAAATGGTGAACAGTGGTTCGTAGGCGGATAAGAAAGTTCTAAAATAAAAATGTAGGCGACTACTTACTTTAGACCTGAGTGCTCACTTGTGGAAGAGTTGATGATAAATCATAACTTATGCCATTAAAAAATCCCCGACTCATTGATGCATCGTAAAGGTTCTCAAAACGAGCAGGAGAAGCTCTTGGCAAACTCCCGGCTCCGGGAAGGACAATTGTAAATAAAACACCTACAGTTGGTCAAATAGCAACTCCCTGCTCTGAACCATTCATCGGTTTACAATGCAGAAAGGAAATCCTTTGTTTTTGCTTCTGAATCGTTTAATCCAGTGACACCGATAAGTTGCCCTCTGTATTTTTCGAAGCATTTTACTTTTGAACTGATCTCAGGTCAAATACCAGATGTAGTGGACATAGGAGATGGGTTTCTATTGTTCACGGGTCGATAAGTAGAAATATCAAACCTTTGTTAGGATAAATGTGTTCTTCAGATGATTGCGATAACTGACTCCTTTCTTGTCCTTCCACTTTTATCTGCAGTGAATGATACGGTCAGTTGACCACGATTCGCTTGGGTTATATTACGCTGAGCTTTTTCTTGTGTACAGATAGGTCATCTGTTCCAGAATGGTTTACAGGTTAAAGGTCAAAAGCAGTCGCCCCAAACTTATTTTGAAACAATAGCTAAATGTCACAAATTTCTTCTTATTTCTCTTCCAAGTATCTTTCATAATATTTTAGGACATAAATATTGCATATTCTAGGTAAACCAAACAGTTGCTACTTGTAAATTTACAAATGAGTGAGAAAAATACTGCCACCTGATTCTCAAGATCCATTCAGGAAATAGGATAGTCAACTATACAATTCTTTATTGGGTCGACTGCATTCTCCCTTTAACTTGGCAGAAACAAAGATAAGTTAAAGGGAATAATCAGTCACCCCCAAACTTACTTTGAGAAACGAAATAAATGTTACAAATATCTCCTTTTGTTTCCAATTTCAAGTATCTTTCATAATGTTTAGAACACAAAGGTGACATTCCCAAGGTAAACAAATGGGTTATTTGGTGTAAGTGTAAAAGTCCAGTCACAAAATTGTTGTCACATGATTTGAGAGAGCCATTCATAAATTAGGATACCCGGATATACTAATTCAATTTGGGGTGACTGCATTTTCCCTTTAAAAGTTTATTCAAAGTTTCGCCTACACTTGCTAGCTTTTCAAAGAAATCTCATGCACTGATTTGTAGAAGCTCGAAGGGCCAGCTGGGATAAGACTGTGTTTCGCCAGGGAACTGCTTCTCGGTTTACTCCCTTGTTTTACTTTGTAAAACGTCACTTCGTGGATTTCAAAGTAATGTTTAAAGTCCAACGTCAGGATTTTGCACACGAGTAAGAGGCAGACCCGTAGTCAGACAAGGTACTGTAGGGGGCAAAAATTTTTCCAGGGGGGCCAAATGTGACAAATGTATTAAGTCAATGGTAAAATTCAAACTCTAGGGGAGCCAAAAAATTTCAGGGGTGCTTCGCCCCCTGGCCCACTTTGACTACGGGCCTGGTAAGAGGGGCAAATTCCACACGTTACCTTACATCTCACTCAACCCCTAACCCCCCTATATTCACACCCATATTCGTAAATGATACACTGAGGGAACGTGCCTACGAGAAAGTTCAACCACATCAGACTTTTTTCCAGGTGCATAAAGTGATTACCAAGCGCAAGGTCGGATCAAGGGATTTTCAATGTAAGGGACCCACTATGGCGAATCACAATTGTACGGAGAGTGCACGAGTGTGAAGCATTCTAAATCCCCTAGTTTGCAGGACATCTCTTTCTTTTCGACAAATTTGTCACTGCAGTTTTACATTTACAGTGTGTGCCCCCTACCCCCACCCCCCGTAAATGCGCCACTATCTTTAAAGATTTACATCTGACGATCTGAAAATTAGCGTCAATTACAAGTAATCCAGCTACTCTTCGCACCATGTAGTCATCAGTCTGGCCTTCAACTTCTTCTCTGGATTGCTAGTGGTTTTAACTCCACCCTAAACCCATTCAAAATTATACATCATATATCATGTTTTAGGGGAAAATGTACATTTCCTTCCGTGTTCCCTTATTTTTTCTCCTTTTGCTTATTTCCCTCCCCTTCCTTTTTATCCTTGATTCGGGCTTGGCAGGGGCCCCCTAGGCCCTCCCCTAAATCCGCACCCAACCAGGTAACTACCATTGACGTATCCTTGGGTGTCAGGGCGAAAGAAGGAAAGGGGCAAAGCCTGTAGTGGTGGGTCTGGGAGCTGCAACACCGTGACCTTCCATTTGGACAGAACATTTGCTATATTCGGACAAACGTTAAGTTAAAGCAGAAAAAAATATTTACAAAGGAACTAAATCTCAGCAATTTGGTGAAACTTCTGTTCAAATCAGATTTGTAGTTCTCGAGATACCAGCAAATGAAGTTACTACATTTGTGACCCAAAGTGTGCTTGAAGCAAGCATGGTTATATCATATCCTCACAGTGATGAGCAATGCTTTGTTTCCTTTTTTCAGTCTGCTGTGTTAACCTTGTAGTTAATAGAGACATGAATTCCCATGGAGCATTCATTTGAAGTTTGTTAAATTTCTATGGCTCTCATGCATTCACATTCCAGTAACATGGAAATATTGGAGGAGAAAATTGGTTGTAAAGTTTAAAGAAAAGCGAAAGAAAGATCATTCATATGAGGCTATGATGTCATATGTGCTTGCTTCAAGTTTACTTTGTGTTAAAAATGTGACAACGTTTCAACTGCTAATATCTTGAGAACCACACATCGGATTTCAATGTCAATTTCACCAGAATGCTTAGAATAAGTACCTCTCTGACATATCAAAACTTGATTGGAGCTTACACCCTTCTTTTAATGTCAAAGGTCAGAGTTAATGTGAAGTTATGACTGTATGACATCATATTGTGCTTGCTCCAAGTTCACTTTGTGCTGATAATGTGACAACCTTAACTGCCAATATCTTGAGAACCAGACATCGGATTTCAATGCGCATTTCACCAGAATGCTTAGAATAAGTACCCCTCTAACATATCAACGTTTGATTTAAGGAAGAACCCTTCATTTTAAAAAGTGGGGCAAAACTGTTCAGTCTCACTTCCCCGACTGAAAGTAGTTCCGTAGCTTTAAGATGACAAAGGGGTACCTTTTATTCTTAATATCCGAGTCATAATCTGACCAGGAAGGTGTCAATACCACCCACCTGATCTGTCCGTCAAGGATGTGATTGTCTTTTCATCCATTTTACTGGGAATTCGTTATCTTTTTACGTATGAATTTCCATCACATCAAAGGGCCTCGGTTTTTCAGCTGATTGTTAAGCTTATACAAAGCACTTAGTTGTAATTTTGGAAGAATAGCCTCCATTTATTAATGATTACTTTTATTGAAGCTTGGTGTAGATAAAACGGTTCAAGCGAATCAAATTTAAAGTGCCAATCGGAAGGTGAAGACTAACCGTGCATTTTGAAAACCCTTTACACCTAAAAATGTGACCCGAGAAGTAATCAAACTGCATTTAACCTTAAAAGTATTGACATGTGAGAGAGAGTTTTTTCGTACAGACCAAAGGCAACAATTTCAAGGAAAATCATTTAGCCTCGAGGCATTTCGCTCGTTGTTTTATAAAGCGACTGAAAACAGGTTACAGTGGGGCGTAACCATCTGAACCTTTCGATCATAGGCTGAAGGTGGAGATCGAATATGCTTGAGTTATTAGTACCACCACTTCGTCAAGAGGCCATAACTGAGTTCAGCGTGAAATCAACGACCCAAAGATGCGTAGGGGTTCAGTTTAATTGGTCGCATTCGGAAAAAAAGAACCTTGAAATTATTTCACAAAAATATCAAAACCACCAAAAGTTTAAAAGTGCATCAATAGTAAAACTAAAATACAAAAATTGTGCCTCGGAGGATTTTCATGCAGATTAATTCCTCCTAGGCTTCCACCACATTGATATCCAACAATTATGACACAAGTTATAAGTAAGTGGCTAAGAGCTAAAATCTTTGTTAAATTAACAAGGGTAGTTTCTTCATTCTCCGTCAATATTATTCTAATTCTCTAACCGTTAATTTTTTCAATTATCACGAGATGATGAAGGTGACGGCCTGAGTTGCCAGTAATAGGGCTAAATGATATTACAGTTTAACTGGGTACCCATAATACATTAACGCTCTGGGTCGGTGAGTTACTAAATCTAGGCCGGTTGGTACCTCGTAATCATATCGACGGAAGTTAAAGATAAATTTTGAAAGTACGGTTTGTTTTATAAATTGGGAGGGCAGGAAGTGAGGGCGGGAAGAGATTTTGATGTATTTGATTCGGAGATAAGGCATCTCTTTTTTGGCGTACTGACGAATAGGTCAGTGTTTGGCGTACCCGTGTTTGGCGTATCTTTAACGCCCAAACTGGATGCCCTCGTTTCAGTTTACTCATTATTCCAGGAGATCCATTTTAGATTATAAAGGCACATAATCTCTGTAGGTGTGGCGCCAGGATTTGCCCGACGGTAAGCAAAGCTCCCCTACAGAAGGGAAAGCAGTCACAGAAACCCTTAGCCACGACGAAGGTGCAGACGGGTTTCAGGAAGGATCGCGAACGCAAGGTTTTCTGCCGCATGCTGAGCGCGCCGAAAATTTTGGGCTTTTGTGGGAGAGAATTTGAAAAATTGGGGTTTTTGTTGAGCAAATTTTGAAAAAGTGGCTGTTTCAAGTTTGTTGAAGAAAAGTTTGAAAATTTGAGGCTTTTAGGGCAGAAAATTAAAATTTTGAGGGTTCGTTAAAAATCTCCTTTCCTTGAGGGCAAAATCATGTGAACTATATGGCAGACTGTCCCCCGGCGAAAATAGTCCCCCCCCCCCCAACAAATACACATTTGATACTCAAAAGGTGATACAGCATGTTGTATGTTAAGTTATCAAGTCGCCGGATCAGAATCATGAGTCGATCACTGCGTTCTAAAAGCTAAGTACAGCGCGTAGGCGCAATGTGATTCCAAAGTAAGCAGGACCTACGATGCATATAGATAGTTCTCACGTGACGTCATAGGTGCTTTTCACGTGTATTACTTCAGCCATGTCTGAGGGCAACCCCGGCATGTGTGTACAGGCTTGCCCTCAGACATGGCGGTTGCTAACCCCTAGATGTGACGTCACTGAGAACTATTCTTAAAACAATATCTAAAACAGGTATTTGCACTATCATTTTTCATCATGTTCAAAGCAAAAATACTACTCTGAGCTAAATATTCAAGTTTCGGCATTAGAACGTGCTAAAAGTTTGCAAAGTTACCAAAAATGATGACCAAAATGTCTTTGATGAAGCTTTTAGTAAACCTTTTTGTTAGAAAAGACTCTCTTCGTTCATTAACATTTTTATTCTTAAATGCGGTTACTAATAGTATTTTATTTGCTCGTTTTCTGTAGATTGACTCAAGATTCCTTCATAAACATTGTGTTGTATACTACCACCTCATTTCAAAATTCATTCTTTACGGATTACTCAATCCAGACAACACCACAATATAGCAAAATGAGGAAGATACATTGGAAAATATTACTGCAAAGTTTTATTCATTTTAGTAAATGTTTTATATTTTTATTGTCACAATGTTCGTTAAGTGATTGACTCATGATACCCCCAGTATACATGCTGCATTTGCCTTGACACAAAAAAGGCACCGTAAGAGAAAGCAAGAGTTTATACACGTACAACCGGTCTACGGCTCTATTCACAGTGGACTTTGCGTAATTCCCATGAAGTGTACGGTACTAGCAGTAGTAACCTGCTTACAGTTGTAGGCTAATGCACAGCCAGGGCCACAGGACAGCAGGAGGGTCCGTATGATTGGTGATCGTCGCCGAGACCAATATACTGGATTCTGCATTTTCTAACTAAAAGTAATTTGTGTCTGTTATTAGGTATAGCTAACGATAATGTTGGGATGAGAAAGCCCAAACTGAAAATTAACCGGGGTGGGGGGGGGGGGCTATCATATCCACCAGCCCTCGGTCCCGACGACCAAGAGTGTACCAAAACGACAGACGACTTTCCAATTCGAGGGCCCTTTCAACTACTTTTTGTCGTGGTCATTGAAAGTAACTACATCGTTTCCCCCATCAACCTACAGGACTAGGCCTAGGCCTCATAAGCCTACTTACAATAAGAGCGGGAAGGGGGACCTGGGACACTTTCTCAGCGATATTTTAATGCATGTTCTCCCGAACATTACATGAACTCTCGAATACAGCAAATCTTCAGCCCGAATGGGGGCTGTAGTCCCCCCCCCCCACACACACACACGCTGAACGGCAATAAACAAATGACCATGTTTGAGCGGACAATTACTCGGAAATACTTAAGTTTAATTAAGGTGAAAAATTACCTACCTGAGTAAAAGATTATCACTCTTCTGTAATGATGGCTAGGCCCGTCTACTTACATGTTGCTCTAATTATTTGAGACCATGACAAAATGATCAATGCTACTTTTGATTGCTGTAGCCTGTGATTGACTTTCATATCCAAAACGTCCCTCCAAAATCCTCCAAATTACGATATTTCGACTGGTTTCTACATATGACCTCGGTGGTTTACGCAAATTTTACAGGAATCCACATTCGACGTTTTATACGTGTGTAATCAGGCCTTGTATTGTAGTTGGCATGTCACGGTTAAAGTACAACTGTATAAAAGTATATACCAAATACGGATAAAGTAAATAAAAGTTGCGCTCAGTGTCGTCATAATGAACGATTACGCCACCATGGTAACAGAACAAACGAAAAGTCAACTTACATCCGCAGGCGATCATTCGTGAATGTGTAGAAAGCACGCTGATAAGGGAACTTCGGAGATAACGTGCTTATGAATGTGCCCACTGGACTTCGTGCATATGACGTCACAGAATAAAGTGGGCCTTCCGATGGGGGTAGGCGCCTATCGTCGCAATTTAACACAAACAAATGCAGACAGCTGATTTGTGTACCGGTCGGATACGCGCGTAAGTCTAATACGCGCGCATGCGAAGTCAACGTCTTGCGTACAGTGTGCTTGATTGCTTGCCCTCAAAAATGACGTCGCGTGACGTCAATACGTATAGACCTTATGCATTGACATCACACTGACGTCATTTTGGAGGAAAACAATGAAGCACACGTGCACGAACGGCGTAGATTTCGCCGCACGTGTAGTAGACTTACGCGCGTATACGATTGGTTGACGAATCAGCTGTCTGTATTTATTTTTTTATATGCATAAGGTATATAGACCTTATGTATATGATGTCACAAAGGAGAAAGTGCTCCCTCCTTTGGAGGAAAATGGACGGAGAAAAAGCGCGTATCATTGCAAGTTACACAAATAAATGCAGACAGACGATTCGTCAACCAATCGTATACGCGTAAGTCTACTACACGTGGGGCGAAATATGCGCAGTGAGTGCACATGTGTTCCATTGTTTCCACCCAAAATGACGTCAGTGTGATGTGAATACATAAGGTCTATATGCACATATAGAGCTTATGCACGTGACGTCAGCGCGTTTCAATTTGGCTTACTGGATGGAACTGCCATACGTAGTAGGTGTGTTAAAGATACGCGCTCACGACAGCACCTTAGTAACAATTGTTGCACAATGTACGCTTGGATGGAAAAATAGAGAAACGTGACGTAGTGCATAAGCTCTATACAGAATATAGATCAGTGGTACAAACCATGCTTTCTTGGCGGAATGCGTCAATGAAAAAGACCCGCTGATTTTGAAGCACACAGAGAGGGGTGGCCACCTCGACATACCGTGCTAGGAGGATCACTTCATATTGTGAGATAGAAGAGGATAAGTGGGATCACATGACCTTTCACCCGTGTGCACAGTTAAACCGCGTTCAAATTCGATGTAAACATCTGAATGCGCGATCACTGTTTGTTCAGCTACGGTTACCACTATTATTTCTCGACTGAGTGCACTCCCTACTTACACCCCTACGATCGTACTGTAAAGTTGAGAATTTATAGTATTATGTGACGCCAGGATTTTGCCGAGAAGAAGAGGGGGACGATCCCAGAAGGGAAAGCCCCGGCAACAGCGATGGGTTGCTGGAAGGACGGCGGAGCCAAAATTTTATGGTGCTCATTCGGAGCGGAATATTTCGGGTTTTAATTGAGAAAGAATTGAAATTCACTAGGCTTTTGATTGAAGAAGAATTTGAAATTTCCGGTTTTGTCGAAAAAAATTGAAAATTTGGGATTTCTATCAATCTGCCCCCTTGAGAGCAAAAGCAGAAAAAGAAAAAAAGTAAGTTGTCGGGACGATTGGACGCCTTCGGAGATTAGATACTTTATCATATCCAGTTAGGCTCCCCGACGAAATTGTATACGGTAACTTCCCCAATGGGGGGGGGGGGTAGCCTTCCCAACGGAAGGCATTTCTCCTGCCCCCGCCTGGCGCCACTTCTGGTAGCCTAGGGCTACAAGTGAACTTAGTAGAGAGAATTTTTACCTTCTGGGTCGAAATTGTTTGAGAGATCTCACGAAGTTTACATCAGATTTCAATGCCTATTTTGGCCTGTTCAGACTAGCATTTTTTCTTATCAACTCTTTGTATCTCGCTGAAGTTTTTTTTTAAAACTTTAATTTCACCCTAACGTCACCCTGGCTAAATTGACAAGGATGGTGGTCTCAGATACTATCCCACCCTTTTCTGGTAAAAATTGTAACCAAGAAAGGAATTCTTTAACAATTGTAAAAGAATTCCCCACTTCTAGAATCCCGAAAATGATATTTTTATTGGCGAGCCTGGGTGTCAACAGCTTCGGTGACAGGGGTCACTTCCCTCACTTCTGAATGTGGAGAGTATCGTGTGAGGAAACGATTGCCCCCCACCCAGTGGCGTAGCCAGGATTTTTTGAGAAGGGGGCACTGGGGGTCACGAACCTTTCCTAGGGGCACAATTTCTGAATTCTCTCCCTCTCTGTAGGGCTTATATACAGAACTATGCATTCCAAAATTTTCCACGGGGGGCACCTGGGGTGGCACGGCTTTGTCGTGGGGGCACGTGCCCCCTCATGCACCCCGTAACTACATCACAGCCTCCACCCCCAATTATTCCAGAGCCCTGTCAAAATAGGGTCACATAGGCTTACAACAGCTTCTTCAATTGAACTGAACTCGAAAATGGTGGAAACAGTCATTTAATTGGTTAAAATCATGGTAAAATCTCTCAGACTACACCACGGCAGATCTTCTGGAATTCAGTTTTTCAGGAATCTTAAGCGAGCCCCTCATCCCAAGCAACTTAGGGCTTTGCGATTCGCCCTTTACTGGGACTTGATGAAGGTCATGCCACCAAACTATTGAGAAGCTGCTGACGCTATTGGTAATGAATGGTAGATATAATCATAATATTTTGAATGAAACAAAATGTGCATTTTGCTATTTGATTTCATTCTTAATTTCGAAAAGAACATATATCTTTATCAAACTTCTTTCACCGCACAATCTGAAAATGGAGCACAGGGATTTTTACGGTAAGTTGTTCGTGTGCCCGTGAGAGTGCCATTTATGGACAGGGTGTTCGAAAATAGATGTGTAATGGTCCTTTCTTGAAGTACCCCATCACTAACTTTAGTTTTCTCCACTCCACATTATCGGTGGATAATGGTAAGGAGAAATCGTATCTTGATTTGTCCTTCCCATATTTACCGAAGAAAGGGGTGGGAAAACTGGCATGTCAGATTTCACACCACCGCGATGTTCTCGGCTTCCGTACTTAAGAGTGGCATACAGTTCAGTTGACATATATACGCCCTAACTTTGTGCCAACGGAAAATAGAAGATAGGCGGAAAGTAACTAAAGTTTTGGGGCAAAACTAATTCCCGCCGAGTCAACAAGATGAAAGTTACATAGGAAAAAGTCCTTATTTTTGACCAGCTCTGGTCTGCAGTAAAGGACTGTGCGGTTGGTAATTTAATTTGGACCAACATCAGTTCGAGCAGTTACAAAATAGGTGGCAGCATACCACCATGCCACATGAAAGAAAGTCTCAATACGATAACATCCTAATTTTAGTGCCAAATTTTCATGTCACGTTAAACGTTAATTTTGAGTTCCCCAATCATGCATGTTGATGTTATTTTCGGACATGATGTAAATTTTGCTTCTTTTTTGACGACTTTCTAGAGAGGGTGTTGTTTCAACAAGTATATCGGCAGATTTCTTATTCGACCTAAATGTGATATGAGTGTATTGAAGAGCCTACTTCCGTCCAGGAGCCTCATGTTCAAAAAATGCAGTGATACTTACTCATGTGTAATTTGGACCACTCAGCTTCAGCATGTGTATTGTTTACAGTGTGGTTCAAATTACACATGAGGAGTGGTCCATATTACACTCACACAAGTTAAACGTGGTTCATATTTCACGTGAAGATGGTCAAACTTACACACATGCGCGTGTGTAATTTACCGACATTCTTTAAAATCCATGTTTTACCCAGTGTGTGCATACTCCCGTCAAATTATTCTTTAGGCAGTACGGTATAAGCTCAGCAAGTAATTTCATTTTTTTTTTTAATTTGACTTCTCATCTCTTTTTTTTTTCTTTTTTATTTGTTTTTCTAAGTCTTTTCTTAAAAGTCCAAATTTCATGGCTTTCCTAGCCTATCCCGGGATTAAATTCCATTCAAGAAAATTGGAATGGTACTGAATGCCTCCTTTCGGATTTTGAATGTGTTTTGGACACTCTTCCTTGACACTAGGATAAAACCATTTAACACCATTCATCTTGCTAACGATGACCATTTAAAACCATTTGTCATAAACCAGTCAACTCCATTCAAAGCAGTGTTTCCACTCTTCCCGAAATTACCCGAAATTCGGGAAATCTGGGTGCTCTCCAGGAAATTTTCGGGAAGTGGGATTATTTCGGGAAATTTCGGGAAATCTTGAAATGGCATGTGGCGTATAGAAATGACGTATGGCTTGACAGGGTGAAATCCTAGGCTGTTCCGATACCGCTGGGTGGTCACACTGCATTATAATGTACAATTCCGTACAAAATGTTTCTTTGTGTCTGTGAAGGAAACAGGCGCATATATTGACACACTTTTTAGGGGATTTTGTGGATAATTTGCTAGAGATCCATTTTTAAAGGCAATGGGCATTCGCCGCAAAATTTTGTTTGAAAAATCAGCAAACTCTTGCAAATCTCCCATTATTTCATTTGCAAGCAACTCTGAAGAAATTTTGAACATAACTATTACAAACAATAGGTAGAGCAAGGAGAAATTCTCCTTGAATTTCACAATTCACTAAGAAAAATATTGTCACATGATCAAAATAGGCCAATCATGACCTAGAGTGACCGAGCATACTCACTCTGATTGGGGTAACTACATTTTACTTTTAACGAAACATAGCCATGTCCTTTAATAAGGTCAAGTAATATCATGAAGCATTTCAAAAGATTACCCACTAGAAACACATTGGACAAATTTTTGAGTGCGAGTTTTGCAGTCAACCCTAATGTAGGGCAGATTGTAACAGGGCGTGCGGCAAGTTGTAAAGATAAATACAGTTTTTACTTTTATACAAGTTTTTATTTCTCCGAGACAACAACGAATATGGCTAAAGCAAAGTATTTCATTTTGAAGTCCCAAAACTAAGTTGTAAAACATTTCACCTGATATTCTCTTTTCGATCTCAAACTAACTTTGAACTTCTTCTATTGAAACGTGGCTGAAAATGTCTCTTTCACACAGAATGCTTAGCTAACCGGCTCGGCATATGTTCTATACAGTGGAAAGTTTGGTGACTAGCACATCATTTAGTAACCCGGGGTGGAAGGGCTTATGTAATTACTCCTATTCGCTTTTGATCCTTCATGATGACTTGCAGGGTGGTGTTACAACCTGCCCCTGCTGCTACCAACGCCCGGTTTACCCTACTAAGTAACTGGAGGAATACCAGATGCCAGATAGTCAAGTGAGACGGTGCTCAACTTAATGTCAACATTTTTGTGGAGAACTCCTTACCCCCTTTCTCGGCAATTTTTGCCAGATAATACTTGCTGGATGGCTTCAATTGCAGCACTGGTCACACTACTTGATAATGGTACTCCTCGACGCACCCAGAATTTTGGACGAGAGGGAAGGGGGCTGAGAATTATGGGAAGACTATCTAAGCGGAGCACCACCATCAGTTGTCTCGGGACGCAACAACATTTTTGGATATAAATACCCCCTAGATCGCCGGAAATCGCCCTTCCCAGGCTCGGCAAGTAAGCTCTTGGAAATGGTGTTGTCAGTATTTTCTTGGATGGAAATCCGGCCTTCTCCTAAACATTAGTGGCAGACATTTTCCAGTGGTTGTTAGTTTGTTCCGTTCTAGAAAAGAACAATTCGCCCGGCCCCCTTACCTCTGCTGAAAAATGTAGCGTTTTCATCTAAAAAAAACACTGGCTATCCTTGGGGGCTCAAGCCCCTTGAGCCCTCCCCTTGGGTGCGCCACTGATGGTACTCATAAAAATGATTCTTTGTTTGCTTACCTTCATCCAGTATATCATAGTGCCAACTTCAGTAAAAAGACTCTTTCACTTGGGAGGAGAATTGGCTATGTGGGCACATTAGTCTAGCCCTAAGGAAATCTCATATAACAGTGCACGATTTCACAAAAGTTTCCCAGACCTGCCCTATCTTTACCGCATTACCGGTGCACTATTATAAACCTGCTTGTAGGCAGGCGCGGTTTTACGGGGGGGCTTTGGGGACTCAAGCCCCCCCAAAATTCGCTCAAGCCCCCCCAAAAAATTTCTGAGGTTGAGTGTTATCTTCATGCTTTATTTGCGTGTATTGAGAAAAACAAAATTGTCCGATACATTTGTGCACATCTTAGTCCAGTGGATTTAGTTTCTCAAATGTGTCATGCAAGATAGGCATGTGATCACGTTTCTTGTATCCACGTCCACGTACGTACACCGTTGATTTGACTGCATGTAGTACGACAGCCACGCTTCGCCTTAGTACTGTATTACGACGGTAGGCACAGTGCGGGCGCCTACTAGCTTACCCAGCTGCATTCTTACGTTCGACGCCAGTCTTAGGGGCGTAAATACAGGTGTGTGTGTGTGTGGGGGGGGGGGGGTGAAAATCAAAAGTCGGTCTCTGAGCGCCAAAAAGTCGGTCTCAAATCCAGTGATTGCTCAAATCCAGTTCAGTATGCCTTTGTAACAGTAGACCAGACATGAACAACATTTGATACCTTACTCAAACTGAAATTCCGGCAGAGATGAAGTAAAAGTGAAAAGATTGCCCTCATTTTCTACTGAGCTCCAGAATTTTTGATCGAATGCCCGAAAAATGTGCAAAAATTTTCGCGCGCTTCGCGCGCCTGTAGTGGTTTAGTAGTCTATTTTATGCACCTGAACTGCAACGGAATTCTGGCAACTTTTTGAGAAGTTCGGGCAAAAAATTTTCTGGACCCCAAACTGTAAGAGTCCCAAACGCCTATGATTATTACTATCAGTGGCGTACGCAGGGGGCCATGCCCCCTCCCTGATGCTTTTTTTAGTTCCTAAAATACGTAAATTTTTTTAACACAAATTCTGCTTCAAAATGTAGCGCATGTGGCACCAAATTGCATGTAAGTACATCTAATTTTTCAAAAATTTTCAAAGGGGAGGGACACCCCTCCCTTTAGACCCTTCCCCCAGGCCGGCGATCACACAACATACTGCATGCCCCCCCCCCCCCCGTGAGAGAAATCCTGGGTACGCCACTGATGGAGTTCTCCTTAGCATCATTCCCCAATGTCGGTATTGATAATGACAGAAAATTTTATTCTTCCGTTTTAAGCCCCCCCTAAGCCCCCCTAAAAATCTCGGTCTAGAACCGCGCCTGCTTGTAGGCCTATTTTGAAATTTCATCACTCTAAAAAACGTGTTAAGGAATTAAACACAATTTTTGCCCCCACTTTGGAAACATGTTTAATTCCTAAACATTACGTGTTTAATTCCTAAGCATTATGTGTTTAATTCCTAAACATTATGTGTTTAATTCCTAAACATTACGTGTTTAATTCCTAAACATTACGTGTTTAATTCCTAAACATTACGTGTTTAATTCCTAAACATTATGTGTTTAATTCCTAAACGTGTTTCCAAAGTGGGGGCAAAAAAGTGTTTAGAAAAGTGTTTGATTCCTACACATTTTTTTTTTTTTACAGTGTGGTCACACTCACAGCACCGGTGATGCACGGAAGTGATGTTTGCATATGTATTTATCTGAATTGCCAGGGGCCAGGAAATACCATTTAGCAGTTTATACTTTCAAGCCCCCCCCCCCTCCCCCCGCTCCTACCGAGGCCTCAAACTTTTGACACTCGTAGCCTGGTTCGAACGGAGAACGTAGTTAGCCTCCCCCCTTTCTGTGTGTAAGATTCTGAATCTGCTGGTGAGAAGGCACTGTGGTCACCGCGAGCACTTTTCAGGAACACTTTCTCCCTCCCCTTCCCCTTCTTATCAGTCCCCCTCACTCCCTCCCCTCCCCCTCACACCACCTGTCTGCTGATATGCTCTTGGACTGAGCGAAGAAAGAATGAAATACACGAGAATGACAATTTTCAATTGAGAATTCTGAGAATTTTGGTATAGCGACCCCAATTTAATCTGGTTTTGCCGCAATTGGAATGTCGCCCACTATTCATGCTACTGCATGCATGCACTTGGGAATGTACAATTCAAGTCATTGACTCTGTGTTGTGGTAGGTACCACACATTGACTCTGTGTTGTGGTAGGTACCATACAGTACTTGCATCAGCATGTTGTGACTGCATAGGCTAGAAGAACTTTGCGAAAAGGATTCAGAAATTATTCTACTGACGTTACTTCTATTGTTGTGAAGGTTCGGTGAAGGATGTTTTGAACTTTTCTGAAAACAGGTAATGTTCAGAGAGACAAAGGCTATCACAGCCGCTCACTGGTATGGGCAAACTAAAAATATAAGGGCAGTTTGAGAACTATTCCTCCACCTTCACAGTATATGGCAATAAATTACACAGTGCGTTGCTTACTAGCCTATGCCTAACAGTTAGGTAGTCGGCAGTAGAAATGGGTAGGCCTAGCCTAACTGTTGTTAATGTTACTCAGTTGCCCATAGGCCTACTTACTACCAAAGTGCGCTGGCACAGTCACAGGCAGTCGTAGCCCCCGACTGGAAAACATGTATGTTACGCCGAAGATCTTCGGCGTGCAGTAAAGACCTTATATGCCAATTTCATGGCGTGATTTTCTTGTCTTTTACATACACACTGTACTTAAAACACAGTACTACAATTTGGCGTGGCGTAAAAGTTGAGAAAACAGGTGACTGGCGTAAAAATTCGGTGTAGGAAATACGAACTTTCCAGACTGGTCGTAGCCCTTGGGTACAACCGCAGAATACAACGTCTCTCAAAGACATACCACTGAGGCTCTGGAGGCACAGTCTCAGTTAGGCCTACCGTGACTGCGCCTCCAAAACTCATTGGACGTAAACAATGAACGCAAGATTCACATTGAATCGTTCTCAAAATAACACAACCTTCATGTTCCACCACTGTGACTACGACTGCGCCTCCAGTCTAGGTTGGAAGATTCATGTTCTTCCACTGCGACTACGACTGCGCCTCCAGTGTAGGTTGGAAGATTCATGTTCTTCCACTGTGACTACGACTGCGCCTCCACTTCAGGCTATCTTCCCCCAACAATATGAGCCATGCATTACTAAAGTTGCTGCACATGTACATAGGCATGCTGTTGTGGGGTTACAGACTTGAAGAGTAGTGTTCGACCGATCATCTGTTAGATAATCGGCATCGGGCCGATTATCGCACAATTGATAAATAATCGGCATCGGTAAAATTTTGTCCTTCAACCAATTACCACCACCGATTATTTGAAAACTGGAAACAGGGCTAAAATACACTTCAAAGTTTCTGCAAAAATGTTTATAATTCTCCAAAACACGCATTTCTTTAAGTTCCCGCCCAAAATATCAGCACTGATACTCACAAAATTTGCAACATTTTAAGCTCTCCAAATCATAGCAATCATCGTAATTGTTGCCGTAACTCTCAGTGTAGCACAGTTCAGGTGCGTGAAAGGCCACACAGTATTACCTAGGTGTGCATGCCATGGACCATGCCGCACATCTGCATACAAATTGTACTACAGGAAGAAATGACTTTCGCGCTACGTTTTTTTCAAGTTTCAGTGCAAACCACATCATCTGTACACATTTGGTGCACGTACTGTACTGTACATAGCAACTTTGGAAACCCGAGGCTTATTATCCTGCATAAATTATGCCACTTCCCACATTCTTTTCGTTAAGTTTTTAATTACCTATGACTTGCACATGCGCACACGTAACTGCCGTCCAGTTCTTGCGAAGTTGAAGTTCACCTACGAAAGCACACCAGTACAGTGTGTAATACGTAATGCAAGGCTAAGTGCATTGCCTGCGCATTTACGTAGCATGTTGGTCATGAACTCCGTCCGTGCTCCTAACTGATGAACGAAGGGAAACGGGCCGCGTGTTAAATTCACGCCGGAACGGCAACAGGTTTTCGATAACGGGACTTTATCGGGAATTAGTTTTACGTTTCATATGGAGAATCTTTTACATAAGACGTAAGTGTTGGGCAAGACGCATTACAAAAAATGTATCCATATCGTTAAGGGAGCATGGGATGAGTAAATCAGGCAAATTGAGTGGAATGTTTAGTGGCCCCGAAGTGCCAAGGTAGTTAGATATTTTTGCCTAAATCTGGGTGGATAGGCTACTATATAGCACTACTACAGTCCAGTACAGACCTTTGCACGGAATCTTCCGACATGATCGGTGGATAGAACTACTGTAGGTAGAGCCGTATGTAAGCCGACAGACTCTTTGGCTAACGTTAAGCCTGTGACATAGTACGAAAGCATATATTTATGGTTGATTTTTATCATAGTATTTGGAAAGGAAATCCTTCAAAAACATTTAATATTCTACTCGTGGATCGTAGGGAACTGTTCTTAATCGTTCATCTCCAGTGTGAAGGTTATGTTATGGTGTGTGTACAAAGTTAGAAATATGCGACAGACGGCGAGAAAACATGACCTTGCTATACATGTGAATAATCGGTAATCGGCATCGGCCCGATTGTGTAATTGTATAATCGGTAATCGGTGATTACCGATTATGGCATAATCGGTCGAACACTATTGAAGAGTAGGAGGAACAGAGAGACTGTGTACATGTGCAACTCCGTGATTTTTAAAAGGTTGCTTTATGGAGGGACGTTGTATTCTGCAGTTGCTCCAGCCCTTGAACTACACTGCGTGTTTTAGGCCTAGGCCTAGCGTGTTTCCGTTACACTCGTAGTGTACTGGAAACACACAGTACTGTTCAAGGTCTGTTAAGGCAGTCCTAACGTTATTTGGTGAACATACTTTGCCTAGGCATAGCTGACAAGGTGACGCACTGTAAAGTCCTCAGTAAAGGCATGTGTAGGCTAGGCTATAAACAGTCGCCGATAACTCCCATGACTTATGGCCTCCTACACCAGATTGGAAAGCTTGCAGTGGTGCGTGGGGGATATTAATAATGGCCAAGAAAATTGAGTACAACTGCAGAATGCAACGCCCCACTCCAACTTTGAATCGTTCTCAAAAGAATGGCGCGCTTGAATGCACTTCGACAATAAGCAACTCTATTGTTGTCACTCAACTTCAGGAGGGGCGTTGCATTCTGCAAGTGCTCCGAAAATTGCGCGGCCGATACTATCTAAGTGGAGCGCCACCATGAGTTGGCACGGAACATAGCAAGAAAATTTAAGCCAGAACTACCTCCTACATTGCAGGAAATTGCCTTTCCCAGCCAACTTGCTTGGTTGCTGCCAAAAAGTTCGCGGGGTTGCAGTTGTCAGTTGTTAAATTGCGCGGCTGGCAACTTCGAAATTCATATTTTTGCGCGGGGGATAAATCCCCCGCACAGGGCAAACTTTCCAATCACACCGACTCATTGAAAATGGGGGGTCTTCAACCAGCACAGTGCTGGTCGAGATTGATTTCCTTCTTATAGCAAAGCTAGGCCTAGAATCCAAAGGCCTTTTTACTGCCATAACTTGTCCTTTCCAAATCTTGAACTAATACTGCAGTTGCTCTTTATCACTTTATTTAAACCTCTGAAAAGTTCCGAAAATTTGAAATAGCCTAAAATCATCAACTATGCCACTTCATAAAATTTACTGTAGGCTAGCGTTCAAAATATTTGTTGGCAGCAGAATGCCGTGTGCATAACATTGTGACGTCACACACAATATGTTGATTACTGTAGATCAGGGGTCTCCAAACTTTTTTGCTGAGTGGCCCCAATTTTCTACTCCGGAATCTTGGTGGCCCTCAAATTGACGGGTCGGTGAGAGGAGTTTGATTTTACTTGGTTGTGCAGTGTTAATATAGCAGATCACTGGTTCTTAGATTAGAATCACTCCCATTGCTTACTTTTAATGAGAAATTTGAGAATTATTCGCTCCTGAATCTTTTTCGCGACCCTCCGAAATATTTTCTCGACCCTCAAAAGGGTCGCGACCCCTAGTTTGCCGACCCCTGCTGTAGTTCCTGTAGGCCTAGCCTACATACACATGGCAATTGCCTCTGCAAACATTCTATCCTGACGTAACGATGTAGCCTAGGCTAGCTCATTAGCAAACTGATGTAAGCAAAGTTCCATAGTCGTACAGTAAATTTTATGGCGCCAAAAAATCGCTAATTTCATTTTCACATTTTTGGCAGTTTCCAGAAATTCTCATTGATTAAAAACAGCTGAAATACTCCAGTAAGATCTGGAGAAGAATATTCATGGTGGTAGGCCTAATTAAGATTTTACTTTTAAAATTTGCGGTGAGAAGAAAGACAATTTCAACCGTCACACAGACGGCTGATCCCCTGCTATTTCCAATGGTCGGTGTAAGGACTGTGTATAGTGAGATGAAGGCGAGTGACCACAGTCCTTCACTGAGGACTACCGCACTACCAACGTTTTGGGACCAACTTCGCTTGGCACAACTGCAGAATACCCTGCCCCTAAAATTTTCCTGCTAAAACCTCCAAAGTAGCAGCCTACTGAATTCCAGTGTTATGTTTAGTTTCCTGCCCAAAAAGGTTAAAGACTGGAATAGGCATCAGCAAGTCTCAATAACTCTTCAGGCCTATGTTAACATCAGCCTAGTCTAGACTACACTAAGCTAGACGTATGTCATAAAGACCCAGTTAGTTATGTTGCGGTGCCATGACTTACCTCCACCTGGTACTTACCGCCCCTAAAAATGGTTCGAACCGCCCGTCATATTGGGAAACTTTGAATCATATTTAACTTAGGTTCAGTTCATCCTATTTTCCAAGCCTTGCATAAATAAGATTTTCTGTGCAAATGTGATCAAGATAAGGAACTGGTGGTTTAATCTGTTGATGCTTTTGCAGTCAATAGGGCCAAGATGCATGTAGTCAGTAGGCCGTGCTTTGTGATTTTACCATGTACGAAATTTTGCAGAGCTACAAATTTACTTTCCGGTGAAAAACTGAGTATGAATAAGGGAAAGTGGTACTTCAAAAAAAGAAAAAAAGCTGCAATTTGTACTACAGTAGTAACATGAAATTCATGCTTGAAAAGGTTAGTGATTATTGTTGTTGTTTAATTAGATTTAGAACTTACAGCAGTGAATTTTCTGCACATCTGTTAGGTAAAGACAAACAAAGAAGAGTTTATGCCTTAAATTTACTTACAGAACAAGAAGATGAACAAAATAATGCTTAACTTATGATCAGAAACACAGGAACCGCCACAGTGCGAACCGCCCCTAATACTTGGGGTGGTTCGAACCGTTTTTTTTTTTTATTGGTTACCATATGATCTCTCAGGGTCATACTGGAAAGTTCAACAGTTTTCTCGCAGATCTGAGGCATATGAAACTGTGCACCAAACTTTTTGGCACATGGCATGATGGTCAAATTGGACAAACTTTGCGGTACTGGCATGGCACACAATTACGATGTCATTGTGGCATAAAACATTAACATAAGCCTACACCCTAAGCCAAATACACAATAGCCTGCAGTAACTCGTATTAACACACTTTAAGGTTTATTTTTTCTGAGACTGGGGTGTAGCGTAAATGTTGGCGTGACGTAGTCCCGCGCTGCATGACATAATTTGGTGTAATTCTGTGGCCTACAGCAAACAAACTTTCCAGTATGGTCCCAGGGTGCATTCCATGTAAAGCCTACGCCAGAGTTACGTAGGGCTACTGAGTTTTCCGCTTCACAAATCACTAAATTCCATTTTAACTTTCCAAATTCTGCAAAATTTCATTTCAAGCACAGCCGCTTTCCATGATTTTGGAGTAATTAGTTGAGAAAAAAAGCCCTCAACTTGTCTGGTTACAAACCTGAAGGCAGCAAACACTTCTAACACACAAGTGACCTAGCCTAACACACTATAGCATAGGCAAACTGAAACCTGTACCGGCATAATTTTGCCGATATTCGTAAATGCCCTACTTGTTTTCTGATCGTAACTTCAAGGGGGTTTTGATGATTTTAAGGTGAATTTGCCACCATTTCAGGTGGTAAAATGTCGGTGTATGTCTTTGGTTTAAGCAGGCATTCATTTGATATGGTTTTGAAGAAAAATAGCTCAGTTTTTATTTGTCAAAACTTAACATGTATTTTCAGCCTGATAATTTTTGCTAAATTCCGTGAAATTCTGTGCAGAAAAGTAAATTCTGTTTTTTTGCATTTTATCGATTTTAAATCCTTGGCCCTAGGTGTCAGCATTCGTATGCCAACAAAACCAAAGGTGTGATTTATAGCACACAGTATTACATAATATTGCCTGCTGTACGATGATCATTCATCATACGTGATAACTTGAAGCAAGAAGTTACACACATTCTTTCCTTTTTAGCAGGAAATAATCATATTTTGTGTGGGACTCAGTGTGAATTAGTGGAAACAAACTGCAGCAGAAAATTTAATAGCTGCAGTTTTGACATAGAGCTAGTTTGCAATACAAAATATAAAGTCAATAGGTATTAGTTGTACGCTAACTGGAGTGAATCCTCATGCCACTACGGTAAGTTGTGCACCAACTCGATTGAATTCTCATGCCACCACGCCAAGAGTTTTCCTTCGTCTGCACCAAAGGTCTTCGGGGTATAGTGCACAAAATGAAACTGCGTGTAACAGTTACTGTTCTTTCCTGGAGTCATAGTCATGATCTGTGTGTATTGTCGTTCTCGAAAAGAATTGACTGTGTGTTGTCATTCTCAAATGAATTATGGCAGGCACAACGACATCACATTCATGTGTTATTTCCACTAAGAACTCGACCACAACCCCACATAGGATGTGGTTACCAGCAAAGTTGAGATACCAAACTAACACAAATATGCCTTACAAGTTACAGTATACACAATGAAGTCACAGCCATGTTTTCATCACCGAGGACGACGACGCCACTCAGGACATGGATACCTGCGAAGCTGCCATTCCAAAGTCACACAAATGGACCTTGCACTGTATACAATGACCTCACAGTCCACATGTTCTCATCACCCAGGACCGTGAGCATGTCTCCACTCAGGACTTGGATAACAGGGAAGTTGCTGCATACACAAGTCGGACAAACCGACTTTCAGGGTCTTCACTGATCATTTTTTCAGGAGTCACTGACCCTTGAGAATAAATTTACAGGAGTCAAAACTAAAACAGAAGGGGTCAAAATAAATTTGAGTTTAATGCAACAAACTTTATTCCTGTTTTATCTTTATTTTCCATATCATTGCTACATATTGTGAGGGTGAAAAGCTGTGTGCACATCAGTTTGACCCCAGAGGTTTTGTGCCTGTGCGTCAAAATCAAAAGTTGTGCATCATTGACCCTGGTGCCCGAGTCAGTGAAATCACTGGACTTTAATTTATGCCATACACAATGGTCTAGTACGCCTAAGGCGGAATGTTGCAAGCATAATGGAAGCCCCAAACCGAAAGATTGTTGTTATTACAGTTACTATTATAAGGCTAATGTACATAGTTATAACTTAAATGAAAATGGTGCCATACAAATGGTTATGAATGTTGCCCACCATGACTGATTGTCTGAAAGTGTTCTTTGAAAATTGGATGGCGTATTCTGCAGTTACTCCCTTCGCCTAACTGAAGCATGATTTTTATGCTTGTCCTTAATTTTGCCTCTTTCAAATGCGCATGAATGTTCCAATATAGGCCTAATAGTTTTCAATCAGTTTAGTAGTAGCTTAGCCTAGGCCCATAATGATTCATTTGGACAGCAAATTTCTTTCAAAAAAGAAACATTTCTCGGCCAAAAAAAAGCCTAAGGTTCAAAAGCCAGATCAGCAGTCCCTCGATGGTTATGACACGTTACGTATAGAGAATTTCCCCATATGTAATCGAGTTCACCCATTGGATACTGTAGTCTGACATGCGTGAGGACAAACTATCCAATGGGAGAACTGGATTCATTGTGATTGTGCACCACACCAGTGGCGACGTCATTGATTTTGATAGTTACGCAGTACGCCAAAAAGTTTGGCACGCTTTTTCATATGCCACAAATCTGTAGGAAAACTGCTGAACATTCCAGTATAAGCCTAGGTTAGATCAGCAGTACAGGTAGGTTACTATTAAGCCCTTAAGGCCTGGGCCATGTATTAGGCCTAGGCCTATAGAAACACTGAATAATAAGTGATAGCAATAATACATGAAAAGAATAATTCAGTCCTCAAGGGCAGTTGTTTACAAAGCTTAGCGACCAGGGATGTGGGAGAAGCCTATGGCTTATGAATTACAACTTCACATCAGGTAGCAACCATCTCAACAATTTAGATCAAATCTGGTTTCTTTGAAAGACCAGTTCAGATGGGAAACCATACTGTAGATTGCTCCTGGATGAAAAACCCACCTTACTTTGACCCGCCCAGGGTTTGAACCTTGAACCTCCCAGTTGCTAAGCTTCATCATTTCAAATGCCACTGCCTTTATCCTCTCAGCTACAGCACCGGTAGACAATGACAATAGGTGATGCATTTTGATCTTTTGTAAGAGGCTTTGTTAGGCCAAGGTGTATGGTGTTTGTTGCTGAAGGCTCTTGATAGGCTAGTCTGATGTACACAGTCTTTAACTCTTTATAATGACCACTTCAGAGTGTTGGGTCATGGAGTGTCACACTGCTGGTTGAAAGTGATTGTCTTTTCATGGCAAAGTGGAGTAGCTGCAGAATAAAACACCTTGCTGATACAGTAGGGAACTTTGGAAAAAGTAGGCCTACAGTATATAGGAACAGGATAAACTATTTAAAAAGAAATCTAGTGTATGATTCACCTCAGAGACTCCGTAAGGGTGGTTTTCAGTGCAGATTTGTTTTCTTGTTACTTCCTACAGTATGGGGCATTGATCATTACACAGGAAGGCATCTTTCTTTTTGATTACATGAATGACAATGCATCCTGGCAGTTTTATGAACTAGCCTTTGTACTGTACATGCAGTCAGGCAAGATGTCACAAATTCTGAATTTTCAAGAATCACAAGGATCTCCAAATTGTCAGAGAAAAAGACACCAAAGACAATCTTTTATGAAGTTATCACATCAGTGTACAGTAGGGTGTACTTGTAGATTAAAGAAAGTTGAGGCTTTATATGGTATTGCAGCCCTACTAAAGACAGCTAGATACTTTTATGTGCGGGATTCGAAATTTCAGCTGCCCGCATTAGATTTATTTTTGTGCGGGAGCGGAGATGTGTGTGAGATTTTCCCACACAAAATTTATGTGTGGGATTGAGAAAACAAAAGCAGGATTCATGCAATCCCATGCCTTAGTGCAAACACTGGAGCATGGTATATATGTAACAGCTGCCACCCAGGGGGATGTTTCTACAAAAAGTTGCAAAAGATTAAAATTCCTGTTGGGGAGAGTTGTCGTTGATCCAGGGTAATATTTGTGACAGCACTTTGATACTTCCTTGATGAAGGGTTACATAAAAAATAATATTCTATTATATTATTATTATTATTATTACTATTGTTATTATTGTTGTTGTTGTTATTATTATTATTTGATTATAACTTTTGTTAGGAGTTGCATCAGTTTGTCCATGTAGTATGTAAATGATTGTGTTAGAACATATTTTCACTTTTTCTTCTAAGCTGCACTAGCAGTATACATAGCAAAATAGGTCAAGTAAAACAAATAGCATAATCACCTGATTTCTGTGACGCAAACTTTGTTCTATTTAACAATAATATAATCACATGCGGATCTGTTTTGTTCTTATTTTCTTTTCAAGGCTTCTACAGTTTACTTTCACATTTGGGGGTCTAGGAACAAGATTTCAGAATGAGTAGCTCAGAGGAGGTCTCATGGATTTCTTGGTTCTGTGGTTTGAGAGGCAATGAATTCTTCTGTGAGGTGAGTGTTCTATATTCTGGAGAAATTAAAAAAATCTCAACATCCCAAGGGACAAAACATAAGGAATACTTCTTTTATTCATACCTTAAAAATTCATGGAATCAAGGTCAAACTTATATTACAGTAATTTAACACAAACTTTGAACAAGTTGCTTGTCTGTCACAAAATGTTGTGGAAGTTTTGTATGTACTCATCAGAAGAGTTTGTGTATTCCCTAGAAAGTTGATATCTGATGGGAAAAAACAGAGTGAAGTGTATTGGAAACTTTCATTAAAAGAGTTCATCGCCTGCTATTAGGTGTAACCCAACATTTTATATTCTTAACTGAGATGGGCTATGTGCATCTGGTAGGAACTCCAGAATTATGAACAGGTCACCTTAATATTGCTGCTTTAGTAAATAATAATAAAAATACATAAATAATAATAAAAATACATGGTCTTATCATGACCTGTATGGTGGAACCGTGCAGATGTCCTAAAAGATTATGACCCCACTCCCACCCCTCCCCCCAACATTGAGTCCCTCTAAAGTTTTAAAGCTGGGTGATATCTTCATTGGTGCACTGGCCTTCCAGGTTGAAGCACTGTTAAACCAAGTTACTAATGGTACTCTTCCCACAAAGTACATACAAGCAACTCGTTGAAACACACTGAAGAAAATAGGTCATCTCTGACCAAGATGTATGTTAAAAAAGTACAGTACAGACAAATTTAAGTGTGAAAAAATGAAAGAGAAACTAGCTGAATCAATTATTGAAAATATGTAAAAACAGAAACTATCAAGACAAAAGAAAAATCATATTTGTATTAAGCGCGTAACGTACTTTAGATTTCAGAAGAAGAATGGCAATTTGGAGAATATTGTGTGGTCTTTGTGTGTTGTTCAGTAGTAGTATTATACACTGGACAGGCAGCAAAGTTGACGTTTCTCTTTTATGAATACACATTATGTGAAAATTATAAATTGTTGAAAAATTGGTTTCACGTATGTTATAGGGAAAAGAAATGTGTGGTAACTAATCTAATGTGAGAATGTTTATAGAGTCTATTGCCATTGGTTGCAGTGCTTGCACTTAGAATTGGCTAGCATGTTAAGTTTTGTATAAACAAAAGGGTGCTTTTGTGCAATATTTTATGAATACTCTGCTTTTTGATTGGAATTCAGTTTTTTACCTTGGGGGTGGGGGGGGGGGGTGGCTATTTTTGTGTTTTTTTTTTACTGAAAGAAGTGCTCTCATTGCAGATTAAGATGTCATTAGTTATTGTACTGTTGGGGGCCATTTTGTAGACTTCAAGGACAATTTATTTGTTTTTTCCATATTTTTACAGGTGGATGAAGATTATATACAAGACAAATTTAATCTAACAGGATTAAATGAACAAGTTCCTCACTACAGACAAGCTCTAGATATGATATTAGACCTTGAACCAGGTAGGTCACCTTTAGAAAAGGAGAATACTATAGATTTTAGATTTCATTAAGATAAAAGGAGCAAAGTTTTAAAATACATACTTTGATCTTGTAGGCAGGGTTCTAGCTGTGCAGCATTGCTGGTCACCACTGGTCAAGACTCCCATTATCTGACGGGAACTTGGTGTTTATTTGTGGTTTACATACCAGCGCAGAGTTAATATTTCTGATGAAGTGTATTATGGGACAAAATGAAGAAGTATGGGTTTTCTTAAAAAGGTACAATTTCAGAGGCCCAACAAAGTTAAGAAGGGGCCTCACCAGAGGCCTTAACATGGCCCCTGGACCACAATCTGCTGTCTTAATTCTTAACTCTAATGGGATACTCCATTACTGTAGCTGTGCATAAACTTAGCCTAGCTAGAACCCTTCTTACTGAAAATTCTGCAGTTTATATTTGGTTGGTGAGGCATTGCCATTCTGCTAATTCATCAGGAAGTTGTTTGAATCTGGAACTGATTCCTCCTTATGCAATTCTTTAGTTTAGCATGTGAGATAATAACATGAGAGACATTCCTTCAATATGTTAATATTGCAATGGGCCTTACAAATCTATTGTTGCTAGGTTTTCTATTGTAGTTAACCTCATTTGGGAGATTGGTATGGTTAGTAAAAAAGTAGTGTTGGGCGATATTGACTTTTTTACCATCACGTTAACAGAACAGAATTTATCGCGATAATTTGATATCCACGATAATTTTCATAAAGACAATTTCCCTTAGAGTTCGCTTCTGTGCTCATGCGCGTTAGAATATTCAATGATGAACTTTCATTGGTTTTTCATCAATTAAATGTAAAAAAAGAATGTCTTCAATTCAAACAACATTTTGGTGACAGCAATGAGAAAAAATAAAGCATTACAAGGCAGATTTTTCATTTTTTCAAGAATTTATCGTCATTTTTGAATTCTTGTTATTTGTATCGCTATAAAAAGAAATTATCTAGGTAACAATAATTTTCGATATATCGCACAACACTATCACTATGAAAAAGTATTTTAAGTTGGGATGTTTGAGTATATAGCATCATGTGTTCCACCACAAAAAAATGAACAGTTTTAGATTCATAACACATGAAATAGGATACCACACGTACAGGAGTGGGATCCAGGGCAGTGAAACCTGACAGAGTAAGGGGGTTGGCGTGGGAGGAAGGGAGGAATAACTGGAAAAAAATGTGGAATTTAGAGTCATGTGAGAATCTAGAAATTTAAAGATATTTACTGCAATGATATTTATGAAACCATGACATTTGGACGTGTACTTTGCATTTCAGTGCAGGGAAAGGGCATTTCTCCTGCTTTTTCTGAAGTACTATGCCAAAGGCATCTTGGGATCTAGGGATAACTAGCCATGGCAGCAGATGGGGGGTTAGGTGGGGGGGTTGATACAATCTGCAATTTGAAGGATTTGGAATGCTAAGTTATCTGTGAAGTCTGAAAGTGTGCATTAGAGAAAAGAGGGGTGTTCCAATGGGGAAGACCAATTTTTCTGTTTCTTTTATTTTTGAAGATGCATTTTTTTTTTTCACTTTCATCCTCATTTTATGTATCTGCCATCTTTGATTTTCTTCAGATGATGAGATGGAAGAGAATCCTAATCAGAATGATTTAATAGAGCAGGCTGCTGAGATGCTGTATGGTTTAATACATGCCCGCTTTATAATGACAAATAGAGGAATAGCATTAATGGTAGGTACCACATGACCTTGCCACAGGTCAGTGTTCATGCAAAGGTGTGCGGTTGCCCGAATCCCGCACCTGAGTCATCTTATCCCGCAAAGAAAGAAAATGGTCAGTGAAAAATTGTGGCGTCGTTGTACATAGCTGCCTAAACCAGTTAGTTACACAACAGAAATACCTTTAATGTAAAGAAATCCTGCCAGACTAAAAAAATCCTGCACAAATATTTCAGAAGCAGGAGATTACTCTTTGAGTTCAGTTTCTGAAGTAAAGACCTCTGAGGAATTTTTGATATACACTGCAAGTTGTAAGGTCAGACTAAAGTTATCAATAATACTTGGCTCAAGGGCCACATGATCAGTTCTCTTACTAATAAATAAGCAAAAGAGGGTAGGAAAGTTGTTCTGTAAAATCTTTCATCATAAAATTGATTAAAACGTGGTCAATTAGGTAAAAATGGTTAAAACATGGCTAATATTGATCTTGAGGTAGAATTTTGAATATATGTATGGTTGAAATGGCCAGTAGACTCAATGTTTCAAACCTATGCTTTATTTAAATAGCACTTAGTGAAGACATGCAAAATGGCTGCTATTCTGATAAAAATGCCATCAAAAATAGACTCTTCTACAAGGCAGATATGTGATGGCTCTGATGTTTTTTGTTTTATTTTGTTTGTTGGCATTAGAGGGATTCAGTTCTCCTGCAAGCCAGATTTGGCCAGGGTTGTCACTGAGGAACCCCTTAAGTACAGGCTGTCCTTAAGAAGACACAGTGTCCAAAGTTTTGGCACCAGCCGCTGCATCGCTTCAGTGGTAATGAATGCAGAGGCCCTATTGGTGTGGCTGCCCTAATGCTGGTGCAGTTTGTGAACAAAAGACTGACCTAGCAACAGGCTTAAAAAATCTCCCACACACTGTGCGGAAGGCCCGGGTTCAATTCCCAGGTCGAGTCATACCAAAGCCTCTAAAAATGGAACCTACTGCCGTTGTGCATGATGCTCCGCATAAGCAATAGGGAAAACAAGCCAGTGAGCCACAACTGGAAAAAAGGCCGTGGCCGGCTTGACTTGAGCCAATAGGTTGGAAACTGGGCCGTAAAACTCCATCTAACGAACTAACTGACCCACACACTGTGTGCCACTATAGTCCTCAAGGAACAATAGGCTGCTCAGCTTATTACAAAGAAAACTTTACATCTTGTCCATTTTTTACTTCTCGTGTGGTGACGAAAGTAGAACTTGGCTGGAGACTAGTTATTCAGAAATTAAACTATCTCAATGGACATCAACACGGGTGGGAAAAGTTGGGAAATTGGGAGGCTCCCTTCCGGGAAGTTTGGGTATTAATAGGGGAATTTGGAAATTAGGTGGACATTTATCTTTTTTGTACATGAAAATGCATAAGGAGTTGTGGGAAATTAGACTCCATCCCTGGGAAATAAACATTTTTTCCAGCACTGGCCATCAGAATGATCTGTGTAGGCAACTCGACAATTTACATATCGACCTCACACGAGTTACGATTTTCAAAAGTGGCTTGTACTGTAATTTTTATGGCGGTTCATATTAATTGTATCAAATCTGTCTGTGTCTCCGAAGTTTTGGTTCCATTGGTGGTGGCACCTTATTGATTTATGTTGAAACTCTGCCCCTTTGTATTATGCTCTAATGAGTAGTAACAATGCCTGCTCAAATGCTGACTGCTCATTAACTTTCTGGTGGAGCAGGAAGTCAATTATATCTGCTGTTGTCTTTAAGCCTAGAAATGGCGTCCACTGTAGAGCTGTGGCAGTCCCTGGCATCATGTCATGGGGGCAGACAACTTGGCATGCAGGGGCGTAGATTTCTTTTGAGCTTTGGGGGGGATGGGGTGAACTATCGCAAATCTGGAAAATGTGCACGGCGAGCGTGAAGCGCGAGCCCATGACGGGTGGGGTCCAGGGGCCCCCTATCCCCAGGGGCCCCTGGTGGGGTCCAGGGGCAAAGCCCCGGTGGGGGTCCAGGGGGCGAAGCCCCCGGAAGCTCCTGGGTTTAAATGTCTCGGAAGTGCCAGGAAGACTGTTTTAAGGGGTTAATTTTCAATGGTAATGTTCTTTGGTAGGCTATTGGTATATTCATACATGGTCATCCCAGACAACTGGATTTTGAATTCGGAGATCATTACAAGACCTGCAAGTTGGCTTTAGATCAGTGATGTTGCCAGGTTTTTGTGATTGGGGCACCATAGATGATGTCGTAATAGTACCTCAGTTTCCCCCAAGTCTGCGTAAATTACATCTTTATTTTTCATGCGTTCCTGCATTTGCATCCAGCAGTTTTGATCTTTCGTTTGTCACTACATAAAGGTGTTGTCCTGGGGAAGGGGTTCCTCTCCCCATAAAGAACTTTTTTATTAATTAAATGTCTTTTAGATGCAAAATGGTGCTATCTTTGGGATGTGTTTGGAACTGATCATATATGGCCGGAAAATGTCCATAATTTAGTGAATGCTAATTTTTGGTAAGGTAAAAGAGGAGAATATGTTGTCTATTTAGAGACAGACACCTTGTCAACAAATCTCCTGAGGTCCCCCTATTGTCCTGTCCTGTCTATTTTACCGCCTTCTATTTCGGGAAAGTTTTTACACAAAAATATGTGCGTGGAGTCCACAGAAACATTCTTGAGCTATTATGAAATATGTCCTTTCCTTCATTGTGCATTATGAAAGGGCATCTAAGGCTAGCAGATACCTGAATAGGACCTCCTGGAAGCTCCGTCCGCATTAATCATATTAATTGGGGCTCGGGGGTAATGACATAATGCGTATACTACCTGACGAAGCCAAACACTTTACAACTCTCGCATTTTTACTACTTTTGAACTAAAATCTGGACGAACTGCTGCCAGCAATGGAAAACGAGAGGGAGGGAGAGTATAGGTGCAGGGAGGTGATATTAGACCTCCCTGATAGGTGTAGCAATAGGGGTGAAGGACTAATAAGAGCGTTACAGAGTGCTGTGTTCGTCATAAGTATATTAACAATCACCATCTATACCGATAATGGCTCAGCGCGAAATGGCGAAGCCCTGGAAAAAAATTTTTGAAAAATGTATAACGGCAGATACGTACTTTCAACCTTCTACATCATGCTACATATTAGACTGAAAGATCCCATATTGATGCGAGGTCCCCACAGGTGTTTGGAGATGTATCTCTGTTCTTCGGAAAGTGCCGTGATCAGAACAGTTTCGTGTATTATTACCTTAATAATGGTCTCATGACATGGAGTGTAAACAGTGACGAATAATATTTCCATTACAAAACCTGACATTCAGACTCTATATCAAGACACTTACAATCGCCCAACAAACCTACATGCCACTGCCATAAGCCAGTCTTTTATCTATTAATTCGTAAACTTTCAACTTTTTTGCTGTTGTACTTCTCCGAAAGTTGCTGTCGGAAGATATTGATAATATGAGTGACACTGCCGTAAGGTTGGAAAGCTCGCGGAACGCGCGAAAATTTTGATAAATTGCCAACGATTTGCTAAAATTCTGATAGTTTGAGAAACATTTGTGACAAAAAAATGAAGCGAGATTGAAAAAATTTCTTACGAAAATGAAGAATAAAATATACTTTCCATCATACACGTATCTGTAGACTGAAAAATTGGGGGGGATGATTACATGGGCCATCCCCCCCAGTCAAATGTTGGGGGGATATATCCCCCCATCCCCCCGGGATTTACGCCCATGTTGGCATGGTGTCTAATTGTATTCTAAGAGAACTTTTGGGATGTTGTGATCCTTTTTGGGTAGGATTATCCAAAGATTGCAGTGTGTCATCAGTGTGACTGAAGAAAATATTTCATGTTATCTGTTAAATCATAAATTGTATTATCATAAATTTGTAATGTCTTTCTTTTCCTACCAACAGTTAGAAAAATATCAACAAGGAGATTTTGGTCACTGCCCTAGGGTTTATTGTGAAAATCAACTTGTGTTACCTATAGGTAAGTCATGTCTTTCATACTTAAGACTTAAGACAGTGAGAGTCCAGCGTGAAATCCTTGAAAGTGTTTGAATTCGATTACTCATTTACAGGGCCTTGAAAAGAATGGGAAATTTGTTATTCACTGCACCTCTCTCCTAACAAGTCTTCCACATAAGTATTACATTGGCCCACCCAGAGTGAGGAGCAATTGTGAAGCAGTATCATGCCCCCATTTTGGTCCCCTCCCTATAGCCCTTCGTGTGTACCCCCTAGTCTTCATTTCCATTGAGACAGGACCCCACAGTGCACTTCTGAAGAAGTTATTCGGCTTTCTAAGAGTAGTTTCTATGGATTTTTATTTAACAGACAGTTTCAACTACTACTGTGAAGTGGATTTCATCACTGTTGTGATAATTATCCATCTTTCTGATGGGGGTTCATGTTTTTCCCTGATGGGAATTTTGAGAATATTTTAAAGATGATACTACCAAATACTTGAACTTTAAAATGGTGTCATCAAATTGCCATAGATATCCATCCTTGAAGAAAGAAAAGAATGTTTCTTTTGGTGTGTGTGTGTGTCTGTGTTTGTGTGTGGAGGGGGAAGGAAGCCTCCAGGTTTCCTTACGAGAGCAGACAGTGTAGTGCTGTCTTCATTATCATCTTCCACATCTTTTAAAGGTTAAAAGCAGTGGCCCCAAATTTATTTTAAAACAATAGCTAAATGTCACAAATTTCTTATTTCTCTTCCAAGTATCTTTCATAATATTTTAGGACATAAATATTGCATATTCAAGGTAAACCAAGCAGTTGCTCCTTGTAAATTTTACAATTGAGTGAGAAAAATACTGTCACATGATTCTCAAGATCCATTCAGGAAATAGGATAGTATACTATACAATTCTTTATTGGTGACTGCATTTTCCCTTTAAAAGCAGACAATTATACTCACATTATGGAAATGTTATACTAAGAAAGTTTTCTGGTTCATGTAAAGTGGGAATTTTTGTAAGAGGAAAGTTTGCAAACCCCATTTGGGACATTTTGGGGAAATCTCTACATTCGAGTTGTTCTGAAGTATGCCTATGCTTGAACTTTTGAAAAACAACAATTTTGCCAAAAATATTAAAGGTCAAGAGTAAAAAGTCTTCAAGTATTGGTACTGATGTGATCTGTTTGTTGGAGAAATTTATATTTGAGGCTGGTTATTAACATGGAATCTGGCAAAAGACAGAACTTTTTCAACTTTTCTAAATTTTTCGTCTTTTCAGGATTATCAGATGTTCCTGGTGAAGCTATGGTTAAACTCTATTGTCCCAAATGCCAGGACGTCTACACCCCTAAGTCATCTCGCCATCACCACACTGATGGGGCTTACTTTGGCACAGGTTTCCCACATATGTTCTTTATGGTGCATCCAGAATACCGTCCCAAACGCCCACCAAACCAGTTTGTACCAAGGTGAGTAGAAAGTGGTCACCATAATAGTTGTGGATAGGGTTGGGGGTGGGGATTTGAGGCTTTATATGGAAGTAAAATCATAAGGATTTCACATTTTCTGAAAGGGAGAGCTGCAGAGTATATTCCCCAATGAAATTTGTTAAATAGTCATATCTTCAAAACTCAGAATTGACAGGGACTCTGAACCCTTATATAGGTACATTACCACAGATCGAGTGATGCCAAGGACATTCAACCTACAGAGATCATGTATCAAAGTTTGTCTGGTTTGTACATATCAGCAACAGGCCTGGAATTAACCAAGGCACTGAATGCTATTTTCTTTAGTACCCATGCTTCTGGCCTTGTTGCCTATACAAATCAATGCACCCCTTCCCCTCTTTGTGGAATTGCTATAGGGACCCCTTTTCTACTAAAGTATTGAGCCATTAGAAAATGTAACAAACTTTTTAGGGGTGAAAGTTTTATTTCTCAGTGTTCAGACAGTCTTGTAACAGACTGACTGGTTGACTTGCAAGTGTGCTGTGGTGCCCTTGTTAAATGTAAAGACAGGAAATTACGATGTTACGGGAAATGGACAAAATTCACCAAAATCAAAGCACAAGTCGAAAGACATGGAAAATTGAGAACCAAACGAAAAAAATCCCCATGGAATGTTGAAAAGAATCGAAATATATGTAGTAAATGCATTTAAGTGAACTGCATTGTCACCCAAGACTCCATGCATTCACCAAAAATGGTAACACTATAGGCAATCTCCACATTCGATTGTATATTATAATAACGTATTACATGTGAGTGTTATTATGTTTGAAATTCTAAATTTACAATACAGAAATCTATGGAAATTTAGAAAATGGCTTCAATTTGACTTCAAGAAAACAGTTTATTCCTGTCTTTAGTTAAAGTTGTAGTTTTTATGGTGCCATTTTGGAATTCCAAAAATTTCCTTGGCTTCCTTCAACTTTGAAGAAAATCCAATTAAATGAGTAAATTTTTTCTTCTGTGGTAGCGGAACACACTTCTTTGTTAATTTTTCTACTTTCCAAGAAAGCAGTCATTTTTGTTTGCCCTTTGTCAGATGTTTTGTATCATTGATTCTCCATTATTGAAAAGTCACTTAGAATGTTTTTCTTCATTTAAAGGTTATATGGGTTTAAAATCCACGCCCTGGCATATGAATATCAGTACCAAGCGGCATCGAGGAATCGATACAATAGCGGCAGACCTCCAAGTCAACACAAGAAGTGAACTTTCAAGGTGATTAGAGGAGAGCCAATGTGATCAGAGAAAAAAAAAAAGTTTATTTGAAAATGCAATTGTTTGACGAAGATATTGGGTGAAGTAACATCACCTTTGTCTCGAAACTATACTTTGTAGATACCACACCTGGTAACCAGACTAACTGGACCATATTGCGTACTTTTTCACTTCGTGCCGGTTGTCAGTGTTCGTCTCTTTACTTCTTGGAGTGGTCTGACACAACCATGGAAAGAAAACTAGATTACAGCAGGTTGTGGTAAATTTGTTCCACTGAAATTGTCCACGAGTTGTCTAATAAGTAGTAATTATGCCTCTGGTCCAAGGGGATGCAATGACACCCCTCTGTATGTGTGTGTTAATGGTCTGTCATTGATTTAAGATAGCATGCTGGTCTCATTTCTGTGAAGTAAATACCTTGGAAAAGCTAGCTTTTTCTTCTTCTTCTGAGAGCATTTTAGGGACAGAGTATAATTGTTCCTTTCATTACATTGAGGCAGTTTTACATGTTGTTGGTCATATTTTCATCGTAAACTGGCTTTTAGTTGAGTGCACTGCCCACTTCTAGCTTCAATGCTTTGGCAAAGGTAAGAAAAGGACATTATTTGAACACATCTAAAACAGGGATGTACATTGTGTCATGTGGGGGAGTATTTACATCATCACCTCTGGAAGATGGGATACTTCATATAATCTACTCTGTTAAATGTTCATAATGTCTGCAATACAATGTCTAAACAAGGGGCTTAAACCCCTTCTGGGGTTTTTGCAGTGAACTGGTGGAGGATACTAAAATGCATTTAGAGGACATGGGTTGGGGAGATGCATGAGGGGAGGGGGAGGGGGTGATATGCATTGTGGTCAGCATGCTGTGGTGAAAGTCTGGTCTAAAAAGCATTTAGACAGTCTCCACAGGGCATTTGCAATTGCTCAGGCTTTCTGCAACCAAACTTAAAAAAGATTGCTTAGAAATTTTGAAACTTGAAGAAAAGTTGTTTTTCTGCATTTTAGGTCTGTTTGCCATCGCTTGACAAATGAAGTGTTTTTATTGTATGTTAATTCCATAAGCCTTATGTGAAATGATGATATGAAACTTCACCAGTGGCATTACCCAATAGACTGCATAAGATATTATTATGGGATATGGAGCTGTGCAGCAAAGAATTTGTGTTTGTTTGTATGTAGGAGATGGTTGGCTGTTGTTTGAGCATGAGTTAAATTCAGGCAGACGAACTGCAGTCAAAGTGTGTGACGTTTGAAAGTAAAAGATAAAGATTTGGAATAGGCTTGGGCAGGTAACCTGGCGCTTCTTTAAAGTCCCGACTCCTAGCCAGGAGTCGAGTTGTGTCTTTATTTTACTTGGAATTGTAACTCCAGGGTCACTTTCAATGTCTATAAAAATATGAACAAAATTCAAATTTTGTAGTTTACATTTTGTGTTATTTCACAAGTAGTATAGCATGACTGGCTCTTTTGATCTTATTCTGTATTAATAAATACAGTTTTCTTCAATGGACCACTACAATACATGAGATGGGAAATTAGATTTTGCTGTACCATGTAGTGCCACAGATCAAGTCTGCAGAAATTTTTGCACAAATATAAATGCTTTTAGTGCTTTGTCTTCCACAATTAACTGACATACAGGCCAACCTTTTTCAGTCCAATTTAAGGAGGTAAATTTCAAAAAGAACTTTTCATCAAAAGAAAATTTCTTTGACCTGTGATTGATGCCTAGAGAACCATAGTTTTTAAACTCGAAAATTGTGGGTGATAATATAAAGCATCTGTCCTGCACATGCAGTCTCTGTTGTGGTAGACTTTCCTTCCCAGCATGCATTGTATATCAAACTTTCCAGCTGGCTTATTCTCTGACATTTTCAGTTAGGCATCTTAGCTGCTGAGAGGCCTGTAGTGTAAGCCTACTTGTGTATTAATTATTGGTAGGCTGGCAATCGACAGTATTTTTTAGTTGCTGAGTTGTATACTTCCTGAATCAGTTATGATGTAATTGTAGGAGTAGCGACTAATAAAGCTGCAGGTACCCCGACTCCAAAACCTTTTGAGTTGCCCAAGTCTCATTTGGAAAGGTTAGTAATATCTGAGACTGTATGACCACGAGGATTGTCCTCTAATGATTAGGACAAAAAAAAAAATGAAGGAGTGAGAGATTTGGAAAGAAAAAAAAGAAAATGGAAATTTTGGGGTTCAGTAAAAGTGATGGCAGATGTGTGACCTTTTTGCCAACTATATTGTGATATGGAACATAACTTCAGATATTGTGGAAGGAGAAAGGAAGGTTCAGTGGCTGAGAGTGATTTGTGAGATTATGAAATTTAGGACAGATAACAACACAGCTAGGCTGTGATTAAATAATACAGGTTTTGACCTTCCTGTTGACATTTTTTCTTGGTATATTTTTCATCACTATTATCATGTCATCTGTTTATGGCAGTGTAGTATATACTGTAGTGTTTGAAGTGGAAATTGGTTTATGCATATGTATCTTCTGTATAAAAATATCCTCCTGAATAGTAAAAATTGATTTGGGGTGGGGGGGGGGGGGGGAGAGGAGGGAGGGTTGCAATTTAACAACTAACTGTACTATACACCCAGTGAAGGACAACTTTACACTTTAAAGTTCCTGATTGATATTGAAAATATAAAGCATACAGAGTTGTTGGCATGAAACATTGCACTGAAATGAGAATGTTTGTTTGCAGTATGAAAATTTGCAAGGAGTTTACAGTCAAACAATGTGTAATAATGCAGTTTCAAACTTAACTTCAGTGGGGTGGGGGAGGGGGAATGTATCCTTTAAGAAATTAATTTTCCCTTTGTGTTCTTTATATTCTTGGTGGAAGAGTGCAATGGGAAGAATTTTTGGAAAAGTATGAACCAAAAAGTACAGTCCATTTCAGTATTTTGCTTAATAAACAAGAAACAAAAGAATTTGAATGCTTTGGAAAGTAGTAAAAGCTACTGCTAAGATATTATGTTATCTCATATTTGACCTTTACAAAGGTGAACTCCCTCATGGGTTTAAAATAATTGTGGGCAGTCTTTGTGTGGTTTACTGAAAAGCTGGGATAATGAGGCCATAGTAGGAATGACATGCTCTGTGGGGATAGAGTGGGAGAGGGGGAGATGTATTCCAGAAGAGGAGATGGAATTGTATTTTAAGTATTCCTTTAACTTCAACCTATCCTACATGCAAGAGGGTTCCGGACTTTTCATTTTCGTGAATGGGGTTAGGTAATGGGGTAACCATCACCTTGGCAGGTAGGGATTATTTTCTCATATTACAGGAATTTTGACAAAATTGCTTCAAAAACCCTTTTTAGATTTGTCATTTTTATAAGGTTTAACAGTTATCATGTTTTCCTCTCTTTCACACTGTCACAACATCCTAAGCTAGTAAAAGCTAAGAATTTGTATGATTAATTCTTTTTTGGAATCCATATTATGTAAGTGTAGAGGGTGAGACTTTGTGCCACTGAACTGTGCTCTGTAGGTTAAACGTCACAATAAGTTATTTATCCCAAGTAAGGCAAGAGTGTTGTGCTAAGTTTAAACTTCTTCTCAAAGTAATGCAAGGATGAACAGTAGCTTAAAATTTTTGTATTCATCACCAAAAAGTGGACAGTTTTGAAACTTTTATTTGAAGGTAGAATCTTTAGCACCAATGTAAAATGGTTATACAGCTGTTTAGTGTTGAAAAATGCTATTTATTTTTTATTTCTCTCTTTAAATTGCTGAGAAAAGTCAGTGGAAAATAAAACTCTCTTGCATGACCTCATATGATATCTCCATTTTGTTTTTATTTTTGCTTGTTTTTTTTTGGGGGGGGGGGTGGGGTGGGGGTGGGGGTGGTGAAAGGGAGTGGGATGGGAGATGTGAGTGCAATATGCTCTACAGTTACCAGTAACTTATTCCATGGTGACAAATTGGAAATGATGGTAAACATAGAAATGACATTTCCCCACAAGACAGAACATATTGAAATCAAGAGAAAGAATTGTAAGCACAATTATGAAGGTAGCATTTTCAAGTCAAATATGTCCAAGTGCTATTCTTTATCATTGGTATGATGTAAGAGGCTTAAAGAGAATTAAAGCACAATCAGGAGAAGTAAAACAAGTCACCTTTGAGAACAGAAAACTTGCCACTGAAGCATATGCAGTCCACCAAGCTTTATTATGAAGTGTTATATCAGAGGAGAAGGGTGGGTGAAATGGATTGAGAAAAGAACTTGCTAATTTGTACATTTTCTCTCCCATCCATTCTCTCATAGGGATGTTGCTTAGTAACTTGCCCACAATTGTGAAGAGGAAAGAAAAGAACATACAGAGAAGTACAAACACTTGTTTATTGCTGAAACTGAAAAACACATGTAATGGTACATGAAATTTGCACACTCAAGGCTGATTCCTACTTCAGTATAGCGCTTTGAAGCTATGAAGGTTGAATGGTGTTCAACTCTGAGCTATGCCTGTGATGGTGTCAAAAAGCAAGGAATAACCATGTACGGTTCTTATAGCTGTATAGCCCATGAAAATTTGGGAGTATAAACTAGCCTTTATAATCATATTCACTGAGAACTAACAATTTGTCAGAACTCTCTGCCACTCAGAGTGGGGATGCCCTTTGGATGGTTGTCTGTCCAAATATTGATTTTGGCCTTACATTAATGCTCAAAAGGTGCCTTGAAATGTGGGCATTTGGCTGTGAAAAATCCACTCAGGATCTAGGCTGTCATAGGTGTAGGAGAAGGGGGCAGGGGATTGCTCCACACTTTGATTGATGGACTGAAACCTTGTTTTACCCCCCCCCCCCCACTTTGGATGGTGTGCTGCCAAAATATGGCACTGAATAGGATAAAGTTACCTCAGAGTTTGTCAAACACTGCACCAGTTTGCATCTAGGGCACCTTAAATGGTCAAAAACTTTTCCAAAGGGGAGGGACACCCCTTCCCAGGACTCTGATCACCAACATTCACTTCCGCCCCCCCCCCTTTTAAAGAGCTTCCTACGCTTATGCCTGTAGCAGATTGTCCAAAACCCCCCTGGTTTTGTAGTCCGATACCTCCTGGTTACATATGTTATCCCCACTTACCACAATAAGACCCTGGTGAACAAATAGCACAGTGGTGGAGGGTGCCCTCTGGTAGAGGACAGCTTCCCTAGTCTTACCAGGGTCTTATTGCGGGTAAGTGGGGATTACATATAGGAGGTAATGAGGGGCAAAGTAGATTTTTATTTCCACCGCGTTAAAGTATAAACTAAATATTGCAGACCTGCCACAAATTAGCTACTTCACAGAATATTTTGATACTTGACAAGTAACCAATAAACCAACACATCCCACTGTAATTTTGCAGATGGTGGGTACTATCTTACAGCTCTTCATTTGGCTGAATGTTCATCTGAATGATGTGGCATACAAAGTCTACTAAGAAGTGAACCCTAGTGTTTTTTCAATAGAAGTGAGTTAAGAGAAGGAGCTATTCCTGTAAGCCAACATCTTTGCTAGAATAACTGGAGCTTTTACTTATCAAATGGGACAAACACGTAGGCAGGTAAGTTGGGACCTACATTTCTACAGATTGTTTGCTCTTTTTTAGCTGACAGCTTATACTTCCAAAAGTGCCACAGCAGCCCTCCCCTCACTCAAATGGAAGAAGCCCTATACGACTGCCAGACAATTACCCCCGGTCAAATACCACCTGGACAACTATCCACCCAGACATTCACCCCGACGTCTTATACCACCAGGGCAAAGACCACCCTTTCCAGTGTATACCGACTGGGGGTAATTGTCCAGGAGTATTTGTCTGGGTGGTATTTGTCTGGTCACAGTCCTATACACCTATCGTCACATATGTTTACAAGGATAAGACTTGTACTTTGAGTGCTGCCATGTCATGACTATGAGTACAAGAGAAGTATATCTTCCGATGTCAGTACAAACAAATATCTTTGTGTGGGTACTTAATTCCAGACTTGTAGGGAGAGTACAATGTCATGACCACAAGTACAAGGGTAGTGTCTTTGGCTGTGAGCATGAGTACCCACATGTTGATGCATACACAGACTTGTAGTGTGAGTACAGTATCATGAGTACAATGAAATACATTTGGATGTGAGTACAAATACAGACTTGCACTTTTGAGTACAATATCACGAGTATGAGTACAAGAGTAGAGTATTTAATACTGAATATGACCATCAGGTCAAATCCAACTTAACGAGTATGAAGATAGCATACACGCAATTGCTACACTCATTACAAGTCAGATGAGAATTGATACAGAACATCTACTATGACCAATGTAACCGGACTATCAAGTGTTTGGCATGCAAAACCCATTCTCATTAATAACAAATAAGAATGTCTTATAAATTAGTAAGAAAAATAATAAAAATAAAAAAAAAAAAAAATACAAACCTTTTTAAAAGGCATATGAGTAAAGACAAACATTTTGGTACTAAGACGAGTACACTACATGCAAAACTGGAAGTTACAAAATTACGACAGAATGAAATGTTTTCACAGATTGACAGTGTTTCAAATTTATGTCCAGAATTAAAACCTTATTTGATTGTAATTCTTGGCCTGTAACTTGAGGGTGGAGGTACAGGTGAGGAAGAGTATTTAGTGGCAATGCCCCTCTAAACAATGATCCTCCTCTCCACTAATGCCACAGAGTTATAAGACCCCCTTGTTTAACACATTGGCCATGAAGAGTTCACCTAATTAGGGCCATCTCATGCTTACAGAAGTGAGGCATTCTGAGATCTAGACCTCGTTGTGAATGCATACGCTACCGGTGCTTGTGGTCTACACTTTGACTTATTGAAATTCACTATATCAGAAACTGTTAAAAGGTCAAAATGGCAAACTAGGTTTAAACATGATCTGAAATGAAATGCCATTAAGTCATACAAAGAACATCTGAACTTGGTGCCGTTAAGGATGGCAATGTGTAAGTCAGTAAATTAAACAAGGCTTCAAAAAATCAAGGAACCCATTACAGGAATCTTTTGGTCCTGCCAACAATACACCATGCCTGCTAGCCGACTACTACAGAAAACAAACCTACGAGCTAGTGTTTGCACCAGTTACCCGACCGATGATGTCAGGACCTGGTCCTGAACTTGCTACCCGGATCCAAAGTTTCACTAACATAGATTGCACGTGTGACAGAACACCTCACATGTTACTTTTTCCTGGCAAAATTTATCAGGCACACGCCTAAGAACACTTGTCATGCCCATACGTAAGATACCTTGGTATCATATTCTGTATATCAATGTGCAAAGCAAAATTTCAAAAAAAATTTGTAGCCTAACAGAAGTTATATTTTCGGGTACCTGGGTACCAGACCGACCATTGACTTCGGGTACCCGGTTCCGAATTTTGGACCTGGTGCAAACACTACTACGAGCAATTCAAGACAATTTGCACTTGCTAACAAAAACACAGCATGGCTTTATAAACTAACTTCATTTAGTACTGTCTTTGAAATGCACCTTTACAGTTTACACAAGTCCAGCATTATGGGGGTTACAGACTATTCATAAATACTGCGATGAATCGTCATCTATGACATCATAGATACACATGTAAACATACTGACAGCAGCCCACCTATAAAACTTAAAAAGCTTTACTTACAGAAAGAAAAGTTTCCTAGAATTCTGTGACATGTTTGATGCAACATTGTGGAAATGTGGTTTATTCCCTTATGTAGCTCACTACTTAACTAAGAAAGACTGGTTCATACATCATGCCACTGTAGTTACACTGCCATTGTTTTCCGTTACCCTAATAGCAACAAGCTGCAATGGGTTTTACTGCTACCACTGAGGTTTTTATTAGATGCAGGGTTGCAAAGTTGCCAGAATAAAAGGGAGAAACACCATCTAAAATCCAATAACAAAATATTCAACGACATATGGAAAAAAAGAGCACATTACGGCTTCTTTACTGACAATCTGAAACTTGAATAAATATAATATGACAATTGGCAAATTTGAGCTGTAAAAGTGGATTGTTCCTCCTCGTTAACACTACTTGGCACTGCTGTAGCTGCAGTGTGCTGCTGCAGTGTAGCTGAGATATCACAGCACCCCCTGTGTAGCTGCTGCAGTGTAGCTGAGATATCACAGCACCCACAGTGTAGCTGCTGCAGTGTAGCTGTGTTGCCTATATAGCTCCCACCAGAACCTGCTGAAAACACCTAGCCTCACAGATGCAAATCAGCAGATACTGTTTAAGCTACTGCATGGGACAAGATCACCAAAACCTAACCCCTGAAAAATTCCATATAAAATGTAGACAGGGCAGCCTTCACTAATGTAGTATATATGGAGAGTTGTCACCACAGTACATGCACTTATAGGCCTATCAAGATGGCTGCACCACAATGCCTTCTGTGTAAGTTTGGTCTTATTCAAGTGGTGTGGCATTCTGAGACATGAAGCCAGGTATGTCTTCCAATAAAATACAAGGTTGAGTCAAAATCAAAGATTGATATGAAGCATTCACATACAGTATTTTACTTTCATCATAAAAATACACACATATAACTTGCCCAGCAGCAATTGTGGCAGGCCTAAAGGCTCTATATTCATGTGAAACATGGTGACATTTTTTATCATGTGATCCCCCATCCATATTTATAAGAAGTCTGTGGTACGAGTGTAAACCCATGTGCACAAATCTCAAGAAAAGGATCGTGCACTTCACCATGAGTTCAACTAGGGCTGTGACCGTGTAGCGATTAATCATTGAAAGATCGCATGTGGAATAAACGTTTAGTACAAGCTACTAAGCCATTAATCGCAAAACCTGTTTTTCGTCCATTTTCTATCCATCTGAATACTTTGTAAATGCAGAGTGCATAATATTGGCCCCTGTGTAGTATATAACCATGTTGTGATTACTGTTTCGACTACGAACAAGCCTTTACAGGAATTGTGTCTGGGGTTCTCGCGCATTACCAATTCATTTGGCCTATTTATCATGTCAGTCAACACACAACAAGTCTTTCTGTTGTGATAAGGTAATTGCAATTAATCGCTACACGATCGCAAATTTTTATGGTTAAACTTTTAATTATTTTGCTACATGTTCACAGCCCTAAGTTCAACTGTTTGAGACATACTTTCCCTACTACAAATTTGAATCTATTCCTCCTACAATTTAAATTAGTTCCACTCTTAACCTCATGATTGTACTATAAGAGAGGGTATGGCAAGTTAATTTCTGTCAATACCCTTGAGGTGAAAATGATTACATAATTCTGAATATTGCCCAATCATCTACTAATGAGTATTTTATACTTACTCAAGTCTGCAAAATATTACATAAATGATGTTTTATAAAATGAAAACATGAAACTCGAATAGGACTCAATGGACTAGGCCGTCCTTAGGATGATGTGAATTCCAGAATCTGTGAAAACAGGTTCACTCATTTCGTTCACTTGCAGACTGAAAGAGGCTTCTTCAAATGGCTTCTGCATCTGTCCAGGACCAAAAAATCCTAAGTCACCACCATTTCGGGCTGAGCTACAATCACTTTCTGTCGCAGCTAACTCTGCCAACGATATCTCTCCACTAGCAATGCGTTTCCTATGTCCTGCAAGAAAATGACATCTACACACGTTGGACTGAAAGATTTCTTGGCTTCATGGCAGTTTGCTCCATTTCAAGGTGGAGTGGTTAACGGCAGTTATACTTGACGCAATGACCCTAAAAGGTCTCCATCTCTAGCAATTCATAACAAGGTGAATTTTAATCCAGGCAACCTATGATACACAGTGACAGGCCTCAATTTTAAGAAAATTTTATGGCTGTCCATCGGACAACCAGTCTGCCTTTTTAGCTGTCCCAAAAAAATTTCATTGCCCAAAGGGAAATATTCAAGTTGCCCTAGGAGCCATCTGTTTTCTTCTTCCATTGGACACTCAGCCCTCTATCTCTGGCTGTCCTCACAAATTCTGCTTATCAAAGTCAACCAGAGGACTGTTCGGATAAAATCCAGTCCTGATACAGTATAGTATGGTCTAATACTTTCCGGCAACTACAATGACGTAAATATGCCACAGAGACTACAGTAGTATAAAGCTGCCTTAAACCTTGTTCCAAGGTTTCTTAAACCCAAAACTTGCCTTTTCAGCTCGATGTTACCCGGGCCCACAAAACTCCAACTTTTTTTCAACTTGTCTCTCAATTTTCAAACCAAGCACAAAACGATCACATCTAATAGGAATGTATACACTAGAAGCTGCATAAAAAGAATAAAAGGATATTTCTAGCAATTCAGTTGATTTCTTCAACAAATACTTTGAAGATCCATACCCATAAAAGTGTTAGCCTAATTTTTACTGAGGGCATTGTGGGGTGAGTGACTGAGTTCTTTTGCCTAAATTTTACGCACATGTATCCTACAAATAGCATACATTTTACCCCAAAATATAACCTTTCTGTCCAAATGGGAGGGCTGAAGCCCCACCTCATGCACCTACATGTGAGTACCCCTACCTTTCAAGATTTCCAATGCTTCCTCTTTGCTTCGAGTTATTTTATCCTCCCTCCAAGACGATGGCCTTCGAGATTCTCTGTGCTTCACCAGGAGATGAGAACATCTGACTTTGCTTGCACCATTTGGCTTTTCCCACTGACTAGCTCCAGTTGTTGGATTAAAATAGTACTTCTTTCCTGTAAGCAATCCAGGGAAAACTGATAACGAACATCAAACAAAATGATGAGGAGAGGGAAACAAATCCCCCACTTTTTTTGGTGATTGGAACATAGCACAAACATTACAGTACCTCCAAAGAATACATTTAAATGTAGCCTCCATAAAAAGTCCTTCTGTCAATTGGATTTTATCCATGCACACAGGCTGATGTTCAAGTCTGTGTATGGTTTACCAACAATAACAGCAATTTTATTTTACCTAACATCTTACTTAAAGGGGATATGGCAACACCCCAAACTAGCAACTCCCTGCCCAAACACATTTAGGAATAGTTCTAGAATTCTAAATACAGTTGATGACTGCGCTGACATTCACTTAAAAAGCCTTTGATAAAGCTTCATTATTATACGTAGACTTAAGAGAAAACTGCATAAGTTAAGCATCAAGGGCAGATGTGCTGACTGGGTAAATTTTTGGCTCCATGGCAGATCTAAGAAAGTTGCTGTTAATATTAATTTCTCTTGGAAAGATCTCGCAAGTGGTGCACCACAGGGTTTTGTTCTTGGCCCAATTTCTTTCCTTAATTTTCATCAATGATATTGACAGCTCTCTCACATCTAGTAGCCCTTTGTAAGTTTGCTGATGATACTAAGCTCTATAGGAAGGGTAGTGATAAGGATGCTTTATTGCTGTAAAATGACTTGCATAGGTTATTTTCATGGTCTCAGACTTGGCAAATGTCTTTTAATGCAGATTATAAGTCCAAAGTCCTTCATTTTTGTACTGCAATTTCAGCCATGAGTATAACATGAATGGGCTAGTATTTTGAGTGACCTGACTTTTCTTTTGAGGAAGATCTGGGTGTTGTTATTACAGGCGATTTAATTCAAACGTTTGGGAGTCAGGAAGCAAAACTTTTGGCTCATCCACGATCCTATATCAGAGTGAAGCCATCTACAGTAGGCAGTGTGCAGCTGCTAGGCTAATAGGGTGCTTAGATTGATCAAGAGGAATTTCAGCAGCATTAGTTAAGGAGTTGTACTATATTTAAGCAGTTGCTAAGATCCTGTCTTGACTATGCTACTCAGGCTTTGAGTCCCTTCTATGAAAAGGACAAGTGTCTTTTAGAAAAAGTTCAGAGGAAGGCCAAGTGCTTGTCTTATACCTGAAGTAAGAAATCTTTCTAATCATATAATAGACTTAAATGTCTTGGGCTTACCACCCTGGAGTTAAGAAGGATTGGAGGGGACATGCTCCAGCTTTAAAAATTTCTGTCTGAAAGCAATCCTTGTTATCTTGTAGTTACTTAAAGGTTTAAAGTAATTTTCAGGTTCAACGCCATTGTAAGAAGATAGTGAAGTGTTTTGCAAGGCTTGACATTAGGAAGTTCAGCTTCTTTCACAGATATGTTGGAGTAACTATAGAATACTAGGCCACTAGAGGGTTGTATGTGAGCATGGATGTGCAGTCAAAGTTTGCAAAAATCTGTAGTCTATGACAACATGCTGGTATATGCGGAAATGTTTCGAAAATTTTTGAAGTCCATATGTAGCCATAGCAATCACTCCCTGGGTAGATGCGCGGATGCTTGGATGGGGAGTCACAACTTTCAAAGAGACACTTTTGCGTGGGTGTGCAGATCCAGAGTCAAAATGAAACTTCTGTAAGTCCATTTCAAGCATCCCCTGCATGGATGCTCAGATGCAAAGTCAAAGCTGGGGATGTACCCTGTAGATAAACATGAAACATTTTATAATAAAATGGGTATATAAAAAACAACATGTAAGTTTAATATGAGAATGACTCATTGTTGTCCATGCCTTACTAAGACCACAAGCAATGTCCTGGAGTGGATGCCTGGATGCTTAGATGCAGAGTGAATGATTTCATCAATATCAGTCTTTAGAGTGGATGGATGCTCGGATGCAGAGTCAAAGTCTAGGGTGCAGGATAAACAGTGTCATAATTCATCGAGATGTCAGGTGGTGGTCAAGAGTGGCCCTGTATTCTGTAGTTGTACCAAGTTGTCAACAAGTGGAAGTCTGCCTGTGTAGGGTACTCCACATCAGTGCACTGCTTTAAGGATAACATTGACAACTTCTTCCATCATGACTGTGGCAGAATCTAAATGTACTGGGCTCACTTGGTCCTTTGTTTGGTACTAATTAAGAATCAGTGCCCGGAAGTGACGTAGCATTACAACTTAAAACTTACAATTCCAAATTAAAATTTCAGTGACAAGTCAAGTTCCAAAAGATTGAGGAAGAAGAAGCGTAACAAGTATGGAATGAAAGGTTGGTCAGTGGGATTCAAACGCGGTAAACTGCAAGATTACGAACACCCTGCATTGTAACTGTATTGCGAGTCTATGCCCTAACTAATTGCGCTGCCAGCCGAGCTGGCAGCCAATCACTTTAAATATTATAAGTACAGACTAATTTTATGTACAGACTGACTCCACTGCATTCATACATGTCTATACGCCCGTCTGGAAAACGTGTATGTTACGCCAAAGGGTTCAGTGTGCAGCAAAGACCTTATACACCAATTTAATGGCATGATTTTCTTATCTTAAATTACATACACACCATACTTAAAACACAGTACAATAATTTGGCGTGGCGTAAAATTGAGAAAAGAGGTGACTGGCGTAAAAATTCGGTGTAGCAAATACAAACTTTCCAGACTGGTCTATACGTACATTATCTCTCTATGTATACCACGTAACCCTAACCTTATCTCTATGCGTACCACTTTTATAACCCTATCCCTATCCGTACCACGTAACCCTGTCCCTATCCGTATCCATGGGTACTAACTACTACCCTACCCCTTTCCGTATGCCTACCACATATATAACTCTATCCCTATGCGTACTACGATAAGTCACTTCCAGGCAGTTTCTAAATTAGAGCCCTTTGCTTTACTTTTAGGAAAGGGGTTTGGACTTCAGGGCATGTTATGAGGCCTTAGGCCAAGTTAGCCCTTTGTAGGCTACATTTTTAAGTTACAGGGCCAGTTCGTAATGGGCACATTTGCATGGTGCCAACTTGACTGGTCCCTGTCAAATTTAATGGGAGAAAATGTTCTGCCACCAGTTCAATTTATTAGTTACTACTTAGCAACCATATAGCTCGGACGGCGTGCCCGTGCCATCTCTGGCTCACAGGCGTTCGAAAGTACATATACTACACACTATATATATATAATAAGACAAGGTAGGTCATTTCTCACGACGAAGCACCAACCTTGGCCAATTTTTACACTCTTACTCTTACTGAAAACCTCAAAAGACTTGATCGATCACACCATCTGTTCCAGCATAATATCCAACACCTCTTCGGATGCAACTTTGTGCATAAGATAAATTCTAAACAGTAAAAAAGGTGAGAAAATGAAACTAAGAATTACTATGACCATGGCCTTAGGCCCGGTTGAACTTAACTGCCAGCTAGTACTTCCACACTCTAAATCCATTTTTCCTGAAATGAATTTTAAAATTACTTGAAATTGGCTTGGTATTTTCTCTCTGATATTTAAAAAGGAATAAAAGACGCTTCTTAATTGCTGATCCAGGATTTCATCCTGTCAAGCCATGCGTAATTTCAAAACGCCATACGGCATTTCCAGATTTCCTGAAATAATCCCTTCCAAAAAAGCATCCAGATATCCCAAATTTCGAGTAATTTCGGAAAGAGTGGAAGCACTGTTGCACGCGACACTGATGATAGCAGCCTGCGCAGCTATCCGTGCCATCTTTTTCACAGAAACACGCATGGGCGTCACCAAGGGGGGGTCGGGGTGTGCAAACGACCCCCATTTGAGTTTCGTACATAAACATTTAAAGAATGTATCAAAAATAGGTTTCTTCTGCTATTGCAAAGTTTAAATTTCTGTTAATCTGTCGAATCGTTAATCAGACTGGTGGCGTAGCTAGATATTTTTTGTGGGGGGGGGGGGGCAAAGGCAAAAATTTTCGACAGATTATCTTGAAGTAATGATGTACTATCTTAGCGTAGTGCCACCATCATCTGGCGTGTAGCCCGCGAAAAACATTAGATTAAAATACCACCGAGATTGCCTTAAATGACACTTCCAGGGCCTTGTCAGTAACCATTTCGATGTGTAATTCTGCTTAAAAACATAAGAAGTGCTGTAAGCCCCTAAGAATATAATTTTAGCTACTAATTTCCGTTGTAAAAATTTTTAATTAAGGTGGTAAAAATTTCCGACAGAGACTAGAAATTTCCGACAGAGGCCTTCGGAGGCTTTGTGGGGGCGACCCCCCCTGCCCCCCTCTAGCTACGCCACTGTCGTTAATTTCGCTACAATTACAGATCGAGTCCCCCAAATTACTTTTTTCCATTACCTATTTTAACGAAATAAATGACATGTACAGTAAGGTGTAGCGGTATTGCCAATATAAAATATCGATATACCGACCTGAAAATATCGATAATATCGATATTTTCGCAGAATGGGTACGCACACTATACATATGAAAAAACGAAGTATGGGAAGGTATTACCATGTACCCGGCCCCTGACGACTTCAATGCCGAATTTTACTACGTTGGTAGCAAAAAATAAATCAAGATTTGTGTAGAAAAATTAAAAAAAAACAAACTGTGTTTGCATTTAACAAATTTGAGTGATTGCAGTCCCGAAGTAACTTTCAATTACTTCTTTGGGAATATGGCTTACATAGCTTTTAGTGTTACTTCAGCATCACACCAGACGATCAAATATCCTTCCATCTCGCTAAAGCAACAGCCATGATCTATAAAAAAATCTGTAGGAGGTCTGCCCCTAAATAACTACAAAATAGTTTCAAAATCTGTGATTATTGGTTTCACTGACCATACAAACATTTTCAAAACGAGTGGCCCAAACATTAGCATAATTCCCACCCCTTACTAGCATGTGCTACGCCGATTCCTTCCACTATCAACAGCTTGTGTTTTAAATATTTTTCTTTCAAACAAAATATGACATATTTTGATTCCCAAGTTTTGGGATAAGTAAAAAGTATTCCTTTTGGACTTACGTAAGCCAGGGGCCTTCTCCGTTTGTCACAAAGAAGTACCTCTTCACCTAACTCTCGTAAAATACCTCGCAAGTAGTTCACTATGCAATGCTGCATCAAAACGGTCTTGTTTAGCTAGTCACTATATATCTAAAATACCGGCCGATATTTTCGATATCAACTATTCGTCGGTATTACACTCAACTATAACCACTAAGTTACTAGCAGTCGATATTTGTACCTAGTATTCAGACATTCCAATAATCTATGAATGCAGTACTGCTTTTAGTGAAAATCCAGGTACCGTGCAGTCCGCTGCAGGTCTGCAGCTCGCTTCAGCTTCTCGGCAATCTCGCACGTGTTCGGTACCTGGGATGTCAGAATTTTCCCGTAACTTTCAAGCGCAGCTATAAGAACTTTTACGCAGCTATTTTTGCAGGATTATCCCCATCGTAGTGTCAGCGATCTTTTTTTAATGTATGGAAAAATATTACAGTCGAAACTACTCGCAAATTTCCGCCCAAACAAACAAAATAGACATCCCACAAAATAGTTAAAAAACCCCTTGTATCAAAGTACACTCATCCAGTCAAAGGTCACAATACTCCTATGTATGCTGCTGCATAGTTTGTTTGGAAGAGTCCAAACTATCTTCTACAGTACTACACGTGTTGCATGTACGGCCTGATTGCGGCGTGTTCGTACATGTTTGCATACATTCATGTTGTCAACAGAATTAACGTAAAGCTTCCCCAACGAAAAATTACGAAGCTGTACTAAACCCTGTGGCCTATGGAATCACATGCGTAGTACAGTGTGTGTACCAACACTGAACTTCTAACAAATGTATTTGCGAAAATGTTACGTTATTTTCTGTTTGTGGAACTTTACTCTGTGAGATAGTCTCAGATAGATCATCCTACAGTAAGTCTGAATATCATGAAAAATTAGTTTACTTGTAAGGTCTCGGAATAAACTTGCATGCAGTTACCAATTCTGTACAAAAAACTTTCGAGTCACTGATACGGCTCATGAGCTAGCTCTGTACATATTCAGCCATTTACGCCCCACGTGTACTTTGGCAGTCGATCACCAGTCCGTACCGAATCTACTGTGTACACAGTAGGCCTACATTGAAGTATTCCACTGCGTATGCAAACCGCAGAAATAATTCATACAGCATGCCTATATGCTCGTAGCATTGTGATGAACAGCTCAGTATTGTGCTACGAAGGTCACAAGAGGTGAACCTAGACCTACAGTACGTAAGCTAGGCCAAAGATTCGTTGGTAACTTGACTCTATCGATGCTTAGGTATCGGTTTTTAAACTAACACTCGTATCAGTTATGAGTCACTGCTGTTAAATATCGATATTTGTGTTGAGTGTCGCTATTTTAGAAGAATCGGTATCCAAGTGAATAGTAGAATATCGATATTAGTACTATATATAGACTTTACTATATATCGATATTTTTGAAAACGCATATCGACGATATTACTAAGGAGCAAATATCGACTAATATCGATAATATCGATATACCGCTACACCTTAATGTACAGTATTTTCTAGGTCTTGAAGGAGAAAGGTTGAAAGTTAAAAAACAAAGTAAATTGGTAAAATCACATTGTGCACACACTTACTGTTCTGTTCTGTGGAGCCTGATAACTTATGCGATTACGAGGCGCTATTCATTGCAGATTTGAACGATTTCCTTAACTTTCTTTGCATTGCAGAGTTCAATTAGCTTAAAACTTTTCCGTGTTTTGTTATTTGAGGTTAGCTATTTTTACCTCCTTAATCTTGAATATTCCCTTCTATTCCACGAGCTTTCGAGGGTTTTTGTCCAGGGAATCGTTTGCCTCTAAATCCTAGCAGTTGGTTCCCTTGACCAGGCTCATGGTTCCCATGATAGGCCCCAACTTTAAAAGAAAAACGTTCTGCATGGTGCCGTTGTCATTTTAAGACTTAAAAGCTTTCTCTATGATCCCCATCTATGGGTTCACGTTTTGCTCTTATATGAAATTATATTTTTGGCATTATCAAACTAGCAATATTGACGATAATTTCATCTCATTAAAGGCATTTGAAATGTCTAACTCCTCAGAGCTTCCGAGGGCTTCGCCCCTTGGACCCCACCAGGGGCCCTTAAGCGGGCCCCTGGATCCCACGTCGTTGTGCCCGCGCTACGCAAGAGCATTGCCGCTAACGCCGTAACAGGGAGCTGCCACTCTCCCTGGCTGTAATAACTTCCCTCTTCACACAAAATACGACCCCCCTTTGTATATGTCTGGTGACGCCCATGACACGTAATACATGGTGAAGCGAAGCAAAAGAACCAAAGTTCGCCATGCAGTTACAGCATATTTTTCACGATCTGCTACCAGCACATGTAACGTGCGCTGTGATTGGCCAACAGTAATGAACTAACAGGGCGAAGTTTTCAAACCAAGAAAGACATGATTTCAACGTTGAAATGAATAAGCAAATGAAACCATAGGGATCTGTAGAATTGACCTTGATTGTGCAAGTGTATCTTAACCACTTTTCGTTTGACCACTTCTGTACCCACAAATTGTCACAAGTTAGCACGGAAAACGAAGACTGTTAGTTCATTTACTCTTGGCCAATCACAGCGCACGTTACATGTGCTGGTAGCAGATAGTGAAAAATATGCCGAAACTACATGGCGAACTTTGGTTCTTTTGCTTCGTTTCACCTTGTATTATGTGTTTCTGTGAAAAGATGGCACGGATAGCTGCGCAGGCTGCTATCATCAGTGTCGCGTGCAACAGTGCTTCCACTCTTTCCGAAATTACTCGAAATTTGGGATATCTGGATGCTCTTTTGGAAGGGATTATTTCAGGAAATCTGGAAATGCCGTATGGCGTTTTGAAATTACGCATGGCTTGACAGGATGAAATCCTGGATCAGCAATTAAGAAGCGTCTTTTATTCCTTTTTAAATATCAGAGAGAAAATACCAAGCCAATTTCAAGTAATTTTAAAATTCATTTCAGGAAAAATGGATTTAGAGTGTGGAAGTACTAGCTGGCAGTTAAGTTCAACCGGGCCTAAGGCCATGGTCATAGTAATTCTTAGTTTCATTTTCTCACCTTTTTTACTGTTTAGAATTTATCTTATGCACAAAGTTGCATCCGAAGAGGTGTTGGATATTATGCTGGAACAGATGGTGTGATCGATCAAGTCTTTTGAGGTTTTCAGTAAGAGTAAGAGTGTAAAAATTGGCCAAGGTTGGTGCTTCGTCGTGAGAAATGACCTACCTTGTCTTATTATATATATATATATAGTGTGTAGTATATGTACTTTCGAACGCCTGTGCTCTGGCTGTTCTGCCAAAGGTTAGGCCTAGGCCAAAACCATAGAGTAGGATGGCTAAAACTCAACAGTCAGGCCAGGGTAGGCTACTGCTACTAAAGTGTTAGGCATACATAGCCTACTTAGGCTACAAATATTCCAACCCCAACTTCCAAGAGCACTGGCACTGAGTGTACATTTAGGCTAAGCTTTTTCCTTTCACATTTTCCTACAGTACCTTGACTCTTGCTCATCCTTACTTCCCATCCTTCAGGAAGATCCTCCGCCATTATTTGTGTTGTTTGTCAACTCGCGGTGAATTTTTAACACTGTAACACACAAGGAATACGCTTACTGTCATGTTCGCGGCGTACGTACGTATGTCGCATATATGTACAGGCTCCTGCTCTGTAACTTACCATATTTATAATGTAGGAACGTTCAGAGACCACGTTCAAATTTCGTTTGTCTCGTCCATACGCTGTGCTTGTTAGGGCGATTGATTAGTCAGGGTAATCCTGCAAGAGGTTCCATGTTTACATTTGGTCTTTGGGTCTTAGTTTTACAGGTCTTAGGTCTTACTTTTACAGACACCCCTTTTCACGCACACGTCGATATCTACAGGGCCAATCAGGGATAAGAACATTCATCTTAGCCTATATGAATATCCATATAGTTGCGAATTTGAAGCCAATAGAAAACGTGGATAGAAAACAAGCTTGTCTTGTACTAATTTTTACCGGGAGAAGTCGAGCACACGAAAGGAAGATAGCATTTGCTCCATACCTTTCTGAAAGCCTCACGCCTATATCATCGTGGATAAACTACATTGAAAGTGTTCCAGATTAGTTTGTTACGGCGAAACTTGACGTCACCCTTCACTGCTACTCATCCTTGTACGATGTCAGTGTTATTAGTTGAACGGGTTTCGGTCATTTTGCCCCCTTGCTAGTTCGTCCCCCAAGCGATGACCAGTTCGTCCCCAAGTACTTACCTGGCGCAGGAGTGTCCGTGATCACGACGGCGGAGCTTCCAGGTGGGACCTGTTCTATTCAGCCAGTCTAGAACGGGACCACTGTCAGGTGGTGTCAGTTAAGTCAAAGTTTGTCCCTTGGGGACGTTGTTACTCCTTCGGGGAGCAGAACTCCTTCGGGAGTATTGTTTGGTTTTCGCCCCTGGCTCTTCGCCAGAGAGTCAGGGGACTTTTGGAAAAAAAAAAGTTCGTCCCCAAGTGATGGCTCTTCGCCAGAGAGTCAGGGGACTTTTGGAAAAAAGCCCCCAAGTGATGACAGTTCACCCCCTAATTTATTGGCAGTATACCTTTGTTATTTTTGGCATTTTTTGTGCCTACTGCAAAAAGACTTGGATACGGTTATTTTAAAGGAGCTGAGTAGTCGCCAAAGTAGAATAAATTCTCGGACCCGCCGACTTCGTTACGTCACATCCGGTTATGCTTCTTGGTTTATCGATTCGATCCGATACCGATACTTATCAAAGCCATGCATGCAGTGTGTCTGGTGTAACAGTACACTTGTTACTGTCGTTAACAGTACTAACGTTAGCCTAACTTAGGCTAGCGTTAGGGCCTAGGTCTACCACGAAAAACAAACTCATTGATCGAAAAAAACAGTTTCAATACCTGCAAAATCCACAATGTTGTTCATGAACCTCCTGCAGATGATGCACGAAATAGGCATGTGCCTTGCCACTAGTAACGCTAATATACTACATACGTACGTACGTTGTAAGTTGTGTGTGCTACATGCCTGGGTAGATGCATCGATCAGAACCGATACAAGTGGAAACGATTCAAAATTGCCGGTGCCAGAAGAAAAAGTAACGAACTAGAAATTCAAAAGAACAAAGTGTAAAATATCTTGCAAGTGTAAAATCAAATAACCCAAGAAAGAGTATAGGAACGTTATTGCAAAATTACTTTGCAAGATTATTTTAAATGAGAATATAAAACGCATTAGGATTAAAATTTTTAAAATTAGCCCCGCACAGAGGGTAATCATCTCGTTTCGTATGATGTATTTATTTTGGAAGTACGCCACTACTCAGCTCCTTTAATGGTCTCAGACCTGGCAAATGTTTTTTTAATGCAGATAAGTGCAAAGTCCTTCACTTTGGTCCTAAAAATTTCCGCAACGATTATAACATGAATGGTAGTAGTCTGAGTGATGTGACTTTTGAGAAGGATCTGGGTGTAGTTATTACAGGCGATTTAAAGCCATCTAGACAGTGTGCAGTTGCTGCTGCTAGGGCTAATAGGGTGCCTGGATTGATCAAGAGGAATTTCAGTAGTTTTAGTAAAGAAATTTTACTAAATCTGTATAAGCAGTTGGTAAGACCCAACCTCGACTATGCAGTCCAGGCTAGTAGAGTCCCTTCAATGAAAAGGACAAGTTTCTTTTAGAGCAAGTTCAGAGGAGAGCTACTCGCCTTATACCTGAGTTGAGACAGCTACCTTATCATGTTAGACTTAAGCATCTTGGGCTTACCACCCTGGAGTTGAGAAGGATTAGGGAGGACATGCTTCTGGTGTACAAATTTCTCTCTGAAAGAAATCGTTTGTCATCCTGTAATTATTTAAAGGTTCAAAGTAATTCTCGGGTTCGAGGCCATTGTAAGAAGGTAGTTAAGTGTTTTGCAAGGCTTGACATTAGAAAGTTCAGCTTAGAGTCTCATAGTGTTGTTAACGAGTGGAATAGTCTTCCTGAGTGGGTACTTTACTCCACATCTGTGCACTGCTTTAAGGTTAACATTGACAAGCTCTTCCATTACTGTGGTAAAATCTAACTGTGCTGGACTCATTTGGTATTGGTTGTTTGTTTGTTTCAGTTAAGGTTGTATGGACTTCAGGGCATCTTATGGGGCCTTAGCCCTCAGGCTCCTTTGCCCTTTAACCTGTTATGGTATGTTATGATGTTTTCATCCTCATGTTGCGTCCCTGCACAGTATACTAGCTGCAAAGGTTCATATATATTTTTTGTGTGGAAATAAAGATTGTGTTTTTTCACTTTTGCATTCATATTTTCCTTAAAAAACGTTTTTTTAAGCAGCAACTCTCTTTTTTTGGAATCCCATTTTCAGTCCCTCTTCTTTTTTAATATCAGCATCCTTTATTGATATATCAATTTTTTGTGAGCGTTCATATTTTCTTTAAAAAACGCCATTAATTTTTTGTGCGGCAACTCTCTTTTTTTTTTTGAGTCACATTTCCCCTCTTCTCTTTTATTATTGGCATCTTTTTTTTTTTTTGGTTGTAGAAAATATAATCGAAAAACAATATCAACTGCATTCGAACTGTTTCTTACAACTAGTGTTAGCAAAATCGAGGGTGCGAACTGGTACGTATCATGGGGGCGAAACGACTTCCACTTTGGAACAAACTGACAATGGGGTTAAACGACTGGGGCGAACTGGCAAGCAGTGGCGTCGCCAAGGAGGGGGGCAGGGGGCACGTGCCCCCCGGAAAGCCTTGTGCCCCCCGTGTGCCCCCCAACTGAGATTTGAGATTTCGGAAAAAATATAGATCTTCTGTAAGTTCTGTATTCAGAATATTTGACTACCATGTTTCATAAAATTTGATTCTTCTTAGGACAAGAAAAGGCAGCAAATTGTATTTTTTCTAATAACAAAATCACCCCATCTCATAAAGCACACAGTGTTCTCTGTATCAGAGGCTGAGCATCGGTCTTGGTAATCTATCCATAATCCTCGCAGCCTCAACAGGTGTGAGTATACGCCTTGATAAAGTAGAGCGGAAATGTCTACCTCGCGGACTCATCAACCAAAACAGTGAATGGTGTTGTTTCGTAGGTACGGTACCATAGATCTTGCCTGCCACTTGCGTTGCGAATTGTAATGCAAGCTCAATGCCAGCAATTTTAAGGAGACTTTTCTGTATTTTCTTCTTCGAAAAAATAATTCCAATAAATTTTAAAAGAGAAATATATGATACAAAATTCTATGATCACTTTAATCCCGTAAGACTCCAATCACTCAGTTTGTGGATCATAAGAATTTCACGTTAATTGAAAAGTCCACAATTGAACGAATATTTGATCGTTGGTTCGGCAATACACATGCACGTTTTTTCACTTTCATGAGAATTTCTCAATCCATGCATAATTTTTTTTTTTAGTTCCTAAAAATTCGTTATTTTTTGACACAAATTTTACTTCAAAAAGGTAGCGTATGTGGCACCAGATTGCATCTGAGAACACCTAATTTTTCAAAAATTTTCAAAGGGGGAGGGGGACACCCCCTCCCCTTAGACCCCTCCCCAGGCCGGTGTTCACACTACATACCGCATACGCCACTATCTACTTGCGCCCCCTCATCGAACTGTTGTGCCCCCTTTGGGCCCCCCCCGTATGAAAAGTCTGGTGACGCCACTGCTGGCAAGGGGATGAAACGACCGGGTACCGTTGCATGCTACTAGTGGCCAACAGCCATAGCGCTCGTCGTAATAAATATGCATACTTAGATTCAAAGCTCCACCTACACTGGAAGTGATATTGATAATTACTACAAAATGCTCCCGGACGTCCGTCGAGGTTTAATAATGTGAAAAGACAAACACGTAAACGTTACCCGAAGGCAGGGTTACCCTAACTAGGTAGTGATATGCCGCAAATAACAGCGACCGTTTATTATGGACAGAAGCCAAACGGATATGGGACTCCTGCACTCAAGACCATATGCTTATGCACAATGCGTAAGTGGCCTTTTTAATTTTCCTGCTTGAGGCAGCTTTAGGTAAGAATCTGGAGAAATTTATCATAAATATCTGCCGTGAGAAATTTCAGGTAGTAACAAAAACGTGCACAATACACCATGCAGCAAGGATCTGACACACAGAACGACGAAATTACAGAAAATGTTTTTATTACTGTACTGCAGAAACCGTCCCGATTGCATTGATCGGTTTTTCTTCTTAGACGTGCCGTATTAGGTCCCGCCTGCATACTAGCTGAGGCTAGCTTCCATTGTCGCACACATGCATAAAGAACGGGTCCCTGGAAAGCAAAGTGCAAATTATGCAACGCCGTTAGTACAAATTGCAAAACTCGGTATCCTTCCGAATTGAAACATCGATACAAGTTAGGCTATTTCTTTTCGTTTATGCGATTTTCTACAACACAAACAGAGTACGTGAAATTTTCGCTTCCTCCTACTTCGTTGTTTGTCAAGTTAATTTTTTTCATTTATTCAGAATAAATGACAAAATTTAATTTGACCAACAACGAAGTAGAAGGAAGCGAATCAAACACCTCTGGGACCTTTTCGCGGAATTTCATTCCCTGCAAACTCAGAAAAACTCAAAGAGTTCAGTAATACAGCTTCGTTCTTTTCGCCGTTTGTTACGTTTATCTGATTAATACATCAATGAAAGCACAATAAAATAAATAGCAATTACATTGCAGAACAACAATGAAGTAGAGGGAAATGTAACCAGGAACCCCAGGGGGATTGTCGAGGGGTTTCACTTACTCAGCCTAACTCGATCCAACCTCAGAAAGCATGAAGAAGGGCGGCATAATGAAATAAAGGGAAAAGTCAAGACAAGACAACCAACAGATGAATGCAAAACCACACGAATACCCAACCTTCCCTAACTTCACCACCTAGGCAACCCTCAAGAAATCGGTGTAAGGTGTGTACGTGCTCGTGAAGCTCGCAAATTTTTCACCTCCTGGCAATTTAATTACCCCTCCTTTTGCGATGCAGAACCACCGTAAGTTAGAAGAATTTCTCCACAAGTGAAGAATGATGCTTTTGCAGCCGCCCCGCAAGCGCACTGTGGAGTGCTTTGAGGGAACGGCGAGGGGTCCATGTGTCACCATAGGGCCCTGTTGTGGTCCAGGAGTAGTATCTTAATGGAATCGGGAAATCTCTGTGAACTATAATAGTATGGAGACATTGGCATGGAACTTTTACCTCCAAATGGGCCATGGGAGCTCGTCAAACTCTTCATAGTTATCTTACTTTTACTGTTTTTGAATTTTCACTAGGCATAACCGAAGGAGTAAGGACTAGTGAGTATCATTTAAAATGTCCATGCCTTGTAAATGTGTTAAATATAAATAAATGATGTACACTCACCCACAGACCGAGAATATGATTTGAATAAGTTTGCTAGTGTGTTTTAGCTTCAAATAACATGGTCATCACTCTACCGATGTTACTCAAAGGATTTGATTGCCTCAAGGAATCTCTTGATGTCCGACCTCCTAGTCTAACTTGGCTAGAGATGCTAACCTGTAATACGTTTGGCCAAAACATTTCACGTGTATTATAGTTTCAGTAATGTTCATGAGCATAGGCGGAAATAAAATGGGTGTGGATATATCATCTCCCCAAGCCCATAGCCAAGGATGGGGCAGGGGGCGAAGCCCTCCTGGAAAGATTTTCTCCCCTAGGAGATCAAAAATTCCTATTGCCCTAATGCATTTTAGTATGTATATCTCGCCCCCTTAAAAATTTCGCCCCTGGGAGCTATCCTTCCCTCTTCACAAACTTGTCTGGCTAAGGGCCTACCCTCCTACTGTTTGGAATGAGCCCTTGCGCCCAGATTTTAATTTAAGCATGGACGTCCGCAGAAAAAAAATTAGGACCGGGGGCAAAACTTTTAATTGATGAAATCAGGGGGAATTTTTATTCCCGAAAAAGCACTTAATTGCTAAATGTTGGCGCCTTTTACATGGGTGTAGCCAGGAATTTGCCGGAGGCCGCTGTAGGCAAACTATCTAAGCGTAGCATCACTATAGTTTGGCGCTAAGCGCCAAGAAAATTTTGGCTGAAATGCCAGATCGCTGAAAATGGCACTTCCCAGGCCTTGTGAGTTGCTCACATCTAATCATTTTCTATTTTGAAAGCTCATGTCCTGGAAATTTTCCAGCGATATCATAAAAAATGTTGGTGTTATTTTTCTTCAAGTTTTTTTCAAGATTTTGATTTTCCAGCGGTGAATTTCCCCCTTGCCCTCCCCTCCGAACCCCCATGACTTCAAGTGCTCTTTACCACCCTTTTCCAACATATTTTTTCACACAACTGCAACACACTTTTTTCACACAAAGCTTCCCTTTTGTTAATAGGACGGCGTACAAGTTGGGGATGGGGGCTGCATGGACGTCGATCCTGGGGGCAGGGTTGACAATTGCCCCTCCAAAGGAAATATTGGGGAGGCAAACATATGGTTTTGCCCCCAAAAATTCAGGCAGAGTAAAAACTAAAAAAAAAAACAAGGAAGAGTAAAAAATATATAATATTCTGGTGTACAGACGACTTTAGGGCTTCGAGAAAACGCCAATTTGAGCCTACTAAAGTATTAATGTGAACCTTCCATCTACCCCTTTCAACATAATGCATATCCCCATATCCCATATGCTATTTTTTCAACACTTCAGACAACTATTTATACATTTTCTATTGAACTTAGGGTTGTCAGAAAATTTTTGCCCCCCCCCAATCCTCAAACCCGATCTACGCTCCTGGGAGCTGCAGACCCTTTTCTTCATTCGGGGAGAAGATTTACTATTTGTTGGCAAAGTAAAGGAAGCCTAAGCTCTTTCGGGTATAATACATGCTTAATTTTTTAGTAAACATGCTTAAAATTTCGGCCAAACGTGCTCGTTACTCTTCCATTTAATAGACGCAACGCATTATGGTAAAAGTCAAGAGTCAAAGGTGAAGTGTACCAAGCTTACAACGTCCCAGCGCGGTTGTTGCATGCTGAGCACGCAGAGCTAAACATGTTGCCGTTGTCATGGTACACTTGACCTTGTGACCCAACCGGAAGTACCGAACTTTCCAACTCTTCTATTGAAAGAAACCTCATAAGCTTTTGAAACTATTTATCAGGTATAGGGCAAGGACTGCGCACGGTAGTGCGCAGAAATTTTGTATTAAATATTATTGACCGTAGCAAAAATTTCATGCAGGATCAACACTGAGACCCTTTAACTTTTTAACAAAATACTAGTCTTGCATAGTAGCAAATCTAAACGAAAAATGTTCCCTTCAGGAAGAGGAAAGTCGAGAGAACTCCTTGGCGTTTATGCAATTTTGTGTTCCTCCATAATTAAACCGGCAACGGAGAACAAATGCTGAAAATCTTTCATAGTTGAATAAAGCCAGTATGTTTGAAATGGTGTTAAAGTAAAGTAGATCTGAAGGCGCCAAGCACGGGAAGCGCGTGAAAATTTTGGCAGTTAACGAAAGGCTCGTAACAGAGACCAAAATAATTCCGACGGTCGTTAGCTCACCCCACTTCCTATATACTTGTAACTAGGAAGCAGGGGGCTGGGGGCTTTATTCTGCTGGTCAAAAATGTGGTGGGGTGGAACTATGCTTCTTCCCCCCTCAATCCAAGGACGAAAACCCCTTATTTGTTTCCTCTGTAAGAAATGACAAAAATTTGCTATAATTTATCTTAAAATTTGTCCAATAGGCTATGTTGCACCAAATTGCATCTAAGGACCCTAAAATATTCAAAAATTTTCCAAAGGAAAGGGGGACACCCCTTCCCTAGGACTGCTATCCGAATAACGGTCAGTCACCCCTGTCTCGAACAGCTTCCTACGCCTATGACTTGTCCAAATAAAAGTTTTTTAGTGTCGCTTTTAATTTAGTCGTTAATCACCAGGTGACATGCTTCACATACTGACCAAGTGCCGGTGGCACTGGGCAAAGTCATGCACTGTGTACTGGTTTCTATTGGAGTAAATCCTTGTAGAGGTTCACATATATAAACACATTTTCCTACTATTTTCAGTATACTCTTTTTATTTGCATATTATAGGGAAAATATCATTAACTAAAGGCCCTAAACTTGTCGTTCCACGAAACCTTACTTCGGGTTTTCTTCGGTTTGGTCCCGGGTGGTCTGAGAGCTTCGTCGGTTGGGTGGTTTGGGCTTACCCCTAACTGATGCCGGTTGTTCTCGGGTGGTCTAAGTTCGATGCTTCGTCGGTCTCGGGTCACGCGGTCCTGGTTATGTGCAAACCGACGATTGGGTATAGTCTGGACAACAAAACCAGACCAAAGCACACCTTTAGTATGCACTGTGCCTTGCATGGACCAAAGAAAACGGGAGCCCTACGCCTTGATAGCGTGGAAATATTTTTACGACCATACCAAACATTTAATCCGGCCCTAAGTCTGTAGGTAGGGGAGAATACTACTATTTGTGAGGTCGAGAGGTCCGTGTATAGGTTAATGCACTTTTGATATTTTGAACAATGCTGCGGTATATGACGTATAATTGCCTGACACGTACTACCAATGTAAATCCCGACATTCCCTATCTTCTCTTTCTTTTTTTTTAATTTCCATTAACTTCAAAAAAAAAAAAAAACTATCAGAACACTACAAAAAATTAACGAGGAGACAATGTATAATTATCGTACGCAGTTATATTTATTTTTGATTTTGACAGGTACAAAATGGCGTAACTATGTTACCAAGGTGTGGTTAGTAAACAGGTAAATATCGGAATGGATTCACAAGATGTTCGCTTACTTTGCCTATTGTAAATGAAATTATCGAAAAACAAATTAGAGATATGGACTTTAGAGTCCATGGAACAACTCGTGGATTCTAAGTTTCGCTCTGACACATCACATCCGCGCATCTAGGTTTTTGAACCCGGGCAACGTGACTTCGAGTTTGACAAACTGCAAGTGAAGCGATCTTTGGGAGTGTAGCAACATTTTTTCAACAGCAGTGTAGCAACATTTTTTTTTAAACAGGGGGCAACGTTCGCCCCTGGATACGCACCTGCATCACACAAATGTTAACTTGGCACAGGCATTCATATTACAGAATAAATGTCGCAAATAACATTTAGTCATGACTTTGAATGAAGTCAACCCTAGATAGTTGGGCATAGCACTTACAAGATAAATCAAGCAAATGTCGAGAAAGAACTACATGTCAACTACGTGTCAACTACGTGTCAACTACGTGTCAACTACAGATGGCGTTCTTCATTATCTTGAAAAGTAAGAGGTAGGCCTACTTAGCACAGGCCAAGTCGGCAGCGTGAAACAGTAATTACTGGCCGCTAACTGCCCGAAACGTTACCCAGATCGCAACTGCAAGAACCAATATATCAGTCGGAGAACAATACTCTAACGTACTGCAAATTCATAGACTGTACCACTCTAAAGCGTCTAGGCTATTTGTCACACGTACAAACCTTATATGCATGACGTCATCAAAGGCCATAGCAATAAGCTGTACATCGTCTCCTGTTTGCAGTAGCGGAGATTTGTGTGAAAAAGTGGGGGTGGGGTGGGGACAATGGACCCTTGAGACAAAAGTCACCGTACTGTGTAAGAAAGTGAAAGTCGATGGAACCATTTCCAAACAAGTGTGGGGGATATATCACCCCATCCTACCCGAGATTTCCACCTGTGCCTGGTTGGCATAGCTAACAATTTTGGGAACCTGTGCGGTCTGTCACCAAAGTGGTTGACTTCTTTAAAGCAAGAAATCCAAGGCTGTGTGTATATCCTAAGTACCGCGATATCAGTTGTTGAGTTATCGCGATGTATAAACACCTTCATGTGTACATCTGTCTTTGTTCTTGATTCAAAATGATATATTATATTGGTTACATACGGATAATAGTTTTTAAATATTCTACTGTTTAAAACATGCAAATATTTCAGCTAAAACAAATAATACTATACCCGGAACAAAGAAAGGAGAAGAATAACATTCACAAAAATGACATATTATAGAACAAACTTAATTGCAAGAGAAATGTTACAAAACCAACAAAAACACAAAAGAAAAGAGCAAACATGCTTAAGTGGACCTATAAGTTCCGTCAACACTTCTGTTTACCCTAAAACGGACTTGAAAGTCAAAACGGCCAATTACAAGGAAAAACAGAGCAACAAGATAACTTATTCCCCTAGACCGGTTCGGCGACCCACATTCCCCAACAAAAATTGGCATTTATAATGTATTAATTTATATAGCTAATTCGGTTTTATAACCAAAGCATAATACAATGTTTTGTCTTGTAAATAAGCGAAAGACATTGTAAATGTTAACAAAACACGCTTTGTATAATTTTTTAAAAGTTATTATACATCATCATGCCACTTTTGACAACAAACTTTCTGAAAAGCATTCAAGTTATACCCTGTATTATTTATTATATCTTCACACTTTATTTATACCTTAAAAAAGTTAAATTGGACCTAAAGTCTAAAATTAAAAGAATGTATATTTTAGAGGTTGGAAAATAAATTTAATTCACTTAACTCCACTTTCATAGCTTACTCCGATGCTGAGATATAAAATGGTGAAATTTATTCACTTAATTTGGAATAGTCCATAACGCAATAATTTGTTATGTATTTCTTGTACAACTCACATACCTGCTTTTGTTTCCTTTTGAAATCAAGATGTTTATATGACCTTGAAACATTTGATATTTTCTTGAACAACATGTTGTTCAGACAGGGTTTATATAGCCAAGTCACCCTATAACAGTAAGACAGTGATCACATTTTGTCACAAGGTGTCGTGGCTTTGGAAAAAAAATAAAGAAAAACAAAGACGGTAATTTGTGTAGTACAAGAATGATATCAAAAAGTGTTGCGCAATCTACCATTTCAAAGTGAGAGAATAACTCACTTTAAAATATATCTCAGCTCAGGAATGTCCTCTGAAGCTGGGAGTTGGGCCATTTGGATGTACTTTTCGAGCTTTGTAACACATTTTTAAAACTCTAGACTTTAGGCACACTTTAATTCTATTTGCATGTTACATATAAAACAATCGCTATGTAGGTTGATAGAATAATTTCCATATTTCCTCGGCCTTTTGGTTATGATCATATTTAGTAGGTTACCTGTTCTTTTCATCAGTCTAGAATGGGACCACACACGGCAGACCTGATGTAGGGGTCTCAAGGGCATGACGTTGGTCGTGCTCCATCTATGGTGTCTCTTGGGTACGAAACGCGTTTGGGGTGCAAACCCTCGGGAGTAACGTTTGGTTTTGCCCTTCGGCTCTTCGCCAGAGAGTCGAGGGGGCTTTGGAAAAGTATCCTTAGTAATACGAAATGAACCTCTGTGGGACGTATTGACCTTTTCAGTGAATTGACCCTGGCGGGTTATAGAGCAGCGGTTCTCAAGTGTTCCGGACCGAGGGCTTTTTTTGTATGTTTGTTTGTTTGTTTTTGTTCTTAGTTAAACTTGATTACGGTCGCCATGCTGTTTTTATATTAAAAATTTTGGTCTCCTCAAAATTTTCGCGGGCCACATTAATATACATCGCGGAACGAAAATAACCCGCGGAACGCAACCTGAGAACCAAAGTAAAGAGTCGGACCCCATGAAACCCAAGCCTATCGTAAAATCGAGGAAAAATGATGACGCAAAAGTAACAACGTCATGCCGTCTCAATCACTCTTGCGGTGTACCACCGCAAGGAAGATATACATTCTTTTCATTTCTCGAATGGAACTAGTTTCGCGCGGTGGCCTCACATAAGCTCCCCCCAAAAGGGGGCGGGGATAGGCATAACGGAATCTGTATGTGTTAAGAACAAATTTCAAATTATTGCTTGTTCTTACCGTTTTCAGGAAAAAAGAAACGCAAAGTTAAAATGCCCGAAAGAAAATTGCGAAACTGTTGACAAACGTTTCGGCCAATATGTACAATATGTGCCAATCCTAACAAATGTGTACCGGTAGTAGACATTTTTTGGTACAATCGGGTGACTAGACCTTGATACAATAACTGCCCAATTACAATATCACATGGCAAGCGCGATCATTTATAATAATTGCTGATTCAGAGTAGACGCTGTAGACCACGTGCAAATAACGTCATGGATGACAAGTTCCACGTTGGACGGTTATGGATACATATTTCATACACAAAGTATACTATTTGCGTAATTACCTCTGACTTAACAACTAGAAATTGGTATGAAAACAAATCTCGCCTCGCACAGCTTCACGTCACACTCAATAGTCCTGTTTGCTTTGCACGTATTGAACTGTGACATATCAACTGGTTTGTTTTCTTACTAATTTCTAGTTGTGACATAACAGGTCATGCACCAGGCACGGATTCAATGGGGGAATTTCCGACCTCCCCAACCCAACCCCCCCCCCTTTTCGGCATCACTTTCTGTTTTGAGACGGTTCCAAAGCTGCACTTCAAAGTTCATGTATACTAAATTTGATTGAAAGATGCCAGAAATACCATTTAAGAGTGTCAAATTTAACGTTGTCCCCAGAACCCCCTCCCCGTCCCCCAACGACGCTTCGTACATTTGACGCGCGTGGCTTCGAACTTTGCCCTTACGGGATTAGCCCCCACCCCTCGCGTTTTGTAAAATCCTGGATCGGCCACGGTAAACCATCCTAGTATAGCGGCAGCGTGCAGACTTTCTGTTATGAGGTCTTAGCTTCCAGTGTTGGAATGCCGTCCAACGTGTTTTTTCACTGACGTCATTGCTTCACAATTCTCTGACAGTTTGTTTGTTAGATGCATTCTGAGCGTGATGTGTTCAAAGTAATACTGTTTGGTACAATTGACACAACCTGCGCAGGATGCAGACTTTCATTTCACACTTTTTTTTCCCAAAAGTCCCCTGACTCTCTGGCGAAGAGCCAGGGGCGAAAACCAAACAATACTCCCGAAGGAGTTCTGCTCCCCGAAGGAGTAACAACGTCCCCAAGGGACAAACTTTGACTTAACTGACACCACCTGACAGTAGTCCCGTTCTAGACTGGCTGAACAGAACAGGTCCCACCTGGGAGCTCCGCCGTCGTGATCACGGACACTCCTGCGCCAGACTTTCATTTCACACTGTTAAGAGGTCTTTGCTTCCAGTGTTGGAATGCCGTCCAAGGTGCTTTTTCACCGACGCCATTGCTTCACAAATCTCTCTGCCATTGTGTTTGTTAGACTGCATTCTGAGCGCGATGTGTTCAAGGTAATACTATGTGTGTATAGTTGATCCCAACTGCGCATGAGCTGTCACGGTCCACTAGGCGGGTCATCAGAAACGCGATTATGTAAAGCGGAAAAACCTTTCTTCCCACCATCATCATCGCCATCATAGCCATAAAGCTGTTATCATTTCCGAGCGACTTCTCTGGTTTCACCACAAAAAGGAAGCACTGAAGGCGGAACTGGCAGTATTTTGTGTGAATGAATAAATAGCTTTCATCCATAAGTCACGACACTTGCTACGGTATGTAATTAAAATGTGAGAAAAGGAAAACCGATTGCTACAAATATCTTCCTTTTTTCTCTTGAAGATTTAAAATTTGGGAATTTTTCCGACAACATGCCAATTATACCCTACAAATTCCACCACGAAAGTGTGTTAAAGGCAGTAGGCAGTCGCCACAAAATTCTCTTTGAAAAATGAGCAAACTCTTGCAAATCTCCTCTTATTGCATTACAAGCACCTCTGAAGATGTTTTAAACATAACTGTTGCAAACAATATGGAAAGCAAAGAGAAATTCTCCTTGAATTTCACAATTCACTGACAAAAATATTGTCACATGATCAAAATAGGCCAATCATGAACTAGAGTAACAGGACACACTCACTCTATTTGGGATGACTGCCTACTGCCTTTAAGTTCATAAAACGTTCAATCTACAACCTATATCTACGTATGAAAGTCCAAAACTCCAAAATACTACAAAGAATTTAAAAAAGGTAAAAACTCCATCAAATCATTAAAACTGTGCTTGATAAAGGATGCGAATTATCATTGAGATGGTCGCCAAGGCACCAACTAGAAATCCAAAGAGACGACAAGGCTGGGGAAGGGGAAGGAGGTAGGCTAAAGAGTGAAATATTCTGGCCCCGGCAAAAACCCTAAAATGTAGGATGGCGGAGTCTGGGGTCGGTTTGGTGCAGAAAAGGTAAATGAGACCAACCAGGATGAAAACGGTGATATTCTCGAGATCATTTCGATGACATCTGCAGAAAAAAGAAGAAACTTCTTGGTATGAATATTAATGAGATAGAGTAGGCTTCTGTGAATATTTACGAGTCTCCTGATGTCATGCCCTCACCGGCATGAACATTAAGGATCTAATTATTCCATCGTGGCTGAATTTTGGCTATTTCATTTATTGAATAGAAAACATTTAAATGCAAAATTTGTAATCTACAATGTTTCAATTTTGGGGCCATTATTCAAACACGAGATTTTCAGTTTGACAAGTGGTGACTAGGATGACCTCTCTATACGGTTATTTTCCTCAATATGGGTCACTCGCCATGACTGGTTGAGTGGCGATTGTCATCCAAACCAAGGGATGTGAATGAACCGACTATCCATCTTTATGTATCTCCGTGAAAAGAAAATCAAAGATGCAATATGAAAGCCGCCTTGAAAATTCAACTTTGCATTAAGCTGTTACGAATACATTGGTTTTTAACACTGAAAGTGAGTATGTACACACCGCGAACCTATCATCCATGTTTGTATTGTTTTCACAAGCGTATCTAAAAGTTATTCTCATTTTCGGAACCACTCTTTCCCTTCCATAGCGTACTTTTGAAATGTGAAAATGATGACTATGCTACTTGTCGAAAAACCTTCGTCAGTTCTTACTTTTTTATTTTGGAAAAGTGTACATGGGTCTCTGAAACCCTCCCCCTGGTCCCCCGTTACTGTACCTGTTTTACTCGTATGAAAATAACAAAAATGGACAATCCCTGCAAATCTGAAAGGATTTCGGCTTACTTGAAAATGAGGATATTCCTCTTGAGCAATGTACTCCATATTTTGGCTTACAATCGTTCGGTGACTTAGACGAATGAACTGAGGAAGATACGGCACTTTTTGTTTTCATTGCCATCTTTTCCAGAAAGCAATACTCTGTCGAGTGGGAAAGCAAGCTAACACTAGCCAAAAAAAAACCTGGCCCTTACACTATAAGAGGTTATTACGTACAAATTATTATAGTGATGGTAAGAACCCTTGACCTCTCCCTGCTCACAAAATTATTTTATCTAAATATTTGCAACTACTTGAGTCTCGTTTATGATAAGGAACGATATACAGTGAAAATTGAGGTTGAAATCGCACCTGCGAATTCTTTCAATGTAGAGATCTTTTTCTTCAGTCTTGCGTCGAATTTGCTGTTTCGAAAAGGATGGATCGCCAAATGCCTCGTAGTCTTCTCGGGTAACGAAAACCTTCAAATAACGAAAAATAGTGTCAGAAATTAGCTCCTTTTGTTGTGCCTCACCCCAATCAATCTTGGTTACAAGATATAGCACACTAAAATTCCATACATTACAGGCAGAAATATGACTTCATGACGTACCGGTACCTTTGTTAGGTACTATTTCATTACTATTTGTAAGTTCGTTCAGGGAGTTATCTGTTACAACTCCCAGGTTAGTTTGTTCTTTAAGTTTCATACAACACTCCTTTCATTCATTTCTTATGTTAATATTTTTTAAATTTATTTTATTGACTGTTTGTTTACTTATTCATTTTTTAAAGGACAGTGGGTGCACGGATAACCTTTTCGAAATGTTTGTTCTTCAGTTTTCCTTTCAATGCGCACTATGAACTACCATGACACGTTGGATGTGCATGGAATAAAACTGGGCAGTGGAACGTGAGAACGAATCGTATAAGAAGTAATGACATGCATGTACCCTACAAAGCTGGCTGCATAACCTCTCCCTAAATAAGTAAGATACCGTGTATACCTTGGGGCTAGTAAGCAAACTACCACTGCTTCGCAGACGAGTAAAGTCTATGAAGCCCTTCAAACTCCTATATCATATACTCTCATAATAGCCGGTCAATTAGCCTAATAGAATTTGAATTGTTCGCTGAATTTGTGCTGTGTACACTGTACCAAAAAACCTATAGGCCTACGTGCAATATTCTCAAACTATTATTTATGGCTGAGGCTTGGCTTTGGTAGCTTAATTTTCACATGACCTTGCCCGATTTACATTAATTGTCACCTGACACGACATGCCATTGTTTCCTCACACTTGAATTGATACGGTACAGTACCTCGACTTGTGTCAAGAACGAGTCCGATTTTATTTTCATACTACGGTCGTTTATTCTGACCGTGCCTTTAAATCGAACTTTTATACCTTATTTCGATCAGATAAAAAATTATTAATGTTGGTTTAATACACTGGTATGAATTTTAAAGCTCCTGCGAAGGTAAATAAAAAAAGAAATTGATAAGGTCAGGTCTCCTGTAATTACTATTGAATTGATGATCATGGCTCTTTCATTTGGGTCAAACAAGTGGACGCGGGTCAGTTAATCGACACTTCATACTCCATCCCATTCACTCTTCATTTAACACATTTAAAGAAACCTCATGTAAATACAATCGCTTGTTTCGAAAACTCTACCGTCAGCGGGTTAGCAGGTTGGGTAATGTAGTAAGGGGTTGAGTAAACATTAAGGGGAACTCCCCTTGTCGTTCAAGAAATATCTTCGGGACCGACCTCGACGGTTGCATATATAGGCCTGTTTAACAGTAATACACAGAGGCGTAAGATGGGTGCAACAGACCCTGGCCTCTCATTCGGGCCAAAGAAATGCTACGTAGCCTACACATAATTTATACAGACTTAAACGCGTACACAAAGGCTTACATGTACAAACCCATCTTTTCCAAATAACAATTACACATGCAGGATTGTGGGATAGAATTTTGGTGGGCGTTGTTTTTGGCCACAAAAAAATGTTATTGACAAAAACGACACATACCAAAACTCTATCCGATAATCCTTTGTAATTGCTGTTTGGAAAAGGGTCTACGTATGTACGCTACGTCAATGATATCATGGTATCTATTGTATGGCATATTGTATGTGTAGTACTGATATATGCCTACGTGCTTTCCGATCGGACCACACATTCAACACAATCTCGTCACTGACCCTAGCTGTACTCTTGTGCTCTCGTGTGAGGCTTTAAATAGTTGTGGTCACGATCGAATGAACCTCTCTTGGTATCTTACCCCAAATCCTCGATCCAGTGACCAGGCTGCATTACCCCATGCACCTTCAGGGTTAGTCCGCAGTCTGCTGACCTAGTATGGGGATTCCCATACTAGTTCAGGGAGCGAAGTTTACGTGAGAACTAGGCCTAGGTACCCTAGGCTACTTCAGGGTCACACTCGAAGCCTCGAACTCGTAAGCAACTAAGAGATATGTTATACTGTGCACACTGCACGCGACGCGCAGGGAATGATCGTACGGGACTAGGAGTCATGCGTTCAAGTCCTTGGGGTGGGATGGGCTCCTAAGGCTCCTTGGCCCAAATCCGCATACATTTTGCCCGAAAGGAGCCTATACAGCCATATTTTCAATTACTTTGCTCGTAAAAACTACGGTAGGCCTCCACATCCCTGATAGCAAAATCCGACGGTGCGCCGGTGGCCAAAAGGCCGACTGAGGGCCATCAAAAGTCCGCTGGCTGGACGAAAACTTGCATGTCATGCTTTTTCACCAATCAGCGTCGCCACCATCGGCGGACCGCCGGTGAACCACCGGACATTTCTCTGGCGGACCCTGCGGCGTAGCAAAACCCCCGGGGGACCATGGACAAGAGATAGCGAGGGGCCCGGCCCCAAACCAGTGGTATCATATACGCATAAATGCATTTTCCTCCAATATCTACGGGGAGGTAAGGGGTAAGAGAGAGATATCTTGCACGCTCCAAATCCGGGTTCAAACCTCGGCCCAAATTCGCATACGTTTTGCCCGAAAAGAGCCTATATACAGACATATTTTCAATTACTTTGCTCGTAAAAACTAGGCCTCCACATCCCTGATAGCAAAATCCGGCGGTCCGCCGGTGGCCAAAAGAAAACTTGCGTGTCATTTTTAACCAATCAGCGTCGCCGCCATCGGCGGACCGCCGGTGAACCACCGGACATTTCTCTGGCGGACCCCGCGGCGTAGCAAGACCCCCGGGGGACCATGGACAAGAGATAGCGAGGGGCCCCCAAACCAGTGGTATTATAAACGCATAAATGCATTTTCCTCCAATATCTACGGCTGTACGGGGAGGTAAGGGGTAAGAGATATGGAGAGATATCTTGCACGCTCCAGATCCGGGTTCAAACCCGTATCCCATTCTTGCCTGGTTCTTCAAAAGCAGTTCTGCAGTTGTTGATAGCTTTGTGGTTCCTTTCGGGTCCGTACTGGTGGTTTGACCAGGGAGCTGCCACTCGGGCAGCTCCCTGGTTTGACGGTAGGCACTGGCAGAGTTACGATTTTTGACAGAATTTTTGCGCATCTGGTTGGGGGCCAAATAAACAATCGGGGCCCCTGGACATTGTCCACCTGTTTGCCACGCCAGTGGGCGGATCGTCCGAGTGTCCGACAGCAGTCCGTCGTCGGGCCGACCAAATTTTGCTATCAGGGTCAGGGATAACAATTTGTTCCGGAGATAGGACATATTTTGCCCGAAAATGCATTTTCAATTCAAGGGCGAGAAGGGGCGCGGAGGAAGCCCTCCTATCAGTCCCATTTGCGCCTATGTGAATAATCGTCGTATCCCTGAATGAATCTGGTAAGTGTCCTCAGGTGATCGACTGACAAGCCTCTAGCCTCGAGGTATACCGTCTGCCAAAATAAATTTAGCTATTCAAAGGAACTAATGACTTCTATAATATAGTAATAGCTAAATTGTACTCACCCCTTTCAGTACACGTTCCGACATGGTCAAGAACGAGAGGACCATCATTTTCAGACCCAGAATCGCTACGTATGTCGCAAAAACTTGGAATTCAGCACTATACAGCAACGTCTGCAGCTCAGAACCTTTCCCTTCAGCCTGATTTCCAGATTCCCCGGCCATGTTTTCCCGCTTGTCAACGGTTATGTACCACAATTACGATGACAGGAAGTTCACCGTGATAGCAAGTTTCAGTCCAAGGCACGATACCTGTGTACCGATATGCTTTATATGCAATACAAAGATAGTACGAATCAGAATGCCAAGGGTAGCTAACAATTTCGAATAATATTTCCACGTGTAATAACACAGCATACGTAGATGTTGAGATGTTGCCGCGAAGAATTTCGTCTACACAGGAACGGAAAAGACAAAATATATTATTAATACTGAGTCGACTTGCGTGAGGCGTTTCCCTTCCAACCACAGAGCCCAATTCTCAAGCTCCGAGTCGCGTTTTCAAAGGCAAATTTATTATTGACACAAAGCGGTATGTAGTGTAAAATACATACACAGTGCAGTACTTAGCAGGACTCATACAGTAATAACAAAGCTTCCGATATGACTTCGATCGGGTACGGTGTGCTTGTATACTTGTTTGTGCGAAATTATGTGGAATGTATTGGTGAAAGAGCGTACGTACACGTTGTATACTAACAATGGTATGCCATAACGCCAACGCTCCAAATAGGAAATATGTGAGAGGTCATGCGTAAATTCATTTAGCGTACAAAAATCAATGACTAAATCGTGTGTGCGGTGGCCTACTACGAAAGTACGAGTATAATTCAAGGCCAAGTTGATATTCATAAATTTGTGATGTGTTGTAAAAAAGCTGTGAATACAAACATATGTAGGTTGGTCTATACGACCCGTGCACTAGAAATTGAAATTGCGTTTGCACTTGAGACACGACACTACAACCTGCTGACCCTAGCTATGATGATAAGGCTTGAGGTCAGATCTGATGTGGTGCTCCATCCAGCATGATGACAGATGTACTATGCTCATTGATGCTTGCAGATATATATTCAAGTTTACGGTATAAGCCTAGATAAACAAGTGAGAAAATGTTATGCAGGTCAGCGCTTATAAAAATTACAGAAGAAGAGGAAGAAGAAAGAAAAAGAATAAGCTGAGCAGGGGCGTATCCCAGGAATTTTTAATAGAGGGGGCGCAAGGTTTGATTGATCAATGCGACATTTACTGATCTCTGGCCTGGGGTAGGGGCCAAGGGGAGGGGTGTATCTCTCCCCTTTGGAAAATTTTTGCTTTTGGAAGAGGGCTGAAATGCAAAATGGTGCTACATTTGACACACTTTGGAGCATTTTTTTTTTGCCTCAACTTTTTTTCACGCACGACGGCCAATTTCGGGGAGGCGCGCGCGCCTGTTGCCCCTTCCCCCGCCTGGATCCGCCACTGCTGAGACTGAAGGGAAAAAATGGTAGACCGCGTCAATCATTTCTTCAGTCACTGTAGTCAGTGGCGTAGGAACCGGTAGGCAAGGGGCCAGGGTCCCTCAATTGGGGGAAGGGCAAATGTCATTTTTGCCCCCCAAAATCGCGATAGTGTTCAGTACACATGAAATAGATATGTATAGACTTAAATAAAGTAGGCCCTGTCGTCTGTTTATCTGATTTCATGAAAACACAATCGTGCCCGCATCGTATACACTTATATACAGTAATCTGATTATTTTACAAGAAAAAGCCATCAATACTGACACATCTATCAATGTTAATACCGATGTTATAAAAAGTCAGTATTTCAACTTTCAAGGAAATTTCCCCAAAACGGTCAATTTCGGGAATTCACATTGAGTTCGGGATATTTTTTTAGGAAATCAGACATTTTTGAGAAATAACTTGAAGAAAGTAATACCTAGATTAGTTAAAATTATTTATAAGTTTAATTTGAAGTCAATTATTAATTTCCGATTTTCAACGACTTAAAAAACTTCCTTGGTAGTAAAATAAAGTTCTGATTTGAATTGCACCAGCACCTATATATTCGATACACCAGTGTATTTGTAACGGTTAAACTTATATTATGATTATCAGTGGGGGACATTGGGACATGCCCCCTCACTGATGCCGATTTTTTTTTAAGTACATAATTGAATTTTAATAAAAAAAAATATAAATTTTTTAACACAAATTTTACTTCAAAGGTAGCATAGGCTGGCATCAGATTGCATGTAAGGACACCTAATTTTTCAAAAATTTTCAAAGGGGAGTGGGACACCCCTTCCCCTATAGACCCCTCCCCGCAGGCCGGCGATCACACAACATAATGCATGCCCCCACCTCCTTGAGAGAAGCCCTGCCTACGCCACTGACTACAGTAGTAATATCATTATTTTTGTTACGACCGTCCCCCAATTATAATCAATATGGAAGGGTAGTAACACGGCAAATGATTGTATGTAATTGGCATACGGTGTGAAAACCGATGCATGACTACTGTATTGCTGTTGTTACTTTTTTGAATATTTTTATTTTTTGTTGCTCAAATTAAAACCGAAAAGATCAGATTTATCAAATGTAATGTTTTGGTGTGGGAAGGGGATTCAAGGTCGAGAAATCGCCGCCCCCCATGTCAAACATCTTCCTACGCCGCTGTAGATGGCTTTAAGGTGTAGCTGATTTCGTTTCATTTTTTCGGAACCTTTTCTGAAACCACGACGAAAGAGCCTGGGTCAAGCAAACCGAATCTGAGCCATTCACTCACGTCGTGCGGATATTGGGACCGCAGGAATTTTTCAGTGAAAAGTCATTGTCCCCCCCCCCTTCGGCTACGTAGCCTCGGGGGAGGGTATCACGTACGTACCTTCATGATCCAAGTGCGAAAAATAATGCCACATGCCACAAATAATCGTTCAAAATAGCCTATATTCCGATATGATGCATTTTTCAGAGCCGGATCCAAGGGGGGTGGGTGGGTAAGGGGCGTACACCCCTTTTTCGGCAAAGTAAAGATTTTTGTAACCAGAATATTTTACATCTCCAAGCCATGAAAAAGTAATAATTGTTTTCTGAAGTGCTTAGAAATGCATTGATGATCATACAGTTTCATATTTTCTTTTCAGACCACCCCCTTCCTCTGGGTCATATGCACTTTCTGCAAACGTCTAATACGTCCCCACCCCTCATATTCCTGGATCCGGCCCTGTTTTTAATACATGGATAATATTTGAATTGTAAAATTAAGTAAAAATTACCAAATTGTCTTTAAATGTGTCATTTTGGCGCGCTTGGCACGCACCCACGGCAAATAGGTCTAACTGTCTCATTAATCCTCAACTTCGAGTCCCCGTCCTTGTTTCCCTAACAATGAACACTGGCTACGCGTCTGTACCGCCTCGACTTTGCAATTAATTACGGTATGTTTCAAGTTTCCCGTGATTTACACACTCCAAGTTTAAGCTCTGAATCGGTATCCATCCCACACCTTGCGCCCCCTCCCCACACCAGTAGGCTTACATCTTTAAAACTACGTGCTAGGCTAATGGGCCTTTTATGTTACTGTACACTATATGCACACCGGTGTTAAACTGGATTAATAAAATGCCTTAATACGGCGTCTCCTACCTCAGATACCTGCACAATCATTCCTATAATACAATTTGAGCAATATTATTGAGCCGAAGCCCGTACCCCTCCCTCCGTCCAGCTTCAGTATCACATCTACTATCTACATAAGTTAGAGTTAATTTTAAGCTGGGGCTATTATGAACTCCCAAAAAGTGTTCAAAATAAACTTTGATTTGTTGTTAGTGCCTTTTGAAGATAGCCCTTTGAAGATTTTGAAAAAAAAGTTAAGTATTTCATACTTATGCCTTCAAGTTTGAAATACCTTTAACCGGGGCGTTCCCCTTGGACAAGCAGGCTCGTGGAACTTACGTTCTCGGGGTGTTTTGAGCTTTCATGAAGCCTTTTGTCATTCCATTTCTACTATATCATCCTTAAGGTTCCATTGTTTTCCATATAGCGCCCCCGTTTTCACACTTTCGACTGGTGTCAAAGACCTATCAAACTAGAACTGCATTTGCTTGCAAATACGCAGAATTGTAGTGCATGTTAGACAAGTCCTTACAGTTTGGAGTAGGCCAGATTTAATGTGTGTTTGATACGGCGTTTATTTAATCAAATATTTTTCACTACCTTCAGAAACGTTTGCAAAAATCTTTGCATACATAGTACATTCAAGACATAAGAAACGACTGGCACAAGGCTAACAAGGTGATTTTATTGCGCAATTATGTTTTTCTAACGAACTTCCGAGCGGCTCTGACGTTGCAGAAAATCATCTTATTTTCAAGCTAGGTAGTGCTATTTTGTGTTTTTGTATAATCCTGCTAGTTTTGTGAAAAGGTAAAACACATTGTAGGCCTAAGGATTTCTGATTTGATTCCGATTTGAAGTAAATATCTTGAATTTTGGGGTTTTCGTCTTATAGGTACCTGTAACACTACTATTGAGAGGAATTTCGGTTGAGCCCACGGACTTCAATACATGGACAGAGGATTGCGCAATCAATACGGTCGCCACCGTTCGAACAAATTTAGGCTAACCAAGATGGCCGCCGGGCTACTACCATTTGCCCAATTTGACGATGAATCTGCAACATTTCAGACAAAATATCAGTATGAATGGAAGAACAATATCACAGTCCTCCATTCTATTTGATGAATTTGACCTGAGCTTGCATTCTTTCGAAAATATTACAAGTTTTTCACACAATTTGTCGATACGAGCCACTTGAGCAAGTGCAAACTTTTACACACAAGACTATAGCAGGCAGCCATATTGGTAAGCCTACTCGTGTACGTACACGGTGGCGACAATTTACGCATAGGACGTTAGTGCAATATGCTCTGTCCATGTATATAAGAAGTCCGTGGTTGAGCCCTATACTGTGCACATTGAAGGTGACGCATACAGTATACCATATACTGTGCACAGTATACCATATACTGTGCACATTGAAGGTGACGCCGCCCGTAGGCCTACATATCCAGCTCCCATCACATTAAATTTTACGATAAATTCATCCGCTGATTACTTCGTTTGCGAATTTCAAGTTATGTAGGCAACTTGTGTTAATGAGAAAGCAAGCGCAAATTCAACTGATTTTTTTTCTGAAATAAAGACTGTCGGCATTTCATCAATCAGTAACATTTCACTCTACATTACAAGCTGTTTCTGTTTATGAACGAGTCCTTTGTCGGGTCTAATTTAGGATGTGTGCAAGAAAGCGGTAAAAAATCATGGACAAACTTAACATTAGCTGCCTGCACATTGATCGTACCGATAGTAAAAACGGACCGAAACCGTGTGGAACTTCCAGTCTCAACGTTCAGTCATGCAGGTACGCCTAGCTTGTCGTGCAACGCCAAGATTGTAGAGCGCACGCGCACTACAATAACAAGGAAGATCCAGAGGACAGGGGCAACTCCTTGTAGAGGAACACTGCTCCATCGCAGCGGCGTGTGCAGGATTTCAAAGGTGGGGGGGGGCACAACTTGTGATTCCCCCGACTGACATAGAGGGGTGTGACAAGTGCACCGAAGGTGCACCACGAGCGCGAAGCGCGAGTTTGCACGCGTGGGGTCCAGGGGCCCGCGCCAGGGCCCCTGGCGGGGTCCAGGGGCAGAGCCCCGGTGGGGGTCCAGGGGGCGAAGCCCCCGGAAGCTCCTGCAACATGAGGTAATAAGACCGCCCTAAATTGGTTCTAGAGGCCTTATTGATCAGGTTTCGTTTGTTTCAGATTTTGTAAAATTCGATGTCAGTGACGGAGAGTTCAGGTTATCCTCTATGCGTTGAAAGCTGCAGTGTGCTACAGTATGTGTCACATACATTGACAGGTACTACGTTAAAGATCACGAGGCCAGTCAAGAAGGCTGCTTGAGATGATCGCAAAAGTTAACAGCACTGTTTCATCCTTAAACCTATATAGTTTACCATTACAGATGGTTAAAGTGACTAGCGCGAAGGGCGAAGGGAACTTAATGATAGTAGGCCTACCTGCACCATATGAGACAGATATAGATTTTGCTAGCATCCTGTCTGATTATTCACTGGAGGACAATTGGAAGAGCTCTCTCCTTTGGTAAACGACCAAAAAATGAAAAAAAATCTCTTTTAATATCATTCTGTAGGCTACTTCTAAGTTTTGAGTGCCAGGGATGGCGCCAGGATTTGCCCGACAGGTGGCCAGACGGGCGGAGGCAGCGACCTGAAGCCCTGACAGCCGCGATGCCGTCAAGGGGATGGTGAGGATGGATCTGAAGAAAATGTGATCAAGAACATAAAGAAAACAAAAAAGAAAAACTGTAGGGATTCTAGACCATATCGGGGATAACATACATATTATCGAAACACTTGGACTACCCTATGAAACAGCCAAACTTTGGTCCGTGAGTCGCTCACAAACTGACCGTACCGCATAACACACATTAGAGAATAGTAACTAGGCTTAGCGACATGCGATGAAATTTTCGACCTCCACATGAACAGTGTTCTCTGCCTACATGTTTCGTGGTAAGGTTGGCAGGACATGTGCTTTCTAGCAATGTGGAATGGAACTGCTGAAGACCCTGGAGTAACTATACAGCGCGCGTAGCGCGCCGAAAAATTTGGGTTCTTATTTGAGAAATTGTCCTCTCTCAGGCGGGGACTGCCTGCATACTCTATCGTATCGATTAAGACTCCCCGATGGGGCTCCCCGCCCCCACCTGGCGCCATCCCTGTTGAGTGCTCAGTGTCTCTTCAATCTTTTTCTCTTCCCCTAACCCTTAAATCCCCCGACTAAGAGATTTTCCCCCGACTGGCTTCAGAGGTGGGGGGCCAGTGCCCCCCTGGCCCCCCCCCCCTTTGAACACGCTACTGCTCCATCGGAGACTTTGTGTTCTCGTTTGTTTGTTTTTTTTTCAGTTCAGAGAGTCTTAGTGGTTACGTTAAGTAAAGGTGCTTGCTAAACGCAGCATATTTCGTTTTTTTATGTGAACGTTAATGGAATCGTCGACGGTGGTTAATCACCCTGGTACCTTGGGGAACGAACTCTGTTTTCTCAGCCCCTCTGACTTCCAATATGCCGAACAGCCTGCTACCTATAGGCAGTCTCCCTGGCTGTTTAAATTTTCTCGGGGGAGCGCAGGGTGACGCCAGGTGGGGAGCAGCCCCCCGACAGAGAGGCTGGTCTCCCATAGGGTGACTTATCCAACTTCGCCAGGGTTACTGTTTTATGTTGTTACGGCTTGGTCGCAAGTCAAACCAATAACAGCGAAAGATCACAGAAGAACGAGATTAAAATTTAACAACTTAATTATTATTTACGATCTCCTAATCTTACTTAAATTTACAATAATTAATTAGATTTACTCACAATCCTTTACTTAATATTATTCTGGTCTGGTCCAAGGGTTGGTAGTGCATGCACGTCGACGATGGTACAGTAGTAGACCTGCAGCGTGCTGTAGCGTAGGAACTGGTTCCACGAGCGAATAATGACAAGGCTAGGCGATGATGGATGATAACGATCTCAATACACAGTGTAGAAACGGCGTAGGGCAATTTATCACAAGTGTGCATTGTCAGTGGCTGGCTTCAGGTGATTCGGTCAGAGAATAACTTCTTAACAAACGGACAATGATAACACAGCAGTATGACAGCGTCTGGTCTCGATGAAGTATTATGATATCTCTCCCTCTACAACAGTCGTTGAATTGTTTTTATATCCTAGGCTTTCAATCGAGACATCTCCGGAATTGAATAGAAACTTCCAGTGCACAAAGTCGAGCAATTACAAGAATGTTCCTTGTGTGCACAGTAGTAGTAAACAATGGCAATGTTTCTTAGAAGTGTCGCCAGGCCGCTGCTATAATTGGCACATTACGTAAACAGTTCTCCTTCTACAGAATTCTGGAAAGGCTGAGTTGAAGGTGACATTGTTGTTGTAGCGATTCTAATTCTCTGGAGCTTTCCATTCGCTCGTCGACGGATTCAATCTGGTGTTCCTGACGAGTCGTCTTGTAACAATGTCAATAGTTGACATGCTTCTCTTGCGTTATTCCGCTCAGGAGACACGCCCAACTTAATTCAGCACTATGACGTACGGTGGTAGAACAATACGCCTGTGTATAGTATACAAAAATGACATGGGATATAGTACGAAATGGCATAGGCGTAGGAGCCCAAGTTGATTGGGAGGGGGGGGGGGCTGTAAAGACTTGCCCGAGAATTTTGACCCTAAAAGTCCGCGTGCTCCACGCGCGTTCAACGTGTTAATGTATATATCATAAAGGCATGCGTCGTTCATCACACCGCTTGCTAATAACATACGATAGTTTGCCATGTTTCTACCCTTTTCCATATTGATAATAACGTTTTGGATTTTTCTCATGGGGGTTTGGGGCATGCATTTTGTTGTGTGATCGCCGGCCTGGGGGAGGGGTGTAAGGGGAGAGGGTGTTCCCCTTCCCTTTGAAAATTTTTGAAAAATTAGGTGTCCTTACATGCAATCTGGTGCCACATATGCTACCTTTGCTGTGTTAAAAATTATGTATTTAGGTACTAAAAAGGAAAAAAAAAATCGGCATTATTGAGGGAGGCATGGCCCAATGGCCCTACTAAATACACCGAACTGATCATATGTTGAAAAACTTTCACAATTTAGTGAATTCTTATTTTGGTTGAGTGATAAGGAGGGGTGTGTTAAGTGGAGGATGACAGCTCCTCTCCCTTGAGAAATTTCTGTAAATGTACTGTGGCTTAGATAAAAAGTGGTGCAGTAACTATTTGTGGCAACAGACACACACCATCACCATCGCTTATAGATTCCTTCTGTCTCGGAGAAGAATTAATAAATGTGGAAACTTTACAAAAGATAAAGCATACTTAAATGGGAGATAAGTCCTTGCAAAAGTTTACCCATGATAGCCAGCCTGTTTGTTTGTAGCCTGCGGAGTGAACGAAGTTTTGCGTTCAAAGGCGCCGATTCAAGGGTAGGGGGCACAGAGGGGCATGTGACTCATCCATATTATTGCCGACCCGAAAATGGTGACTTGAAAGCTAATGGTGCTGTATCATTTCAAAGTAAAGTCACACTCTGTATTTTGATCAGGAATTTCCTATAAAACTGACTGGTACAGTACGGTAATTAAAACCTGTAGGCCTAGGTCTTATCATACCCCCGTTCAGTGCACCAGTTTTGAATGTCAAGTGTGTTTCTTCTACTATAAATTATAGTTCTGTTCTTTTATTTCCAAAGTAACTTTTATCGTTGTAGGTGGCTTACTAGTTGTAAGATCCGAGGTTGTCCAGAGGTTGCATGAAGTCATTGTCCAACATTACACAAAAAGTCTCTATATGCCAATGGGTAACTTATTTCAAAAATTTTTACAAACATCTTAAAAATTAAAAAGGTAAAATATCTCTTTCACTCATTCGAGAGATGAATTACCAAATTCTTTTCTTTCTTTCTTTTGCCAAAGAGCACCTATCGGCACTAAAATGATTTTTTCATAGAATCCCTCCAAGATCCCCCTTATTTTGGGGTACCTCCTATCCCACTTCCGCAGCCTAATAGTCTAATACAATGATCCGTAACTAAGGTGCGCGGCCGCTTTTGGGGCCGGCTATGGTATGCGGGGCCACGATAGAAAGCCGAAACGACGGAAATGCAGGTCTTGCTGTCAGGAGGGGCTGAGTTATGGTCAATAATCCGGGAGGGGAGTCACCATTTGAAAAGTTTCCAGACAGTTGTCCTTACAGGTATTAACAAAAGCCAGTTGGTCCGTACCTAGCTCCTCGTGAGCAGGGCGTTTGTTTGAATTCATTGTAAGGTTTTTACAGTGAAACTGTGGCTGCGAAAACATGTAAAGGCATAATCGAAATTTGGCATTGCCAATGAACACCCTTCCACCGTGGCAGTTGCTCACAGTATGATCTCGAAGGGATTTCGTGATAACTTGTGTCGATTTCATAGAAATAAAAGTTAGGGAGAATGACGTCTGACGATCTGGACTGAAGCCATTAATTTAGCTAGGCTGTACGGCAACAGAGCACCGGCGCGTAATACAAATATCACGTCATTGCTTTTGCCCCAAGTATTGGCAAAGAAACTACAAGTTTTCAAGTTAGGAGTATAAAACAAAATACTTAAGGCACCATGACTTATTTCTGTTGTGAAAATTACTCCTAATCTTTCGAAAAACGGATAAAATAAGCTATAACTTTTGCAGCAGAATGCACACTGTACGTACGGAGACACACCAATCAACCGGTCTTTTGCCGTACAACGAAAGCGCCCTCACAATTTTCGTGGCTTCATCGGTTAAACATGCATGGATGCATTGTGTCAGTGTTCTCCCCATAGAGCAGGATATCCTGCTCTATGGTTCTCCCTTACTTCTATTTCTATGTTGGTCGATTTATACAGCCCGCCCTCATTCCTGACTGGTTACACGAAAGCAATAAAATGACGTGTCGGTAGGGTTTGAGGAGTACGCAGCACACCTTTAATTCAAGGGAATTCCTGAGGAACGAATTACTCTTCGAATCAAACACTCTCAGTTTGTGATAGGTATGTAGTAATAGCAAAGGAATTGAGGCACTGATTATGTAAAAATTAAGGAAATGGAAGATGTTTTAGGTACTGCTTTGCATTATATCCATCCGCTATGCAAAATGGCATTTTGAATAAAAAGGCAGGAGAAAGGCTTAAAATCTAAAAGGTCATACTGAAGCAATTTTTACTTTCGTGATAGCTAATCTCCTAAGCTATCCTCTGCTGGGTATAGCATGCCCTGAATGTGAACATCTATACAAGGCATGTGGGACCGTGAAACGAAGCAAGTTTAATAGGTCAATGTAGTATGTCATGCACCTGCGAAACCATGGGAGTGGAATTGCGCCACAGTACAGTAACTTAACCCTTGCCCAAGACATATTCTTGTATCTGATAATGGAACCGATGACGTTTGTTGAAGTCATGGCCTCCAATTTCCTGATGAAATTGTGAAACAATTGTCAAAATGTATTATTGATTGAAATATCAGATTAAAATTGATTACTTCACAAGAAGTTAAATAAGGACTTGGAGCGTAGCACTTCAATGAAACTTAATCGTCCCAAGGCACCCTCCCCACCCACACAAGTGCCTACCCACGATTACATTATATTGGCATACGCGGCATCAGTTCCCTGTATAGAATTTTAACAAAAACATGGAAGAATTCAATATCTCGGTCACAGATTCCAAAGTTACAGTAATTTTGAATTAAATGAGATAGTTATGAGAACAAATTGACAAAAATCAAGTCACGTCGCGAAAAATTATCACTTGAGTTGATATTATTTTACGCTCAATTACATAAAAATTTCTCTTGTTTCGGCTGTTGTTTGTCACGGTGAATAAATTGTTTTTGCGAATTTGTTACCCAAAGCGACAAATTGAAATGAGTTTTTTAACACTTGTATGTCTTTTTCCGGCCAAACGTTTTCTCAAGGTCCCAAGATGGAGTCGGCGGATGTTGCCACGGTGGTAATCTAGTCTATGGGGGTGGGACTAGCGATGTATAACTAGGGGATGTGTGTATTGTGCCGTGAAAACACGTGACTGTATCATCATGGAGCTACTTCGTATAAGTCTGTCTGGAAATATCTTAATAACAGTGTCAACAGATTCTTAAAATCTTGTGTGTGGGGGAGGGGGAGGGGCATGACCTTGACGAGAACTGATTCAAGCACGAATCGCAAAGACCTATAGTAGCGTGAGATTCAGGCCCTCTGAAGGGCCCTGCAAAAAGTTTTGAGTGCAAATGATCTGTGGTGTAATTTAAAGGCAGTTTCCTAAGATTTTAATCCAGTAAATGGCTGTTTTTCTTTTTCCATCATCTGATCATTTTTAAGACTGGTTTCATCGAATTAGCTACTGTTCTGCTCTGAAATCAAACATGTGTCTACTTTGTTGTTAAAGATTTGGAAAAAAGTGGGGAGGGGGCAACAAACGGTATGATATCCCTTCCAAGTTCAAAAGTGTGTGGGGGATATGTATCCCCTCTCCCCCTCCTCTTGACGCCCATGTATACCATCAATTTCCTACGCTTACGATAGCGTTCGCCTCAACACAGGCACATTTCCCTCTCATCGACAATTTTAGGCTATCCGTGTACGGAGGCGACAAATGCAAGATTCGCCTCGGGCGGTACAAAGTCTAGCTGTGGTACCTGACAGTATTCTTTTAGTGATCACCGACGACAGCATGAATCAACCAATCGAGAACCAACACACTGTAATGTATTGATAAATAAACGGAATGCCGCCTTCTTTTCTCGATCTTCGATCAGAATTTCTGCTAGCATTTTCCTTTAAATGTTGCTTACATATGGAATCTGTGTAATGGCTACCACTAAAGGGGTATGACATCCTCCATACCAGGGAGTTACTAGCTACGGCCTGCCCAAACATACTTAAGAATAGCCCTAGAGTTCTAAAAACAGTTGATAATTGCACTTTGACATTCATTCAGACAATACAGTTTCACGCTGGTTGGTTAACAATGACTTGTACAGTCAGTTCTGTTCCCAATTAAGCTCACACCAGGGAGTTGCTGTCAAATAGCAACTCCCTGCTCACACACACTGTGAATAAAAATACTGCCTAAAGCAATTTAAACTCAGTGCAGGCTACTGTGGCTCTGTCTTGGAGGTGTACTAGACAGGTGATTTGGTTTAAATTAGAGGAGGGGCTTGAAGTAAACTTAGTAGGGTGAGTTGATACTGTCAGGGGTGACATTAGAGAGCCTTTAAAAAGGGGAGGCTTATTGTAAACAGCAATATTTTGGATGTTGGAAAAAAAAGCTTTGTGATTGCTTAGTTTATATTTCTAGGTTGTTGCTATTTCTGAAGATCTGGAATATTAGATAATTAGAAAAGAATTTATTGGAAAAGTAATATGGCACATGGTGAAACATCAGCATCATTTATTTTTTAATGATATCGCTAGTAACTCAAAATAAAAAAAAAATGTTAAGATGCAATTTACAAGGCCTGGGAAGTGCCATTTCCAGCACGATCTTGGAGGCATTTTCTTGTACGCTTCGCGCCAACCTAGGGTGGCGCTACGCTTATAGTCTGCCTACAGGTTTCGCCCCCTCACTGGCAAATTCCTGGCTGCGCGCCTGGTCAGATGGAAGTGTTTGGATGGTTATTTAGCGACACATTCAAATCAATCTTGCCCCTACTAGTATAGTATTCTCTCAAGTTAGGGCATATTCCGACTAGAATAAAGAACATACCCTTCAGCAAACAATGACCTTGGTGTCTAGCTCCATGTAGGCTATTGACATTTAATTATTTAATTGTTAAAATGGCCAAACTTTTAAAATAAAAACAGTATGTAAAGTCTTTCATAAAGTCACATGGCTCAAAATGCACTTCGCCTATACGAACATCAATAAATATGTAGGATTACACTTTTATTTCCACGCGAGCGGCGTACACCATTCCGTTGGCCTACTCAGATCACATCGATTGCATGTACACACTAAAGCTTTTACCGCACTATCTGAGGCGCCCTAGCACTCCTACTCCTGCGATTTTGGGCCCGAATTCTAGGCCCGATCACAAGACGCTAACGTTCATGCACTTGGATAATCTATTTTCCATATCGAGCCCTTTCATCGGCTTTTAAAAAATAAGAATATGCTTGTACTTAGAATATTTTTCTAACTTCAAGGAACCGTCGTGCACGTGGGTCAGCTGGGTCGCACCAAAGGTCGTGGTTTAAGTACTATCTATTTTTATTTATAAATTCCGTCACTTTTATAATCCCTTTTAGATGTTCTTTAACCTTACTACATAATGTTGCCGCCTACTAGGCCATCCCCAGTGTCAGCTACGGCATACTTTGGTTTAATCTTCACTTTTCAGTCCTACACACTTTATTTTGATGTCACCATCCTCAGGATATTGTTACAACTAAAAAAGCTTGAATAACCGACGACTTATTCGCTAAGGATTAGGGTAAAATTCCAACTTAGGAAGATAAATAATCAGGTTTTCATGCAGCCACTTTGAATGTGGAGATTATTGCATACAGAAATTTGAGCATGCAGACTATAATGTTAACACGTGCAGTAAGTAGATCGGGGAAACTCAGTGGTGTAAAACTTCATTACCTGTGTAACAGAGAATACTACCATGGTATTTTTCAATGATCTTACATTGGGCTCGAAAAACTCGATCCGTCAAGAAAACTATCTCTTAGGCCCGGCCCTAAAAATGGGAGGGGGGCGGAAGTCACTATTCAAACATGTACACATATGTTTCCCCCTGAAAAATTATCCCCTTTTGAAGCTGTATCTCCCTTTTCTCTTCAACTTCTTGTCTAGCTTCGGGCATTCTATCTGTTCGGCAGCTGCGTAGAAAGTTGAAAAGAAACCTACAAAACAGTAGACGTCATGTGAAAAGGATGTTTTGAATGTTGTCACTACGACAATGAACGTGGCAGGGCAAGAGAATAAAGATCAGAAGCTCGACCGGAATAGGAGTAGGGTCCAAAGATCGAAATCATTTGTTTCCACATAAAAGGGAACGAGACCTACTGTTTAACTCCCCCCCCCCCACCCACCGGCGGTAAAAAGCACTGGTCACTTCTGCTCACCCACTTGCTTCTCTATATCTCGTCACGTGACATAATCCTCTAGGTGAAGCCTAGCAAAGAATGTTTTTAAAAAGTATGGACAACACTGAGAATCAGTGGCATATAGGTAGGTTGACAATTAAGTAATTAATGACCCTTTTCCCCTGGTGAAGCTACCGCCCTAGATAGGTCAATGGGGGCGCCCTCATCATCGGATTGTCCGAGGTAGTACTTCCATGGTTTGTCTGGCTTTTTAGACTAGCTGAAGAACAGATAACACGTGCGATCTTTACCATAAGGCCGATAAGTGAACCCATAGAAACCGGTGTTGGCTTACCCCGCGGATCGGACTCTGTTTGCTCAGCTCCTCAGCTTCCGCAGGGATATGACTGAACAAGGAATATGCAGCCTGCTACGTAGGCAAGTGTTGGCGAGGATGTCAAATATGTGAATGGAGGGGCCCGAGGGCATACAAACTGTGACTGAGTAAAGATTTAGATTTTTGCCAGGATGCATCTTGTAGGTCTCTCACCTCAATTACTTGAAATCAATTCCTTCTGGATGGAAACTTGTCAGCGAAATAGCAAGATACTCCCACCCTGCAACCTTCGTCCACCCTGTTCCCCCATACAGACAAACTCACGTGCCTGAAAATGCAGACGTGTCGCAGTCTCTCTTTATAGTGTGATATTCTTTTCATTATATTTACATAAAATAACTTATTCCTGGAACTATTTGAGTTGAAAGCTGTAAATTGGCTTTCAAGCGGAACCTTTCTCTGATCGATACATTGTCTCTTCGCATGCACGAAGAAAATGAGCAGTGCGGGAAAACACTTCAGTTTAAGAAAGAAAGCAAACACACGACTTCACAGATGCCAGTTATTGTTGTAATCTACGTTTATTTTATTTACATCAAAATGGCCCAAAGAAATGAAATGAATGCAGCATTTTCGAAAGTTCTATTTACAGGTATACGTCATTACGATAATTTAAATATTCCATGTGTCTATGCAGCAAATAAGATTTTTTGTATCATCCAAAGCTTCCGTCCAAATCCAGTTGAGAGAACCACTCTCTGGGCACAACAAGAAGCAGGACATGTGTGTGTCCGTGTCCGTTTCCATGTCCGTGTCCCTGCCGTGTCCGTGTCCGTGTCCGTATGATTCATCCAAACATCTCAGTATTTTTCACTCATGTGATCTTTAGTAGTGGCGATGCTAACACAGGGTGATTGGGCCCTGTGACGCTAGTACACGTGTCCCACTTTTCCAAATGGTACACTGTCCCTTTCCAAATAAAAATAGGAACAAACATATGTCCTTCTGAAAATCTCCGGTACAGAGTTATGGTTTAACTATTACCAACCTCTCTCTTCCCACTGGGTGGATATTATTACTTGTCAGTAACGAGATCTCTCGCCGCGTAAAACGGTGGATAATTCACGACGTACTGATCCCGTAAAAACTTCCAGCACCTTCACTTCCCATGTCCGTTACAACAAATGCCTAGTTCTGCACAGTTATGACCCTAGTTATATCGTACAATACATCTTAAGTGCATTAAAGACAATTGTTTTGACGCAGACAACTATCAGAAAATATATCTAGCTCTCTGCACTTCGCAACTTCACTCAAAACATACATATAAGAGGTTTTCCGTAAAACCTGCATTATAAGTTTACCATTTCTACAAAGGAAGTAAGCGCTAGAAAATGAGTAGGCAGTGTTTTTTATTGTTTGTAACTTGAGTAGAAAGTTATCTTCATATCACGTGGAGAAAAATGCAGTCTTGCGTTATTGTGTTTTTAGCGTTTTAATACCCTAGCAGACCATAAGAAAGGTGAGGCTTCAAAAATAGGTTTTTAAGCGGAATCGATACAGCATGAGGAGCAATTAAATATAATTACTGTTTAATTTGTTCAAGTTAGAAAATCGTAAAACTGATTTAGATGTCAAAATGAAACCTTTACCTATACTCGCGTAAACATAGCCACCCTTCAGAATTAAAAGGAATCAGTTCTGACCAATTTCGTGTCTATTTCAACTATCCCACGCATCTCAATTTTTTCTATATAAATAAACAATTACCACTACTATACGTTTCTTCCTGTCCAGTACAAGTAGCATATATTGCTCTAATTAAATATTAAGTTGTATTATACAAAAATTTTAGAAGATTTTTTACATCACTAAACTGCATTAGTACAAAAAAGTTTGCATGCTATTGTTTCGGAAAAAGACCGATATTTTACAGAACTGATGCATATACTAACATAATCAAAATGTGCCACAATTACTGATTATGATATGTACGTTAAATATAATCCTAAATGTCAAAGTTGAAATCTTTACCTTATGTTTCTAGGTAACGTCAAGGAAACTTAAATCCAGGCCCGTAACCAGACGTTGAGAGCAGGGGGTCCAAATCAAGCTCAGGGGGCCCGCTGAGTCTTGGTTAAATGGAGAAGCATAATTTTTAATAGAATATCCCGCAGAGCAGGGTGCCAAGCCAATGAGCCTGGCCCCCAAATACTCCCCTCCTTTGGTTATAGGCCTGCTTATATCTATTTATCTCTCCATTAGATGAAATAAAGAGAATCAAAACATCTTATTCAAATAAACAAACCTCCGGGGTGTAGTCAGACGAGAGATATGGGGTACTTTTGTCCCCCAAATGATGTAGAATTCTAATTTTTCAAATATGCACACAAACTGTAACCTCTTTCCCCACCCCCATGCCAATGCCCAGTTACACTACAAACCTCCTCTTCATATCTCTCGTTTGGTAGGGGAGACCTTCCACCATTTGACTTTTTTCAATTCCTTTCTAACCGTTTTATGTTTACCTCATTTCTGAGATCTATTTGCTTTTCTTTTTATTTTGTTTCACTGTTTCTCCCCCATACAAGACAGTGCTTGTCAGTATCAAACTTAGAAGAACCCGATTGACTTCGAAGATAACATTTCTGATTGAAGTTTTTATTGAAACATCGACGTCACTTTATCGTATAGTTTTATCCGGGTTCAATCATCCACCCCCCCCCCCCACACACACACACACTTGACCGACGGATATGGTCAAGTGGTCATTGGAAATCGACATAGATTACAAAGAAAACATAAAAGCCTTTGAAAGAAAGTGAGCCCGTGATAACGTAATAAAGTTGCATCGAATCTCCATGAGTGGAAAATGGCGGCCTCGGCGAAAAATAAAAATGGTGATTTGGTGACCGTAACTAAGTATGAAGATGTTTGTTGCAAGTGGAGAAATATTTTACATTTTTTCCTTGTTTTACAGAAATTTGCTTCTTTTTCGGAGAATTGTAAATTATTTGTTATGTCATACAATAACACAAACGACAAGCATACAAGTAGGTATCCTTCATTAGTTTCAAAAGCCTTGATTTCGGGTCGATATTGCTTGGCATTTCTTTGATTTCCACACATAAATATCGTTTTCTTTCCAAATCAGAGATCACTGTGGGTCATTTGGTTTCTGTACGTTTTGCATGAGCGGTGTATTACACCAGCAGGTATGCAGCAACTTACTATATTAACATGATAAACCGATATTTCTAAATTTCGTGACCAAAGGCGGATTTCACGGAAGGATGGGGAGTTTTCAAAACCTTCTTTTACTATTCGCTATGTACGAACGTTTTTGTTTGTATAGTCATAATTGCCTCTCGCCCTCCGGCCCCCTTTGAGAAACTTACACTGGACCACTATAATCTGCCTGACCATACTGAAGCATATGCTGATAGTAAAGGGGTGGGAGGGGTACACTCCCACCCCTTGCCTAATATCCTTCTCACAAATCAATTTCGTCATCAGAATTAGAGAGGTCGTAGGCTGTTTTTGCTCTTCTGCTCTAAGTGACCACGGAGGAGACCGGCTACGCTATTTCCAGTTGCTATATCCCTTTTAGGAAAACGTGTCGTCGTTTACGTGAAGGTCGGGTCTGAGGAAATGAAGGAAAAATTGAAACTTCATTTAAAAACCGATAAAGGAAGAAACAAAATATAAAGTAATATCCAGCGTATCAGTCATTATGAGAACTGGCAATCTCCTTCAAAAGTATATCAGAGGATACTTCGTACCCCCAAAATGGAACCGGATGTTTACAAGGTAAGTTTCAACTCCTTCGCTCTTCCCGCAACAAACACTGACATCTATCAAGGAGGACACGACGAAAATGCTAGAAACGCTCAGTTAAAGGGGCTCATTGAGTTGATATCTATTATTTTATGACAAGTCTGAAGGACACCATTGCATGGCAATGCTTCTAATTAGCCTCATTACTCATGAATCACTTCCCCTAGGTACCGAAATTGTGAGAATTTGTAGTTTTTATGGGCTTGAAAAGCTCGTATTTCACGATACTTGTCCAAGCCCTTGATAGACCAGGCTCTATTGAATATAGAAGATGTATAGAAGATGTATGTACCACTGAAGCCTTGATCACAACAGCTGTTGGTGACAGGAGTTGCAAGCCTGCCAATCAAGTTAGTATAAACCGCCCTCATTACATGTGATTACTACCTAGTGGTAAAAAGTGTCTGGTCACAAATTTATAACAAATCATTTTAATCATTAATTACCCTATCATTGCCGTTTTAGTTTTTAGTTGTGTGTCACATGTGTAGAATCTCTTAGTCTGACTATTTACCATCAAGATGTTAGTAAAATTCAACAAGTGTGATAAAAAATTATGAAAATCGTGACCAACTCAATAAGCCCCTTTTAATAAATGTGGTGTGATCCGTCACTGAAGGTGACAAGAAAGGAGTAGTATGGTGTAAGGGTATGGGTTATAAGCGGACAGGGTGAACCCTTAGCCAGCTGTACAAATCTGGAGGGGCATGGATAATGCCTGCAGGGGCACTTGCGTGGATCTACAATTGGAGAAGGTCTGACATAGGCTTGTAGCTTTTACAAATTGGAAAAGAGCTAATAAATCTTTGGGGAGAAGAACATGAATCTAGATTTCGGGCATTGTCCCTGAAATTATGCCCCTCTCCTGTGGCTAATGACCCGGGACAAGTAAGGGACGAGTAAAATAACGAATCAACAGGATAGACAGATGAGGAAGGGTGGGGAGGGAGATAGTTATAATGATGAAATTTTATGACGGCTACGCGTGTGTTCGTAACACATTATTGCACTTCTCGTTATACTTTGCTAGTGTTTAATACATGGGCGTGGACCATGGGGGATGGGGGACGCGCCCCCCTCACTTTTTTGGAAGGGAAGACATCTCCAAAAAGTCCCCCCACTTTTTCAAAATAATGAAAACTAAAACTGTGATGAATTGTAATATAACATAGATTACGAATTGACACTACATTTTAAAAGCTAAATTGCGCCCAAACATGGCACCATTTGCCATAAAGACACCGTCTAATTTCCTTTTTTTTCAAAGGGGAGGGGTACACCCCTTCCCTTAGGCCCCTCCCCAGGACGGCGATTCGCAAGTGGTGAAAAGTCCCCCCCCCACACTTTTGGAGATGAATCCACGTCACTTGTTTAATACGAGATGTTAATTTAAAACCGTCAAAATCGGAGCGAGTCGCTATACCCTATCACTGAAGTTATACCTCTAAATTTGGCAGAAATTGGTGACTGTTTGGAAAATTCTGGCGATCATGGCTTTAAAATTTTGGAAGCCAAACCAATTTAAAAAAAAAAAACGTCAAATCCGATGGTTTTGGTGTGGAGAACACCAACCCAAGAACCCTGCCATGCATGGTTACCATAGACAGACAGTATATCATTAGCAGCCAACGCCGTGTGGATCGGAAGACAAGTTTTTCTGGTGATAAGGATCTCCAGTCTTAAATTTGTAAGTATTTTGTAAGATAACCAAAATGCATTCAAGAACTTCCCTTTGCCTTACCAACCGGAAGTAACACAGTTCAGTAACCAATGCACTTTGCTAAAGGTCAACGCCGCTTTGCACTCCCAAACTAACGGCATAGATGCAAGTTCCTAAATTCGTCTGTAATAAGTATACCTTAAACCAGGGAGCTGTTACGGAGCCGTAACAGCTCCCTGCTTAAACTAAATATGTCATTACACAAAGACGTAACTACAAAAACATTATTCTCTCGTTGGTTAGGAAAGTATCAACCATAAGCGATTTTATTTATGTTTCGACAGAAACTATCACTGACACAACGAATTATGTCGCCAGAAAATATTTTTTGGTGGTCTTGCCCGGTAATCAGACCAAGATTTGAAGGGAAAATTACCGTCATACCCTGGTACGAATTTGAAAGAAAAATGTCACCATATTGATGAAATTAAACTGACAGAAACCATAAAGGGTTTCCCCTCTGTGGGCCTATCAGGGGACGGGCCAATTAAAATCGTCTTTGGCGACCGTGTCCCCCGCGAAGAGGCGGTTAGCCCGGGTATTCTTTTTGAAAGACAATCCGGTAACCCGACAGCGCACCTAAATGATGGAAACAAAGAGCACATTCGAATATATCGTGCTGAGAATATAAGGGAAAGCTATTTTTTAGATAAAATAAATTTCTTTCCAAACAATATTTAATTCCCCGGGGAAATGATCATTTAACAAGACGCCAGCGGGCTGAACTCTGCACATCTGTAGAAGTCGGCATATTACGCTGGACTGGTAATAAGGTTCAGCTAACGTTATGAAATAACTGACCGAAACCGTGTGATAACCTCTAACTTAGTGTTGTATATACATCCTGAGGCATTCTGGCTTGCACTTCTGGTCTTGCAGCGCTCACTTACTCAGAAAGATCCATTGTTTTGACAAAAAGGTTTTTTTATAGGTCAACCTAGAAAGCTACCCCTCCCAGAGTGGGTTTCTAACCTCCAACATTTTCTAAAGAATGAGATTTGTATTTTCTTTTTTTTTGTTTTTGTTAGAGTTTTTGTTTTGTCAAAGACGTTTGCATGAAGCCACCTCACATAATAAAAATTTTGGAAAGAACCGGTGCCCCTTGCATTAGACCCCTCAAGAGGTCTACCCCCGAAAAAACACCCCAAACCTGGACGAAGCCAAATAGTGACGGTAAACCAGCTACCACCTGCTACACCTGTCCACATGGTAAAGTCACCTTATCCTGGGTAAAAGGAGTGGGGCTAGTTTAGGGGTGGGGTTAATGTATAGGTAAAGTCACTTTGCCGTACACTTCAAGACCACTCACTTATACCACATGTATTTATAAATGTAGAAAGCTTGCCGGTCATTATTTGGAAAGCCTATCTTTCTAGCTTACTTCGAATTGATGTGTATTATATAACACCTTATTAATTCCTCTACATCTGATTGGAGGATTGGTGGTCACATGCATGGGTTATTTTTCACTATCACACGGTCGTGTATTATCTATCGTGGGTTAGTCTAGAATACCACACGGTGTTTGGCCCTATCCGGTCCTTGAATCAAACTTTGACCAAAATCTGGCCTATTTTGTAAGTTAGGTGTTATATGAAACAAATAATGAATGTTTTCCATTCGTGTGATAGTTTGAATAATTTCATTCGTGGAAAGAAAGATGAACGTGCTATTCAACGCGGCTTAGCCTCGTTGAATAGAACGTTCAATCTTTCAACTCAAGAAATTATTCATACTATCGCACTCATATACATTCATTATTCGTATACAAATGCAAAAAGAGAAGATGAGTAATTTATGCATGAGGTCCATGGTTTCCGTTATTATCGGCCATTTATAGCACTATTGACAACAGGGTGGCGAAGTCTACCGGAAGCATTATGTCGCGATAGTGTATCACAGCACGACATTCACCTTAAAAGTATGTATTCTTAGCTGGTAGCGTCTATCTATTGTACCGTGGACTGAGGTCTAAACATTGAAGGCAGTACTGTCGTTTAAAAGTTGTTGTTTGACAAGTTTAGCAACCCATGGCTGTTGTAAAATATAACTGACATTCTGTACTTCAACGTCATGGCGACCATTTTAGAAGCGACGGGATCTCCCTCGGCCATTTTTTTTTGGGGGGGGGGGGCACCATTTGAGGGGGACCACACTCTGGATTTTGTACATGCACTAGTCCGTCTGAACACGATTAAAGTAGTTCAATTTTATCGGATGTGTAACAAAAAAGAACCGATGGCATGAATGAACCTTCTCAATACCGGTAAGATGCAATACTTCACTGTTACCATAGCAACAGGTCAATAATTTTCAGGTTCGTACAATATGTTTGAGACATGTTCAGATTTCGCTTAACACGTGTTGCCTTTAAATGGAATCAGTGACTGTCTGGTATTATTTCAGCTGGTTACACTTATCTTCATTTTGATAAGGTATATTGCAACCTCCCGTTTGCCAATCTGATTTCATGGGGAGATTATAGGATAACTCTAGAACAATTGGCGTATGAAACCCTGTCAGCTGAATCCATTATGGCTGTGCCGTTGACAAGTGACATGCCTGGTACTTGGGACATAACAATAACAAATATAGCCTAGTCTAGCCTAACATATATCTCATATGTTGTTGATCGAATGTGAACACCTGCCCATATAAGGCCTAATGAAAGCACGTCTTGGCAATTGGCGGCAAAACATTACTTTCTTAATTTTCGTAACGAAAAGCAGGACGTTGGTACCTTTGCTTATACCACGGACATCCGGGCTCCGTGTTCTTATTTCTAATGGTATCGTCTGAACTGTATAATCTGTTGTTAATGTAGACATCTTTGATACATCCTTCGAAATCGTTATTTATTATTCTTGAGTCGCCATCTTGTACCGGAAGACTGCCCATTATAAAAGGTGTGTTTACATCAAGGAACCTGAGAAATGAGAAAGACAGGGTACATGGTAATTCACATCTTAACATTTACCTACTTTAGTTTGGGTTTCAATGTTAGCTAACTTTTCCTGCTGAACTTCACCATTATAAAGCCTACACAGAGTAGTAGATCAGAACACATCGAAAGAGGACATTCGAAGAAATCAAGGGATCAGTTAAGTCTGAGTTAGCCTTCCATGATGGGCCTAGTTGAGGAGTAAGTGAAGAGGCCCAAAGATATTATTGTAATATCTTTGAAGAGGCCCCAAAATCACGCCCTCACATCAGGCGTACTCTGACTAAATGTGTAACCGTCCTACGTAGGGCCTAGGCTGTGTACTATGGTCCACGTTTGCATCATGAGCCATTTTTTATAAGCACACTCTGGTGTTAGAAATTCAATGAATAAAGGAAATCTTATTCATTAAATACTGGAATGTTATACTCGCATGTTAAACTCAGTACAAATGTTGAAGAAGTACAATGCATGATCATTATGGGAAACCTGTGCTATCTTTGTAAAGATTGATTCAAAAGTGATAAAAGTGGAAATAATATGCTATGTGATTCAGGGGCCGTGATGAAATTTCTTCTTTATCATACGGGACCAAGAAAATCATGAAAGCGGGAATATATCATGGGGCGTTCGTGCTATCAAGGACCGAAAGCATTCAAAGTAGGCAAGGACCTTGTGAAAGGAATGGGGCATTATTACTCAATATTTTTTTCATATATATATATATATATATATATATATATATATATATATATATATATATATATATATATATATATATATATTCATTCATGGCCCTCCTAGCACACACTTCCTCCGGTTATGCTATGGAATACATGGTATACAGTCAAAACAACCACGGTAAATTGTAATATGGGAATATCATTTTGACTAAAATGAAGTACAAAATGATATCTAGTATGAAGAATTCACGGTTTCTGACTAATTTACAGTGATGTGCATGTATTCCTCGTAGCAAACATAGAGGCATTTTACAAGAAGGTGGAGATGTTTGTACTGAAGTCTCCCTCTACGTTGGCAAAACTTGTGACATGAATTTGCCCTGAAACGAACAATGATTTTTGGTGGGGAAATTTTCCTGCCCCCCCCCCTCCCGCGCATGATACTCCTACGGCTGCAAAGGTATTTTGGGTGAGTCGTATACCAAATGTATCCTAAACTCTCCTTTTTAAGAGCAGCGTTTGACGATCCCTTAATGGTCTGCGCAGTTGGCCTTAGGTCTGTCCCTGTATCAGTAAAGATACCTAGGCTACCTCTGCTTCGCAGGGTACCTCATTGGATAATCTGAAAGAGAGGAATCTTTACCTGGTACGCAGGTAATATTTACACTAATTGAATTTGTATGCGTTTGTGAGAGTGACCTCATAACTGTGAAAGTTTCTTGAGGCAGAAATTTTTTCTCTTTGGTCTCAAGCAGAATGCCGACCATAGTGCTTGGTATCCCTGGGAGATTGTAACATATCCATCTTTGGGATTTTCTCTTAGTTCTTCCAATTTTGTGTCCAGTTCCACTGTCTGAGTCACCATTGCCGATAGGAATCCCCCGAGTAAATATATGATACGAATTAATTCGTTCAATTAAATTTTCTTTTTGTACTTGTCTGGTCTTCTTGTTGAAATAAAGCTGGTCCAAAACCGTAAAGTCGAATTTTGACAGACTTCGGTAGACAGGCGTTTACTTAAATGTGTGCAGGTGAAATACTTCTTTTTGAAGTTTTCTACCTCACAAAGAACAATGACCTTGAAAGAAAATTGATACATTGACACCCCTCTCCCTCTCCAGAGGATATGAAAACGTTTTCTTCTTAAAGCAGCACATATAGTTTGTTGTGCCTGTAATTTGTTACAGTTTGAATCTTTGAGTACCTACCGAGGTAGATATGACGAAAAGTTTCAGACCTGTAGTCATGGGGAATTTGGGGAAGGTGTCCCCTGAGAACCAATGCGCCCCTAGAAATGTTTCCAATACAGAAATTGCTCTTGCACTGATATATTTTAACATATCTCTCCAGGGGTGGACTGACAATGAACTGGGCCCCCGGGGAAAATGGGTATGGGGCCCTCCTCCTTCCCAACCTGAATCAACTTTCCCTCACCGACACTACTTATAATGGCCACAACCTATCCCACATAGGTTACCAACTCAATAATTGTTATTTCCCTGGATTTCCGATTTTCATAATGACAGTGTGGGCCCCCTATCTGTGTGGGCCCTAGGGCAGTGCCCGGTTGCCCGACTGCTCAGTCTGCCCCTGTATCTCTCCCCTGAAGAAATATCTTCTACTAGAATTCACCTCGCCCCTTGGACACCTTGCCTAGCTACGAGCCTGATTAAGTCTTGCAATATTTAGGGCAGACCTTTTTTTACATTTTAATCATCATGGTCAGATAACAAAACAAAGAAATATAAAAGTTACATCAGCTCAATTTGCCCACTTGACGTCACATATTCCCATCATGCACTGTACTTAAAACTAACATTTATTTGAAAACAAGAACCTTCCAAACGAGAAGTGCTACTGAAATGTTGATTATACTACTTGATGCAGAAAATACTCATGCACGTTTAGATACCACCCAAATTTAGCTACTATGATAGTACACTTTTAGGAGGGTGGATGGGTTACTTGTGGGGGAGGGGGTCCGGACGTAGGGTTCCCAACCAGTGGACTGTTTTGGTGGGTTGACGGAGGGGAAACAAATATGGAACAAGAGACCTGTTGGCTCACATGTTAATAAATCTTCTTTCGCTTTGCCCTTTTTCTCTCTTTGTTGGTGGAAAGAGGTGGGAGAGGGGGAAGGCCCTAGCCTGACAAGGTTTCAGAGAAAGTGAGATAATTTGTATAGGGAGGTCGGAATATTTTAGGGAGTGAGATGTAATAATATAAAAATATATACATTTTTTAATCGCATGAATTCCGAAAACCGTCCATGGCACTGAACAACTAAAATAACAACAGATTAAATGAGTCTTCAGCCAACGTTTGAACTAAAGGAACCGTTTAAAGGGAAACTGCAGTCACCCTAACATAGAATTAGTATATCCTGATATACTTATTCACAAATGGTTCTTTTTAATCATTTGGCAATAGTTTTATTACTAAAAATTGTTAAATTCATGGAAAACAATTTCTTGCTTTACCTTTTGTGTGTAATGTTTCTGTTCGAATTTTTTTTTTTTTTTTAGAAATACTCGTAAGGTTAATAAGACAGTAAGAGGAGATTTTCAAGAGTTTCCTGTTTTTTTCAAAACACAATTTGGGTAACTGCTTGTTCCCTTTAATACTAAGCGGTAGAGTGTTTCAAATTTTACTGCCAAGCGACGTAAAGACAATGTCACGTAACGCGATCTTGTAATGGAATGCTGAAAATTCGGACACTAGCTTGATCTTTAAGATATGTTCAGACAAAAGTCATATTCGTTTCTCCAAAATAGATAAAATAAAACAAAATTTTCTTTGAGGGGGCTCCTACTGCTACCCCGTTTGGCTATGGGTCTGGAGGGAAGATGTTTTACTATAATGATCCTTGCCCCCCCCCGTACATCTCCCCAACTAAGACACCCTAATTTTTATTGATTTTTTATGACTATAAACTCTAAAAGCAGTGTTTAGGAATCAAACAATAATTTCTGAACACTATTTACCCCTATTTTGTCAACATGTGTAAATGCGAAGAACATGTGTTTTGATTACTAAACACATTTAATTTCTCTTTAATTTACAAACATATCTATAGTTTTAATGTGCTAAAAAGTTTTGGGGAAAGAGTTCAATTGTAGACACGGTTTTTTAAAGCTTTTTAGGTTTATGTACTCTCACGAATAACTGGAATCCAAAAAACATGTGGCCTGGCATATTGAATTTCGCTGAATCTTCATCGATTCCCTTACTCGGCGATTTAAACTACAGCAGTCAATTAATCGTAAACTTTTTTAAAAAATCATTTACATTGCCTCAAAACGTGAATTTCAAGAAAAAGTGAAAAAGACACCGACAACACGTGACACAGTCGGATGTATTTTTAAGTCTAGACCTAAGCAATCATTTACAGAAGTAAACAATTTGAATAAAATCTGTGAAAGTTATTAAAAAGGAAGTTGAGTAGCTACTATTAGTTATTGAAGGGTTTGCTAGCTTCAGAATTGCAAATTTTGATCAATTTTATATCGCTATAATATCTGCCAAATTTATTGGGCCAAGGGACCATATGATGGTTATAATAACAACACTATACAAATAGAGAGAAACAAGAATACAGGTCGAACGTGACAGGTCATGCATGGAGGATAAACGAATAATTTGATCTGGAATTACAGATGGAAACGTCTTTAAATGACATCAATTAAAATTATTTAGTTTTAAGGGGGATGCTGTGAAACTTGTAAGAGTTCGTGCACTTTTTGCACGATCTGCCCTACTTATAACCAAAGCTTAGGCCTTCCACTTTTTAGGTTGGGGTGGGCGGTGTGGGTGTCTTAAATTTTGTCTAGGTAGGCTTAGATTAAATTAAATTTCACTTTATTACTCCTTAAAGGAAATTCAAACACTCGCACAGACAACAGAAAAGTGCAAAAGAGGAACAGAAGTAAAAATAAAAAAGCTACGATAAAAATGCAGGAGGATAAACAACAGGCATATAAGACTAAACAACCTACCGCAATACCACCCGGCAAAAAGAGCCCTACCAGATTCCAAAACACCGGTCATGGTCAAAACGAACAAAAGGAAAAACAGTAAGAAAAGCATAAAAACAAAAACCACACTATAAAATGGATAGAAGAGCGTAAAACTAGAACAGTTGGGGAAAAAGGAGGATAAAATCTTATAATCTCATTAGGCGGGTCTCGGGTACGAGAGCTCCTTGAGAACAAAAAACAGAAACATGTTGATTTCAGGACATCAACATTGACATCAAGTGTCGTTTTCTAGAAAAAAATCTTGTCATAATTGTTTGCACATTAGAGAAAATTTCAGGACAAACACCTGCCGTCCACTTGGAAAATGCTTCCCGATAATACATGAACAAGTGTTCACAAACATGCCCCTAAGTTTCCGAGGTCCTCTTAAATGACAGAAAATCAACCAATATGCATGCCTGAATTAATTCAGACACATAACCATCATTTTTCAGTAATGGAGTCAAATTTGTATCCCCTTTTTACGCCAAATTCCTCGGTATTAATATAATGAATCATACCTCATCTGAAGCGTTTCATATATTTACAGCTGTATGAACAAGGGTTGGGTAGGTTGGCAGGGTTGGGGCACCATGATGGATTACCTCGACCAATAATTTTTAGTTAAATGTTTGTTTTTTGTCTTAATACGTCCAAACTTACCCTAGAAGGGACCAAAGTCTGAAATTCAATGATTTAGCACCCTCCAATCTTATATACCTTCTGAATTCACTGGTATTAATAAATTTCAATTATTGCATTCCATCAAAATCCTTGCTTCCCTCCAGGTGACTCTAGATCTTTGACATTGGCTTAAACCTTTGCACGCACAAGGGTTTCATTTTGGAAAAGGGGTAATTTAAGGTTTTTATTGTTTTTGTTTTTGTTTTTTTTTTTTTTTTTTTGCGAAGTCATCCATCAAACTTTTAATGAGTTAGTCCTGCCATGGCAACTTACCACCTGGTGACGTCAAGAGCTTGGGTAGCATAAGCCGCACACGGGTAGTTGCTTTGTTCCATGTCACCCTGTTTACAGCCGTCTAGCATCACTTGCACAACCTGTTCCGCAAAGAATGAAATTATTTTATGTTTTTTTCAATTGTTCTACGTCAAAAGATTCATATATAAATTAAATCAAGTAGGCCTTTCTTTATTTTCTTGTATGCAACCGTATGGTGTTTGTGCAATCACGTTTATGTAGTGACCAAATGAATAAACTTGAGTGCACATGCCCTCGGCGTTGAATAGTGATGCCACAACGACGTCATATTTGACAACCAATTCTTTGTAAGTAGGTCTGTAATCACAACTGTGGCGATGTCAGTATTGCTTATCATCGAATTATTCTCTACATAGCACTTTCTGTTCACAACGGAGCATACTTTTTAGCTCCCGCAAATTTTCATTTTTTCCTTGGTATAATATATTTTTGATGGTTTTGATATCCTCAGAAAGGATTCGAAAGCACCGTTTTCAGAATGTATGAGATTTATGGGTCCAAGTCATAAGGGAAGGAAGGGGGCAAGGGAAATGCGTGGCTCTTACGCATTGAGCGTGAGGCCTGTCTGCAGAACCACTGTATCTACCAATTACGGTAAGGTCCGCAGCCAGACAAGGCATACTGAAGGTACGTTTCTGGGGAGAAAATATTCGGGGGCGAGGTATGCTATCATACATTCAGACAATATTTTTATTATAAGGGGCGCACCACCTCCCCCTCCCCCCCCCCCCAAAGCTACCGGCCTGGCTACAGTGTGAACTTCACTGATTTACCTCTTCTTCTGAACAGGTCATTTCACAGCATGCACGGATATTCATATATGCATGGAAATTCACATATGCACGGATATTCACATGGATATTCACATGCATGCACGGAAATTCACATATGCACGGATATTCACATGCATGCACGGAAATTCACATATGCACGGATACTCACATGCATGCACGGAAATTCATATATGCACGGATATTCACATATGCACGGATATTTACATGTACGGATACTCATATATGCACGGTTATTCACACGTGCATCAACATGAATGCATATGTTACTACGTCGTCGCCGTCGGTTCTTTTATCAGATATGTGAAAAAGATCGAGTAAAATGCAAACACACTTTTGTAAAGTACCACATTCTGTGAATAGATGGAAGTCGGTCAATAGATGGAACCAGACAGAAGGAACTATAGACAAACGTTTGAAAAGTTTAAAAGAATAGCTTACAACAGCGCCCTACAAACCAGGCAGCACCTTGCGTGTCAGGAATTCGATGGTTAACTAAAGGGGCCATCTGGACGACCTTTTGTGTATATGACAGGGTGTTAGCTTTTTCACGAGTGACTAGGTAATTAAATACAGATCACAGACTAGTTTATGAAAAACAGAGAAAGAAAAGGATGCATATAATTCAAAGAGGGCAAAAGTAGGTCAACTGTCTGTCATCACTGCAACACCAGGGATCAATAAACGTGTAATGTTAAAACCGGTCACTCGAAACGTGAGGGGGCTAGGGTCACTGGTGTTTTCAACATCTGTTTTTAACAATGTTATATAGAGCATAGCACTTTTGGTAGCAGGCTTTAGAATGCCCCTACACCATATCCGAATTCGTTTCACGAGACTGATAAATCATGAGGCATCTGGCGTCTCCTTTTTGATAGCTGCAAAAAATACAGCCTTGTAAGTGTTCCTTTGCTCCATATGGATAGAAAGATCTTGAAAAGGACTAGGCCTATTGCATGAAGTATGTTACAAATATTCCCATTAGGTCCTGCTGTTCTGCGCCCTCAGTCATAAGCGCTTAAAAGCGACGGTGAGAGTAACCCGGGGAACGGACTCTGTTCAGCGTCAGCTTCCCAAACCACTGAACATGACTGAATGACTGAACAAGGGATATACCGAACTGGCAGCCTGCTGCGTAGGCAACGGTGAGAGTAGTATGGGTGTTAATAGGTGGGGGACGGGGTGACATGTCCCCCTCCACGTTTGAAAGTGGAGGGATTGTCTCCTCCCCCCCCCCCCCCCCACACTTTTGCAGAACCCTGACGAAAATAGTATAAGGTACATATTTAATTCCATCGCTTGTAATATAGCTGAGTCAATGAAATGAAATATGAAAATGGCGGACACAACTGTCAACTTCCATTAAATGGGTCAAAATCGTGGAAAAGGGACTCAGATTTTATCACAGACCATTTGACCTCGAAATTTATGTGAGCCCCACCTAGATCCCTTGCCTGTAAGGCTTTGATATTCGCGCTCAAAAAAGTTCTGGTTAAGGTCATATCCCCCCCCCCACACACACACACAACACACACGTACACATACTTTTCAGAAGCTGTTATCGCTCTATTGGAGAGTAGTAATGGGTGCGGACTCCAAGGACGAATGGTGGAGGGGGGCGATTTTCAGACTTTTTTATAGAAAAACCATGAAAAATGAAATAAACAGTGTTTAGACAGGTGAAAGGGTTAGTGTAATTCTCCCCCCCCCCCACAGTGGCGTAGCTAGACATTTTTTGTGGGGGGCAAAAGCAAAAATTTCCGACAGACTATTATCTAGGGACCTTTTTTTTTTTTTTTTTTTTGCTTTCCGGGCAATTTGAGACCGAAATTTGATTTTCACGTTGACATTTCGATGTTTAATTATCTGGGGACCTTTTTTTTTTGCTTTCATGGCGATTTGAGACCGAATTTTGATTTTCACGTTGACATTTCGATGTGCAATTCTGATTAAAAACATAACAAGTGGTGTAAGTGTTTCAAATGAATTTTTTAATTATTTCCGACAGAGGCCTTCAAAGGCTTTGTGGGGGGCGACCGCCCCCTGCCCCCCTCTAGCTACGCCACTGCCCCCCCAACCATTTGTCTTGGAAAAAATTCCCGTGTGCGTGGTTATAGAAACGGTCAAACAGGGAACTTCCGCAGGGACCAAGCTCCGTTATTCAGTGTAGTACACAATGTATTGTCATGGTGATGGCTAACACACCTGTTTCATAAACTAAGGGAGCTCACTTATATATGCACCTTATTGAATAAAAAAGAATTCTTTCAAAGCGAGAGAAAAATAATTACGGCAAAGCTGAAGAAATGGGTGTCTACTGTTTTCGTTATCTATGTACTTATCCATGATTTTATTTCCATGGAACTTTCTGGAGGATCTCTCGAGAATTTTATTAAGGTTGAGATGGAAGAACTCGGACTAGGGAACAAAAACCTTACCCTATAGTTCAACTTTGTGACACGTCACAAAATCCTGACTAAAATGGAAGGTAGGCTAAACCTGAATAAAGGATTGTCAAGTTGGAATAAACTGTACCTTTTCGTAGTATGTCAGTTCCACTGTGTGCCATCGTCCGTCACTGACACCCCCAGGTGTGCCAACCTTAACTCTCATTATAAACTTTCCAGCGTTAAATGTCAACGATACCTCGCTGCGGATGATCTCCAGAGCCAGGAAATCGTACATAAAAGAGTATCGACCGAGGTACAGAAGAAGACCACTTGAACTGTACGTGGAGAACCTGTTCCGCGAAAAGAGGTAAACGATAATATAAAGCATGTGAATAACACTTTTGGCTTAACTCTTTCATGAATGTGCTTTTAAAAATCTTTTCATCTTTTGTGTGGAATGGAACACAAAATTTCAATCAGGAGGTGCGGAAAGGAGCCATATCTCATTTTGCAATCTGCCCAAATTTTTCCCAGGATTATAACTTTTCAGTGTTTATCAAGGTTTTCGACACGTAAGCTAGTAAGGTTGTTCGTTTGCTCTCACCTTTTCCCCTCAAGAAGATTCAAAGCCATGATGCGTATAGAGAACTTCGAATGGGGGGGGGGGTGGACTGCGGCACTTTCGCCAGAATTCTAATGCACGTTCTCTCGAAAATTGTTATATTTTGCCCGAAATAGCAAATAGTTCAGCCCGAATGGGGGTGCAACCCTCTCATCCCCTGCCTCACACGCCTATGTTCAACTTTGAGGTCAGGGGCAGTACAAACTTGACGAAGACACCCTTGTAGAAATGACTCAACTTTTTCAGTTAATTGTTCCAAGAATCTGGTTTATATACGATACGAATGTTTCCAAAAGATAACCGTATAACCAAGGCACGCTATGTTAAGGACCTATCCTCGTGTTATTCTGACCGTCAATGTTACCACTCGCAAATGCAGGTCGGCTAATATTTCGATATGACACTATAGTTTTATATAGAAAAGCCACATGTGACCTGATGTTTGAAACAACCGTACTTTCTGAACAAGCTGGTAAAATTAAATCCAGTCGTATTACCTTTACTTATGTAAATTCCAGGAGGGGTCATTTTGTCGCCGAAGCTCTCAATGTTAGCAAAGTTTTAGTGGCATGCTGTGAACCTAATACTACTTTACTATCTGCAGCGTATTCTTACAGCATTGCACTTGCTGTGTCTGGACTTTGGCGCCGTCTTAAGGACATTTAATGCTACTTTTCAAGCTGTCAGCTTTTTGATGATTTTAACTTTTTGAAAGAAAATATTGGAGAAGGGAAGAACATCTTTCAATACGTTCAAAGTGAAGAATTTCCTTTGAAAATGAAAAATAAACGGGTCATCAAGGGTTGGAAATTCTCCCAAAAGATCGTATCCTCCTTAGACAATATAAACTGTTCAATATTATATTTGCCATAAATGCCTCTTAAAGCGGCACATTGATTTGGTTCATAAAATTCACCAAATTTTGCAAAACCTGTTAAGTTTTCTTCACATACTAATGACAAATGTTCAAACTTAAACAATCCCCAGATCTTGCAAACAAATAAATTCTTCATTAGTGAGTAATAAACAATTGAATTCGGTTTTAAAAATTCGTGACCAGACACTTTTTCAAATTACGCACACAACCGTTTTAAGCCAGGATACCAAAAAATTCAAAATTTTAACTTTATGCGTAACTATTGGATGTGAAACTCGAATAATTATGCTAATAACAATCGTTGCCATGTGGTAGTACCATTCAACACCCTCGTTAAGTTATCGATATCACCTCAATATGCCCCTTTAAGGCCCCTTTAATATGCCTCTTAATTTCACAGAAATAATGTTACTTAAAGTTTTACGCTTCCAGAATGTCACTTGTCATGATACTGTTCACTGCGTAACGTATACATGGAACATTAAGCTAAGTCCAACGTATATAAGCAGACGCAGCAGAGGTTCACGGCTATTTTGGTAAGTGTTGACGAGACTCCATGTTTAAATCGTTTTTCTTTCTTTTTGTTTTGGAACGCATGTATTCATATGGTAATCTATTTTCGTTACAATGGACACCCTTTTGTTACTTCTCCCTCTACTAGCCAGCATGCACGAAAATGTATTCACAAAGACGTACTGGAAGATATTCAGTCAGAAAGGGGGTAGAAAATGCTGTTAAATTTTCCCCAATTGACAAACGATAATGACTTATACTTTGCCCTGAAAACATTTTTCTGCCTGAAATCGACATTTTTTACTCGCGGCCGGAGGCGGGGGGGGGGGGGCAGCTACACCCCTGGCTCCCTCTGTCGACCTCCTCCTCATAACCAATGTGTGGTCATGGTGGAAATATATTTTCTAGAAACCAAAACCTTTAAACTTATCGACGCAAATCCGATCCTCGGCTGACCTGTTTACTCCATGGAAACAAGTTCTTCCACTTTTAGCTTATCATGCAATCTAACGACACAAAACAAGTTCCCCTACGTGCAAACATGTTCGAAGTTCGTGACAACATTTTCTCATGTTACACGGTTCGGATGTCAAGCATGATCTTGACCAAGGTTAGCCTGCACAGTTGGCCGTGCTGTTTCACTTGACATGGGACATTATGATGCTGCAAGAAAGAGCTACCAAACTTAACTCTGCTCGGCGGGGTATACCCGTGTCTTCTTGGGGACTTAAAGTGGTCACCGATAGATTTTAACGAAGTAGAAAAATAGCGTCAGATCTCTAAATACGAGTTCGCATCACCCCGCGGGGTGTGGGTAAAGTTTTCCCATCATGCTAGAATATACAGTTGAACTAAATTTACCACGGAATCGTGGCATACTTATCTGACGTTTAACTGGAGCTAACCTATTCTAATTTCCGTAAGTATTTTTAGGTAATCATACCAAAGACGAAGGTGTCTTTTACAAAGTGAGTTATCAATTTTTCTTAAGTTGACAGTTTGCCATTCGTGTGTTAGCCACGTACACATATAGGTCGCACGCCAACCACGTTCACAAATAGGTCGCACGTCAGCCTTTTAGGCCCACGCAATTACATCGGACGTCACCTTAAACAAGGTAAGGTTGAACTGGATGAAAAGAATTTCTGAAATTAGGCAATATTTACTGTGACCTTGACGGGCACACCACAGTGAGGTTAATGTTCGTCCGCCCAAAATAACACAGTCAATTTAAGAGTCCAAAAAGCAATTTTGGATGGATTTAAGTAATATGTCATTATTGATGGGTACCGATGTTACATAAACTTGAAAGAAATAAATGAAAAGTGTTGATGTTGTGAAATTTGGGGAAATTGGAGATGATCTAAAGTTAGATCATTTCAAGACTTGGTAAACGAAAGGGTAGATTTCACCTGTCCAATCACGTTTAAGATGTGGGTGCACAGTCTTAAAGTTTGTCATCTGATAGCTCAAAATGTAAACGGCCATACTATATATAGTAATTTATCAGGGTTATGATGGACCATTTCTCCAGCTTTGATTTGGCGGGTGACATGTCATGACAGCGAACTGCTACAAGGCCATGGTGGCCGTGGAACGAAGCAAACTTAATGTATAAATTCAATGTATGAATCAATGGGGGTGTCCCCCTTTACAGCTTTCCTTGACCATCCCCCTCTATAAAAGTCTATAGAGGGCGCCGTTTAGAGGGCACGCTTTATACACTATGCCCCATCAAAGAAGAGGCTGATGTAATATATGGGAAAAATCGGTAGTATCTTTCCGAATCATAGGATTCAACTACACAGGAATTTTCTCGTTTATCGTACTGCAACATCCGTCCCGTCTGATCATTTAAAACATTAAAGGTATGTGACCATGTTACCAAACAGCGTTTTTACTCAGAAATGGTGAATTAAGATTCCTGATGAAAAATCCGGTCAAGCTAGGTGAATATTCCTTACCATTCTCAAGATATAGCCCTTCAAATTTTAAATATCCGAATTTTTCATTTCTGAGATTTTTCAGTAGATAGGCAAAATTTATGATGTGGAATGTTTCACAATGTCTGTACTTCTTTTGTGAATCAGTTATAAATTATTTGTTATTTACTTACGAGATAGTTTCTAGTTTGGGTTTTAACGTGGTCAGTTTCAAAGTAGTACATCGCTACTTCCAACATAAACCTCTCAGGTCATCTTACCATAACAAGAGTCCTTAGAATGAATGTTAATAAAACACAAGACAACATAACACACATCTCATGTGTCCCTCTTTCTGCGTCACAATTATGTATTTGTAGCTCATGTTTATTCATGATGTAAGTGCAAAAACAGTTATTGTAAAATTGTCAATATCTGATGGATTTTGATGGGAATTGCGTCCATATTTAACGTTTTAGACATTTACATGTCCGCGGGCCTTTAACCTGGTTTATTCGTTGTTCGTTATGCACGGTACCAGTATCAGCCTTTGAATAATATTACTATAAACTTATATATAAGTTGTTTTGTCACAAGTTTTCTTTTGTGATATTTGATAGGTCATTGCACCCTTTTTGTAACAACTTGTTATTTACACTGGGTTTTAAAAAAAGAAGTAAAATAAATGAAAAAACCCTAAATGTGATAGCTGGGCCCCAAGTTATCCTAACCGAATCATCATTTTTGGGGTAAACGAGATGAACAAGAAATTTGAAAGACAGAAAATGTAGAATCTTACTTACTGTAGAGAGATTTTCATAGTTGATTTGCGGCTCAAACTAGGTAATGCTAGGTAGGCTCCTTGTGGGAAATACCAAGTGTGTTTGTTAGAACAACCGGAAGTTCTCCTGCATACACAGTGGAAACTTCCAGTGGGTAGATTTTCGCATTCTTCGTCAGGTCCGCACGCACCTGGAAAACATTGCTGTGTCACGATGGATGTCTCACAATTTTCTCCTGTCAAAACAAATTTCCGATTGCCTTGAAAACATATTTCGTCGTAGGATATTTTCTATAGAGTGAATATTGTATACTCGTTATGGACTGCGTAACTACAACTTTCGACTTTCTCTAAATGATGTATATATATATATATATATATATATATATATATATATATATATATATATATATATATATATATATATATATATATATATATATATATATATATATATATATATATATATATATATATATATATATATATATATATATATATATATCTTCAACGCGCATGTAAAGCAGAAATAGTTGTAACTTCATGCAGATGTCTTGCTTAGACAACTGAGATAAAAAATCACAAGATTGCCTACATATTGAGGCTCTTCACATGGCTTAAGTGCGTTTCCAATTGGCTTTCCAGTGGTCAGAGCCAGGAGTGGCCCCATAGTTCGCCCGACAGACAGGGGTAGCAATTCGAAGCTCCGACATGGTCGGGATGCCGAAAGAACGTTGAAAACAAAAAATTTCGGTGCGCTTTGCGCGTTGAAAATTTTGGGTTTCTACTGAAGACAATAGAAAAATTTGGGACCTTTGTTAAATAAAATTCGATAATTATGGACTTGCATTAAAGAAAACTGAAAAAGTTTTGGTTTTTCTTTGAGAAAATTGGAAAATTTGGGTCTGTATGGAAGGAATTGCCCTACAATGTCCTAATTTAGAGCGAAACAAAGTAAATCGTCAAGGCCACTGGCCGACGTCGGGACTGCATATTTTATCGTACCAAGAAGTGTACGGCTCCCCGACGAAATTGGAAAATTTCCCCAAAGGGGGGGGGGGTAGTCCCCCGACAGGAGAATGATGGCTCTCTTCCCCCCCCCCCCACCTGGCTCCACCACTGGTCACATCTCATGCTCAGAACGTGAACTTACAGTATGATCACACAGCTGGACCCTATATACATGCAATAAATCTTTCACAATCTCGATTGGGCAAAGACTTGTGGGATATATGGAATATAAGCAAACAGCACTCAGCGTACAGAGTATGGAAAATACAAGTAAATTGTGACTGCAGATAATATAAGATAATTTTAGACCTAAAAAGACACTGTGTACCAGGCCCGTAGCCAGAGGCCCAGAGAGGCCTTAATACATTTTACCATATCTCACCCTCTAAAATATCTCCTTGAACTTTTGTCGCCCCGAACCCGGGGCTGCACATATTGTCCAAGACGCAAAACCACAGGTAAGAACCCTTCATATGCTTTCATTCGATCTAAAACTATATTTTTTCATTTTTACCCTTCGATGACCATATATAGGCCTACATTGTACACTACTGATGTTTTCAGCTATCGACAAGCAGAGCATATCGTTAGTATCTGACCAATCATCATGAGCGATTTTAGAGGTATCGTTTAGAGCAAGGTTTCTCAACCTTTTGCAACTGGAGGCCCACTTTTTATTGTTGAAATTACCTGAGGACCAACTTTCACCATTTACTGAAGAATGACCTTTCCTCTTTTATTTATAACTTGACCAAACGAGACAAGTTTCAACACGAAGTAATATATACTACTAAAATTCCATCTGTGTCGAATGAGGTAACTAAAAAATAATGAAAGATATAAAAACATCCAACTTTTTACATTTTCCGAGTGACTTTGCCACCCATCAGACTGCATCCACGGCCCATCTTTTGGCCACAGCCCACCGGCTGAGTAACGCTGGTTTGGTATTGGAAGGTTTTGCTATGTCCAGGGACCTCGGAGACGGCGAAATAGGGGACATTAGTCCCGCACTTTTTCTGCCGTGTGCCTTTTAGGCCGCCTTAAACTGGGATGAGAGGTTTTTATTTTCTTGAACATATATTGGGCCGCGTCGATGATTAGCCCCCCTCCCTCCCTCTTCAAAATTAGCCCCGAGGCCCCTGATGTCTTTCGATACACTGCAAGCATCCTAAATATTGATTTTGTCATTGGATCTAATAGGTTTAACTTTTGCCTTACCTGTGTAATCTTTTAAACAAATACATCCATAGCCTCCATTCTCGTCTTCATAACACATTCCTTTATTCAAACATGGCTGTGAATCGCATAGAGATGTCTCCGTACATTTTCCATTAGTCTTCGTCTCCCGACACTCGCACCAATGTTCAATGAGGGGCGGGATCCCAAAGAAACGCAACAAGACGTCACCAACGTTCGTTTCGTAGGTGGTCTGCGTTTCTCTAAGCCTTTTACGCGTTACGCATTTTTGGCGCTTGTTGCACATTTCAGCCACGCACGTGTCTTCCTCAGCGGGTGATATATGAAAGCCGCACATCGTGTCTATTGTATCCTTTTGAAAATACATTGTATTCAAAATTTCCACCGGAGTGAAGAAGTCCCCGTTAGATTTCCTTGCGGAGAAAGAAACGTTCAACATGTGGCTATCGTTGGCGAAAAATTCTTCGATGTTAAAAATGGTCACACTGGATGCACCGAGGATATCCTTAGTAGTGTTGCGTAATGAATTCAGACCATCTGCTCGAAGGAACTTGTCCTCTGTAGTATTCAATATGTGAGCACTAACGCTATTTTCAACCATCTGTGTAGTAACACCAGTTATGGTAAGTTTACAGCGTGCAGACGATGCGTGTACACCGTCTGAAAGAAAAAGAAACACAAAAGCACAATTAGTTTGTATTTCAACCTTTTTCTAAATAACTGACATTTATATTGGTTCCTTGTGAAAGTTTTATGTATTGTTGTTCTTCATTTATACACATATATGGCGCCCCAGTGCGAAATTTTGTAATTTTGTTTTCCCCAATATAACCATTTCTTCTTATCAAAACAAGTAAAAGCATTGAAGGTTGGTTGACTGCAAATAGGTATTTTGGGACTATTTGACGCCAGTTACTTGGTATATAGCACAACAACGTGTCAGTAGACATGGTCACATACAACCAAAAATGGCCGCTTTTCCTCAATTAAAGGGAATACGCAGTTGCCCCAAACTTTCTTGGACTCGTGACTAAATGTTACAAATCTTGTCTTATTTCTTACTGCAAGTATCTTTCACAATGTTTCAGAACATAAATGTGGCATTCTCAAGATAAACAAAGGGGTTGTTTTGCATAAATTTAAAAATTAAGTTACGAAATTGTCATCGCATGATTTAAACGGGCCATTCTTGAATAAGCATACCCGGGTGTAGTAACTCAACTTGAGTTGACGACATTTTTAAAGAATAAAATCCTTTGTGAACGATCAGTTGGAATGACTTTAATACTTTTCCGTTTTCAAGATGTAACCCTTCAAAGTTTGACCTTTTCTGAAGTAACTTATATTGCCTACGTAAAAATAGTAATGTGGAATGTCTCACGGTGTCGGTACTTATTTATTAATCCTATTTAATCTTTTTAATTACTCGAAAGGAGTTTGGTGAGTGTTATTGATATGATTTTCAAGTAATAAATGTTAACTTCCACATGAATCCTTCAGGTATACCAATGTTTTAATTGTCCTTGAAATGAAGGTTGAAAAAAACAAAGAATAGCATTAGGTACCGTATATCCTGCGAGTTCCTCCTTCCACGTCACAAATTTGCATATTTAGTCATATCTATTTATGACATAACTTTAACTCAGAAATAATAACGTAAAACGTTCAGCATTTGATGAAGGAATTTGATGGGAATTGTGGCTTTTGGGGGTTTTTAAATTTTATTGCTTTTTTACATCAGATGTCCAGGTATATCATTTTCATATAACCGAATCTTTAATTAAGGTCAGAGAAGGCGCCAAGATTTGCCCGACAGAGGGGCCAAGCTCCCCGACGGGGGTGACAGCAACCCAAAGCCCCGACAAAGGCTATGAGCTGACAGAAAGATTAGGAACACAAAATTTTGGCGGGCGAAGCGAGCCTAAAAACACTTGTCTTTTTTACAAAAAATGAAAATTTGGGAGTTTTACTGAAAAAAATTTGAAAAATATAGATTTTCATGGAAGAAAAATGTAGAATTTTTTTTTTTTGGTTAAAGAAAATTGGAAAATTAGGGGCCTTTATTGAAGAATATGCCCTTAACCTATGAGCAAAATCAAGCAGATCGTCAGAGCGACTGAAGGTCATTGGATTACATATTATCGTACGGATTAAGGCTCCCCGACGAAATTTGAGAATTCCCCGACGGAGGGTGGGGCAGCCTTCCCCGACAGGTGATCGACGGGAGCATGACCCCCTGCTCCCCGCTGGTGCCACCCTTGATTAAGGTTGCACTATATAACTACATAGAGTAACAGTGGACGTGTCGCCTGGCTTGATTGTTTCGGGAAGAGATGCAAGTCGTGAGAAGGATCCAGAGGTTGGTCAATTAAGTTTGTTGTCCTTTCGGGGACCGTAGCTCCTTTTGGGAGCAGAACGTTTGGTTTCGCCCTTCGGCTCTCGATGCCAGAGTGTCGAGGGGACTTTGGGAAAAGTAAGCGATTAGCATCGTGCACTTCCTGTACTTGATTCTGTTTCTTCAAAGTTTTGGAGGACTCTATTGCAAGCAACGGTACACCCCACCTAACCTGTGCCACAATCCCCTCCCCCACTACCACCATACTCCCCCCGTCAGAATTTTACACAGTATTCTACCAGGGAGATGAGCTTTATATTAAATTTACCAAACACATAAATGCCCAATTCTGTATGAATGTCTACATCCTCCGTATTCTGAATGAGTGGATTAATTCGGATCATCCCCGTCGTTGAATCCACTTGGATAATATTTTGATCCGAGGATCTGCCAGAGTGACCACTCTCGTCGACTAGGATCCCAAACCTTAGGATTCCTGTAGTGTCGACATCCCTGACTGGTACTTTCGCTACCTCTGCTCCACCTAGAGTATTCGGATGTCCATTGTAAAACATCTGAAAAACGGGAAAGGTATAATATAAATACTCATGGATACTTTCGATACGAATGGGTGGTGGGGAAAGGCATGGGCAAACGGTAGTCAGGGTAACCCTGAATCAAGGGACTGCTTTCTTTGGTCTTTCACTTACCCTCGAAATAATAAGTAAAATGACCCAAGGGACACACGTCCCCTCGCGGTTGGGTAACCATGACTGAGCCAAACGGGGCTGACAGCTGAAGATTGCAGTCTTTTGGGCAGAATATAACCTTTTCTTTGGGGGGGGGGGTAGGGGCAACTGGTGGATTGATAAATTTACAAAATCATTGGGTGCTCAGTTGCTACCGTGTACCCCACCCCCACCCCCATAAGGGGGGATAAAAACTCTTTTCAGAGGAACTGGTACTCAGGAAAAATTAACAAAATCATTCAAATTTCAGGCAAAAGTATTGAGCCTCAATTAAAAGAAGTATGTAACAAGGTATTTTAACATGCAATTATTAAATTTCAAGGTAGAAAAACCTGTAAGAATTTGCTGGATATCTGAAGGCCGACCTGATGCATTTTTTACGGACTCTGCCTCGAGATCGAGGTGCTGTCTCGGGTTTGCACTGTATGTTATCAGAAATGTGGCGAGGCCGGTTTGAATGTAACGTAATAAGAACCCAAAGATCCCATAAAATGCAAATTTTTTCTCCAAGCACCCTTTCTCCCCAGTTTCACATTTGCTGGCAAATGTTAGGATGTTTAACTATGTCTGCCGTACCGTATCATATCAAGCTACAGGCTAACAAGCACAAATTGGCATGGTTAGGCCTACGGGTCAATTCATATAAAGAGTTAGCTACATTTATTCCTCGACATAATTACCCGAGAAAAGTACCCATATTTCCATTCAATGATGTTTAGAAGGCGAATATCAGAATAGCCTACGAACTAAAAAAATGCGCCTAGCTTTTCAGTATGAATTAAAGAACAAAGGACTGGAGGGAACAGCGTTCTAAAATTATCTTAAAGGCCTGAAAATGCCCCAATACTTTTGTCTAGGTTTGCAGCCTCGGCTATATGATAGTGGCAGCCTTCTATCCCTAGAATACACTCTTCAACGCCAGAACTCGTAAGGCCGTTCTTTTCTCCCTAATCATTATTGTTACCGTTCCACAAATTACGTTTGACAACTCGTAGAAACTGACGAAAGGAGTCTGTAGCAGTATTAACTAAGTCACATACGGGGCTTTAATTGAGCACATATTGTTTGTGGGTTTAGTACTTTGTTAAAAGGTTAAGTACTGCACACCAGGCGATGTGTCTGTGGTTGGCAGTGCTTTCTCTCTAACTTCACGTGGTACTGGCAATTAACCGATCCTAAATGGGTCATTTCTCCCCCGGAATCTTCCAAAATGATGATGACGTCATCATGTAAGTCCCAGCCGACTTAAGACGACTACTCTACTACATGATAGCCTATGATAACAAGAGAGCGAACTTTGCTCAAAGCAAGAAGTTCGTATGAATGTGGCCCGCGGAGAAAACGAAGCTTTCCCACAGCTCATCGGAAGCCAAAGGGAGCCGGTACGCAGGCTACCAGAAATGTGACTTCACCGAAAATTTGTCGTTGGGCCATGGGTAGCCAGTAATCTGTCCCTCATATGCACATGGTAGCATGCACTGAGAAGTAACTAGCCAGTTAAATACAGATTTTGTTGAAAACGAGCGCAACAACTGCTAGGCAGCACTTTGACTAGATCTGTCGTTCCCTTACAGTTTGGGGGATTGCTTGGTGAATGCTCAGTTCCATGTGGACATTTATGTTTGTTTTTGTGGTGGGGGGTGGTGGGGGTCAAATGGGTAGAGGAAAGCGGCGAGTTCGCCTCCGTCAAGCAACACCATTGTAAATGCCATTATAAACACTTTTTGCATCAGTCACAGTACTTCCATGGGTTCACGTAAAAGCGATTGACACTTTCCGAAAAAATCTCTGTGTTGCATAGACTGATGGACGGAAGACCCTAGTCCAGGGCTTCTCAAGTGTTTTGGACCGCGGGACTTTTTTCTCAAGTTTTCACTTTTACAATTATTGTTGTAGCCATAAGTCGATCACAAAGTTTGAGTTCATATTAAAGGTTTTGAATGTGCGAATATTACGCCGGCCATTTACGTGAACGTCTCGGACCGCGAACGGCACGCAGGGAGCCCCTAGGGAATCTTGGCCCTAGCTGTATTAAAAAGTCTATTTAAAGTACAGGACGCCCTCACTATTTCTATTCGTAAATTTTGGTAGTAAATGCACTATAATCAGGACGGTTCCTTTGACGCCGAGTCACATCTCCCTGGTATAACTTAGTACAAACTTAGTACAGACTTAGTAGGGCTTGATCTATGATGCCACGATTTATTGACAAAAGAAAGCTCTGCAGGGCTCTATTGGAAATCACGTTGTACAAAACATAAATACCGTGTTGAATGTCTGTTTCTTTAAGAAGTTCAGTGGGGTCTACCGATTGCGCTGTAACTAGTGATATCCTTGTACAACTCTTTATTTCAATTTTTGTTTCCTTTAAAAGTTAAAAATAGTTGTACGTCCTAAAACAATTACTTTTTCATTCCACTGCATGTTGTAAGGAGCGGAGTTGTGTTGTCAACTGACTTCATAACAATAAGGCCGTGATAACATTTTGGCACAAGGTGCATTGGCTTTGAGAAAAACAAAACCAAAGACGGTAATCCGAGTGTACAAAAGTGACATCACAAATTATTGCACAATGTACTATTTTCAATTAGGTTAATTAACATTTTATATCTCAGCATAGGAACACTTTTGAAGATGCATGGGACTCGAACCACTGGGATTCACTTTTCAAGCTTTGTAACATATAGTTTTGGAATTTTAGACTTCATGCTCTTTGTAAGAGTCCTGCTACAGTATACAGTGAAAAACCATGAGCCTACGTGGGATTCGATTCCATTCGGTTTGGGATGATATGTTGGGAAACAACACTATGTCATCCAAAGCCCCCCCCCCCCCACCACCACCACCCGGCAGACGGTCCAGCAGCTGCTGAATAATGGAAGCTAAACTTACTTCAAAGTCGTTTATCACAGGAGGATTATCGTTAAGATCTCGAAGGTAAATGAAGACTTTACAGGTTGTACTTAGCTCCCCGGAATATGCCGCGACGACCAGTTTGATCCTCCGTAGTTTCTCATAATCTAAATCCACGTAGTTGTACAGCTGTCCTCGTTTAGGATCGATGTAAATTAGCCCCAAGGACCCAGAAAGAATTTCATATCTTATTTCGGCGTTTTCCCCAACATCATCGTCGTAAGCTCTGACGAATGTATTCCCAGCGTAGGTTAAATTCACATTCTCGTAAACCGTCATTCGTAGTTGATCATAAAGAAAGTATGGGGGATTATCGTTTTGGTCCGTTACATGTACCACCAACATCGTACGATCACGGTTATCGCCTTGTGATGCATCTACCGTGATGTAATACATCTGAACGTCTTCTCTATCTAGTGGGTACCGGACAAACACAACACCATTTTGATCGATACCAAATCGAACTGGGAAGAATTCTGGTAAAATCTCAACGATTTCATAAACAAGAGGTTCATCGCTGAATTGGTCGTAACCAATAGGACGCAATGTAACATTTACGTCACCGTAAATATTCTCTTCGATGTAACCGTGGTACATTGATGACGGAAATGAAAAAGAGACCGGTGTGTTGTCTACGGTAATCAAAACAGTGGTCACCGCAGTTCCCGATTTCTTCCCTGCAACATACGCCTCGACCTTAAATTCAAACTCATCTGTTGTGTTGCCAATCGGTGCTCTTAAAATAATTTCACCAGTATTCTTGGTAACCTTAAATGGAAAGACGTCTGCGGTAGCTTTTCTCATTTTACTGTTTTTCAATCGGTAGTTCAGGACTTTTCCTCTTCCTGTGGACAAAGAGAGAGAATAATATGACTGAAGAATGGAAAATATCAACAACCTAGAAATAGAAACCAAGCAGTCACAAACCTTTTCCCAAAATATTACTATTTACAATAAGCCTCACCCTTTTGTTAGTATCCATGAGATCTAAGCTACAAGTAACTATAGCCCCGAAGTTACTGCGGACCAACTATGTTACGGTACCTAGCTCTAGACTTGCTCCAGCTGCATGTGTTGCTCCAGATTTTGGACATAACGAAATGAGTACAGTAAAATCCCTTGTTCCAAACATAGGTGTACCATATGTACACGATATTTCTCAAACAGTCAAATAGAATTAACAATTTATCAATACAAAATGTCATGTGCATAAAACTACATGCACTCATGACGTGGCATATCGCAGGTGTTTCCAGATGAGGAAGTTAGGATTACACTGCATTTGCTCTTTAATACATTAAACTTTGACAGTGGCGTAACCAGAAAAAAAATTGCATGGGGGGGGGGGGGTTACGCCCCCAAGCAACCCTTAGCTACGACACTGTACGTGGAGGAAATCTGGTGTGTGCTTCGGTGTACGGATAGACATTTTACAAAGGAAAATTTCTTCTAATAGGCAAACAATTGTGAGATGAATTTCTCCCTTTAAACAGGCATATCTGCCCTTAAAATTGGCATTTTTGAACTGAAATAAGTCATGTTTAACTGGGAGGGGGATGGCGCTCCAAGACTCTTATCGCATGCGCCTAGGGGCTGCAAGTTACTGAAGAGATCGAATATCTATCAATAATGGAATTATTCTCATTTGTTGACGTTTCACGAAGAAAGTGGTACGAAAACGGTTAAGTAGGCCAGTAGACAAGGGGCGGGGGAGTTTCTCCAAGAGAAAATTTCTCCCCCTAAAAACTAAAAATTACAATTGTCCTTGACACATTTCCATACATCTCGCCTGCTCCCTAAAATGAATCGCCCCTGGAAGTCTTCTCACCCCCTTCACTCTCACTATGGGCCTAGGCCTAAGTAGTATTGTCATTGAATGATAAAAAGCAACCAGGTCATTCTCCCCCTGAAAAAAGTACAACATTTCATGTTACTCTTTTTAGCACTACAAAACGAATAATTGAAAGAAACCATTTCCCACCGCAAACAATGAAACTGTATGAACATTCATTTATAACATAAATCGTCGATCTTATTGATTTCACAGCTGTTTTTATTCCTCAAAGGAGGTGTTACGGAATTTGTCATGTGTGACACAGTTTCATGAGCACAACGGGAATGTTTGAAAATAGCTAGCAACAGCAAAACATTAGTTGCCTCCGCATGGAACAGAATTATAATGGTAGGAAGTTGAGATGAATCAAGAAGAAGTTAAGCGTATTTAGAACAGATACTGAAAGGGGGCGAGAGAGCCTCCAGGAGGCGAAAAAAATTCGGGGGCGTACAAATTTCAGGGAGGGGAGAGATATACTAAAATTCAGTAAGGCAATATTTGATTTTCTGGGGGGGGGGGATTTTTTCAGCAGGGCTTCGCTCTCCCTGCTCTTGACTGTGGGGCTTGTTTAGAAATATTCTTCATTTATTGTGGTTGCTTTGGTTCACCTGACTGGCATCTCTAAGTGATGTAATTACTCAAAGTGGCTCTAACTGTGACATTCTCAAAAGAAAAGTCCCAACTCATATGTATCTCTGGTATATTGCCCTAAACTTTTAAGGATGTTTAAGGATGGGGGGGGGGCGGTGATTAATTCCCGTCCATACCCTAGTCTAGCTCGATAAACAGTCGCATTTATCAATATAAAGCTGGGTCGCGCTACGCAGATATAAATTGAATCATATTTCATTGTACACAGATTTTTTTGCTTGGCTAAGCTCCTTCCGCAGTGTTGTGCGGCTGCGTCACGCAAGTTCAAATGCCTATTAGGCGGGGGTCTGGGGCTGTACCCTCTTCTCCAACAAATCAACGTCGATTGTAGGGCAAAATTTATGTCAATTCATGGAAAGCAACATGTGACACTCTTCCGCCCAGATTTCTTTCACCGCCACCGTCACTTCTCTAACAGTCAAACAGGAACCGAAGACTTGTGACCAACCATTCCCTGAATAGGTGCGCCTTTGTTGTCACCTTGATCATGGGCTCATTTCAGTAAGGCCCTTCACTCCCCCTCGCAACCATGAAGTCAGAGACGTATTATCGCCTCTATGTCCCCACTATAAACTTGGAAAGATGAACCAGATTTAAGTCTGTGTTATGTCCGTTGAATTTTTCGGTAGAAGGTCAAAAGGAAGAGCCTTATATACGGAGGGCCATCATCAGCCTGAGTTGGTGATTGATACTACTGAGAAAAAATGCCCCCCCCCCCGAAAAAAACATCCCATATTGCCGGAAATGGCACTTTCAGCATTTTTAATAACCAAAGATTTTAAAGAATGATGTGGTAAAAAATTACTTTCAAAATTTCGGGGGGGGGGGGACTGCCCCTGCTGTCCCGCCAAATCTACGTGAGGCTGTGGAACTGACCAAGTATGGTCCTCGATATTTTATACAGCAAGAGCAATCTGATAGTATCAATCGACCATTAGACTAAGTATTCGTGTGAAAATTACATATCAATACTTATGTACGGTATTTTGACATGCAAGAAGTTGAGGGTAGGCCTATCACAGTTTCTTCTGAAACTGAACTTAGTAGCATGTTCTGCTGGTGACCAAATTTGATGTTTTCAAAAAGTGCACTAAAATTTCTTGTATTAGGAAGTAAAAACCCCATTTCAATAGAATGTTGCATTTGGAAGATACTAATTTTTTGAAGATATGCTCCTTTCTCAGCTTGCGACGTGCATGGTGGGAAATCTGTGATGTGATCTTCGCAAATTGATCAACTTTTGTACTTCTTTGTAATGTTGATATTACTATATGCAGTCCTGAATAGCTTTGTTTACTATATACCATGCCGTACATGGAACAGTTTTACACTAGATTTACATTGAAAATTACACATTCCAACAGTATCAAATTTCAAGCACAAACAAGGCATTCAATTACAAAAAATAACAAAAGGAATCTGAGGCAATTTGCTCACTTGACATCACATTCTATGCCATGAGGAAACCTGGAGGGATTCTTGACGAAAGTAACCAATATTTAAAAGGGATATCTTGAGTAAGGAATGGGGTTTAGGTACAGGGTTTAGATCGGACATGTAATGAAATTTGTTTCTCTATCATGTAACAACACCCTTACAAAATACCACCAGACGAGCAGGCAGCAAATAAAATCGGTCCTCAGTGTGAGGCTATGACGTCATACTTCTTTACCTCAAGTTTACGAAAGACAAACAGGTGTGATATCTTGGCTACACATCGATTGCCAATTAACCTTTTGTGTTCGTGTATTTTGCAACCTGTCGTTTTGAACGTTGGTTAGATTATATGCGTCAAGGGTACACGAAATTTACAACATTGAAATGACGACAATGTTTCTCATATGAAGCCTTCATAATGTTGACGTAGAAAATTCAATCTTGAAGATAAGCAAAATCTTGTTCCTCAATGTGAGGCTATGGCGTGGTACTTTATGCATTAGGTTTACGCATTGGTTGAGACTGTGATATTCTCAGCTGCTTCCATCTTTAAAACTCAAAGAGGAACTGCCTGATCATTTCACCATAATGCTTAGCTCAAGGTTACCCTTGAATGGGCAAATTATCTGTCCCAGACTGTTAAATTCTCCCAAATAACAGGCAAGGTTTACTTCTAGATACTCTAATTTGAAACAAAAAATGTTTAGTGAACCTCCCAGAAAATCCATAAACGTCTTCACTGAGTTTTATCTGGAGATGCTATTCTAACGTCAGAGTGACATCTCCCTGAACATAATACTGTACGTGAGGTACCCGCTATGCTAAAACACTGATCTGGCAAAACATGATTGCCGAATCAGAGTGAGGCTATTGAATAATTGTCTGTGTGCAGTCGCCATAGTAAATAGAGATACCCAGAGGCTCCTAAATATGTTTGGGTAATGCAACAACTCCTTTAACAGTTCACAGACAAAGTTTAGGTTTTGAGCCCAGTCTTCCTCAAGACCCGATTATTAGTTAACGTTGTACACACTTAACTGGGAACTACTGTGCAGACGCCCTCTATCCCCGTCTTCAAATTTCTGTTCTACACTACGGTTAGTAATGAACGAAACACTTGAGTAGGTACAGTCTAGTTGACAAGCGTCCTCGTCTTGTAAAAAAAAAATAAGAGAAAAGTGAGAATTTACTAAAGTCTTGACCAAGACTAGGTTGAGGCGTGGGATGAAGTCATAAGAACCAATAAATAAAATATCGCGTAAACAGTTTTTCTATTTTTATTGTTGCTTGGAAAATTGAAATTTCTCTGGGATCGAATTGTACAATAAATTGGCGTCGGATGTCTCCATCATGATGATCTTAATTTTTTACACTAACATTTTACAGCAATATTTATTGCCTAACTCTCCTGATAATCGTGTTGCTACCATAAAACCGAAAAACCTAAAAGTTCCCATCAAATTCAGAAACAACATGAAAACAAAGAAACCATGAACTTTGGGGGCAGGCTTGTAAAACCCGAGTCGTGAATATGTCAACGCCTTCCTTCCGAGTTCAGACCAAAGCTTCCACTCATACTTTTTATCTTCAAGACTGGCAGGGTACTTTTTAGGGTCATTCTCTCTCTGATGAGGAATCGTTTGATTTTCCTTTTAGTTGTATCTCCAACTTTCAACTCCACAACTTACTCAATTGTTCTAGTGATCGTATTAAGTATTTCTTCAATAACAATGATTTTAAGATGTACTTTGAGGGCATAGCCAATCAAGATGCTAAGCTTACATATTCAAATTGTCATTATTATGATGAAGTTTCATTATTCACGATAAAGACAGAATTACCTGTGGCTTATCCGTCTTTCACATAAACATTAGAAGTCTTTCAAAAAACTTACTGAGCTTGTAACTTTTCTTGAAGTTATATATCACAAATTTGATGTGGTAATGGTTACAGAAATAGGCAATTGTCATGCACAGTCTTTCTGTAATGTTCTTTCTGAGTACAACTTTGAGTTTGTAGCTCCGCCAACCAAATGCGGCGGTGTTGGTATCTTCCTTAAAATGGACTTCCTCGGTGTTACTATCAAGAAGAATGTAATTACCTCTGGTTTAAATTGCTTATGTTCCAACTGTCAGGTTGAAGATTTGCTACTGGAAGTCAAGTACAAGAATAAGAGTTATATATTCGTCGTGAGTTTACCGACACCCTAAGGGTAATGTTAAACATTTCATCGAGGCTTTAGAGTCTGCATAATGACTACAGATCCTCAATATTCTGTGCACTTTTGCTGGTGACCTAAACATCGACCTCCTTAAAGTTAACACTGTCTCAGCAGTGAAAAGTATCTTAATCTTATGAGATAACACTTTTTCACCCCAGTAATAACCATACCTACTAGGGTCACTGACAGTTCTATGTCTCTCATAGACCACATTTTTGTCCGATTACCAAGGCAACTTATCACAACAGAAATTACATCCGGTAACCTATTCTGCGACATTACTGATCATCTGCCAAACTTTTGTTTTATCAGTGTGACACCGGACTTCACGCCAATACAAACAGACCTATGACTAGAATTTACACTATGTTTATACAATCCGTTGAATGCACGGACTTTTCACATGTTTATGCTTCAACAGTTCAAGTGATCCTAACGATGCTTACAACGCTTTTATGTCCAAACTTAATTCTTTACATGATATTCATTTCCGTAAAGTTAAAATGTCTAGAAAGAGGCTTAAAAACATGTCATGGATTACACCAGGCATTAAAAAGTCAATACGGCAAAAAAAAAAAAAAAAAAAAAAAAAAAAAAATCTGCTCTAAATATATTGACAACCCAACATCTGAAAAGCACGGTTTTGGCAAGTTACAGAGTCATCTTAAATAAATCCATCAGGTATTCCAAATCGTCTTACTACAAGCGTTTAATTGAATCTAGGCAACACTCCACCCAAAAAACATGGGCTGTGCTAAATGAGCTACTAAACAGGGGAGCAAAGTCTACCCCTGCAATAAATAGTATTAAGCATAACAATATAACCTTTAGTGACGACACTGACATATCGAATGCCTTTAACAGGCGAGGATCCAAGGGGGGGGGGGCTTTCCCGGGCTCAGCCCCCCCTTTTTCGCCACATTGACAATAACAAGTACGCGAAAATTAGCATAATGTTAATCAAGGAGAATATTCAAGGGGGCTTTCAGCCCCCCTTTTCGAAATGTCTGGATCCGCGCCTGTTTAATGATTTCTTTTCCACTGTTGGAAACAAACTTGCTGAAAGTACTTCTAGTAACATTGACCCTTGGCTGATAATGCACGCTAGTAATGTTAATACTATATTTTTGTCGCCTACCACTGATGATGAAATCTTTAAAGGAATCCTTTCCTTAAAGGATGGTGTAAATCTTCTGGTATAGACGAAATTACGCCTAAGATTCTTAGGTGTATTTCTCATATTAAAGTACCAATCCTATGCCACATTTTTAACCTTGTACTTACCTCTTGAATATACCTTGATGCTCTTTAAGTTGCAAAAGTTATTCCAATATTTAAGAAAGGGGATCGTAACCATCCAGAGAATTATCGCCCAATTAGTTTGTTGTCCTGTATTAATAAATTGCCTGAAAGGTCTATTGAAAAACGACTTAGAATATTCATGGAAAATAACAGTACGCTCTTCGACTATTAATTTGGTTTTAGAAAATGTCACGATACTAGCCATGCATTATTAGAAACTGTTAATTGCATGCGTACTTATTTAGATAATGGACATAACGTGTTAGATTTATACCTAGATCTCAGAAAAGCTTTTGATACCGTTGACCACAGAATTCTTCTTCATAAGCTATACAGCTACGGTATCCGTGGTAACGCTTACAATGTGATAGCTATACCTTGACAATAGAAAGCAACGTATGTATGTTAACGGTGTTTATCAAACTGCGCAGATATTAGCACCGGTGTTCCTCAGGGTTCTGTTCTCGGACTTTGTTATTTTTAATCTATGTCAATGACATACACGATGTAGTCCCAGGTGAATCCTTGAGATTGTTTGCTGATGACACTAACATTTTTGTTCACGCTAAAGATTGTATTAATCTTGTTTTAAAAGCTCAAAACGTTTTAGGTCAACTTAAAACCTGGTTTGACTCTAACAAACTTACCTTGCATCTAGAGAAAACCAATTTTTCTATTTTTCATTGTAAAGAGCGGAATGCTCATTTTCGTCCTGATCACTTTATATTGAATGATACTAAAATATGCAGAACAGTTTGTACTAAATACCTTGGGGTGATGATCGATGATAAGCTTTCTTTTAAAACTCACATTGAGGAACTTTGTAATAGTCTCATCAAATACACTGGCATTTTTTATCGTCTTAGGAACTCAGTCCGACTCGGCGTTGCTATTCAGTTGTATTATTCTCTTGTTTACTCTAAGATATCTTACGGAAATTTATGGCGTAGCTAATGCCTCTATCATGAAACCTATACAAGTCCTTCAGAACGGAATTCTAAAAAACGATAACTTTTTCACACCCGTGTCATCCTACCAATGATTTGCACAGTAAACTAGGGATTCTGAAGGTTAGCGACATTCATGTTCTTAAAAATTGTCCTTTTATCTATAAATATGTAAATAATACACTGCCTCGTGTTTTTCGTAACATCGTTAACCCCAGAATGTCTTCATATCATACAAACCGTACAAGGAGTAATGCACTATTCTCAGTTACTAGGCACAATTCTAAACACGGGAAGCTTCTTCTGAAAAATTACTGTTTTAAAGTATGGAGTGATCTTCCTAATGATGTCAAGTTTTCTAAATCATATGAAACTTTTAAAAAGAAACTTAAAGCTTATTTAATTGAAAATTACTCTGCTTGAGATAATGCCATTTTTGACTTTCCTTCATACTGCGTATGTGATTGTTCTTGTTTCTTTCTTTCCAGGGGGTAAGGTGGACGGGTGGAAATGGGATGTCCTTGCTAAATTTTCTTTTTTTTTCCTGTAAGGTCACTAGCTATGATAAACATCTATTTGTTTTTCAGGTGTCCTGTTTATACTACATCATGGTTTGTTTCTTTGTTAATTATGTATGCATGTATAGACAAATAAATAAATTAATAAATGAATGAAAGTCGACTGGTCGATGGCCTTATTCTATAGACCTTATGCAAATGACGTCATAGAACTGAGTGCGCCCTCCGATGGAGGTAAGCGCGTACCATTGCAACCTATACTCCAACAAATGCAGCAGTCAATTAACTCGCAAAGCTGACATTATGTTTCTTTTTACAAGAAACACGTCATAACCGGTTGTGAATGTAACTGGGTCCTTTTGACAGCTAAGCAGGCGACTGTAAGTTAGTCCAATTTCTGTCGTAAGAACCGCAGAAGAACTAAGTTATGCTGAATACCAAGCCTGAAGGTACAATTTGAAAATTTCAGAACAAATTTCCCTGTGACGGGCAGACGGTCGCCGAAATCATTTTTTTCAGTGCGTTCAGTTCTTTTTCAATTACCTTAAATTACCTCTGAAATGGATGAAAGTCTTATTTTTTCATATTGCAATTTTAAAGGAAACGATACGTGCTGAGTGCACCGTATTTATTAAACTCAATGACGTATTTTGACGTAAAACAGGAGACAGGCTGGCTATGACGTCATTCTGCCAAATAGAATAAAACTGCATGACCTGTAAAGTAAGTTGTAATAACCAATTTCAGCGAAGTATCGATCGTGTATTAAAGGCACGGTTGGCGTTCCAACAGAAGTGTTACAATTCCATGAGAAAACGACCTTAAAAGGCTACTGATAAACTATGATATTTGAAGTCATAAACTGGTTTCTTGTTAGCAGGCGGTCAGTAGGATCTAGGCCAATTAAAGTGGTATACCTACATATTCTTACGAAATCCGCAAGAACCGTACTACGACGAACGAACTACGGTACTATTTAGAGTCACTTTGAAGGATTGAATATTATCCTTTAAAGGTCTGGTGACATAAAACTTACATAGTTGGATATTTGATGTAAAAAGCACAAAAATTTTAGAAAATTGCCCCAATTCCCATCAGATTCCATCAAATATTGACCATTTTACAGGGTAATTTCTGTTTCACACTTGAATCATGAATAAATATAAGCCAAATATGCAAATTTGTGATGTCGAAAGATGGACATACCCAATACGGCTATTATTAGCCTATGTTTTTTCAATCTTAATTTCAAGGACACCTGTAGCATTGTTATCCCCTGAGGGATCCATTATGGAAGTTAAAATTGTTTCCTTAAAAAATATTGATAACACTCACCAAACTGTAAACTATCTGATCAGTAATTAAGAGATAATTTGCACAGGGTTAACAAAAAATAATTTCCACTTCGTTAATAACTCGGTCATAAGTTGCAAGTACTAAGGTATACAAGCCCGACCTTAAAGGTCAACTCACTGTCTGATCCTAAAGGGCTCTGGCGACTCCAATATCTCTGGAGTCAGGTATGCAGGGCGACTTCAGTATCTCTGGAGTAAGGTACGGAGGGCCCTATCACTGAAGGAGTTTGCTAAGACAGTGTCGCCATAAGTGACGCAGGAACATACCACATCGACAATTAACTGTCGAATACTAGCCTACCAGTGGGGGAATAATACAACAATAGGCTTTTACTACAGGCTTCTCAGCGACTGAAGTGACTAAAGCTAGCCGCACACTGCACGACTTTGCACGACTCTGCACGCCGCAACTCACCTCGATCGTCGGGTCTCCAACAGTCGTGTAGTGTGCGTGAGTTAACGGCTGCGACTGGCAATTTTTAGACCAGTTTTAAGTCTCATCGCCTTCAGTCGGGAAGGAGCAACATGTTTTTTCTTCCCGACCGAAGGCAACGGGACTTAAAACTGGTCTTAAAACTGCCAGTCGCAGCCGTTAACTCACGCACACTACACGACTGTTGGAGACCCGACGATCGAGGTGAGTTGCGGTGTGCAAAGTCTTGCAGTGTGTGGCTAGAGGAACTGAATGAAGGAAAGATCAAAAGAGCCCTTCGTGTTATAATTAGGGATGTACCGGATCTGGAATTTCAAGATCCGGCCGGACCGGATTTTACCGGACAGTATGAACTATCCGGCCGGATTAAATCCGGCCGGACCGGATTTTTTCAATAGGAATCTTATAACTGAAATCAGGGTCCAAATAAAATAGAAGTAACAATGGTACATAATGGCAGAGGTGTCAGCAGGCTTAGAGATCACCCATTAGGCATTAAGAGTAAATTTTAATGATCAATACACAACTCCACTACAAATACTGGAAAGGGATCATCTTTTTCAATGAAAGATTAAGTCTACAGTATTCCCTTTCCCATCCCATCCAGGTAACATGAGTGATAAAAGTCTGTTGATTTTGACCTCCATGGATTTAAGAGACTTCAATCAAGTCACTTATGTGTAGCTTTTGTTTTTGTTTTGTTTTCATTTTCTTTTAACTTGACATTAATTCAAATCATTTCTTAATTAGTTAAATGCAATTCAGTATTAAATTTAGGCCGGGATGTGATTTATAGCAATGTAACAAGTGTTTGTCCTCCCTGGCTACATTTGGGGGGGGGTTTCTTTGTTTGTTTTTGTTCTTTTTTTTTGAAAACTAGATTAGACCCCTCATCCAAATATACACCTGACACCAGTACAATCTTCCAGCATTCAAACACAAATATCTGAAGTGAAATTTCCCTTAACATATGTTTTAAATATTATCATACAGGGTGTATTCAGTAGCTACTGTAGGCTTGTTTTGAAGCTACTACAGAATTGATTGGCCAAAGATGACATAATTCAGTTTATAATTTCATTTCTTCTTTCGGTAGATCAACATTTTCCTTAACAACACAAGTATCTGGTTGTGCATACAGTAGACTATTTTATCAAGGCATATAAATTGGGAGGGGTCTTTCTTAAATAAATGTAATTGGTGGAATGGGAAATTTTCTTGGTGTGGCATGCCCTGTTGTAGGGGATAATGTCTATAGCCCTTGCTCATTGATCCCCCAGCATAGTCCACCATCTCAATGGTCCAAAAGGGAACTAATGAGATATGGAACCAATGGGATTTATGATTATCTTTATACAAATTTTGTTTCATTAACAAGCAACTAGGAATCACTGAGATGTTTGTGTTTTTAGTTTTAACCTGAGTTGGTACAACTTGTGAATGGAATGTACTCCCTTCCATGGGAGGGACTCATTTTTGAAAGATAATCCCTTGTACCCGTCTCTCCAACCCCCTTTGTGACAACACTGGTTTAAATTAGTTCTTTTTATCTTAAATATCTCTTAAATGTATTGCAGTGCACTTTACTAATGATTCACAAACCGGATAATTTTTCATTATCCGGTCGGATAGTCCGGCCGGACCGGATATCCGGTACACCTATAGTTATATTACTTCTTTCAAACTTGCAAAATAACACAAATGTAAACTCTAAAATATAATTTTTGCTCATACTTTGACAGAATTAAAAATTACCCAGGATAGGAGCGGCGATTATAAGGGACGTGGAGTCACTATACTCAACTCCCGCCCAGCAATAGCAACTCTGAAGTAGAGTAAACGGGTAATCCGCTTACCTTCATAGCACGCGTCGAATATGTACTCCTCTTTTGACGTACATACTCTCTCTGGTATTACGAGTGCAGCCAATATTGGTGCAGAAGTAATACAGGTCCGCCAAGCGGGCAAGTATAATCCGCCAATAGCCTAGCCTAGCTCCTAAATCACCCGCAAAGTGCAGTGTGAAGTCAAGAAAGTGTTGAAAAACATGAAACGGTTTCTTTAACAACTATCCTCTGTTCCGCCATGTGGGTTGTTATCAAAAAAGTGGTATCTGCGTGATACATACAAACTGAAGTAACGGAGAACGTTGACTGCGTATGGCTTTGTGTTTAGCCATTACTGCCAGGAAATGAGTGAGGGCGCTTCCGCTGTACGGCAAAATGCTGGATGATATGTGTATCTCCGTACTGTACAGTGTATATTCAACTAAGGAAGATAAATGTCATTTGATTCCTTTTTTAAAGTATTAGGAGTAATTTAAACAAAAAAAAAAAAAAAAAATAAGTCACGGCCTTGGTGCATTAAGTTTTCGTCCCCTCGACTCTCAGGCGAAGAACGGAAAGGGCGAAATCAAACGTTACTACCGAAGGAGTTGCTCCCCAAAGGAGCTACGTACCCAGAAGGGAACCCTACAGACAGCTACAGGGGTTCATGGCTTCAGTCCAGATCGCAGGACTTCATTCTCTCTTACTTTAATTTCTTTGGCCTGATATTTAAATGCAAGGTAGTGTTTCTTCATTCAGATCAGATGCAGGCTAATCGTAGTGTATTTTTTTATTTGTATATAACCAGAACACTTTGTGCAAGTGATCTCGTGTGGGTTAGTTGTCTTCGGTTTTATTCCCTAGGCGATAATGTTACTGCACAATAACGAGAGCTGACCAGATCCCTTGAAGACTTTGAGTTTTACATCACAAAGCTCAAAGCTACAAACTCTCTGCAAATTTCATTCTTTGGTCGAGTAACTTCTTACCTTTCCTTCCTCGAAATACCAAAATGACAGTTCCACTACAAGTTAAGTTGCAATGAATCGTGGTAACGATGCAATAAAGCAAGGGGGGGGGGGTAAGGTACAGCAACTTTCCTCCTGACCTCAGTACAAAAACATAATTTTCACATTTGTCGAATAGAATATGTGTTTGTTTCGGTTTTGTTCCAAGTAAAAACAAAATTCGATTGTTAAAGAAACAGACTCGTAGGTGTCATGGAATCTGGAATTGCCAGTACGTACTGGTGCCATATGGTGGCAGCAGACAGTTAGTCAATTTATACCTTGTCGCATGAAAGAAAATATTCCAGAGACAGTTAGTTAAGAGGACCGTAGCTAAAAATAAAAAAAATCATCACATGGCCTTCAAACATTATATAATAATGGATTGTTCATAACTTAAGGTATTTTTACTATTTCAAGGTACTTAATTCTTACCTAGTAAGATTTCTGGTGATTTGAAGGTTACAGTATTTTTCCCATCATGCAATAGCCTATATAGCTGATGTAAAATAAATACTTCAGTAAGTTACCTGTAAGATGTAACCTTCATACTAAAAAGAAATATTCTTTTAGAGCAGGTCAATTACAACTCCCTGTTTAAAGACAAACACTCATCACCCCAAACACATGTTTGGTTGGGGGAAACAAAAATTTTCAATTGGTGACTGTTTTTTGATTGACATCAGAGTTGGAATACTCGAAAGATGCAGAGAAGCTCACATTACACAGCATGCACAGAGAGTGTTCTAATTACACTGAGGGCCTTGTATACTTAGCAGGATATAGCCTTAAGCAATAAACTAGGTTTGTGTCTGCACAAGGAGGCGTTTAAGACAGTTATGGGAGGAGTTAACAGTAAGTTAGTTAGGAGAATTGGAACTGTACTCTAGGATGAGGAGATTTGCCCTTTAAAGGCTCTATAATCTTGCCCCAGATTTTAAAATTTTTCCCTACTAAGTCAACTTCGAGCCCCTCCAATTTAAACAAAAACACATGTCTAGTACAGCTCCAACACACAGTCATACTGTGTGTAACTTGAGAACACAAAGTCGTCATTGACCAACCAGAGGGAAGCTAGTGTTGGAATTTAATGTAATCAAAGTGCAGTCACCAATTAAACTTACAGATATGATCATATTCCAAAATATGTTTCGGGTGATGATAAAGTAAAACATCTTTTGAGCTTTGCTAATTAGGAGTATATATATACAGCCAACTGAACCAGGCCCTTGCCCAGGGTAGCTCCCAAGCATTGGTGGAGAACAACGGTCATCCACACTCTAAGCTTTGGAGAAGTAGCTCAAGGCTGGGTCTTGCTTTCGTCCAGGCGTTGGATTTGGACGTTAATGGCGTTCCCGGGAGCAGAGTGGAAAGCGGTTTCGCACTTCCCTGCATCGATACCCTTTGAACACTAGTCACGGCAGATGTTCCTGACCGTATTAATCCATCGAAGCTCCTGTCTTTGATGGGCCTAAATGGCTTCCTGACGGACAATCTCAGTGACGTGATCAAACTTTTTTTTCATTTTCTGTGCCCCCGAGGGACAAAGACAAAACCCTCCGACAGATAACCATGTTCAGATGACAATTTGTCTATGTACTGTTTCCGTTGTCATAAATTTTAATTTTAGTGCCAACAATTCTGACTGAGAGTCTGAAGGCTTTGTGGGGGAGGGTGAGGGGCAAATGCCCCTCGTCCAATCCTCTCTTGAGCTACGTCACTGCTGGGTTCAATTTAAAGTGATCGTGGTGGGCCCGTAAAATTTTAAGGAGTGAAGTTCTGTACTTTCACAAGTTGATCTCAGGTCAGTGTCATGGTCGTTATATATAGGCTAGCGTGATTTACTAATTCATATACGTCTATTTTTACGGTGTTTATAAACAGCACATTCCTCCGTAAGTGGTTGCTGAACTCTTTTGAATGTTTCGCCACCCACCTGACCACAACAAGATGCTGTTAATGGGACGGTCGGTATTAAAAAACTTTCACATGGGCATCACCGAAATGCGACTCGGATTAGCCTCTGTCGTGGCTCTGTTTTCTTTGAAGAGCTGTGATCTCTTTTCTGAGGGTTGCTAGTTGAACGAAAACCTTCGTCCGCTCCACAGAGCTCCACAGCTAGCAGGCAAGGGTCTTCCTTCTCCATGGGCGACGATCCAGGGGGACTGGAGGAACATGTCCCCCTAAACTTGAGAAATCGCCCTTTGACTTTGATTTTTTACACAGTAAATTATTTGAAAATGGGATCATGCCCCACCCCCCAATATTGAGAACAAATCGCCGCCGCTGTACTCACCCCTTTCATAGTAACACTGCTAAACCCACAGTACAGTGTTGGAAAATTTATAAACCCAATTGGCTAAACTGAACGAATTAAATCCTTGACAAAAATCAAATGAAAATGGTTATTATCTATTACAAGTTACAACACTGTATGGAAAAGTGAGATGTTACCCGGGAAACCAGGAAATGGGTCAATGGGTTAAGATGGTAATTTATCAACAGGGGAAAGGGGAGGTGGGATTCTTAGGACATAAAAAGGCCTGCAAAGTAAGCGCAAGCTTTCTCTGCCATTTTAAGGAGGTTCTTCAGATGGCATTTTTTCGTACGCTGCCCGCCAACTGATAGTGGTGTTACGCTTAGCCTAGTGTCACGAAGTTCGAAGTTCGAAGTTTCGAGGCGCCCCAACAAAATTCCTGAATGCACCACTGTTCAGGACACCACACATACCAAAAGCCCCAGTCCCTCTCTTCTACCTTGATACTTTTCCCAAAGGAAGGGCTAAATGTGAAATTTACTGCAATCAATATCAGAGACATCACTTTGTGACCGAATACTTCCACATATGGCTATAGTATTTAAAACATTTCTGCTTTCTGACATATAGGGTCAGTAAATCAGGGAGATGCTGAACTTCACGCTGCGGGGCGAACCTTAGGCCAAGGGCAAGCTGTTCGTAATCTTTGAGTGTCCCACGTGGCCTGACAAAGAAGCGATCCAATGGCATAGTTGCAACACACATGGTTAAACAAGTTTGTAAGTAGTCTGGCTTGGCATTCAAAGCTGTTGCAAATACTTGATAAGTACCTGTAGACTGTACCTAGTAAGAGCATCAACGACCACGGCTAACATAGCAAGTCTATTACAAGTCCATAAGGCAAGGACCAATTTTATACCAGAGAGATCTAAGGACAATGTCTCAGTTTAAGAGCGCCGTCTTCAATACAAGAAGGGAAGTCTTCTCCAAAAATGCTTTCATGTTGTCATATTATATATATATATATATATATATATATATATATATAATATATATATATATATATATATATATATATATATATATATATATATATATATATATTATATATATATATATATATATATATATATATATATATATATATATACTGTTTTCGGGCTAGTTCAGAAAGCACACCATGTATTCAAGAGACTTCCTCCACTGGAAATATGACTATACAAAAGAAGTGTTCATACAAGTTTCCTTTGGGATCCCTTTCTGGGAGGGTTCTTTTAGGGGGTAGGATTTAGGAGGAGCTCATTGTAGACCATTTGCTGGATGTGCTCAATCTGCGATGTGCATAGTAAGGCAAATGAATTGAAAGACTGATAATGGAAGAAAGAAGGAACAAATGGCCCATTTTGAAACAAATATCCTCTCTTCTTTTCCTTTCAAGTATCTATCACGATATTTCAGCACATAAGTACTGCATGTTCAAGGAAAAGCAAGGAGTTACTTGGCTTGAATTTCACAATTCAGTGAGAAAAATATTGTCTCATGATTTGCAAGAGCCATTCATGAAATGGAATACCCGGGTACACTAATCTGACTTTGGGTGGATGCATTTCCCTTTAAGCACCATCTGCAGTCCATAATTCGGCTGAGCAAAACTGCACTTTGAGTGAAGCGTCAAAAGGGGAACCCCGCCGTATTATAGAAGTTCCGTAGCTCAAAATTTCAATGGTCATAGCCATAAATCTGAAAACACTGCGAATGGCCTATTTCTGAGCTTTAGGCCTATTGTATGAGGGGTAGCTTTTACTTCTTATAAACTTCTACAAGACCCAGTAGGCAACGAAACGGACCATATTTAGTGTGTAAAGTCAATGAAGGATCAGGTTGGTGTGCGAATTTGAGATGAGCTTAAACGATCCCACTAACAATTCCTTCAGTAAAAACGTTAAAAATCGTGGCAATTTCCATCAAAATCCATCAGATTTTGACCATTTTACAAGACAATGACTCTTTTTGCACTTACTTCTGTTCATGAACATATATGAGCGACTTATGCAAATTGTGACGTGGAAAGAGGGACCCATGAAGTATGTGTTTGTTATACTTTGTTTAACCTTCATTCCAAGGACAGTTTTAATGTTAGTGTGCCATGAGGGGTTTATTTTGGAAGCCAGTAGCTATTGACTACTATGAAAATGTCCACATTACACACCAAACTAGTAGCAGCTATAATGAACAGATCATTTATGAAGGTTAAACAAAAGAAATACAGACACTGCATGTGCAACTCTCCAGGCCCCAATTTTTGCATAGTTTATGAGAAATCTCAGAAATTGTCAAACTTTGAAGAGGTACGGTATATCTCGGCCTTTTGGGTAAGATCATGTGTAGTATCTGTTCTTTTCAACGAGTTGAGAATGGGACCACGTATCACAGACCCATGATGTAGTGGTCTGATGGTCAAAAGGTTGGCCACATTAAGTCTTATGTCCCTTTGGAACCTAGCTTCTTTGGGGAGAAGGACTCCATCGGGGGTAACGTTTGGTTGTCGTCCTCCGGCTCTTCGCCAAAAAATCGAGGGGACTTTGGAAATGTTTACATAGAACTCGATCGCGCCTTACTCTGCACACGCGAAACAGGTCAAATGACCCTGGACTGCGCACACTTGTAAGCGAAGACCGCACCGTCATGTTGATTTTCAGAACGGTCGTTGACGACTTAACGTTCGGACGGTGCAAGGGGTTGACATGGCAATTCCCTTGGTCCGCACGTACGCGTCTGTGTAACGTTGTTTCACTAGCTCACAAAATGGACTTCACGAACAATATGAGTGCATGTTTGGAAAGTCGTTTAAAGGTTGTTTTCCTACTAAAGCGAGAAATATAGGCGTCTTGTGGTCAAAAGAAAAACATTCTTCATTTGTATATTCTACACTTTATGTATGGACTTATTCCTGAATTTAACGTTAAACTTGATTAAACTCTGAAACTGTTAGCTTACATTGTCTTATCCCGACGCAGCTGTAAAAAGATTTGTTACGGTGTTACAAAATAGGTAACAAAAAAGGGGGCCTGTCTGTTTTTAATTCTGATGTCATTCTACAGTGCGCGCCGTCGTCTACAGGATCGAAACGCCTTGAATATCAGGATGGGAAGCTGCGTGCGCGTGCTTTGAGCTCCGTCCTGAAATCGAAAACTCGCTGTTATGTTCGGTCTAGACACAGGACGGTACAAGAGTTGTCATGACAATTCCCTAGATACGCACGTGCGCGTCTTTGTGACGCTATTTTGCTTGCTCACAAAAAGGACTTGGCAAACTTCACTATCTGTATGGATAGAAAGGCATCTAATGGATGATTCCGTATTGAACCAAAAAATATGAGTGTCTTTGTGATAGCCAAAAATGTTCATCATTTTAATTGTATATTCTGCCCTTTGTTTATGACCTTATTCCTGAATTGCCGCTAAACTGAAATGTATAGCTTGCAATACCTTATACCCAACTGTTAGTTGGTATCAAATCAAGGCGTTTTTGTTTTTGTTTTGATGCCATTCTACTGTGCGCCCCGTCGTCTAAAGGATCGAAATGCCTTGAATGTCAGGACGGAAAGCTGCGTTCACGTGCGTTCAGCTCTCCATCCTGTATAGACCTTATGCATACGATGTCACAAAGGAGAAAGTGCCCCCCTCATTTGGAGGAAAATGGAGGAAAAGCGCGTATCTTTGCAAGTTACACCAATAAATGCAGCCAGCTTATTTGTCAACCAATCGTATACGCGCGTAAGTTTACTACACGTGCGGCGAAATCTACGCCGTTCGTGCCACCGATCTAAATAGTCGGGTAGATTTGTGACAAAATATACCTTAACCCCAAAAAAATTCCTACAAGTGAGATTTCAGTGGTTTTTGGTAGATTTGGATGTGGGGAACAACATATCAAAAATCCACCAAAATCGGTTCACGAGATCTTTATTTAAATAGGTCATTTCCAAAATGGCCGTTTTTACGTCATTGTAACGATAAATGCAGCTAAAATAACACTTTTTGCTGATTACAGGAAGTTTTGCTGTACTAAAATTTTGTTTGGCATGATGTTTTTACGATTAAATTGACCAACAGTACTACTGTAGACCTGAAGCTTTCATAATTCATCCATGATCTTACACTTAAGTCCCCAAAACCACCCAAAGCGACTGTTCTTTGCCTACTACTAGAATTCATGCAAAATAAAGTCTTCTTGATTTCTTGCATTTAGGTTTCCAGGGGTAGTATTTTTACTTAAGCATTTTTACAATGTAGTAAGCTAGCAAGTGGCAGAGCGCACTGCAGAGAGAAACAAATTGTGGGTCTGGTCCTTCAACAGGTTTGTCCAGGGGTGCATGGCCCCAGGATTGGCTCTAGAGGGGCCTAAACTCTTTGGCGGGAGGGGCGGTCTTAAGACTTGAAAAGGGCGATGGGTTGCCGGGAGGATATTGAAAGCAAAATTTTTGGCTCCTGAAGCGAGCCCAAAATATTTGGTTTCTTTTGAAAGAATCTGAAAGTTTGGGGTTTCAGGAATGAAAGTCTGAAAAATTGGGGGGGGGGGGGACTATCGTACAACCTGCTGTACATGAGAGGAAATTCAAGTAAGTTGTCGGGGTGGGGGGCTGGACGTCTTCGGGATTACATATTCTATCGTACCTATAAAGGCTCCCTGACAAAATTTGGAAAGTTCCTCGAAGTCAGCCTTCCCCGATGGGGCCATGCCCCTGCTCCCATCTGGTACTGGTCACCCCTTGTTTGTCCCTGTCTGTTTTCAAGAACGTTACAACCAGAACTATGTAATGTTCAATCCAACACGGCAGTGACTGCTTAGTAACCTGATTTAGGGTTGTTAATTGTTGGATATTCGGATGTTCCCATGTTCACACAATTGATTGTCATGAAGCTGTGCTTTTCCATTGAAATAAGTCTCTAGTCAGTTCAAGTGGTAGCATGGCTGTTTGTGGTGTATAAGTTATGAGCCTATCCCCGTAGAGTTTACCCTAGGCTCTAACAATAGGCTATCACATGTGCAATTAATGGGCAAAGCAGTCATGTTAAGTGCAGTAAAGCTTTATTAAAAGATACTCTTTAGCCTACAGGTTAAGCTGCTCATCGCTTTGGTCGCACCCTTTTATAATCAAATTAGCAGTGTATATAACCTACACAATGCAGTCACATTTAATAGTTAAGCTCTACAATTGCAGTACCTGCCATCAAGAGTTTCTAAGATTGGTGGTTGGACAATTCACTCCTGAATTTTGACATTTTTTAAGGGTAGGCTGCTATTTTGGACATTTTCAGAGAAAACATCGTCAAACTGAAAATTATGTGGGGCTTCAGTCCCCTCCCGAGCTGCCCTGAATTAAGCTGGTGAAGTTATACGGTATTTTTCTTAGAGTAGTGAAATATTTGAGTGTACCATCTCAACGCATACTATATAAGTGCAATTGCTATAGTGGTGGATTTGCTCTTTGCTCCTTTCACACTGTACGTTACTGAGGTAGCCTTGCACCTACTTGGGTGGATTTGAGACAAAATGTACCCACCCAGCCCCCACCCTCCCAATTTATGTAGCGAGGATTTCAATCAGTTTTGGCAGGGTTGGACATGAGAGCAACACATTGACAGTCAAATAAACTTCTTGAGTCATGAATAAATTAGTGTCACTGCTGACGAAACCTTGGCAAACTCTATGTCCTTAAGGGTTTATTCATTGAAGCCCTTTCCAATTATATCAAAAAGTCTATTTAATGGGATTGTACACTTAATGGTCGTGGTCGGCAAGCAGAAATGGGGGAAGTATTTTGGCACATTGCTCTGTATTTCTTTAATGTAGGAACGGACGGTGGGCAAGTAAGTAGCATACCCCTCCCCCATCCTTGGTGGGCCCCTGCAAGCAAGTGACCAAACGATGGCTCATTTATTTCGGTGAAACTTGCCAAGGTTAAATCAGAAACGTGAAGTAGGGTATCAACTAGTGCAAACGTTTTAATGAAAATGACACATATAGATGTCTAGTTTCAGAATATGCTGGATGCTCTGTAGTTTGGCAATTTTGGATTTTTAACCACGAGATAACTCACAGATAAGATTTTAAGTATAAGCTATAGTGTTTGCCATCTAACTGGAGTTATTATCATGTAGAATCAGATTGGATAAAAAGGGAGCATATCAGTTGCAGGTCCCTAAAATACGATTATCAGGCCATTTACTGTCAAATGAGGTCCAAATTCTATAACACGCCCCTAACGTACAAGGCCAGCATCACACATGAATACACTGCAGCCACAGTCTTTGATATAAACACAGGTCCACAATGTTTATACAACTGGATGATAGCAGTGACATACTTTTCAAGCCTAGGTCCTTCAAGGAGTATAGACCTCAGAAAAATATGGCGCATTCACTTTCATTATGAAAGCTGTCTGCGAAGTATTTAGTAATTTTGCAGGATGATATCATTTTACAGGAATAAGATACATAACTGAAAATTCACATGTGAAGAGATTTACTACTATATTAACAGAATTTTGAGTCAAACCTGCAATAATTTACTCAAGTGTGAATATACGGGTCTTTGAAGTTGTAATTTTTCACTCCTAAAATATGTTTTTCTAAATTTCCGATCCGTTCCATGGCCCTTGACCAAATGTCAGAGGGCCTTCGTAATATAGCCACATATTGCTACTGTAGGTGTATATAGGCCTGTAAGCGCGGGGAAGATCATTCACCTTACAACATTTCCAGCGATTATTAAGTAGCTGGAGTTCAACATAGGTATCAATATAGGTAGCATAGGTATATGGGAAGGGAACAAAAAATCAAACTGTCATAAAATGGATTTTTAGGGGGTCAAGTAATGCCTTTAAAAACATTTTTAACTTCTAATGTCATAACTTTGCCTATAATGTTCACAACTTTGACTTACAACCTAAATATCTTGACAGTTATCTTACAATTTTTACTTTCAAATTCCAACGTGTAACCTTGATTGTCATTATTTTAATCTAAAATCTCATAAAGTTGACCAATAATGTCGTACTTTTACTTTTGGAGTACAGAATTCGACCTAAAATCTTGAAAAAGTCAAACTTTTGTCCTAAATCATATTGTCTTGACTTTTAATTTCATTATTTTGACTATTAGGGTCACATGTATTTGCCTCTTTTATTCCCATTATAAGGACTTCTGACCTCATAATGTTGACTTTAAAATGAAATAATAAGTTTCAGTTACATAATTTTGACTTTTTAATTACCATTTTTATTTTATTAGTTTGACTCACCTTTTTGTTTGGAAATGTAAAACGGAAGTTTTAGCTTTAAATGTTAGCAAGTGCCTTGACAAGTCATAATTGTGATTTTTAAGTGAACATTTTGCTGACAAAAATGTCACTTTAATCGAATGAAAAGTCTAAATAATGACTCTAAAAATTATCAGTCAAATAGTCATGAAAATGAGATTTAAGAAACAGTTATGGCCTAAAAAATTAATAACACTACGAGTGGACTTTAAGGGATTAAAAGTTAATATTTAGACCAAAACAGTTATGAAACTTATACTCTTTTATATTGCATTTCAAGTTGGAATACTAAGATCTGAACAAAAAGTTTGGTATCGGAACGTCATAAGAGGATTTCAAATCCGAAAAAAGCTACTAAAATTTTTACTTTAATAATTAAAATACTTGGGTTCCATAAGGAATAGGTTAACTTTAAAGGTCACGTTCAGGACAGTTTTAGTCGTTTTTTGCCCTTCCCATGTCCCTTTGCTGAAACATTTTAAGGCAACCAGTTTTGGACCTCAGCATTTAATAATTAAAGGCATTGAATGGTTATGCTTTCTCTCGCTTATAGACCTGGAATAATGTTAAAGTTATATAAATTATGAGGGCCATCTAACAATTAATAAAAGGCCTGCAAATTCATAAAATTTAAAAAAATTACATTTAGAAGTAAAAAATAACATTTTCAAGTGCCCAGGTTTTCAAAAATGAGATAAGTAATGCCGCTTTGACATCAAATTCTTTTTATATAACTATACATCATACCACATACGAATTTTCAGCCATTGATCTAATTCCTGTGAAAAGATATCAGCTTTCAAAATATGACGAAATGGCGCTTGCACCTTTCTTCCTGAGAACATGGTATTGCGCAATACTTTTCTGAGGGCTTTAACTTCTGAACACTCTAAGCTTCAGCACTAAAAATTTCACAAGGATCATTCGATTTTACATAAACCCTTTAAAGAACGCAAGTTACACGTCTCTTTTCTGCAGCTTTTATAATAAAACCATTACACGAAGGCATTCAAACCTTGAATGGAAAGTTTTTATCGACGTCATTGTGACGTCATCATTGTGTTTTTGCAAGGGAACTTGAAACATTTAGTCGGAGATAGTCATAGAAACATTTTTACGCATAAAATTGCCAATAAAACCCACATTACATACACCTTTTTGACATTAAGTAGGAAAAAAAGGGTTTAAAAAGCCGCCATTTTGGATTTGACCTAATTTCGGCCCTTTCCATGGGTGGATTTTGGGGAATTTTTTCCTGGGTACATTATACACCTCAACTAATACCAAACTGCATAAAACTCACTTGTAGGAATTTTTTTAGGGTCAAACCCTATATCTACCCGACTAAAATGTAGAACTGGATAAAACGCGCGCTATTGTTTAACACTGCAACGTTGGGGAACCACTTGGTGTTCACAAGATGGCGCGAACTACTCCTAAATAAATCATCGCGCAACTACCGCGTAATGGTTAACGGTGCGGGACGTACACGAAAATGGAAAAATGAATAAAAAAATTGGAAATTATTCTTTGACCGAAGGAGAAAACTGTGCAAAAAACTTTTTTTAATTTTGTCCACATTTTGTGTAAGCAAATTTTCTGTAATAACTTTACACTTTTGACATGAAAAGTGAATCAAAGAGATTATCTCCATGCAGACAATGGTTTGGGTGCATTTACGGTAGGCCTATAACTATAAGTTAAGAACACCGTGCGAGAATATTGAAGAGGTTGATTGAATGGTTAATATTGGAAACTGATATTCTGAAAATTTATGATAGTAAAGCTGTTGCAAATTGTTTCCACTAGGGGCATATCTATGGAGTTTCCTTAATACCTCTTCACTCAACTTCTAGGTTCCGATGTTGGATATCGGAGTATGCTGATTACAGGTAAAGGTAACAGGATTATCAAAGTGTCACAGTTGGTAGAAAATCTTTAAAAAATACAGGTGCTTATTTTCATCTATTAGATCCTACTTTTACTTACTATAGATTAAGAAATATTTAAGGGCTTTATTGATAACAAAGATCTTATGGTCTCTTGTTATGTTGCTCGCAATGCCTTTCGTACTTTTACCGTTCTCATACAGTATATTTGAATATTATAGATTTGAACATATTCTTTTATTTCTAATTTTCTTCGTTCTTTACTCCCTAAATTTCTCTCTTTCTGGCAGACTTGTTTTATATTGTCTTTGCTATTTCGGTTTACCCACACCTCGACTGTCATTTCATGTTAAGTGAAGTAACTTGCGAAATGAAACGAACAAGGGGGAGAGAAGTACCTCTGCTTTTCAGAACCCATGTATTTATGTCAAAATCATGCCATTACATGGCCCTTAGAGCATAATGTGTTGAGAACTTGGCCCTGAAAAACGTAGTACAGTATAGGATTATGCCTAAACTGCCAGTGATATTCTTTACAATAATATCGTACGGCCTATATGTTTTTACCAGCAAATGCTCAAAGTCATCACTCGTTGGAAAAAAAACGCGGAACCTTATTCAAAATAACCAGACATTACACGCTTTACTGTCGTCACAATGTGCAACTTAATCCTTATTCGTCTATTCCTGCGCATAACGGTGGCAGCGTTTAACACGCGCGGTATACTTTACGCGCACACATACTTATTGTGGCATGGGTTTTGTCAACCGTGACGTCATCATATATTGTCCGGTTAGGCTACATCTTCTTTCTTAAAAAAATAGTTTTTAAAACTCATATTGCTCACGATTACCACATGTAGCGTTTAACGACGAGTTTTGCATTGACGGTTGGTGCAATTGTAGGCTGCATATACTAACATTTTGTAGAAATTCTAAAAATACGCCGCTCTCATAGCGTCTCTCCATTGAGCTTGTACGTGGCTAGGCGTTTTACGAGTAGTTACTGTGAGCGGAGTGGTTCCCCTTTTTAGACGCACATGTTATGTCCAGTCCTACATGTAGGTCGGTGGTTCGTGCACGTGTGCTTCATTGTTTTTACCCAAAATGACGTCAGTGTGCTGTCAGTGCATAAGGCCTATAGCTCTCCCTTCCTGATATCGAAAACTCGCTTGTGCATGTAACATCGCAGAACAGAAAGTGCGCCCTCGGCTGAGGTAAGCGCGTAGCATTTCAACTTACACCAATAGACCTTATGCATTGACGTCACCATGACGCCATTTTTAGGAGGAAACAATGAAGCACACGTGCACGAACTGCGTAGATTTCGCACGCGCGTGTAGTAGACTTACGAGCGTATAGGGTTGGTTCCAAAATCATGCTGGGAAGGAAAGTGTACCATAACAGAGACTGCATGTGAAAGACAGATATTTTGTATAATCCGCACGCTCAATTTTGAGTTCAAAATTATGGTTCTCTAGACATCAATAACAGGTCAAAGAGAATTTCCTTTGGGGAAGAAATAAGCTTTTTCTGAAGTTGTTCGAAGAGGTTAGTTAGCATGACGGTAAATTGTGGAAGACAAGAAAACAGTCGCTAGAAAACTTCGTATCCGTAAGGAAATATCCGTGGACTTGATCTGTGGTACTACTTGGTAGAGCAAAATCCAGTTTCCCAACTCGTCTATTGCATAAGCCTATTGCGCTATCTACGGTATCATTTTTCATCAGTCAACAACTCGGAAAATACTGCATCAGAAATAGTCCTCAGTAAAGGACTGTGGTCGTTCGCCTACAGCTCTCTATACGTGTATAGGGAGCTATCGGCGACCGGCTATACACGGGCCTTTACTGAGGACTACATCAGAAAGAACGTTTCATTCAGATCCCCATTTACAGACTGGCAGCCTTGGTAAATATATTCTAATACAGCTAAAGAAAATGTATTAGTAAAACTTCAATCTTATCTTAATTTACTATTTTAATTTATGAACTTGGTCGCCCACGAGGTGACCCTATCTGGTCGGCGGGAAAGGAAAGTCGTATCGGACATTATGAGGTGTTATTTCTTAAATACTGATGCTGTAATTCGTCATTAAAACTTTCATTCAGTTGTGCAAAACTAAAATAATTGGAAAGGGCTGTTTTTAGCTAAAAATGCACGCGTGATTACTCCGTTGGGTATTTACTAAAGTGAATGATTAATGCTTTCAAATCCTTGTTAAGAGGGAGTCTCTTCGAATTAGGGAAGTTGAATTATTTGCACGATAGCCAAACGTTCCATATTTAGTGGAATAAAATGCATCTGGCAATCTATTATACGTTGGTGTAAATCATGTTGCCAGAGATTGTGTTAATAACACCCCTTGGTGCTCAGCCCATGAATTTTCCGTGTAGAGTCCCTCTTTTTTGTAATTTGGAAACTTGAAGAACAAAAACATGCGTCGCTGAGAAGGAAAAAACAAGTTTATTGAAAAGGACATGTATACAAATAGCCTATTGTGGGATTTTATCAATGTGGTTTGGGCCTTCTGCGCGTCATACCAAAACTTATTGTTTTTTTTAGAGGAGCCTTAGAATTTCTGAGTTATGAAGATAATTGGCTACGCCTTTTGTCGTATTGATACAGCTTGCACCTGCAAGCAGGTCTCGAGGCCAGGTGGTACCCCCTAGGAAAATTGTCATTCCCTTGGCTTAATGCATTTTAGCATATCACCGTTTGCGCTCTCCTTCAGAATATTACGGGGTTGTTAGCCACTATTCAGATTCCTCTGTTTTAAGAGTTTCCCTCACCTATAATTTGTGTTGTATTTAAGTTTCCTAATTTCTTGGCTTTATCTTCCTTTATTGTGTTGTTTATTTATCTTTCTATGATGTGTTGTTTTATATGCTTCCAACATTGTGTCGTATCTATTCCCCCATTGTTTTATTTTTTCCTCTATTGTGTCGTGTATTTATCTTCCTTTGTAGTGTTGTTTTATATATATCTTCTACCACTGTGTTGCTTAAATTCCTCCACTGTGTTGTATTCATTCCTATGTTGTGCTCTATTCATTCCCGTTTTGTCAGAATGTGTTGCATTCACCTTCCTCTGTTGTGTTGCTTTTATCTATCTCTATTGTATTGAATAGTTCCATATACTGTATTATATTCATTCCTCTATTGTGTTGAAGGAGTCGTCTTTTATTGTGTTGTATTCACCTTTTCGTTTGTGTTTTGTACGGCTTTCTCCAGCGTCTTTTTTCATTTTCTCTAGTACTAAGTTTTGTTTATCTTCTCATTTGTGTTGTATTGATCCTCCTTATTTGCCTACGTAGCATGCTGTACGGTATATTCTTTGCCCAGTCATATCCCAGTGTTTGGGAAACCTTAAAGGGAGGGTTTACGCAAAAATTAATTTTCATATGTGAAAGAGGGACTAAATCTTCGAAATTTGGTGAAACTTCCATTCAAATCGGACATATGGTACTCGAGTTATAAGCAAATGAAATTACTACATTTGTGACCCAAAGTGAGCTTGAGGCAAGCAGGGGTTATGTCACTTCCTCACATTGATGACAAATGCTTTGTTTACTTTTTTCCAGTCTGTTGTGTTGACCTTGAAGTTAATAGGGATAGGAGCTCCCCATGATGAATTTGAAGTATGTAAAATTCCCATGCCTCTCATGCATTCACATTGAGATAACATAGGATTATGGGTGAGAAAATTGGTTGTGAAGTTTAAAGAAAAACAAAAGGGTGCACGTGCTGATTAATGTGAGGTTATGACGTCATTTGTGCTTGCTTCAAGTTCACTTTGTGTTGAAAATGTGACAACTTTAGTTGCTAATATCTTGAGAACCACACATAGGATTTCAATGCAATTTCACCAGAATGCTTAGAATAAGTACCCCTCTAACATATCAAAACTTGATTTGAGCTTAGACCCTTCTTTTAAAGAGGGGCTGAGCAAACAGTCTGCTCCGCAGGGTACCTTCTTATTATCTTGTTGCCGTGTCTTTTTCTCATTGTGTTGTTACGTATCTTCATCCATTTGTGGTGTCGCTGTTCGCCCTCCCTCTACTGGTGTAGTCGATGTTATGTCTATCTTGCCCATAGCAAATGACCCCCTCCCCCCCCCACACACACACACATGCAAAGGCAGTTGAAAAGAGCACAGCACATAGGGAACCCACCTAATAGGACCAGGGAGTTGTTCTGACAACTCCCTGATAGGACTAATATTTACATCTTACAATGTACCCCAATATATAAAGATGAAGTTGGAATGTTTTCATTTCATTACACGAAATTTTTGTTCAACATTCCGCCTTTCAAGCTATTTTAAGCTCTCCCTCCTCCCAGGTATGCATCATTGGAATGACACATAGTGGCTTCTCCCGCAGAGAAACACTGATTCCTTTTGATTCATCTGGCAAATAGGCCAAGACAGCCGGAGGATACCAAACACAATTTCAAAAATGTTTGCTTAGTAAATTGCTGTAGAGACTTTCTACTCATCCTGACTCTAATCTCAAAGCTAAATATAGTTTAAAAAAATCTCCATATGAGATTATCATGCTTCTAGTCTAGGATTACTCACTCGATGTAGCGATGTCTGTCCTTGACTGACATTACTAAGCCTTAACCAACATTATCGAAACAGGCCTGTAGCCAGAAGTCTAGTTCAAGTGGATCTCAAAATAGGGGGGGGGGGAGGCAGGGAACAACCCTGGGCATATGTAATTACAATATTACATTTCTTTAAAATCTTTGGGGCCAAATATTTTTCAAGGGACTTAGGCCCAAAGTCCTCCCTCCCCCCCCCCCCTTGCTAAGGTCCCTTGTTCTTTAAATTTCTTTGGTACCTATGTTGCCGACTCCCTGAACTGAACAGCCAAATCTCTCTTTCTAGTTTCGTCCTTTCTAGCCTGCATAGGGGATCTCTGTAGCTTTCACTACGTGGAGTTGCCGCCGGCTGAACAAATATTTCATCTTCTTTACCTTTTTACGGGCTACATCCTTCCTAAATTCATCCTTGTGTTTCGAATCTGCTGAATCCGTCTATATCCGGGAAGCGTATCCTGGAAGTTCTACTTATTTTGCTTTGTCTCTTTATCTATCCGTCCATTCGTAATCTATTAAAATTATTCTTAAAATTTTTTGTCAGCCCGCACTTTACCGGCGTCGTTAAATTAATCCGTCTGTCATAGACTCTTAATTGTCACTTGGAATGAGGAAAAAGACTTCAAGATTGTCAGCTGTTTCCCTTGTTACTCATCTTTTGTCAAATACTCGGATTAAAACTTGTCTGTAACACTCAAACATTATCTCTCCAAAGCAGCCAGCAATCATCCTGGCATTAACTATATTGATAAGGTATTTGGTCATTATCTCGATCAGCAATTTCTGGCAGCTATGGGATTAATTCGGGGTGAATTACCCTTTATTCCTAGTTACGATTTATAAGTTTAAGTATCATCACAGCCATTACAAGCGTTCTTCCCCTTTACAGTATAGGACACCAGTTGGATTAAAGACAGACACTCATCACCCCAACGTATATTTTTAGCGTGGGGTATCAAAATTCTCAATTGGCTCCTGCTCTTTGATTGACATCAAAGCTTAAAAAATGCAAAAGATACGGAGTAGCTCACATTCCACACAATGCAGAGAGTGTTTGATTGCACATTAATAGCCTTGTATGCTCAACAGAACATGGCCTCAAGCAATAAAATAGGTTGGTGTAGGCACAAAGAGGAGCTTTATAGAGTTATGGAAGGGACTAGAAGTAGCAAAGATAGGAGAATTGGAACTGTCTAGGCTGACGAGACTTGCCCTTTAACTTTCTACAAGTGCCCTCCCGCTCCTCATCCAGCACAACCCCAATCCACCCTCACCTAAGTTATAGTCTTTATTTTTCATGCAAGCAATTTTCCTGCCAGCCCATAATTTGATACAGTTGACGCTGTCTTCATTGTTATTCCTTGTCCTTCATTATCCTTGATTTCACCCTTTTCAGTTTTTTTTTTCAACCCCCGAAGTTTTCATGCTCATGTTCAATTACGTTTAAGCGCATACAGTCATCACCCCAGGCACAGTTTAGGTTTGGGGGAACCAGAATTGGCGAATGACATAAAAAGTGGACAGATAATACGCCTTGAAATACAAACCACTCTCATTGAGCAAATATTTTGTTAAATCAGTGCATTGTGAGATAGACCTTCTTAATGCAACGAAAAGCATTACACAACAGCTAGAAACCGCAGACTACAAGACCCTAGCGCGTTATGAAATCATAGACACAAGGAAGCAGAACACAGGATAGCCTGCGTAGCGCTTCTGTGGCTGTCACCCACTTAGCGTTGTTTTTTTTTTTTTGCAACGATGAGCTGAACGAAAAACTTCGTCCGCTCCGCAGGGTAAACATAGGAGCTATAACCGTGTAACGGCCATAGAGTAGGATACAGGATAGAGTGCGCACTCCTAATACCGCGTTCGTAAATCCGCTCTGATTGCATGGGGACCACTGATACACATGTAGATCAGTGATCTTGCCTCCACCCGCCATTACAGGTGGAGGCAAGAAGCTATGCTGTGCTCGAGCATGTGTGTACAAACTGTATGGCGGCCGAGTCCCCATGCGATCACAGCTGTTTCGGGGAGTGAGCACTCTAGTTCTTATATCCTACTCTATGGTAACGGCCGACTCCGGACTCGGAATCGCCAGGCGAACCTGTATTTTTGGCAACCTTTAAAGCTTCATTCGTAAGGCAATATCACTATATATCGCTAATCCACACCTGCTGCGGAGGTTAGTGAGAGGAGTCGGTATTTATAAGAATGGGCGAACAAGTAGATGAAATTCTAGAACAGCCGCGTGTCAAAGGCCATACTTTGAACTTTGAAGGTCAAAGGTAAGGGAAAACTGTCTCAACTCGCCAAGAGAACTATAACTCTTTCGTTCGGGATGAATTAGTACATTCACCTACTTACCCACGTGCGCAGTTTCATCAATTTTATCACATGCCCGCGATATTTTGCCACGAACACCGTCGCTTAGCTACGCAGAGTGTATAAAAAACCTTACCTTGTGTGGGATAAGTAGGCTATTATGTGACATGTAATACCTCCCTGGCTCGCTCGAACACGAACTAAGTCAGCTGGTAATCAGTTCGACATAAAAGTTGAAATCTACTCCACTAGTTGGATTCTTAAATTACAAGTAACTATTTTAGTAAGTATTTTAGAAGAAGGAGGCAATGTCATTTACCCCGAAGGGGAAGTAAGAAAAACCCGAACAAAGCACGCTCCGACTCAGGCTTTTCAGTGCCCCTAAGGCTTTTTTCCATGGATGTGTTCCGTGGTTATACTCCAGGGTTGCCAGATTTTCAGATTTAATGTCAACACACGGTAATACGATATACATCATTACATAATCTATTATATATTGCTACAAGTGGAGTGTAAATTGTAAACTCGTTACGTCCCACTCGGGTGACTATTAAAATCGGGGAAAAAAAGAAGGGTTTTTCTTGAAGTTTCGTGAAAAAAGAAGGTGTTTTATTTGAATTTCTATTAGACCCCCCCCCCAAAAAAAAACGCCAAAAAAAAAAAAAAAAAATGCCGTTTGGTGTGCACTTTCAATTTTTACCGGCCAACAAAGGTAAACCAGAATGCAAAATGCATTGAGGTTTCGATGATATATGTTCTATTCCAAATAATGCCATGATGTCCCATATCTTTCAGTCAATGGTCAAATGCTATCTTAACATGTTGGAAAAATACAGTTTTGTGTTCCTATTTATTTTTGGGAATTCTTGGAAAATTTTGCTCTTTGACCTCTGCTGAACCCATATAAAACTCTTGGGAATTCTTGGGAAATTTTGCTTTTTAAGTCTGGTGACCCCAGATGACCTTTGACCTCCACCAAAAACAATAGGGTCCATCTTTTCAACATAACACATCCACATAGTACTGTAAGTATGAAATCTATCCAAGCTTCCTACCTGGAGATACGTGTTAACAAGCTTTTCAGTTTTTGGCCCACGATGACCCAAGATGACATTTGACCTCCACCAAAAATGACTGCATTCAAATTCTCACCACAATGCATCAACATACTACGTATAAAATCTATCCAAGCTTTCTCCCTTGAGATATTGTGTTAACAAGGTTTTCAGTGTTTGACCCTCAGCCACCCTAGATGACCTTTGAACTCCACCAAAAACAGTGGGGTACAGCTTCTCACTATAACACATCAATTTACCATGTATGAAATCTATCCAAGCTTCGTACGTGGAGATATCGTGTTTAGAAGATTTTCAGAGCTTAACCTCCAGTGACCCCAAATGACCTTTGACCTCCACCAAAAATGATGAGATTCTTCCTCTTACTATAAGGCATCTACATACAAAGTATCAAATTTATCCAAGCTTCCTACATCGAGATATTGTGTTAACAAGGTTTTGAGGGTTTGAACCCCAGTGACCCCAGATGACCTTTGATCCCCACCAAAAATGATAGGATTCTTCCTCTTACTATAAGGCATCTACATACAAAGTATGAAATTTATCCAAGCTTTCTACATTGAGACATCGTGTTAATGAGGTTTTCAGGGTATGACCCTCGGTGACCCCAGATGACCTTTCACCTCCACCAAAAATGATAGGGTTCTTTCTCTTACCATAACGCATCTACATACAAAGTATGAAATTCATCCAAGCTTCCTACCTCGAGATATTGTGTTAACAAGGTTTTCAGAGTTTGACCCCCGGTGACCCCAGGTGAGCTTTGACCCCCACCAAAAACAATAGAGTTCTTCCTTTCAATATGGGGCATCTATGTGCCAAGTTTGAGAACTGTCAGAGCTTCCCTTCTTGAGATATCGTGTTAACAAAGTTTTCAGGGTCTGACCCCCGGTGACCCCAGATGACCTTTCACCTCCACCAAAAATGATAGGGTTCTTTCTCTTACCATAACGCATCTACATACAAAGTATGAAATTCATCCAAGCTTCCTACCTTGAGATATTGTGTTAACAAGGTTTTCAGAGTTTGACCCCCGGTGACCCCAGTTGAGCTTTGACCCCTACCGAAAACAATAGGGTTCTTCCTCTCAATATGGGGCATCTATGTACCAAGTTTGAGAACTGTCAGAGTTTCCCTTCTTGAGATATCGTGTTAACGAAGTTTTCAGGGTCTGACCCCCGGTGACCCCAGATGACCTTTCACCTCCACCAAAAATAATAGGGTTCTTCCCCTTACCATAACGCATCTACATACAAAGTATGAAATTCATCCAAGCTTCCTACCTCGAGATATTGTGTTAACAAGGTTTTCAGAGTTTGACCCCCGGTGACCCCAGGTGAGCTTTGACCCCCTCCAAAAACAATAGGGACCTTCCTCTCAATATGGGGCATCTATGTACCAAGTTTGAGAACTGCCTTATTTTCCCTTCTGGAGATATTGTGTTAACAAGAAGTGTCACAAACACACACACACACACACACATACATACACACATACACACGCACATACACACATACATACACGCCATCATGAATGCATAGGTTTCTCTTATCATCGAAACCAAAAAAAAAAACGCCAAATTTGCCTATTTTGGCGTTTAAAACGCCAATATGGCAACCGTGCTATACTCTGTAAATAGTGTGTGAATCGACTAACCACATTAGTCACTCATCTTTGTTTAACTTCTGTTGATATATAATTGCACAATAATGGACGAAGGATTAGCCAACGAAGATTAAAAGTGATTAGGTCAGAAATTAGTCAAATGCAGTTGATTAATATGGTTAGTCGATTCAGACTCGGCATTTAGAATAATGTTTGATTACAGTTTTCTGATTAACCGAGGCTCAAAGCTATAACGCATGCAGTTACTGGAAATTGTATTAGGGAAACGTGCACTTTCTTTCAGTCACTGCCATTTAGGCCAACTTATCGAAGTCAACTTTTCATTTTCAAAGATCTTTAATACTTTGACAAAGTAATCCTTTCGTGATGGGCCGTGCTTCAGTTCGGCTTGGGTTTGTCACTTCTTGACGCTACATGTACTCATGTAGCCACAAAGCCTAAAACGGAGCGCGCCCTCTATAGATTACATTGGCTTTAATTACCACTCTGCTGTTCAAATATTTTTCAAACTCTTTAAGGTTAATCTTCCTATTCATAGTCACAGAGAGCAGATTCAAGGTAAGATAATGTATGTTTATCATTATCACTCTTTGAGTCACATCAGTTACTTTCTGTGCAGGATCACATAACTTTATTTGTACAGCTGCGCATTTTGTCCAAGTATCGAAAACAGTATCTTGATACAACAATGCGTTCAGAAACACCTTGATAACTAATCCGTGATTCGTGTGTTATTTCATTTATATGTGAACTCATGTCCATGGTCAACTATTTAAACATCGAACCAACGAGTTTGTCTTCATAATCCCCTTAGTCAATTCTACCATTTACTTTAAGCTTAACTTAATAAACCGGCTGAGTGTTTTTATCTTTTTAAGAAAAGTTATTCATCTCTCCCCCACTTTAGGCGAAAAGCTGAAACTACTCCCAAAAGAGAGTTAAGGGCCCGAAGGGGGACCCAAGCACAAGGCTTAGCCAGAAGCCCTCAGATGTACTTTGTAGCCTGCGAAGTTGCTCTCTTTGGCTTCTGCCAAATGTGGCTACTGCCAATCCAGTTTTTCAGTGAGATGAACTGAAAGAAAAACTTAACCCGATCCGCAGGATTATAGCTCTGCAGTTACCCTCTGAAAAAGGTCTGGTCAAATTTGAACTGAATCTGATCAGAGGGGCACCGAACAGAAAGCTGATCAAATATTTGACTAGATTTGGTTCAGAAGTAATTCGAGAATTGGTTCATTTTTGAACCGGATCTAGTCAAATTTTTGACCAGATTCCTGTACGGTGCCCCTCTGATCAGACCTTTTTAGAGTGTAGTAGCACGGCACTGACTCCAACAAGGTTCACATTGAAGAGATGCTTTCATCAACATAATCATAAACAGCTGGTAGCTTTTGTATTTCATCCACACAATTTCATCAACATATTTATAATATATTGTTCCTTATATAGCGCTTTATCACTGAAGTATCAAAGCGTTGCACAAATATTACCCCTGATCAACAATAACTCTTACTAGGAGATATTTTAATCCTTTGCAACTTTTTCTTGAAGCAATCCCTCTGGACGGTAATGAACCAGCCAGAACTCAAAACTAGTAACCCTTGGATCGCAAGTCCGACGCCTTAGCAAATAGTCCACTACGCCCTCCGACGCTCTAGAGCTCCCTGGTCAAGTGGAGCTGGGGAGGGAGTTCCACCTCACCCCCGCCCACCTTATATTACTAGTACAATATCCAAAAGTCAGTGACCTAACCGAGAAAAGCAAAGAAATTGTTAAAATGAAGCTAGACTTGTTTTGGAATAAGTGCTTAGAACATTAATGGAAGCCATATGTTACCATGTTAACCTGAAGCTTCCTAAAGGTAATAATGTTGAATGAGACCAATGTCAGTGCCCCATCAAAATGGTAAGGTATCTCAAGGACCTATATATTCTGGTTATCGAACCCATATGACATCCAGAAATAAAATCGGAAAGTGTACGCAGGCAATCATTCGTGACGATTACATGGCAACATAAATGTTTTGGAAACATCATCTTCACTCGGAAATGTCAACAAGTTATTCCAGCCATGGAACTATTAGGTAGGTATGTTCTCCTTCAAACGCCTTGAATAGCTAGCTATAGGAAACACCAACTTCCTTTTTAAACGTACAAAGGTTTCACTTCTTTGTGAATCTAGAGAGGTTACACAGATAGCTCGCCTGCGTAGCGGCTCATTTTAACTTCCGCCGTACGGGGTTGACACGACTCAGGGCTGCTATTCCTGCGATAATCAAAGATTCCCTTAACACAACCCACAAAACGTATTTTTGTCACAGGTATACGAGCTGGGGGTGTAAGGGCGCAGCCCCCTTCCGAGTTCACCTGGCAAAATCATCTTCTAGGGCAGATCTTTGCAAAAGATCGGGAAATATCTCGGGTCAAGCCCAGGCCACACTAGAGCGATATCGGATAGGATTACGGTCCAATTTTTGTGAGTTTTAGTTAAAGTTCCTCCAACCCTGGTCGGAAAGATTCAAAAATTTGCCATCCTGTGTAAATGTATGATTTGCGTCAGAGGACTACGAAAATGAAATGTGAATAATTATTTCGTGACGTCACATCGGCAGACAGTGTTTATCGGACACGCGGGCATGCAAAAATCGGATTGATTTTCGAACAAATACCGCTCTGTTGAGCGGTATAAGTTATATAGTGATAGCAGAACAGTTTATCGTGAGACAATCTAGAATCAGTTATCGATATAGCGTGACCATCCTCAGAGCAAAGTCTGAATAAAACTATTGCTCCGATTAAGAAAAAAATTCGGATCGGATTTCAGACTGAAAATCGCTGTATAGTGTGACCCGTTGTTAACAAAGGCTTTCCTCCGTCGAAAACGGCGCAGCCCTCAGAACAAATATCCCTTACGCCTACATGCGAGTTTTTCAGCTATGCTCCATTTGTATGTCTATATTGGTGTTCATATAGCGACCAGCTGACTGAAAAATGTCGTCCGCTCTGTGGGCTAATAGCCACCTTAAGTTGGTTGTTCGACTTTCCGCATCATTTAAAGCTGTCACGCTTTTGCAATTAACGTTTAGGTTGACCCAACTGAGATGAAACGGCTCAGAAAATTACTCGTTGACACCATTTCTGAACTGATGTAGAGATTTCGGGGAAATCTTATCATTTTGCATGTTTCCTATATTGGAAAGACGAAGGTTGATCATCAGATTAAAGTTGGTATTACTGAATATTTACAAACAAATTACTTTTACTTTCCATACTTCTTCCTCTATCAGTAAATTTAAACTTGGCTGTCGACCAAACTGTTTGCGATGATAAAGTCACCGAAGTTATAAAACTGTAGTAACCTGAGAATTGAACTTTCTTTGCCGATGGGGCGATTTTGCCTAGAGCTTGCCGAGGGCGCCATAATGGTAGGGGAGGGGCGACTTCGTTGCGTGGCGACTGTGTCCGTGACTGGAAACTCCCACTGACAATTCCCCTCCCCCACTCTTAGCAATTCCCTTCCCCCACTCTTGACAATTCCCATCCCGTACAATTACCGTACCAACAACGACAACCGAATCGAAAATCGAAATTGTCCAGGGGAAAACTTGGCCCCTGAGGGGATTGTCCAGGTGTGTTGGAGGAGGGGGTGGGATAAGGGAAGGTGAGAGGTGGGAGGGAGTTGTCCGAAGACCTCTTTTAATAGGGAAACTTTGTCAGAAACGACTTTGTGTGTTTAGGGGCTAGTTTGCTTAAGAACAACTTTGTAAAAGGTGTGGATTGTTGAAGTGACTTTGAAAGGAACAACACCACATGGGTGAGTTTTGATTTAACGGACAACTTGTCTGACAGCATACAAACCTAGTCTACAAAACGTTGATTTTTATCGGTCCCGTTATCTTAGTCACTATAGAAAGCGTTACTGCTTTTATTGTTTTCAGCGTTCTTACCTGTCTTCGCAGTCCCCCACCCCACCCCCTCGTTGAGTTACATTTCCCATTTATAAACGATTCTAACTTATGAGAAATTTCTTCTTCTATTCAATAAACTTTCCTTCATGTACTGGATTCTTATACTTTTTGCACGACACGTACGTGAACTATAGCAATCGCAGTTAGGTGCACTCTGGAGTAATGCCCCCACTTTTTACTATCACCCCATTTGTGACGAGATGGTTTCAGCGCACCTTAAGTGATGAATCAATGGAACTTTCGCCCCAAAAGTAAATCTTACTCCCTCCATTCAGTTTATCGAGGTTTTTTTTTTTTCTTTGCTTGTGTTGTTTCTACATCAATGAGCTAAAAAGACAAATTTTCGTTCGTTTCTCGAGATATGTTGGAAAGAGCTTGCGATTTGAAATACCACTGCATGTATTGCAGGTATTAACTCCTATTGAACTAGTGCTTTCTTCCTTGAAGTGGTATCTATTGTCCAACTTTTTTCAAATTTGAAAGAGTTTTCCATACTTTGAAAATTACAGGCCAAAATAATCAAATATATGCAAGGAAACCGTTTCGAACTTCTAAAACTGGACCCCGTAAGTTTCTGTATATGCTACAACATACCTTCTTGAACTAGAGATTTTCCGATTCAAAGCTATGTTTGAAGCTTTTCAATCCTTTGCTTTATTTTTTTTACTCAAAACTGACGTCAATATTTGTGAAATAAGTTGAAGTTTTCATATTTGTAACCTGCTAAAAATCAAACAAACACAACCACTGTCTCCTAAATTTCAATTTTTTTCGACAATTTTTAGCATAGCAACGCCGATCTCCTTAGGCGCACTTCAAGGCCCCGACCCGGCCTGCCGTGGCTTTGCACAGGGAGTCCTCTGTATATTTAAACCACACCGTAAACGAGTGAAAATTTGGGTTTGAAAAGGTTTTCCTAGATCCCACTGAGTGTTTGATTAAGCAGATCACTACGGAATTTTTTCCAAGGATGAGAGTCATTTTCATAACGACCAACACTTCCCTTCTGCTTTTGAATCAACACAGTAAGGCCAGCAAAGTTCACTTCTAAAACTTATTTTTGCAAAAATAGGACAAATTTTGAAAAAATTTCCCCGAAAACTTATCCTCACAGGAAGTTTTATATAACTGTCTAAAGTCAAAGATAGAAATGCGTTTACAAGTTACCAAGTGAACGATTTAAAAAAAAAACCTCGACACTTCTTGAAATTTTTGGGTACAAAATCTGAAATTTCTGGGTGCCAAATGGACCGTTGATTCTTAGTATGAAATCCGTCTGAAATCGGCTTTTGTCATTTACCTCATAAAGGAAGGAAATACATGGAGAGTCACTGGCCAAAACAGGTCGTAATTTATTTTCAGGATATTGTATAAACGTGTCCTCGTATGACCATTGACCTCGGTGTATGACCTTTGACCTTAGTAAAAAAACCAAGTTAACCATTCTACATCTATGATGCAAATTTGGCGGGAATATGTCATTGCAATAAAGAAATATGGACAAATAGAGACAGCTTGCACTCAAGTTTGACACAAAGACACACAGACAAGCCCATAATGGTCCTAGGAGATCAGGGGCGTAGCTAGGATGAAATTTTTAGGGGGCTTAGCTATCAAATGGGGGTCATGGCATTGATCGTCGTCCATACTTTTTACACATTTTATTAGGACACACAATGTTTGGGGGTCAAAGCAAAAATCTGGGGGCCAGGCCCCAGCCCCCCCCCCCTTCCCGTAGCTACGCGCCTGTATCAGGTTTTTCCTGTCGCACGACGTAAGACCACAAAGAGCTACAGACTCACAGTAAAATTAAAAAAAAAATAAAGAAAAATAAAAAACCCATACTTCTTAGACCTCGATATCTTACAAATCTGCCCATATTTCCCTTACATGTGCTCTTGATGTAATTTCAAAACCATCTTATTTCAGAAGATAATTAGACCTATTGCATATTATATGCAAAGCAATGAGTTACCTTGCTTTAATTTAACAATTAAGAAAGAAATAATGTTGAATGATTTCAAGCGAGCGATTGCATACGGTGTAGTACGGGGTATACACACTTATCCGTGACCGTGTTTGTCATATATGTTCTTCCCAGACAGTTGAAATTCTCTTCGATACCTTAATTAACTTCTAGCTCCTCCTTTAATCTACAGAATAAAATTCTTTAGAACCTCCCTGATAGAAGCTTAGGCATACATTTAGTTTAATAGCTTAAAGACAGATTTGCATCACCCCAAGTATGACTTTAAGTTGGGGGTTAGCAAAAGTCTCAGTTGGTGACTACTCTTTGATTGACATCAGAGTTACAAAATTCAAAAGATGCAGAGCAGCTCATATTACACAGCTGGCACAGAGAATGTTTTGATTACACATGGGGTCATTTACGCTCACCAGGATGTGGCCTTGAGCAGTGAACTGTTTGTGTCTGCACAAGAAGAAGCAGTAAAAGCAATTATGGGCGGGGCTTACCACCAAGTAAAAGTCATACTTGGGGTGATGCAAATCCCTCTTTAAGTTTGTATCCTACCGAGAACAACAGCACTGTATGCTTTGGAGGCTGACCTTCGTTACATCTCAAATTTCACTGATCTGTACATGTCAATCGAATTTTAATCACCGATCTTGATTTCAAATACCCGGTTATAACAAATTTATCTAAATGCATTTAGGGTGATGCAAGAGTTCCTTTAAGTATGCTATATGTGTGGTCTGAGATTAGATAGGCCTTCTACATTTGCAATATTGATCCAAAAAGAGTGATAAAGAGAAAGTTAAACTATCGGCACAGAACGATATACAGTCTTGGGTTCCCAACTTCCCAGACAACTCTCCTCCCGCGCGGACAATTCTTATTAGGAAGCCGTAGCCAAGGGGGGGGGGGAGGGGGGCAGGGTTGCTCCCCTAGAAAAACTTCTCACCCCCAGAAAACTCAAAATTTCCATTGCCTTAATGTATTTTAGTATGACTCGCCCCCTCAGAAAATATTTCTCCACTGGAAGCTATCCCCATGAGTGCCTTGTCTGGCTATGGGCTTGCGGACACTTCCTCTACACTTCCTCGCGTACAACTCCCCCGTTACAATTCCCACCGGTACAATATTGGGACAATCCGGTAGAAATTGACCCAAGGGTTGTGGGGGTTGGGGAAATTGTCCGTGGGGAATTGTTCGGGGAGTTGGTCTCGGAACGCTACAACGTCAGTCTCCCAGAAAGGAGGTCAAAGAGCAGTAGTCATTAAGGCATTTTAAGATGATCTGATGATTTCGATGGCTTAAATTACCCTTTACAGATATTATCTATTTAAAATACCTCCAGTTATAAAAGCAAACACAGAAAGAATAGTTTTTAGAATCGAGACTGCAATAGTTTAGTAAAAATCACTCTTCTGATTGGTCAGTTTTACTTTCACAGTATCTGATAGGGTACGAACAATGGCAGCAGAAAATGTAGGTCATTATCCCAAAGGCTTACAGGTTTGTAACACTTTTAACGCTATAGTACTCCCACATGCAGTAAGATTATTGAAAGCTTACATGGGTAATAAATTTCAAGCTATTTTTAAATAATGCCAGTCGCGGTTTAAATTACTCCTTTTAGATACCATCTGCTTAAAAGACACCTAGTAATAAAACAAAAACTGAAATAATAGGTCTTAAAATCGAGACTGCAACAGTTTAGTTAAAGTTACTCTTCTAATTCGTCAATTAACAATAAAAACCCATAAATAGCATTCCTTGAACGCATTGTAAACTAATCATAATTATTATCATCAGTACTCCTTTGATCTTATCACAAAGGGAAGATGGGTGATTTCTTTTAAGTGTTGTCCCCAATTTGGAACAAACCACACAGTGACTTCAACTAGAAAAAAGAGTGTATTTCGTGGTTTCTGATACAATTTAATCATCGCATACCTCTCCCTTGTACCATTAATCTGTACATTTTTGTGGCAGTAAATTTAATAAAATGATATGAGGATTATAGCAATCTTTTCATAAAGTCTCGTCGACGAGTTAAGTCCTTAAATTTTCCTTTCTAAAATTTGGATTTTTCAGGAGAAGAGTAAACGTAAACAAACCAACGGGCTTCAAGTGCTTCCATTTTGAAAACATGCAGTGTCGATATCGATAGTGCACCCTCTAAACTTTGAAGGTAATCCCACAGCCAGATTATGGAAACAGGGAATTTGAGCCCGGGTTCCAGGACGCCCTGGAACCGGCACACCCCCAGGAAGGGGGTCATAGTAACCCTTGCTAGATTGGAACATGCATTTAATATACTTGCGGCCATAAAAGAAGTCGTAACTCCAGCAAACTTGTAATGAATGAAAGAAACTGTCAGTGGGCTAAGGGGTGTTACTAATATGATATCATGTAAAAGTGGACCTATAGCATTGTCGGTATCCAGGGTATTATCGGTATCTAGGGCACAGGTGTATGGGACGAAGAAGAGGTCTTACAGTGGCATTCCCTGAGCAAAAATGGTCAATTTTAGGGCAAAACTGTTGTTATCCATATTATGATTACATGGGCAGTGACGAAACGTTTTGGGGGAAAACAGCTTCTTTCCCCTTGTGATATGATCTTCCCGTGGGCCTGCGATCCAGTGCCCACAGTGACGTTACTTTGACCTAGTTTTCCGTCTAAATTACTCTATATAAAGTCACCTAAAGTAGGCTAAGTGGGTTGGGTTTATTTTAGCTATCATCTCTCAAACCGATTACAACGTTACACGTGAATTCACTCGCTAAATAAACCTACATCTTACAGGCTTTATGAGAGTATTGCTCACACCTTAATTCCGAGATGGTTAACTTTCAAATGATTTAAAAGATTTCTTTATTTTGAAAAAAAAATAACTTTTTAAAGGCCTCTGCTTACGAAACCAGAAGTGGCAAAATGGCGGCTCAGCTCAGATATGTACCAACATATTGGAATACGAGGCGACAATATTCTTATCTAGATGTATTCAAGGCAAGATATAACGGTTATCAATGTGAGATTTGTTAAACACTGTTCAATTTTGGTGTCAAAATACAGCACGCTTTGGGGTGTTTGACCTTCGTCGGCGCAGTACCAGGCCATTTGACTTTTCGTTGAACTTGTAAACACGAATCTAGGTTATCATACCATTTGAAAACTCATATCAATTATCCTTTTGACCTTATTTTCTAGAAGTACATAATATATTCATTACATAGACCCTCATGTTCAATATTTCGAAGAATGAAGTTTTTTGTCATTGCCGAAAACATGAAATTTTTATGGTATAGGCTATTAATGTCTCACTTTGTAGTATGGGACACCAATAGGTTAACCCCATGCTGTTACTTCTCGAAGGCGGCCATATTGTACCATTCATTTCACACTTATACCGCCATTCTAAAGGCAGATATTTTCAACCGTATTGAGATTGAATAGAATCTTTTATGGGTCACTTTAAGACCCCTTTTCAGGGTCTCCTAAAACCATTCGGGGGTCCGTAGCTGTTTGTCTATTTGGGAGCGGATGGGGTGGGGATAGATGGGGTCGCCCATCCCAGACAACAAGGAATTTCGAACAGTGGGTTTCAATCGTTTTCTTCTGGCGTTCCAGATCTTCCCTGCGATCCACAATTGCCCTAGCCCCAAATCAAGCAACAGTGCTTTCGTAATTCATTTAAACCTTGTGACGTAAAGACCGTCACAAGGTAAGACGCCAAATTTCTCGCGTGTTCAGTGCGTCCTTACCCAGGATTAAGTCCCTGCTCTGAAGACTTCATGTTTTGCATGTCGTTCGCGATCTGGTTTAGCTGTGACAGTGATTAACAAATTTTTATATGAGGTCAACAAAAAGTGAACTCAAAAAGAGAAGCTCAGGCTTTAATTTAGTTCTCTATGTTAGAAGGGTCATAAACTTAAAGGGAAACTACAGTCACCCTACTTTGAATTAGTGTACCCCTTCATCCTAATTCAGGAATGGCTCCTATCAATTATGTGACAAAAGTTTTGTTACTTAGGTTATATGTTAAATTCATGCAGAATAAGTCCTTGGTTTACTTTCAATATTCAATGTTTTTATGCTAACATAATGATAGGTACTTGTGAGCGAAATATGAGGAGATCTGCAAAATTTAGCGATTTTTGAAAATAAACTCAGGGCGACTGCTTTGTCCCTTTAAGCGTTCTGGTGAGATGCGCATCAAACTCCCATTTGTGGTTCTATTGATGTTAGCACATGAAGGTGTCACTTTCTAATACAGGCTGAAATCATGAGGAAGGATAGGATAAGGAGTATATATTCCCCCCACATTTCAAGGATGATTTTCATACATTTTCAGTGACTTGTGCTTCGAGAGCCTCTCCCATCTTCCATTTTGTTCACACAAAACTCCGCAACTGCTTTTCCTACCCAAAGTTAACTTGGAGCAAGCACACGGGAGATCATAACTTCTCTGTTACTAACAATGCTTTGTTTTTCTAAGTACTTTTTTTTTTTACGTTTTTTGTTCCCAACTGAAAATTCATAACATAGGCAACTTAATAGCATAGGCAAGCTAAGCCGTGGAGTAGGCGAAGTTTTGGGGTCAGATCATAACTACAAAAACGGTAGCCCAGTGTGGAGGAAACCAGAGAGAGGGAGAGCGTCCGCCACACAGGCTCGGGAAATCACTTAGTACACATTCGGTATTTGAAGATGAAAAGCTAGCCAGATAGGCCTATTTCATTGAAGTACGTTTCAAAGTTCACTGACTTTAAACTGATAAACTGTCGTATTCATATTTTGACTTGGGTGATGACTTTATCGTTCATGTTTCTCCAATGCAATCTTTTATGTTAAACGAAAGGATGGCATTTACTTCGTCTACAAAACAAACCTTGTGTGTCATCATAAAACTGATAATTTTGTTTGTAAAAGGTCTACACATTGACCCTATATATGGATCATGGGCAAACTCGCATTCGGTACAATTTGCACGTACCAAAGCAGTGCAACCAGAACTATTACCGATATGCGGTTGATGCCGATAAGTATGATTGCTACAACGCGCAGAGTCAACCTTCTTCACAAATGATAAATTAGCTAGCAACTAAGGCACCTTTGTCTGTCTTACAGTCAGTTTGTCAGGCACGTATATTGAGACAAATCTCTGTTACGGCTTATAATACATTTCATATATCTTGTAGAGACCCCATCATCGACTTTTTAGCAGATCCTTAGCTAGATAAGGTGTTGAAGGGGGTGAGGGTAAGGGGGTGAGGGTGGGTGGGGTGAGGGCAGGGTTGGGAAGTAACGAGTTACAAGTAACGCCGTTACTGTAACGAGTTACATTTTGTGTAACGGAACCCTGTAACGAGTTACATTTGCATTTCAGTAACGGAGCAAGTAACTAGTTACAATTCTGTGTAAAAGTAACTGTAACGGCGTTACATTTGGGTCCCGTTACTTTCCCGTTACAAATAGTCAAAATGACCACAAATTGCATTTTCTTTGAGCTAATAACAGAATAACAGAAAATTTTCAAATTGATGACACTTTGGTAGTAAAATGTAAAATTATTTTCGATATAGGCTTTTTATCATTCATCGCTATTATCGACGTCGCCCTCACCGACATCAAATTTTATTCACGATTAGAATCAGAAGTTGATATTAGATGCACACGCTGCAGGCTTACAGGCCGGGCCACTTGATTGTCTATTGAACCAGGGAGTTGTCAAATAGCAACTCCCTGATTGAAATAAGTTTAAAATTGATCTGTATGTCAAAATACTTATTAGACAGATCAATGCTTATTATCCATGAGACCGATTTGTGCGATTATTTGAAAAATACTGAACGGTCCTCTAAGGCTCAGCTGACTTTATGTATTCTAAGTAAAGTCAGCTGGGCCTTGGTTTACTCATATTGTCCTTTAGAGGACACAGTGGAGACAGTGTACCGTGAGAAACGGGTTGGCCCATGGGCATTCAAATACCAGCTTACTTTGAAAGTTTAATCATTGCCTCTTGAGACGTTAGGGCTGGACCCGTGTTCACCCTATCCGAGTCGGAGCTAACTGCGATTCTAGATTCCCGAATCTTTCCGAGCATGGTACTACTCAGGATCCTCAAATTTCTGCCAGTTTTGATTCCAATGGCACCAATTCCGAGACCAGTCTTTTTGCCAATGTATATCATATCACACATACAGATGTTTTAATTCTATCGTACATGTCCACCATTAATTAACAAAGTCATCGTTTGTACTCACTTCCATAGCCTGGCCTCCTGAGTAATTTAGTTGATTGTATGTGACAATACCTTAGATCTGTACATTGTGCACAAATGGAACTTTAAACACTTTTAATGTAACTTTCATATTTGAGAACTCCGAGTCGGCTGGAATGAACTCCGAGTCCGAGTCCAGTTACATCACATTCCGTAAAAATTTCGATTCCGGAACCTTCTATCCCGGGCAAATTCCTAATCTAGAAAAACGCTCTTGAGACCGGCATTAAGCTAACCGAATCCGGACTCTTGCGTTGGAGCCCAGTAAATCTATACGGTGCCAAGCGTTGGTAAACACCGTGCATCCATTTATGCATCTAATTTAACATGTATGGTATCTTTATTTGATGAATCAAACGTATGAATTTAGGCTATATCATATTCTTTTCAATGTCCGTAACTCCTTACACTGGAATAATAGTACGGTTAATATAAAAAAACAGCAGAATATTGAAATGGTCAATGGCGTTAAAAGTATCCTAACAAAGCTAATTGGAAAGAGAAGTGTCCGACTTAAAGCTTTACCTATTGTTAAGGGAAAGTGAATTATGTGCACATGATCTGCATGTATAAACTGCATAGTATCACCATTTCTATGCACTGTTTTATATCGACACAATGTGAAACTTGAAATTTATGGGGAAATATCACTTAGCCCAACCTTAGCGGTGAGGTTTTAAAATTTTACTGCTAACAAATGTATTCATCCTCTTATTATACCATATTTATGCTCTTGAGGGGTGAAGACTTTACTGCTGAAACAACGCTCTTCCCCTTTCCGGCATAGCCGCTAACCTCTCTAAATTAGCCGACTGTGTGATGGGAGTATAAAGATTTCAACCCTCAAAGAAGTACTTTGGTAACTGGAAAAGTTTTGGTTATAACCATATTCCTCTAACAAATAGTTTGCGTAAGCTCCGACACAGTATCATGATTCGCTGCTTCATGTTGAGCATTAGGAGCCTCTGCGACAATGCCCATTGAAGATCAGCTAGCTTCATTGACTTTCTTTGGGGAACACCTAAGGATAACCGGCACAAATGAGGTGTCGGTCGTCTCATGTGCCCCCGTCTTACTATCTAATTATGCCCCCCCCCCCTCCATTTCAGGTACCGAGGTACCGTATATTCACCTTGAAGTAACGAGTTACTTTTGAAATGTAGCTAGTTACTTTTTAGTCAAAAGTAACTGTAACTAGTTACTTTTTCAACATTGTAACTAGTAACTGTAACGAGTTACAATTTTACGGAATTAACTGTAACTATAACGAGTTACTTTCAAAGCGTAACGGGAACAACCCTGGGTGAGGGTGGGGTGGGGTGGGTGGGGGCGAGATAGATTCCAGAGGGAGATTTTTGCAGAAAGGCTAGATATGTTAGACGTGTTAAAGCATTAGCAAGTTTTGATCACAAAATTTTTCTGAGGTGATTTTTCGAAGATAGGTTTTTTTCTAAGGTGGCAACTCCCCCTTGACTACAGGCCTGCTTTAGGGCGGGTTGTTTGGATGAGGGAGGTTTCAGGCTCGAGTATGGTGATAGGTAAATGCATATTCCCGGTTCAAAGTTGTACTTCTGTAATGTATGCTGGATGAACGATTTGTAGATCAAAACTTGACTGGGAGCGGTAAAAGGCTCATTACCAGGTATTTTAATGTGGAAGGGGGTTTGAAAACCGGAATGTGGATCAAACCTTCATGGAAGGGGGAGAGGGAGGGGGAGGGGGAGGGGGAGGGGGAGGTTATAACCTTACTTAAGTAAAATTTGGAGCATAGATAAAGTTTTAAATGCAGAGATACAATGGAAACTCAAGTATAAAACTGGAACTCAATAGTGTACGTGAGTTGGGGGGGGGTAGGTTGGGGACGGCGAAACCACTTAACCCCCTTGGACAAGGGCCTATCCAAGTTGACAAAATAAGTGACGTGAACATTCAAGTTCCAGTGAGGAGATCTACGTAACAGATCGACTTAGATGGCCTAAACTCAGGCTACATTGATTGTCCACCCTGTTCCCAATTTTCTGCTCACCAATCATGAGACTACCACTTATCTTCACTAACAAGATGGAGCCGCCGGTCATTAGTCCCTTGTTTCGCCCCATGTAACTAATAGTCTTGAATTTCTCGATTCGAGCTTAAAGGGCACATACAGTTCCACTTAAAGCGTGTGGGATTTTCTCCGGGTTCTTCGACTGTTCGCCCACTTGGTTTTATCATGTGACCATTCACATCGATCGCCCAGCTGGCGAATTCCGTTGTGCCCCCACTGGGTCTCCTTCTGGAGGACCAATTACCTAGGCAACCTTGCTTCACTTTCACCCCAGTGTCAGTTTCAGGACGCAGCCAGCCCTCTCATTTCAAGGTGGGCTGTAGGTTGAGTCTGAAAAGCCCCCCCCCCCTCCGGAACAATTTGCCCCAAGGAAAATAAAAATCATTGTACCTACACTGAAAACCTAAACTAGTCAGGATGGTACCTCTCCCGATAATTTGACTGACTAGCGTAAAAGTTAGTCGGTGGATTAGTCACAGATCACAAACTAGTTAGTGGATTAGTCCGTGTGACACCGACTAATCAAACTGACTAGTTTGTGATCACTGACTAATCCACCGACTAACTTTTACGCTAGTCAGTCATATTAGTCGGGAGAGACACCATCCTGACTAGTTTAGGTTTTCAGTGATATATAGAGTTCTTCGTACCTACAAATTAATCTCAAATCTCCCCTCCCTAACTTGCTCACCCTAGCTACACCTGTGATTAAATTTACTTATCTGTCTATTCTAAACTTTCATGGAGAGTGCTTTTCGATCGCGTGAAAAGTAAATGGGTGAATTGCTAACTTTATACGAGAAAACACCATTGTTTTCAAGTGCTTATTTGTACGGGAAGACTCACAAGGGAGCGAAACAATTATGACACAAATTTTGCTCGTAAAACAACATTTTTGCTTTTACATCGGCAATGTTTTTGCTTGTCACGGGGGTTGTCTCTCAGACCCCCATCTCGTACGCTTATGTACCTCCGATAACTGAAATAATTGTGTTGTGAAAATTTATGTATATACTTGTTAGGGGAACAGAGAGAGCCGATGTAGGTCCGACAGGCAACTCACTGTACGGGTTTGACCAAGCGGCCTCAAAAAGTAGGAAAGGCCCGTTGCAATGGGGTGTGGGTGTTGGGGCACATGTCCTCCAATTTCGATTATGATCCCAATTCTTTAAAGTCCATGCTAAATCATCTTGCATGTTTTCTTAGAACTTATCCCTATAATGAATATTGCAGTCAAAGAAATAGACCCCCCCCCCCCGCCCCCTTGTCGCTCAAGATTTTCTTCAGGAAAGACCAGTTATCTGACTCCGATAAAACCCGCTTTATCCAGGATGCTTAAAAGGAGTCGCATACTGTCTTAACATAAGGAACCTGCAGACCACCCTCGCTGTAAGAAATGATCACTGATCAAAACACTTTTTTTTCTAATACGATTAGGTTTACCCTCAGACAAAAACTCAAAAATATTTTGCACACAATGGAAAAAATCATCAGAGACGGTAAGATAGAAAAACCTGAGTACTTAAGTTTAGAAATAGTACCTTTACCCGTAACTGACAGTTTTCTAGCCTCCCAGGGTTTCAGACAATCACGAATAACATTAGGTTTATTAGCAAAATTGCATGGTTTCAATAGCGGGCCCCTATAATGAATCAATGCAAATACCACTCTCAAACAAAATTCTGTCTCTGCAAAACTGACAAGCTGGCTATGAGCCCTTAGTGAGAATAGGGTGATTGTATATACTCTTTAAATGAACGACGTAAACAGGTTCTACATTCGACAGTGATCCCCTTAACGACTCTCTTACAAATGTCACAAATACTATTTAGTAGTCTACTCGGCAGGGTAGCTGTATCCTTTTATATTTCTGTATTATGCACCGCACAATGAACGAGCCCTACACAATAAACCTCCTAGCTGTGCATATAACCATATATAAACCCAATGCTGCAAGTGATCAAGCCATTGCACCCGAATGTTTTTTAAAAAAGATTCAATGACCCAGAAAAATAACAACCTAGTGAAGGCGATATAAGGAGATAAATATTATGGTTTATTACCTGTTTGGGAGCCTCTTACAAAATCTTACTTTTGTTGACTTTAAAAGCTGTTTTTGATAAGTCTTAGCGATAATGCATACCGTACAATAGTCCGTGGCATCCAATACAGAGGTAGATCTTATCTGACGAATTACAGTCATCGTTTTAAGATTTCAATTGTATGAATGGCTCTAAAACCATTCCTCTATTTTTTCGGTAAGTTATCAAGTGCTAAACTTGAGGATAGTGGAATTCAGTCGTTCTGCCAGTGGGAACAAGCTCCATGATCTCTACACTGCATTTGGATAATGAAAACTACAGGCATGCAGTCATCTGCTTGGGCAGCTTGTCACCATCTAGAAAACGTCTCTTCCTGGTCCCGTTTCCATGAAGTGCCCCTTCCCGCCTTCATTAACTGCCCTACAAGCAGACGGATACATCACGCATGGGTACTGCACCTGGTCGATGTTTCTGCTCAGCGGGAGGTGCTCAGACGCATGTCCCGATTGAACAAACGCTACAGAGAAACTTTGCGGTAAAATTTTGCCCCAATTCGGAACCAGCAAATTGAACCTTAAAGGAAAAATGCAGTCAGCCCAATCTGAAGGACAGTAGTTTAACCCTTGGAAAGTTATCCATGGATGGGCTCGTTCAACCACGTGACAAACGTTTTGTTACTCAATTGTTGAACTATGCAGAACAAACTATCATTTTGCTGTCATTTTTTTCTTTTTTTTTTTCTAAGGTTAACTCATGTTTTCTTTCTCCGTAAAGTTACTATTATTTGGGGAGCACCCTACTCGACAAGCTCTCTGGGATTTTTAGAGTGCTTTCCTTCATAATATCTTGATGTTATGTATTGTCTACATTCCTGTACATTGTTTCAATTATTGTCAAAAATTGTGAAGAACCAAATAAAAGAAATGAAAACAATGTCTTTAGCTTGCCTTTTAATATTCAACATTTATGTTTAGAAGTATCACAAGAGATACTTGTAAGGGAAATTAGAGGAAAACATTAAGATAATGGGTGTCTAAAAATAAATTTGGACCACTGTTTATTACTTTAAAAGACAGACACTCGTCACCCCAGACAGTCCAATTCTCCCATCTAGGTTACTTCTAGCCCCGCCTACAACTGTCTTTAGCTTCTCCTTGTACAGATACAAGCCTAGTTTATTGTTTAAGCCAATATCCTGGTGAGCACACAAAGTCTTAATGTGCAATCAGAGCACTCTCTGTGCATGCTGTGTAATACGAGCTACTCTCCATCTTTTTAATTTTGTAACTGTGATGTCAATCAAAGAGCAGTCACCAATTGAGACTTTTACTTACCCCAAGTAAAAGTCGTACTTGGGGTAACGAGTATCTGTCTTTAAGGGTGATCGACTCATGAGGTAGGTATTTAACTGTGCTAAATGCTTGACAAACATACAAGTAATCCTTGTTAATAGAATTTTAATTGGTTTTAAATATTTGGGGTTTGCGGTTCTTTCCTGTTTTGATCCATACATTTTCAATGTTAAATGTCAAATGAGACATTTGGAAGACAGGCCAATCTGCCGATTTTTAACGATAAAGGGAAGCGTGGGATTACCCTCAGCTTTTAAATACACACACAGATCAATGTTTTTTGGATTAGAGGGCTCTTGCCTATAAAATACTTCGTATTTCCTTTGGCACCCTTGTTCTGAAGATTAGTTGGGGATGGTTACAAAAGATAAAATTTTTCTAGGCATCCCTTATCTTCCTAAAAAATCTCGATAGCAAATCTGAAATATGAGAGAACTACGAAGAAACAGGTGTCCCAAAATCTGGAATTCTTCTCACGGTGTCTGCAAGATTCCGTCACTCCCTAATCCGATGAAGTCGTGCAAGTTGTCAAAGATTGAAAATGTAAACATTGATTAACCTAGAAAACGTCTAAACAAAACTTAAAGGGACAAAACCCCCTCACATATTCAATAAAAACAAGATTGTCGAAATAGTGTTGGGTCTATGTCCCTAATAAATTTTAGTTTCAGGCTTTCCGTATACAACAGTAACGGTGCCGTACAGTGAAGGGGTCCCAAATTACCGCACAATATTGAAAAATACCAAAATCCTGGTTCAGCTTCCAACATAAGAAAATTTCGCTTCACTTCTTGTGAAAAAGGAAAATTTCCGACGGTCCTTTAGGCCTAGTCTAGTCTATTCTATTACCAAACTTTGCTCCCCGCTCGCGGGGAGCAAAGTTTTGTCCCAGGACGAATGGAGGCACTTTCATTTTTTTTACCTTAACCCTTACCTAAATCCTAACTGGAGCAACATTTTTTTGTTTTTTCATGGTTTCAATGGAAATTTTCGAAAATCGCCCCCATTTGTACTGGGAAAAAATTCCGCTTCCCGCCATAATTATCAGATCTTATACTAGGCACTTCCGGACCGTGACCAGACAAGGTACTGCAGAGGGACGAGAAAAGTTCCAGGAGGGTGAAAAATATAAAGGTGGGCGAAATTTGCTAAAATACATTAAGGTAACAGTACTTTTAATTTTCTTGAGGGTATTTTTGGGGGGCGCCACCCCTGCCCCCCTTCCCCCTTGGCTAAGGGCCTGGGCACCTCGCAAATTGACACACTGCGTAATTATAATTCTTCGTGTAAAATAGGATAAACAGGCTGCCAAAACAGCTGAACAGGTAAGGGAATTGTAACTATTTCTTCATTTGTATATAAACATGGAATACAGGTTTCGAGGTGATGCAACTCAGGACACCCTAACATGATACATGCGTGCGACAACTATGAGCAATTATTTCAGCCTTGTTTCATTAGAATGAAAATAGGTGCGTCAGTGAGAAGGTTATGCGCAGACTCGAGTAAGCAAGATTTGCGCTTGCGTATAGGTGAGTTATACCGGTCACGCTTTCATTTTATCTGCATATCTTTTACGAAGAGACTTTTGGGAGAAGACCTTAGAGTGTCCCTAAATCCGTTTTTTCAACAGGTAAGTCAGGTTATTTGGCGATGAAAGGAAGTTTTCTCAGGCTTTCGCTTCACTTCTTGTGAAAAAGGAGCCTAGCGCGTAATTTCTAGACAATCATTGGTCATTCCTAAGTCACCTCGTGACAAATCGACTAATCTGCTGTAACAGACACTTCCTTAGTTTTTCTTCGGAGGATAGGATAGGTAGTTTACTCAATACTCAGCCATTACTGGCTTCACAAACCAACTAACATATCTCCTCGTTAATTAAAGGGACAACGTACCGCCAGTTACACAGGCTACGTTAAGATGTGGTTTCACTCAGTACAGAATGCAAATACACAGTAAATGTGAATGACAAGAATTTAAGTGAGTACCAGTAGCGTAGCCAGGATTGTATCATGGGGAGGGTTTTGGAGTACGGCATAAGGGAAAGGTCTAAGAGGAGGGAGAAAAAACGGCTATTTCAGGTCTCCAGATGCAAAATGGTGTAATGTTTGTGCCTCAAATGTAATAAAGTTTATAGTGATCATGTGTTTTTTGCAATTATTTTTTTTTTCAAGGTTGGGTCATGGGGGGGGGGTCAACCCCCAAAACCCTCCCTGTGGCTACGCCACTGGTGAGTACCTACTCATACCCAGACTTTGACATTCTTGTCTGCACTGTCTTGTATTCGTGAGACTAGATTTGTACTAGTTAGCTCATACTCAGATTTTCAAAGTGAAGTATTGGTACGGTACTAATGGAAGACTTTGTACTCATACTTACGACTAATGACGTGTCCTCTTCTACTCGTACTCACGACCAGAGACCTAATAGAGTTGAGCTCATTACATTGTTGATATTTGACTTAACGTACAAACAATGTAATGAGCTCAACTCTATTGGGTCTCTGGTCGTGAGTACGAGTAGAAGAGGACAAACATATTTAGGAATATGATCACATCTCTAAACACAATTGGTGGCTGCACTTTGATCGAAATTGATTCAAACAGTGGTTTTGCTCTGGTTGGTCAATGATGACTTGTGCAGTCAGTTGTATTCCCAATTGCTCACACACAGTATTTAGTGGTTATGGCCTTGAGCAATTAAAACTTACTGTATAGCTATGTCTTCAAGGTGAATTAGACAGTGTGCTTGTCTAAACTGGAGGAGGAACTTAACAGGGTGAACTATAGTGCCTGGGGCGATGTTGTAGAACCTTTAAACTCCCATCTTGACTCCTATAGAGGGGTTTCACCGACGTCACATGATCGTCCGTCTCGTTGGTTTTTGAAGGGCACGCGTACGTTGTGTCACATATCTATGGTTGCGCCGTGCGCGTGTGCTGTAAATACGCGTACTGCGTGTCTGTTTTGCCCTTCAGTGCCTGGCAATCTCACTCTCGTGACGTCACATGAAATCCCTCTATACAGAGATACCAAATGTTGAAGTTTACACATTCCATTGAAAATGGTAATTGCACAATAATATGTGATATCACATTGTACTACTCAAATTACATTTTTGTTTTTTCTTTGTTTTATTTAAAGCCGCAACACATTGTTTCAAGACGTAATCATTTTCTTATTGTTACAGAAGGACTTGATCGTGCATGCCCTTTCCTCAGTACATGCTACTCCACAAATGAGTAATTGTTTCAAAGTGATAAAATCATTTTGTTCTGAGAAGAAATAAAAGCAAGAAATAAGAGTTATACAATTGATTTTATGCATTGACGTCACGCGACGTCATGTTGGAGGCAAACGAAGCACCCTGCACGCACGACGTAGATATGGCACGCGCGTGTAGTAAGGTTGCGAGCGCCCGACTGGTACACCAATCAGCGATCTGCATTTGATGGTGTAAGTGGCAATGATACGCGATTGCCTCCATTGGAGGGCACACTTTCTGTTCTGTGACGTCATATGTATATGGTGTATAATAACATCACAAATTGTTGCTCAATAGACTTATCCATATTAATCGAATAAATTTCAACATCTCATACCTCAGTAACTGAATAAGATCTGAAGATGAGAGTTTGACCAATGAGATTTTTTAACCTATGTTATATAGGCCTAATTTATTGTAATTTTAGACTTTTTATTCCACTTTAAGTTTGAGGATCACAGTATGAACCTACCAGGTCCTTTCTTAAAGGGGAAATCCCCTCATCCCAGACAGTTCCAGTGCAGTCACCAATTGAGACTTTTCTCACTCGTCACTCCCAAGTAAAAGTCATACTTGGCATGACGAGTATCCGTCTTTAAGCAATTGGACTTTGCTACAAAGTAGGTCGTTCAACCCAAACAATAACGCTTACAGTAAGCAAAATGTTGCTTTACATAATTGGCGGGATTAACATTTGTGAAGTATTTTGGAGGTTATATTTCACCATCATTAATCAAAACGGTCACGGTATATTAATACAAACATCAAACGGAACAACCCCGGGCTATTATGTCACAATCACTAGTTAGATCTACACCTCGGGGACTTGGACTTGAGCGTGTAAACCTTGATTTAAATGATTGACATAAATTTAAACATTTTACACCTGTTGACAGAGTGACATTACCAGTCTATATCGGATATAAGGTCAGCGGGATTGGCTATTAGGGTCGCTGTAACTCCCGGCTCGTAAGTATTGGCGGCCGTGTAATACACAATTAAGGGGCAAATGTTGAGGCAAGAAACGCTCAAAAGAAATATTCAACGGTGAAGCGAGATTCTTGGGAAATAAACACTTCTCATAACACTTCAGCATCGCTCAGCCAGTGAACTAAATGTAGTTCGGTTGGTATTACACTGGGGTGTGAACTCGAGTGTCTTTTTCGAACATCAAGTCTCCTGAAACCCTTAACACTGGAGTCATTTACTCCCATAGGCGAAGGGGATAATCTAGGGGGTTGTCAGCCCCGAAATAAGAAATGATGTCACTTTTAGGACAAAAACGTCAATTCAGTGCACTGGCACTCTATTTCAAGACGAAATTTAGGTCCCGCTTATTGGCTGGCCAATTCAGTAAAGTTTTAGGGCTGAAACCTTCCGACCGCCATCCGTCAAATGTCTTCCCCTATGCATATGCTTTCTTCTCCTCCACTCCCCCGTGAAACGTCTCCCATATGGCTAACCCCGAGTTAAAGTTTAATATCAAGTCACACGGATCGGGTTTGAGGCCAAGTCCCTAGTCATTCAACTTTATAAAGTCCCAGTCCCTAGTCATGCAACTGGAGTCCCAGTCCCTAGTCATTCAATTGGAGTCCGAGTCACGAGTCATTCAACTGGAGTCCCAGTCACGAGTCCTTTGTAAATATGAAAACAAAAGTATCAGTTTTCAGGGATTTTCTCAAAAATCTTGCAAATTACAAAGTTTGAATCAAGGTGAATTAGTTTTCTGCCCAAGCTTAAAGTGAATACTCCAACTCAACTTTGTGATCACTGAGGATGATTTTGAGGCCAACGACTACCAGCTGGGCCTTCATTATGCATTTAGAATGATATACTCTCGAATTCCTTCGTTGCAAGGCCGCATTGAAAAGGGTTGTAGATGAATGATGATCTGATCCTTCGTTGAGTCTGAGTCTTAATACATGACGCAGGGGGTGGCGCCAGGAGGGGGTGGGGCGTAGGACCCCAAGTCGAGGAAGGCTGCCCCCTTCCATAAGGGTTTCGTAGGGGAGTCTTTATGGATATGGGTGAGTATACTCCGACGACAACCCCTCACCCAAAGTGTTACCCGATTTTGCTCTCAAGGAGGGAGGATTATTTCATTAAAACCCATTTCTCAAATTTTTCCTAATAAAGACCCCAAATTGCAATAAAATTTCGTATTTTCATATTCTGTACAATGACCTTAAAGTGCATGCTTCCAATTTCTTCAATTAGAAGTAAAAATTTTGGCTTCCCCGTCCTTTCGGCGACCCGTCCCCGCTGTCGGGGCTTCGGGTTGCTGGCCCCCCGTCGGGGAGCTTGGCCCCCTGTCGCGCAAATCCTTGGGCCACCCCTGATAGAATGAAAGTTTCTTGGGTTTTATTGTGTGACAATGTCTGCCAGATCTAACCGGACTCTAAAACGTCTAAATAAGATCTCAATATATTTTAAATCCTTCCTGAAATGGTTCCTTTCACGTCTTTTCTGTTCTTAATATTGACAAGAGGTTAATCTTGACCCATACCCAAGGGAGAACGAAATAACCTCAATGTGTATTGTGAATTTTCCTCAATTAAAAGAGAATCAAAAATAATAAGACACATCCTTACTCTCTAACAAGCCTTGGAACGCCATTCCTGAAATAACCGTCAGTTGCTCCTCAAGAAAACAGCTTGACACGAATTTCGTATGGAATGCTAATAGTAATATCAAGCATCACATCTTGACAACGCCAGGTAAACGGAAATCTGACCGTCGCACCTGACGCCTTGGACGGGCGGTTACGTGAAGGGATATTTAAAGGGATATCGCAAACTCTGGAGACGAAAATTGACAGCCTGAAGTTAGTGGCACTGTTTGAGATTCACCTCGTTCGAAATGTCTCGGCAAATGTGTATTACATGAAATGACACAGTGAAGTCACCAGGGTTGGATAAAAGAGACGGGAAGACTGCGGCGTGTTACCTTTAATGTAGCGACACAGCAATGGAGCCATGCAGCAAGTTTTCAGAGGGGGTCTCTGCCAAAATTAACCAACAAAACTAACTTTTTGCAAACTCAGGAGGGGATGTCCCCTTCTTTGTCCTTTTCCCACCCCACCGCCACCACTTACAACGGTAGGCTATTTAGAGCCATATAGTCTAGTCTATTTGTCTTCCATATACAGTAACAATTTCTTGTTACGCTTATACATCTTTTGCTCTTTCCGTATCAAAACATCGCTGATTCGCATATAAACTTGTTACTCCGGAAATATATTCTTTACTTTCCAATTGATTAGTTTTTGTTAGAGAGGTTATTACAATTGTGTTTACTCCCGAAATTTAAGTAACTACCACCACGCAGTCATCTATTTTGTCTATTCCTTTAAGAATGGCGCTAAACATTAAAGGAAGATTCTAGCTGAATCCCAGCAAGATCGCGACACGCGTCCACTTATACCAATTGAATTTTACAATTATTCAATCAGAAGCTAGCATCAATCGAATCAGAAGCTAGCATCGTCTTATTGCATGTTGACGAGGGGCCTACAACACCCACACACCTCGTCTAGTGTCGTATGGGCCGCCAAAAGTATGTTGCCTCAGTCTTCTGTTGAACGACCATGCACGGTGACGATTATGTATAAATTCATTATAATTACGGGTGCCACATATTAAGTAAACTTATGTCAAGAGCGGCATCCAACAGTTCATTTTCTACCTACAGACATATAAAACGATGTATTTTCCACTTATCTCGTTAGAGACAAAAATGAGCTTACCAAACCTCAGAATCGAAATGAATACATTCGTTGAGAAATTTGTGGTAGAACCGGCGGCCGATGAACTACTAGTCTCATACCCAAAATAGAGCAATGATTATCATGGTTCCCACATACTCTGCGGGGAGACCATCGCTTGATATTACCACTGACGAAATGGGAACATTTCCACTTCTGATACCTAACACTGGAAACGTAGGTATCTCTCATGGTCTTAGTGCTCGAGGAAAACTGTTTTAATAATTCATCATTGGAAAAGACCATATTTGTACTGAAAGCGAAAATCCTCGGGTACGATTTCAAACCCCTCTCTTCCATTACCAGCCGCTCTATTTAAGTAACCTACTTGAATTTCAAGTTCTACGAGACAGGGGTGGCGCCAGAATTTGCCCGACGGGGGGGGGGAAAGCTCCCCGACGGGGGGGGGGGAGAGGGGCAGCAGCCTAAAGATAGAGCGATACAGTGCCGAACGATGTTTGAAGGAAAATTTTGGCGCTCAAAACGCGCCAAAAATTGGGCTCTTTATGGAGAAAATTTGACAGAAATAGGGCTTTTACCATGAAAAATTTGTGTTTTTAGAGAAGAAAATTGGAAAATTTGGGGTTTTCATTGAAGAATTTGCCCTAGTTTAGACCAAAAATAAATAAATCGTCGGGGCGACTGGCTGTTGCAGGGAACTACATATTTTATCGTGTACATAACAGCTCCCCGACGAAATCGGAAAATTTCCCCGACGGGGGCCAACCTTCCCCTACGGGCCCTGGCATGGCCCCCTTCCCTCACCTGGCGCCACCGCTGCCACGAGAACGAGGGCACCCTGACCGGACCACTCCCACCCGGACGATTCCCCCAGGAAAACTTCCCCGGGCAATTTTCACCCATGATATTTACCCCCAAGACAACTTTCACCACCGTAAAATTTGGAATTGACCTGGGTGGGAGTTGTCCGGGGGAAATTGTCCTAGTAGAAATTGTCCGGAAGGAGTTTTTCGGGAACCCGGGAACACTGCCATGAGTATGCGAAAGAACACTAGATTTTTAAAGCTGTGTGCGATTACGAGTACAAAGTCACGAGTACATAAAATTTACTTGAATTAGAGTACAAATAAGTATTCCACCGCTTGAAGTATAATACACAGGCACTGCAGCAACGTCGATAAATTGCAGTTAATGACCTCGCTTAAACTATCGATAACTTTGTATTCTATCCAAACGTTGCTCAATTCTCACTAATAAAAAAAAAAAAAAACTGAAAAGGAAGCGCACGTGCTCTTTACGTTGGCCGGTGGATAAACATTGTTGCAGGGGTGGGTCCAGGGGACCATGGCCCCAGGTCGGGGAAGGCTGCCCCTCCCCTTCGGGAAAGTTTTCCGATTTTGTTGGGGAGTCGAAGTCGGTACGATAATGGACACAGATTCTTTTTGGTGTGGGCCTACCCCAATTTTTTTGGCTTCGAGCGCTTTGCAATTTCACAATTCAGATTCCTGAAAAAAAACACGAAATCAGCTCGCAACTCAGCACTTCACGTATGCACCGATATAATGCAAAACATGCCCTGAAATGCAGTGGGATAGTGCAAACATTTTCCTTAAATCCCCTCCTAAGCCCCCAAGCCCCCCCCCCCGTCGACATCGGGGCTGTTGGGGCTTCGGGTCAATGGCCCGCTACCCTCTCCCCCGTCAAGGAGCCTGGCCATCTATAGGGCAAAATTTTGGCGCCACCCCTCCATTGTTGGAGTCTCATAAAGGTATGATAAACCTGTCCACAGAGGTTAGCATAAAAGTACAGGATGCATTTCTTTCGCAAGTTTCCGAAGCGATTCATTATTCATATTTGTTTGACAACTTTCTACGTTTCTACTAAAACAACGCAAAACGGCAACGAAGTAGCCTACCCTAGAAACCTGAAAAGGAAGCGCACGTGCTCTTTACGTTGGCCGGTGGATAAACATTGTTGCAGGGGTGGGTCCAGGGGACCATGGCCCCAGGTCGGGGAAGGCTGCCCCTCCCCTTCGGGAAAGTTTTCCGATTTTGTTGGGAGTCGAAGTCGGTACGATAATGGACACAGATTCTTTTTGGTGTGGGCCTACCCCAATTTTTTTGGCTTCGAGCGCTTTGCAATTTCACAATTCAGATTCCTGAAAAAAAAACACGAAATCAGCTCGCAACTCAGCACTTCACGTATGCGCCGATATAATGCAAACATGCCCTGAAATGCAGTGGGATAGTGCAAACATTTTCCTCAAATCCCCTCCTAAGCCCCCAAGCCCCCCCCCCCGTCGACATCGGGGCTGTTGGGACTTCGGGTCACTGGCCCGCTACCCTCTCCCCCGTCAAGGAGCCTGGCCATCTATAGGGCAAAATTTTGGCGCCACCCCTCCATTGTTGGAGTCTCATAAAGGTATGATAAACCTGTCCACAGAGGTTAGCATAAAAGTACAGGATGCATTTCTTTCGCAAGTTTCCGAAGCGATTCATTATTCATATTTGTTTGACAACTTTCTACGTTTCTACTAAAACAACGCAAAACGGCAACGAAGTAGCCTACCCTAGACTGGTGCGCACTGAGCACTACTGTGGAAAGGACGTTGTGAGTACATTTCCTCTGGTTACGTGAAGTGATGACAGTTTGTAGCCTAAAGGTACAGCTTCGGTAAAACATGTTTATGTCAGCAATTCAGCATCAATGCTAAAACAGTCTCCGACGCCCACTTCAGGTCTTAAATCGGCATAGTTATCAAGCAGTGGCGCAAAGCATGTGTCTTCAAACGTGTATTCACGAAATGGGACGACTGGAGGTTCAACCCCGTCCACGATTCAAGTGAGTCAAAAACTAAACCTTCAAAATCACCTGCCTCTTGGGAAAAAATCTAATATGACTCCTTACGCCCTGACGTGCAACCCTCATTACCAAAAACATCCTGAGGAGTTTCCTATATCCCATGCCCATGGGGGGGGGGGACTTTTCAAGTCCCTTGTGTCAATGGTTTCATTGGGTTACAGTGGTCTTAACCCACCACCACCACCACCACCACCACCACCACCAAATTCTGGCTATGAGCCTGTCTGCCCCCACCTCCCACATGCTTTCGGAAAGCGCCTTAAGCAGATAAGACTGGTGAGACACCCTCGTCCATCGGATGGGGTGGGGGTGAAAATGACGTAAGCCTAGGCCTATGGAGCAAAACCAAAGAAAAAGGTAGCATACCTATCTATCCTATGCAGGATTTTCGTGGGAAAATAAAATTGTGTCTGACATCTTGTGTCCGTGTACTATCTCGTAATTCGAGAGCATAAAAAACTTTTTTCCATTGGATTACTCCAAAAGTGACCCCTTCCAAAATGTGCTGAAAGCTCTCGCCCCTTGCCCCCCCAGTCAAACTACAACTGCTATTAAGTGTGATACATACCTCCTAACACTAAAGGATGGATGTAAGTTACCCAGTTTTGGTTTCAGAAACCAGGGAGTTCACTAATTTATGGAAATACCGTACGGTCCCTCGGCCAGCTGCGCAGTTTAACGTACCCATGGGCGTAATACTTGAAACTCTCATTCTTTGTAAGTGTAAAACCACGGACATCAGACATACCACCCTCTGGCAACGTCACCCTTTGTTCATAGTCCATCCCTACAGATAGGCTTTTGTCGTGTCACTTCTTTGGACGAATATTATAGGCCTTCATCGCAAATGCCATAAAGATTTTTAACCGATGTTTTATCTACCTTTTGACAGCTCGAAGTATCCTCTTGACAAGGGGTCAAAAGTCACAAAAGCCAGGTACCTGCGGGCAGTTATTCGCTCAGATGGCACCTACCTAGGGACAAGGTTGTCTAGTATTTCTTTTGGAATGGTTTGCACACCTCTTTCCACCTGTTCATCTTAAAGTTGTCACGTCTTGCTATCAGGGAGCATTAACAGACCTATTATACTGAATCGTGAGCCCCTGGTTTTACTATACTGAGTTATTTTATATGCCGTTCATAAGCTTTTGTAAATGGGGTGTAAAATATTAAAGCTGTCATCACGGCAAACAAGTTGAAATTCATCAAAGAGTTTGGCTGGTATTTAACTCGCGATTCTTTTGCAAGGGTAAGATGGATGAAAATTGTGCCGAATGGTATCATATTCTCAGACAAAACGCTTCGCTGAAACTGTACGCAATATGATACACTGCAACACGGTAAAATGTAGACCTTTGAAACTGAAGGCGACTTTTTTCACCTCCTCAGGAAGATATCAAGCACGATTAGTCATGTTCATCTAGTACTAAAATGGCAATTCAATCTAATGATTGGTCAAACGAAAATATCGCTCGGCGGCAAGCAGGTTATCGTTTTATCGCGCCACGTTCAGTCGCATCGTAACGCGCATGGTGTGATTGGGAAAGGGTGTAAGTATAATAACATTGTTTTCAACAATTTATCGTAGCGTGTCGCGTCGCGCCTAAAGACCTTATATATGCATATGATATCACAGAATAGAAATTTCGCCCTCGGCAGCAGAGGTAAGCGCGTATCACTGCAACTTACACCAACAAATGCAAACAGCTAATTTTTGAGCGGGCGAAGATTACGTCGTGCACCTGCGTAAGTGTGTACCAAAGTTATGTTCCTTACCCCTGTGGGCTGGGGGTTATAGAATATGCCCACGGCATTCCCCGCCTGTCGTAAGAGGCGACTAAAGGGGAGGACTTGAAACGAATTTATCTAGTTGACACTATATAACACATCCGTGTTGGTGTGCCGTAAAATATTATCTAACTAACTAACTAACTTACCTAGCGAGCTTCATTGTTTGCCCTCTAAAATGACGTCACCTGACGTCAATGCATAAGGTCTATTGCGGAAGGGCTCTTCACTTTTGACCCTATGTTATCAAATTGGCTACTTGCGAGACTCGATGGTGGGTCGGAAAGGGGGCCCATGAGACGGTGAGAGAGAGAGAGAGAGAGAGAGAGAGAGAGAGAGAGAGAGAGAGAGAGAGAGAGAGAGAGAGAGAGAGCGCCAACTAACTTGTTGTCCTCGAATATGAATGGCTTTAATGATTTCCGGCGAATATCTTAAGATACACAGTAATTGGACCAAAACTCTGATGCATTCTTTCACCCACCCCGCCTGTTCCTCCGGTGGCATCCCATGACGTAAGGATTCAATTCGGGAAACCGAACTTGTCAATAGAAGGAAGGTTTTACGATTGACCACTGACAACACAATGAAACAATGAACACATCACATGGGCTCTGCACACTTCATTAACCCCTTGTACAAATGAAATGTCCAACTCCGGTACAAAAAGTTCGAAGGCTATGGCATTTCATAACCAATTGTTAATGCAGACAGATAGACTCTCATGAACACCATGTCCCCGTAGGGCTTGGAGCAGGGAGTTGCTATTTGTCAAATGGCAACTCCCTGCTTGGAGATAACTGCACGTATAACATAAACTGGAATAACCATTACATAAAATTTTGTTCTAAACGCAGTTCAACGACTTTAAACTTTTTAGAGGCTATTTATGGCACATTCTACCGTACATGTCAACTTTGATTTGTGATGAGGTGTACAACACTCGGAGAAAACTCCGATGAAGAGTTCTTTCATGATTGACCAAAGAGAAACCGTAAAGGTATCCGTAGCACCTCTGATTGTTATCACGTCTAGGTACTGAAAGCTGAAAACCATCGAGAAGATACAATGAACTCTCAGTACCATCGTTTCCTTCCATCCAGAATATGAATTTTATTTGGTGGGAAGAAATCATGGACAACCATAAATGTAGGACCTACCACCTCCCATTCCAGGCTACAAACGACCTATTGGTATCACCGCATGTCCCAGCACGATACTACCCACGTTAGGTCAATCTTGTTTGTAGGTGTAGATCGCTACTGTGTCAAACCATAGACTTGACCTAAGAAGCCCGCACGTGTGTTTCAGAAATGATATTCCAAAGCGTATTAAAAATTGGATAAATGATTTACAAGTTAAAGTTTTATTTTCAGTTTGCAAGTGGTTTAGCCAAATCTTTCAATGTGGAAAAAGTTCAGTCAGTACAACCTTTATACCAAACTTTATTTGAACAAAGACACAGACTTGTTTCGAGAATGTATTTATACTCACATTTTGGCCTACGTATTGTATGAATGTTCGTGAGTATAGCTTTATACTCACATATTTTGAAAGCAGAACATGTATGCCGAATTGCGGATGTATTTTGTCATCATCACAATAAATTCCACTCGTAATTATAACTTATGGAGTACATTTGCATCCGTGCTTTTGTTCTTGCGAAGCTAAATAGATCCAGGCCGGTAGCCAAGGAAACTGACAGGTGACATGGGGCACTGACCAGGCTCTTACATTTAGCCCTTGTTAAACAAGGTTTTAAATGGGGGGGGGGAGGGGGCACGATGTCCTGCGTGGGACCATCACTCTGAGGTATAGGTATGCACAGGCCTATAAAACAGTACGATACAATTGAAGAGCAAATGCAGTCTCCACAGTCGGAATAAGAAACCCCCTCCCCTCTCTAATTCAGGGGCAGCATAGGTATACGAGACGGGGGCTGGGAGATGCAGCCCCTTACTCGGGTAGCAAATGTGCTATTTCCGGGAAAAACGTAATTTTTCCCCCGGTAAGCATGCATTAGCATTGCGGGCTGAAGTGTTTCACCCCCTCCTCCTCAACTGGAAGTCGTCCCGTATTGGCCTACGCTTTGATGACCCTTTTAATCGTGAGACAATCATTTTTCTACTACATTGTTTCAGTCAAGAAAGACAATTTCTTGTTTCATCTTTAATATGCAATATTTTTCCAGGAACTTCACTGAAATACACTTACAACAACAGTAAGAGAATATTTGAATAAAACTCAGTTCATATTTCGAAATAAGTTTTGGCGACTGTTTTCTCCCTTTATGCCTATCTTCGGGTCCTGTTCCCATTCCATAGCTTACCGAACAAAAATGGTATTGCGTCTTTTAATGGCACTAACACCAAGGTACCAAAGTGCTTTTCAAATTTCCACCTCAATAAATTCCTAAAGACGTTATCCAGCACTGGTGCACGAAGTGGGGGCATTGGGCCATCCCCCTCTGCGTCAACGTCCCTGAGTATGTAGGCTAAACATTGTGCGTGAAGCAACGAAGAGCGAAATTTCATGGTTTGTGGGGAATGGTTCCCTCGGCTAAATCTGGGGGCTAGCTTCCCCCTCAACTAATTCCTGCGTACCCCACTGTTAGTGTTCTTAAGCCCTTAGGAGCTTTGCTAACTAATGCAGTCATTTGTTTACCCCGCCGAGCGGACACTCAGCACCTCCTTAAGGCTTCCCAAACAACTGAAGAAATATGCTGTACAACTTGCTACGTAGGCAAACATTTGGGGCGCTATCGCATTGAACTTACAAAATGTCTTAGTATTCCAGTTCCTATCCCTCATGCTGAGCACCAAACGAGAAGGCAACATAAAGATCCCATGTTTAGAATGTGCTGGATTACCCGATCGGGGCTTCGGGGTTCGAAACCCGGCCTCCCTCCTGAAAGTCGGCACATGACATGCATGACTATCTGGAGACATTGTGCTGCGGGTAAACACCTCTCTGCTGTCTGCATGGCAGCATCTGCACAATATATTTTACGTAAAACCAAAATGTTTCCATTAAATTACCTAAGTCATCAAAAGATGGAAGTTAATCTCATACCTGATTTCGCTCTTTTGAAAGACGCCGAGGTGGCCAAAATAGTCGCACCTACTTCGGTGGTAGCCGATACGGACACTTCATAAGAATTCTGTTCAAACTGAAATTTGGTGCTTTTCTTGTTCCGAATCCTTACAGCTCTTGAATCCCGGCGGAGTAATTCGGGTTCTTCATCACCGTTCACCGTTGACGACGTTGATAGCATAATACAAATTATCGCCAATAAAGCGACCAACCCCAGTCCCAGCTTGGAAAATATCGTCGCCATTTTGTTTGCGTCACTCACGTATGATATCCACAGGCAGTTCAATGACAAGTTTGTCTACAGGACAAAAGATGCTGCAACACGAAGGTCTTAATACTTTTGTGTTCTTCTTAATCGTTGGTTTTTGCACTGAGTTCAAAATGAGAAGTCTCATGACCGATTTACCCCTCCCTCTAGAATAAAAAGTTAAAAGAGTCGCCCAAAGTACAGGAGTCAGTGCATCTTCGTCCCTTGTATCTTGTATTAAAATAATCACTTGCTAAAAGGCTGCAAGGACAACTTTAATCGAAAAATACAAAAAGTGCTATCGGGTCTCCAACTTGATTGTATTTGTTTACGACTTTACTAATCAGAGTTCAGACATATTGCAGTTCAATATATATAGTCCATCCTGTTACTTCCATTAATCTTCGTCCTGACCCGTTCAACGAAATCACGAATTAACGAGATTTTGATGGAAGGCTATGGCAAACTACAATCCGATGGAAAAAACACCACATTCAAACCGCGTTGAGTCAAACTGAAGTTTGTAAAATTAATTTCTGTCCTTTTCGAACAATGCAATGTGGTATTTATTAGTCCAGATCGAAGCGCCAGTCCAAAAAACCCTTACCTGAAAACTGGAGGAGAATGACACGAGATTTACCCTCACTATTTCCTTCAATATAATCGACAGGTTGTGATCCGAGCTATATCAGACGGCTATTAATATTGAATGCACGTTCGAATGCACGTTCTTAATCGATGTCATGTATAAAATGGATCCCAATTACTTCCGGTATTTTGTGCAAAGTCCATTAATCCACTCTGCAGTGATCACGATTCAAAGACACAAATAAATAATATTATAAATCTACGGTCTCATCAACCACGTCGTGACAGAGATATTAAATCGCCAATCCGTTCTCCGACGAAGTTGTTCCGTAACGGAAACGCGTGACATACAAGCGTGGATATTTTATGTGCAAGTCCTCCCGTTGAAAAATATTCCTATTTTATTTTGTACTGACAGCTGGAGCCGGTATAGCCACTGCTCTAGACCACCGGTCCGGTAAACTAGACTTAGACTGCTGGGTCCTAAGTACCAAGGGTTGAACGTGTTCTAAGATTACAGTATGCAAAGCAAAGTTTGCGCACGTGCAGCTGTATTCGGCGGCATCAAGTAAACTCTACGGTTGAACGACTTCGACGCTGGGGATAAAAATAGTTTCAGTTTCAGCTTTCGAAAGAACGGGTCGTGAAATGACTCGTTGAGTAAGTTTGATGGCTTTGAAAAAACACAAAATGCAATATTGTCTTTCGCTTTAGATGACAGCGGCAGTACCCGACTAGTAGCGGTAGTACCTTGCCAGTGACTTTGTGACGGTTAATTGACCTGTTTGAAACCTCTTATCTGCTTTGCTACCTCGGGTTACAACACACGTAAAAACTTGTCGATGATACCTCTTGTTGAGCACTGACCCAGTCTGACACTAAGAGCAGTGTCGACTTTGAGGTGGCGCGCTTCATCCTTGCATCCAGTGAACACTTGGTTCATCCTTGGGCTAAGTACCGCTACAGAATCCTTATAGGACAGTAATTATAAAGTTCCTGGAGTGATATGACACACCTCCGTTGGTCTAGGGCAGTGGTTCTCAAACTTTTTGATCCTCAGGGCCAAATGCATAGGCTGGGCTGAGAACGACCCCGTATAAGAACGACACCTAAGCGAAATGTAAGTCGGACAGAGACGTCGTGCCCATTGGGGCCCGGGGGCCTAGCCCCCCAGTTTTGTCAAGGGTGTCATATAATTTTGTCTGAACATGAAAAGCCTTCATATGCCAACTTAATATGAGAAGTTACTGTGACTGTTTTCGAAAAATATAGCACTTTGCCTTAGTTATGCAACTTTTCACCTTCCCCCTCCAAAAATATTTTTGCACGACGACGACGTCAAGGCTTATACCTTCACCTAGTCACCACTCCCCACGCGCCCCCAATTTATTTTTGCATGAAGTCGATAGTCGGAGAGATGCATTTATCCCAGAGCTTTAACGCCCGAGTGAGGATTTCAACTCAACTTCGGACTCGAGCCAATTTTTGTTGAACTGGCCCGAAATGGGAGATCCCGGAATCGGCTGCAACACTTGATTTTCAAACCGAGTTCACAAAAGTTACGTGAAGACTATGTATAGTGAGTGAACCTTGAGTCGGTCGGTACCTTGAGTCGGTCAATGCACACAAAATGTAACATAGGCGTGTTGTAGCCTTCAAATAAACATATGACAGTAGAGAAACTCCAGCACGACATGACAATAACTCAAACTCTGTCAAAAATAAGCATTTACTCCCATTTTTAGAAGAAATTTACCCAGCCTAGCCTACATGTAGTGTTACCTAAAGGTAGCTTGAGACCTTCTTTAAATGGCCTAAAAAATTATTTTAAACAATTCTCCAAATCACTGCAAATGGTCTCCTTCCATCATTTTATGATTTGTGTTTGTAATGGTGATATCATTATTGGAATATATCTTGATAACACTCTTATGGGCTTTCATAATGTTTGGGTGACCGACTCAAGGTACCGTTATTGAACCTAAGGCATCTGAAACTTGTGGTGGAGATTTCTCCGTCTCTTGAAAGTTTGCCAACAAATTCACTCTAACTTTCAGGATTAAGAGAAAACACGTTCATGAGAATAACTGATAAGTTTAAATTACATATATGACTACTTTATGTGTATGTTTTTAGTGAAAATTCCCTTAATTGACCGACTCATGGTACCACCATCATAATGCTCAATCGTTATTGTGTACAATGGGCGCAGACACGTAGTCACGGGGGGGGGGGGCACCCCCATTTTTTAATAAAAAGGTCTTGCACTGAAGGAGTAAAAATTTATTACAAGACCAGCATTTTTGGAATACAAATATAAGAAGAAAAAGTGGAAAATTTCGCACCATTTTACATCTACAGAGTCCTTGAAATAGGAGAAAATTTTCAAAGGAAAGGAGGACACCCCGTCCCCTTGGACCCTTCCCCCAGGCTGGCGAAACTCAAACATCGATGGGCCCCCCCCCCCATGGTTATTCTTCCTACGGGCCTGAATGGGCGTACGTCTAGATGAGGTCAGAATAAAAAAAATGACTCATACAACAATGACCTAGTTATTTAACTATGTCATGTATGTAAACCACCTGTTCATAATGCTCTATCTTCGAGTCAACGCATGTACACTTGGGCTCAGTGGAATGGAATGGAAAATGCCTCGGAATTGGGGCGACTAGAATCAAAACTGGCCTGGACTCGGGGTGCCGGGACTTTGAATTGACACCGAATGGGTAGTGGAATCGGACTTGGTTCCGACGGACCTGGAGTGTACAGCCCTTTTTCACCCCCCCCCCCTTCTTCCCCCATAAATTAACGGAAGTTGATCGGTTGAAGAGGTTATGGAAGTATCACGGTCACAACCTTGAAAAGGTAAAACTTAATGCCTTTTCCAACTTTTATCATAGCAGGCTGATAATCCTCCTTGTTCACTTTGAGTTCTTAGGCTAGAATGTTTAAAGGGAAACACTCGAGTCACATCAGCTTTGGAAACTTGCTGCATAGCTGTTTGAGCTACGTTGGCTCCTCCTCTTTAATATTATCCGTCGCTCAACTACTCTTTAAAATTTTTATCTCATCTTGAATGCATAGAGACAACACACAAATTGTATGTATGTATGTATGTATGTATGTATGTATGTATGTATGTATGTATGTATGTATGTATGTATGTATGTATGTATGTATGTATGTATGTTGGAACAAAAAGACGTCGGGAAACAGCACAGTCATCATATTTTTGAAAGGGTTTGAGGGAATCCAAGGCAAATAAATCGGTCGTTCCGGTTTTGGGTACGGTACCGTATAGCCATGGCAGAGTGAACTTCGGACACGCTAAAAATCCACTTTCGAAAACACTGCTCTCTCCCGAATATAAGCGATAAGCGACTGACTGCGGGCCTATTCCATCACATACCATAACCTTCCCCACCCCTTCCCTGAAACAGCGTACAGGAAAAAACGCAATGGTGGTGGTGAAGGTGGTGAAGGTGGTGAGGGAGAGGGGTTGAGTCAAAGACACAGAAAAGAAGGTAACACACAATGATAGTTCTACTTTTCAACTTTTGAGCTTTTTTTCTTACTTTCTTCTGTAGCCTAATTGGTTTCACTTAGCTTCTCGAATTCAATTATTTTTCCCATTAATTCATTCACAAGACACAATTTTCACGAGAGAAACAGAAAAACCAAAATCTCTGAAACTTGCCTACAGTGTTAAAACGTAACGAAAATACAGTAGCCAAAGTACACAATACGAAAATAAAAAACAAACATTAAACAGACGGGTTAACTTGATTTCTTGCGGGTGATTTCCCAATCCAGCCTACAAAACTGGGAAACCATTGTTATTGTTATTAATCACATTCTACTTGTCCTTTTTAAACTAAAAAAATGAAAGTACCGTATTTTTATACATATTTGGTGTTTTGGGCTAATAAACTGATATTTGATACACTGAAAATCAAACTCACAGCGAGTCGATGTACAGTACATAACAGCCAGTCTTTTTAGTTAACTCAAAAAATAAGTCTTTCTCAACTTGAAAAGGAACAAATGAATTGTTTTGACAAGGCGAAGAGATTCAAAATCTTTCACCGAGAAGAAAGCACAACAAATAAAGAATCTTGACTGGAAAGATAAATAGCGCCACCCTATCGTTACATTTGTGGTACGTGTTTCCAATACATGGGACAAGCTTGTCTTTCTACGTTCCACTAGCATCTGGATCAATTGCCAGATACTACCTGACGATTGTACCAAGGGAAGAAAATGAAAACACTTAACTTTTTGTTTTATTTTTGTACAACATACATGAACTCAACTAAAAGAAAATTCTTTCAACAGTTTTTTGGAGCCCCCATTTTTGGCTACATGTTTGGGTTTCTCGCTCGAATCAGCTTGTGAACTAACAAAACAAATTGTAGGCTAACAATCAAACTGTTTAGGTGGACTGGGGTTCAAAAGTTGTGTCCACAGCCTTTGCTTACACCTACAAATGACTAGGGTCATTTCCAAAGAGGTTTTTTTGTCTTTCCTAGAATCACATGATGGAAAAATGTCCCCCTTTTTCAACTGAGATCTATCTACTGGTTGGGTCGAGAAAACCACCATGACAAACTGTTCTATTACAAAATAATATCTTCTCAAATGTGTTTAACAAGCCGGACGATTTTAATCAAGATACACGACGCTAAATAGGTATATGATCGGATGAATGACGTCATCCACAAAAATGAATATTCATTTATTCCCAGAAGTTATATTTGCAAGACCTACACGTGAATCTTGTATTACGATTTGCTTCTGTAGGTTACAATGACTCTACATATTAATTTGTACATGACTATACCTGAAAAAACCTTACTCAATACTTCATTTATTTATTTCACATAAAAAAGTGTTTTTTTCTTTACATATTTGCATAGATTAAGACAAAAACAAACACGAGCGAGATTTAACATCTCAATAAATTACCACACCCATTAAACCTGGTTAAGAAGAAAAAGATACCATCTCCCGCCTCGACCAGTCATTACTAACCAGCAAACTGTCTCAACTAAACATTATGATGCATTGTGCTACACCTTTTCCATTGCCAAAGAATGTCTATAATTTTGAAATCAAAGCCCCCAAAATGAGAATACCATTCACTTGCAACATACAAACATCATACATTTCTGAAACTAGACATCACACTAAGGATCTTATGAAAGCTAGGTAAAATATGAATATGCAACACCTATGTATTCATATGTAACAGCAACTTTGAATATGCAGCAGATAAAAATATTCAAGTAACTCAATGCCTTCTCCTGCATCATGTATATCGATTTACTCATGAAAACTATTACACAGCACCTATCAGTGAACATTCCCTAGGTCAACCAATCAGCATAACAGAAAATTTCATGCTCACCAGCCGACCAATCAGAATAACAGGAAACTTCACAATCACCAACCAGCCAACCAATCAGAGTTGATATTACTTAGTCAACTCTAACTATACTACTCTCCTTGGATCATATTTACAAAAAAAAAAACCGTATTGCTACACCCTATACAAGTGTTGTAGTAGACTGGACGAGTCCTATGCTTTGGCATTTTAAAAACTTATGCAAAAGCTGCCAGAGTAGCGTACAGTGGGGGGGGGGGAGGGTGGGGGATATTTGGACACCCAGTTACAACTGGAAGTACTTGACACACCCAATTACAACGGGAAGTACTTGACACCCCCTTTCCCCCCACCCAGAGGTGACGGTAATCCTTAACCAGAACCCTTAACCATTACTTTTTGACTTTTTGCATCAGATGTAAATTATGACACATTTGTCAGATACCTCTGTGGTTCGACTTCAAAATCTTTCACGTAAGTTGTTAACAACAAGGAATATGGAGTTAAAATTTCTTCAAGCCTTACCCCGATGAGATAACCATATGGCAAACAGAATTGATGTAATAAAAGGGAAGAAACACTGATATTCACAGAAACCTTTGGAACCAGCAGATCTACTACAGTACCAGAAGTAATTGTTTTACCACCTTTAAACCTTAAAAACAATTCCTCTATACAACATCACCAGAGCTGGAAAACAGCTTTAAATGTTCATACTCAAAAAAAGGTTTTTTTTTCAGAACCTGTAACATCCCACAAGAGAAGAGAGATTTCCAGATAGTAACACAACTTATCACATCGATGACATTACTTTTGACCCCACCTCCCCCCCCCCCCCCCACAGTCTTTAGCCCTCTCTCTTTAGAAGCATTACTCACATATTTAAGTATCACTGCTTTCTTGACATCATGAGAGTTGTAACCTTTAGTCTGAATTAAAATGAATATTTTTGGAAAACCCAGAGTACTGTATTTTGTCAAGGATTCTGAGAAGGTGGTAGACAAAACTATGACACTTGAAGTGGTATTGTAAAAAAGAAAAAAAAAACAAAGGAAAATGAAAACAAAGTATACTTGCCATCCATCAAATGAAGAAATTTGACAAATTTACTTCTCCAATGCAACTTTAAATGTCTTTTTTGACAATGGGAGGTCTTAGCTACTTTATAATTTCTGTGTAGTGCCCTCATTCCATGAAAACAGTTACAAAATGCAATCAATTATATTTTTTATTTTTTGTCATTTTCATTGAAGAAAAACATCCCTGCGATAAGTTTGTATTGCCACAAATTCCAATTTTTGACAAGTGTGCTAATATCAAATGGGTTAAACTGAAATTAGAATAGTCTAAAAATAATGCTTGTCATTTTGAATCATAAGTAACAGTCATGATATTAAATATTAACTGATGATGACTAAAAGGTGTGCTATTTATCATTTGACAGTGCAAAAGTGTGTACGCTGCACTGCAACACAGCCCAGTCTGCACTAATTTGATAATATGTTGAAAAACAAAGAATAACTAATTCAGTTGCAAATGTTGCTAAAACGACAACAAATAAAGAACAAAAATAGAAAAGAAACTAGGAAGCAAGGGGAGCATAAGCCCAGAAATTCTGGATATTGAACAAATTATGAAAAGAAATGTTGAAGTGATGTCTTAATATACAAAAATGTAACAATATGAAAAAAGTGAAAAAATCGCAAATGAATAATGCACAACGAAAAACACACACTCGATTTCTTAAAAAGAGCACATATATTACTTGCTCTCTCGGTCTCAATACAATTGATTTAATTTTTAAAAATACTTTTTTGTGAGATGGTGTCTTGAAAAGCAGACTATGGTTTCAGCCACTTGACCTCAACTGACCCATGCTAAGTGGGGAAACAGATTTGTAAATAGTTTTAATGAGTCCTCCATCTGTGTCAAGTACAGAGTAGCTTGTACTCAAAAGATAAGGGTAGTTCGGTAACAAAAATATTCTGTTCCTAAAATTTATCATTAGAAAATTGTTTACTTATTGGATAAGTCTTCTTAGGATTTTCTGTAATGCTGTAATACTATAGTAGTTTTAGGTTTGTAAACTTGCTCCATTCTGACCAAACATCAAAACTGCCTCTATTCTACATATAATCATTACTCTGTGCTTCCTTATGAATATTAATGAAAGATCATAGCATCGTAGTCTTTGGCCCATTGCAAGACTTTGCAAGGCCCCAAACTGACCTGGAAGGATCCACCACTTCAAATAAGTGCATTTGGGTGGATGGTCAGGGCCCCATGTTGCAAATGTCCCCTCCTGGATTACTCCATCTCAGAGATTCCAAACAGGAAAGAATTATGCCTAAGTTCGTTTCTAAGAAAACCGCTTAAGATACAACGGAAAAACAAGATAAGAAACAAACTTGAACAAGTGGAATGACAATAACTATTTCAAGCAATGGGAGCCAACTGTTTTTTGTCAAAATTGAAGAATTTATCACTTACTTTTAAGGACATTTGAACTTCTCAACTTAACGGTACCGCGAAAGCTTTTGAACTAGAAATTAAACTTAAAATATAAAATTTTTATTCATTCAATCAACGACAGGAGGAGGTCTTCGCTCTGGATGAGAGCTCTTAGGTGAGGAAACACAAGAGCTCACTCTATGAGGCACGAGGCAATTCAAGACAATGGCATCAGTGGAAAACTTTTATCTGTTTTTGCAGACATCAGGACAGTGTTTCTTCAAATTTTGTCATAATGTCACTCTGCATATTCATGTCGATTGCACCAGCCATCTAGAAAAACAAATAAAAAGTAAAAAAATATACACTTTGCCAAGCTGTCAGCAGGCTTTGATTAGCCTAAACTCTAAAGACTGCCAACTATTTGACAGATATTAATGTGTAAGGCACAAAGGGCAGGAATTTGCGTTAGCCACTGAGGGGAGGTCGGTGTTCGTTAGTTAGTTAGATGAGACATAACGGCCCAGTTTCCAACCAACTGGTTCAAGTCGAGCTGGCCACGGCCTTTTTTCCCAGTTGTGGCTCACTGAGGGAGGGGGGGGGTGGGAGGTGGGAGGGACAGATGTACATATGTACTTGTTGTTATGCTACACATTTATATTGTCTGTGAATGTATAGTCCAAGTTCAATGCTTTTATCAAAAGTCCACCGCAATATCTCTTCTTAGTAACTTCAACTAAAAACTTATGCTCACACAGAAAATTGTGATCCTTATGCATGCAAAGGACAGAAGAGTCAAGTCCATATTGTAATTTGTGAACCAGCAATTTCTAGTCGCAAATAAATTTTTATTTAACTCTGCAAAAGTTGCAAAGCAATATTTTCTCACTGTCTGCCTTTCAACGGTTGTGTTTGCTGCCAATTTTCATAAGTGCTATTCAAAATAAATTGAAAATTTGCTTATCATTGCAAACATGGATTAGCAATAATTGTTGATCAATTTTCTCAAACAAATTTATCCCTTGTGCATGGGCTTGGATTTATTCAAACAAGAGCCCAATGGGCACTGTGGTTCCTTGCTGAATGTAATGAAACTGAGCCAACTACTGAATGAACCAGTATTTCTGTTGATTCACAAAATCTGCTCTGTAGACAATGCACATCTTGTGTTAACACATTCAAGCATAAATAAATTGTTCTGAAGAAATACAGCCTACAGGCCCTTCAGGGGATATCAACACAGACAGTATACAGTTACAATTTGTTTTATTCAATTAAGCAATCACAATTCATGCACGCTCAATGGTATCTGATCCAAATGATCAGTAACTTGGTTCTCTTTATAAAACTAACAACCCATAGTAGCATTTAATTAATCAATTCTAATTTCCAATTCCTGTAAGCTCACATGTCCTAATCTAAGGACAAATGTTGTCTGTCTAGTGAACTTTCACAACAGTCCTCTGCTTTGTGGGCAGAGAATCTTCTGCAATATTAAACAGTAGTACTTGATGCATGTTTTCATAATGGCAGGATTATGGATTAAAATCATAATACTATAATTTCAATTAAAATTGAGATACTTCGCATCTCTGAAAGATGTCCCACATCTTTCAGTCAATGACACAGTTTTGTGCTTATATTTTTTGACTTTAGGAATTCTTGGGAATTTGCCTTTTGGCATCTGGTGATTTCAACTCTGACATCCAACAAATCTCATATGGGTTTTCTGCTAGATTTAATGCAACACCTCAAAGCAAAAATCTATTCAAGCCTCCTACACTGAGATATAGAGTTGAAAAGGTTTGCAGATTTGACCTCCAGTGACCCCAGATGACCTTTGGTCTCCACCAAAATTTTTTCCCCACCATAAGGCATCCACTAAGTATGAAATTTATCCAAGCTTCCTACCTTGAGATATTGTGCTAACAACAAGGTTATCAGTTTTTGACCCTTGGTGACCCCAGATGACCTCTGACCTCCACCCAAAACTGTATGGCACAGCTTCTCACTATGGTGGATCTATATACCAAGTATGAAATCTATCCAAGATTTTTTCCTTGAGATATTGCGTTAACAAGGTTTTCAGTATTTGACTCTCAGTGACCCCAAATGACCTTTGACCTCCACCAAAAATGACAGGATTCATCTTCTCACCATAAGTCATCCACACACCAAGTATGAAATCTATCCAAGCTTCCTACCTTGAGATATTGTTTTAACAACAAGTTTTCAGTGTTTGACTGCTGGTGACCCCAGATGACCTTTGACCTCCACCAAAAGCTACAGCATTCATCTTCTCTCCATAATGCATCTACATACCAAGTATGAAATTTATCCAAGCTTCCTACCTTGAGATATCGTGCAAACAAGGTTTTCGGTCTTTGGCCCCTGGTGACCCCACATGACCTTTGACCTCCACCAAAAACAATAGGGCACACCTTCTCACTATGACAGATCCATATACCAAGTTTCAGTTTAGTCCAACTTTCCCTTGTTGAGTTACAGCGTACCGAAGCAAGTGTCACACACACACACACACGCACACACACACATACACACACACACACGCCAAGCTGACTACATAGGTTCCTTTTGCTAACGCAAGGAACCAAAAACAGGATGACACTTGTAATAATAATTCATGCTTTGGGGGCATAGTAAGCAACTACGTAAGTAGAAAAACCATGTAAGGGCTTATGGATGGGTGGCTCCCCATTATTACATAACATAGGCCCTACATATAAACAGCGAAAGAAAGTATCAGGATTCTAACAAAAAACTGCTTCCAACTTACAGCTTCACGTTTTCTTCTCTCTTGTTCTCTCAACCGTTCTCTCTCTTTCATTGATTGTTGTCGTTGCACATTGGACTGAGCTGATGCCCTCGCACGCTCTAGGGCTTCTTCCTCTTCACGCTCCCTGAAATAAAAGCCAGATCACATGAATCGGGGCAACATTCATCATCAATGGAAGATGTTTCAGAACTTATAATCTCAAGACAACTTTTACCATTTGCAGTAAATATGACTTTTTTTACGATTTCCTCACATGAACAAGCCCCTACAGGCACTGGACCTGAGCAGATAAAATTTAAGTACTTTTCCATGATTATCATATAAAACAACAAAATTCCAACACTTTTAAAACCCTACAAATGACCCATTCAATTTCAAGCACCTTCTCAAGGTTTAAAGGCCATATACCAAGAACCACACTTAATGCAGGAAGTGGATTCTCTTCTGTATGACACTATTTATGGTAACACAGCCATGCAATTAAATGCTGTTGGAATCTTTTTAATTCCAGACGATCTTGTAGTCCATCTGACGCCGATAACACACCATGTTACAATCCCCCCCCATTTACTTTAGCGCATGGACTGTCATACGTAAATCAAAGCAAAATGAGTGGTTGTGTCACACTACATACACCACAGTTTCTCCTTTATAGGACCACCATGTGATTCCCTTTATTTATCTCTGCTTCTTTCCCATTTCTTACCTCTGTTTCTCTCGTTCCAAACGAGCTCTCTCCTGCTCTCTCTTCTGTCTCTGCTGTTTTCTCTGTTCTTCTTGCGCTTTGATTGCTTTTACCTAGGGAGGGAGGGAAGGCAGAGAAGGTTTTGTTATTTTCAATTGTAAATTAGTCATTTCTTTTCGAAATTTCAACTTTAACCAGTTACTCCACTCCCTTCTCAATACAGAATACATCAGCAATACAGTTTTGCTAACTACGGCACAAGGGAGTAATTCTAAAACATTGTACAGCTTTGGGTCAAGCAATCTAGACGTACTATTTCAAAACATTAGAGCCATAAATTCGTAAATTTGTAATTTCGATAAGGTGGACCAGAAGTGCAAACAATCAACAATCAATCATTGAATGAAATCTTTCTGAGAAAAATTTAATTTTTGTTTCAATGTAACACTATTATTAATTTGCTCAGCAGTTCATTTCTCATGCTTCCGAATACATAGATATCTGTCAGTCACAGATTGCAGGTTTTACTTCATAACCAATGTTCGTAACGCAAGCAGTTACTACAACTGATGTTTACTACACAAATACATTAACTGTAAATTCTCTAAGCAAAACTGGCAAAAATACATTCATTTCCAACCATATTGATCTGAAACCAATTTTTATATGTATTTCACACTTTCAAGAAAATGAGTAAAACACCTAAATATTCTAACATCATCGGATAGCTTTGAGTTTGAGGTCAAAGGCAATCAAACAGTAGTGTTGGTTGATGTAGGATCTCTTGAATGATGTAGTGAAAAATACTTATGTAAAACAATAAAATATTACATCATTTCAACATCACAGCATCATCGCACTGTACTGGTTGATGTCTGACCTCTTGAATGATAACAGTGGAAAATACCCTCAAAGGTTTACTTGGTTTGTAATTAAAAATTTCTCATAGCATGATTATCAGAGTTAGGTCCTCCAACATTAATATCAAATTTCAACATACCCTTTCTTCTTTCTCCTTGGCCTGTTTCTGAAACATCTGGAAGCTAGCTTCAAAGTTTGATGCAGACTTTGAACTAGATCCCAGCTTGGAAGATGATGATGATCTGGCTAAACTTGACCACGAGCCAACATTATTGATTTTGACATCCTGGAAAAAAAGATAAGTATGCATTTCAGAGGCTTTATGAGTAACACCAGCAGCATAAGATGTTTTAATTTTAATTAAGGGGGGACCATGGGGTGGGGAGGAGGGGATGACTTGGAATAAGTGACGAAAACAATAGTTAGGTAAAGTGCCAGGCGGAAGATTTCTCTTTCATGGCTAAAAGACCTTAAGTTCTTTTGATCAAGACATGCAATTTGAAATTTGACCATTGATCCCTCAAGCCTGATTTGCAAACAACTTGTTGATCCTCAAGGTCTGACAAGAGAAGACTATTTTGCCAAATAACTCGTCAAGATTTGCATTTTTAGATTATACTATGCGAACCAAACTAATTAAACTTTGTGGAGCACCATGAAGATCACCTATTAATGTGTCAGCCACAAGCCATAAAAGGTTGTCAGTACACAGGACAAGGAATAAAATTAAAGGTCTGTTTTGATACCAAAAACATAAGTAAATGACATCCTATACATCTGATAGGTTGAGTTTGAATGGCCCAATTGAAATGAATTAACAAAATACTTAGCCTACAGATCATTACTGTACCACCTACCCAATATCTGCTCTAGTGTGGTGCATCAGACTTACCTACAGGGTTGTCACCAGGCCAAACTTAGTGCCAGGTAATTCTTGACTGTGACCCTTTCAGTGATCACTGTCCTGGGATTTAGAGAAGGTGTGGATATTTTTCCACACTCTAAATTAATGCTCCAATTGGCCGTCTCATTCTGAGATTAATGTTACATCCAAATTTCTTTCAAAAATCATAAAATTATAGTACCATTATTGGTAAAAAGCGCTGTGCGGAATGTTTTTATTTAAACATGAGCGGCGGGTGTAATTCACCTGTCCCGGGCAGGGCCGCCCAGCGCCACCCGGCATAGTGACATCCCTGCTTACCTACACAGGTGAACGATCAAATACTCATCTAAACTTGTTCTCAACTTAACAGGTTTATCAAAATTTAACATTTTATCTAAAAGTTTTTTTGAACAGAGAGAGGATAGGGGAGGGTTTTCAACCAAGCCTCACATGAAGCAGATGCTAAGTGATTTCTACCCCATGGTCCCCAAAATGTAATATCTGGTTTGCACCAAAATTACCAGGTGCCTTTTGATTTTTGCACAAAGGTCCTAGCTGTATACCCCATCTTATTAAATTCAAATCTGGCAGAGTGTTTATTAGAAAGTATAAAGCCTTTTCTTGATTTGTGATCATAAAATTCCCTTCATTTGTGTGCATTGACACAAGTTCATGAGCTCATATCATTATGTTTTATGTACATTTAGTAACTTGTAATACAAGGGTATTCCCTGAGATGCAAAATGTGGTTTGGGATCTGGCGCCTGGTCCAAGCCCATTTAATATCAAGGCCCATCTACATGATCACACATTTGTCCATGAACATCGTCATACAAATGTTTGGACATTTGTTGGGAAGATGAAACAAGCAGCTAAAAGTTTCAACACCTTCATACATGTTGGGTGTTGCTCAAATTTGTAAGGGAAGCAGTCGACACAATCATACATTTGTCCATTAGTATCATCAAACAAATGTATCATCATACAAATGTATCATCAAACAAATGTATGATAATGTTTTTGATAAAATGTATGATCCTGTAGCTTATGGGTTGTTCTCAACAGATTCAGAGTTTGTCCCATTTTCACCTTCGACTGCAATTAACAGTTACATTTCATTTCAATGAAAACTGCCCATCAATTCACCTTCATCTGTGGTGTCTTTGTTATCTTCTGGTCTAGTTTCTTCAAATTTTCAAAGCTCCCTCTTGAAGGCAATGATGACGGTGTTGAAGTAACATCTAATAGAAAGAATGTATGTCAGAGGTTTAATAAATTATAAGGCATTCGTCATGACGGTTTTTCTCATAAACATATTGCATTATCCTTTTCAAACTGTCTTCTGTAACAGATGTTTATCTTTTCTCTATAGCAGCAAAAGTAGGGCTTTTCTTGAGGAAGGGGTAAAATTTCAGTTAAAGGGAAGTTGTTCACTCAAATGGTATCCTCCTAAACATTATTACTCACTTTTGATGACATACTAGTAAGACTTGGGTGTGTTTAATGACTTAATTTCAGAGTTTTGTTTCCTGGCCTAAAGTTGCGTAGCAACTTCACTTTCTATTTGACACTCCCTCCCAGGGAATTTTTAACACCACCAAACATATGAATAAGCACATTCACATAAATAATATTTTTGTGCAGGTGCCAGGCTTCAGAATTACCGGGTTGCTCAAGTATAACATAAGTCTACAATGGGAGTCACAACAAACAATAAGCATTTGAGGATTTATCTCCCTAAAAGCACCCCTAATTAGCAAATGTTTCCTCTCTTCCACTCCACTGCTAACTCATATGTACAATATCATGATTTAGGATTGAAGTCACAGGGGGGGTGATGGGGAAACAGTCTCTCCAAATAATATTGCTGAGGAAATGGAACACTTCCAAATTTTCTGGGGACCTGAGGAAATATTTGCTGACATTTGTAACTATAAGACCTTTATGATGACTGAACCAATGAGACACAAGCTCTCTTTGGTTCCTGGACAACTTCCCACTCTTATTACCCCCGGGAAATTCCCACCCAGGTACATTTCAAATTTTCAATTCCCACCTGGGGAAAATACCAAATTTTTGGGGGTGAGTTATCTGCAGGGGTATTGTCATGCATGCTGTCCTGTGGGAACTGTCACAGAAGGAGTTGCCCTGGGTGGGAGATCTTCTGGATGGATACTGCCCAGAAGGGGGGGGGGGGTCTGGCCCAGCTTCTCTCTGGCCCATAACCATGGGGCCCTGCCTAGCATTTAAAATATTGGCCCAGTCAGTACTAATCAAAAAAATATGAATCCTGACTGGCACTGCCGTTCCATCTGGCACAGGCAAATAGCTAATATATTTCCCTCCCCAAGGACCCTTCCACCAGGATGGGTTCAAGTGTGCCCTTCAACTGAAAATGTATGGCATGTCCCTGAATGTCACACACATATGGCCACCTACTATCCCACCCTACAATTTTAAGTACTTCAGCTCGAGTGCAGACATTTTTACCTGGCTTAGACTGCCGTTCCACAGATTCCCCTAAATCTGGAGTGCCTGAACGTGACGTGGTTTCACTGTCGTTCTCATCTCCGATGGTGAATTTGACTGGAGAATGGGGCTTTTCACTTGACCCATTACTACTGCTGGTATTCTGTGGCACGGTGGCAATGGGAGCAGATTCCTTTACTGCAGCTGTTACAGGTTGTTCTGCTTTGACTTTTGTCAATGCAGCTGGTTTTGGAGTTTGAGTAGGTGCAGGCTGGGGTTTTACTGGAGATGAGGGCTTTACTTTGGTTTCTGTGACTGGTAATGTTTTTGTCTCCACTTTAGGCTCCGGTTTGGGTTCTGCTACCTTTTCTGCCCAGGACCGACTCTCTTGCTTAGGAGGAGCTGACGGAGTCGGGACTGGTTGTTGTTTTACCTTCACTTCTGGCTTGACAGGTGGACTAGGTTTAACCACTGAAGCAGTTGTCTTGACAGGAGTGACTGAGGGCACTGTAATGGAAGGTTGCTTCTCTAGTTTTGGTGCCACTTGCTTCTCTGCAGGTGGAACAACAGTTGTGGCTACCGGAGGGGGGAGCACCGCTGTGGCACCGGGTGAAACCAAGGATTTGGCTTGTGCAGGAGCAGATGTTATTGTTTTTGTGAATCCTACAAAAATATTGAAAACAGATTTAAATATATAAATTAGTACCACCATCAAAATTATACAAATACCCAGTTTGCTTAAGTCATTTTTCATGACAAAACGTTGTTCCCTTGTCAAACATATTAATTCACTTTTTCTAAAAATTCATTACTTCCATGAAAAAGTTGGCTGTATGGAAACTGAAGCAAAATGATCTGTGGCCATATGAGGGAGAGGGAAGGGGTGTGCTGACGAAATAGCCCACAATCATTTTGCAAACATCCACCCAACTTTCTCCACAGCTGTAGTTTCAGTAACAGAAGAAAAAGAAGGATTTATACACATGCCTTTCTAAACTTTAATATGAATTATCCAAAACTGAGCAGTCCAGCTTTAGGTTAATCCCAACCCTGTTCATACAAATTAATGCCAGTGGCACACTACATGTGACTGCACAACTCTAACTCAATTGTCCTGTTGAGGGTATTCACATTATGTGGGTCGGTTGATGACTGTGACTGGCAGTTTTACGACCAGCTTAGTCAGTTTCAACTTGCTTCCCCTCTGTCAGAAAGAGGGACATATTTATGTTTTGGCACCTGGAGATGGTTGCAGTTGTAGGTTTGAATCAATTTCACCAATGAGGAACCACCCCTGATTTTGTTCCCACTAACAGAATTAGGAAATGAGGCTGTGACAGTCAACTTGGATGTGGTTCACGAAAAGTTGAATTTACAGCCAGCACTCAAGTCAACAACTTTTTTCAAGTTAACATCAGATTTTTTTTGTTGTCCACTTTTGATTTATACCAGCCTGTGTCAGGCTCTTTTTTATTCACAAGTTGGTATCATTTAGGCTACCATTCAGGCAGTTGGCATCATTTAGGTGAAATTATCAAGGCTGCAGCTGCCTCAGCAAAGCTGCACCGGCTTCAGCAAGGCTGCAGCCTGACGTTTTGACATGGTGCTTTTAAACACCATGTTATCAAGTATTCACAAACTAGGATAGCAAACAGCTTACCATTGGGTGCTGATGTTTGTGTTGGTGATATAACAACAGGTCTTTGGCTTCTGTTAGGCGCTGGGGCTGCTGTGCTTGTTGGCCGGCTTGGTTGAGCAGGTAAACTAAGATGACCCACTGGTAAAGACGGAGGTACTACAAAAGAATTAATCAGAAAATACCCTTTACATTTCCTTTGAAAGAACAGCTGATGGACTCCGTTGCAAAGAGGAACATGTATTTGATTTGACAGATAACAGCTTTAAAGGAATAATCTAGACCCAAGCTTGTTTCTGATATGTTATAAAGGAACTTAATCTTAGTTTAATGATGAAATTTGGATTTAATTCCTACAAGAAGTTCCTCAGATGTCAGCAGTGGAACTTACCAAAGGTGAAAAGGAAGCACACTCAAATTCATAGCAGCTTCGTCTGTCCCCCTTGGCATACCGACAAATAGGCAAAACCCACATTTGGAATAACAATGAATGTGATGTTGAACAAAAATACATTTGTCACTAAGCTAAACATAGCTTTTGATTATCCATTGATTTGCCACAAAAGGGGGAAAATTTATAGCCCATGTTTTGTCCCTCTTACAAATTTATTAAGTTGCATCCAATGAATACCCTCTATTTGGGCTGTTATCTTTGGAACCCACCACTAAAATTGGTCTTGCTGTGACCATGCTGAACACTATGAAAAGGTGAGTAGTTACCTTTTGAAACTGGTTTGGTAGGCTGCACCACAGCCTGGGGTAAGGATGTAGGTATTGGTTCTGCAATGACTGCAGCTGGGGGCTGAATGACGGCAGCAGGGGGCTGAATGACTGCAGCTGGTGGTTGGTATGTAGACTGATTTGGTAAAAGAGGAATCTGATGAATGAACAGGACAAGTATTGGTTATAATATGTGGAAGCATCAATGGTGTGTTCACAGGTATGGTTTGAAAAACAGACCATCACAATGGATTTATTTATGTACCAAAGTTATAGTGTACCATAAGTTTAGAATTAATAAGAATATATATTTACGATGCTGAGAAATGAGTCTCATTCATCCAACTCCCGTTTTCATAGCTTACTCCATTGCTGAGATGTAAAATGTTGAAATTTATTCAATTAATTTGAAATAATCCATTGCACAATAACTTGTAATGTCCTTCTTGTACAACTCACATTTCCTGCTTTTGCTTCCTTTTGAAATTAAAATGTTTATATGACCTTGAAAAATTCAACAGTAAGACAGTGATCACATTTTGACATTTTGGCTGGAGATGCAATGGTTTTCAAAAACAAAGAAAACAAGAATGGTTATTTTAGTACAAGAATGACATCACATATTACTGTGCAATCTACCATTTTTAATTGAGTGAATAAGCTTCAACATTTTATATCTCAGTTCAGGAACGTTCTGTGAAGATGGGAGTGGGACCATTTGGATTCATTTATTTTGCTTTATAGCATATATTTTTCAAATAGACTTAAGGTAAACTTTAAGGCCCATCCCCTCGAACCTCACTGTTTAGCTATGACAATAGACCAGGGTACTCAAGTGTTTTGTATGGTCGACCACTTTAACTTTATTATAATAAACTGTTGTAGACAGTACCCAAATTGAACATTAGGATTGCTCATTTAAATATTTGACTGCACATCTTTCATGCCATTTATGCCCACTGTCTGAGCAGCAAATGGCCTGTGATGACACTTGGCAAGTTGAGAACCTAGGTCCTGGTTACACCCTGCCTACTTCCTTACAGGTGCTTAGCCACAATGGTGGCTGCTCTATGTTCTGACAACTCTTTTTTGGATGTCTCTGTGTTCTGACATCTTACGGGTTAGGGTAAAGGGTTTACAGGGATAGATAGAGGTCATAGTTAGGAATAAGGTTTATAAGAAAAGCTATTTTTCTCAACATTTCTGTGAAATGATAGCGAAATTATGTATCTGTCACTTAAAGTCACGTCTGCATGAATGAAGTGTCGGAACAGAGAGATATTGGATTATGGACTAGTGTAGTCACAATAAACAGAACTGGTATCATGGACTGTTACAAACCTCATGGCTGTCTGTGGATTCCAAATGACAAAGTCTGAGCCAAAGTGATTTCTTTAGAAGAGGTTGGGGATTAAAATGTGTCCACTACTTTTTTTTGTACATACAAATCATCAACAAACATTCAAAACTGTTAAATTTCAACATTTAAGTACACAGCCAACTGTTTCATAAAGAGTTACAGTCAATCTTAACTTTGATTTCAACAGGACCAATGCATTAGTGATCAAACTTTATGATCAATCATAACTCTTCAGGTTAAAGAACACAGGTATCCAAACAAAGTTTGGCCAAAATGTTTGTACTCAACATTTATACTGTACTGTTGCCACTACATTCATGCATTCTAAATCTACGCAAAATGAATGTTCACACTCTTCAAAATTTTAGTCATGCGGGTGCTTTGGCAAGGGAGACGCCAACCGGACCAAAGGTTCAGGGGATGGAGGGTTCACTAGACCAAAGGTCTGTATGACCAAAAATCTACTTCATGTTACTGGTAGATTTAGACACAGAGTTAAGTTTTAGGTTAGGATAAGGATTTGCCTTGGGCAGGATTAGGGTTTAGGTTAAGGATTATTGTTAGTGCTGAAATTAAGAAGAGCCAGGATCTTTGGTCATGTGAACCTTTGATCTAGTAAACCCCTCCCCCCACCCGCACCCCCCATTTAGCAACACCACAGGCAAAGATTATGGGATATTGTTGTGGTGACAGGCTTTCATATTTGGCATATTTTTTTCTCTTTGTTTGTTATTAAAAACAACAAAAGACAAAAAAAAAAAAAAAAAAAAAAAGCAGGGTTCACTAGATCAAAAGTTCTCTGGGGGTCAGATACCTCCTGCCTTCTTCATCCCATCCACTACCTCCTTTCCCCAATAAAGAGTTCTGATCAAGCCAAAGCTCAAAACATATAAAGTATACTACAAAATACATGGCATTCTGTGCCATTTAGCATCAGAGTACCACTAATCTCCCCAATAATCTCAATGTAGTCCCCCATTAGTCAACAGCCCCACCCTCAAGACCATGTTTATATTCATAAAATTGTTCAAAAAGTTACAAATTCAACCTCATGTTCCATATGAATGGTAATGTAACCCTTTGGGTTAGTTAGCAGCATGGTTAAAGGCCTGATACATTAACTATGATAGGAAGAGCTCCTCTGAATTTACCTGACCCCTACCAGCTTATCCAAGAATGATACTGTCTGCTACAGGAGTTCCCAACTTTTTAAACTGCCCCCTCCCCTACCCCACCTCCTCCCCAATACTCTTGGACAGTAACCCTACCCGTTGTTCTGTTCAGTTTGCAGGTTTGTATAAACATGTATATGCACTTACAAACCCCACACAAATTCCCCCCTCCCCCAAAGTTTGTGAACAGCCTCTACTCCCAAGTAAAATTAACGCTAGTTTGGTAACTTCTGATCTATTACGTTATGCATAGACCTTTCAGTGCTTTTGTTTTTTGCTCATTTCTTCTTCCTTGTTGATCTTATTGTAAATAAGCTTTGTAGGATAAAGTTGCTGAAAATTAAAGCAAATCAAGGACACCAAAAAGTAAATCAGATACAAACCTTTAGTTCTGATATGTCAGGAACTTTCTTGCCCGTTTTCTTCTTCTTTTTCTGAGGTGCTGTTTTAGTCTTCTTCTTCAATGGCTCTGTGATATGACAGGATTCTACAGGTTTTACCTCCTGAAGGTTACCCAATCTTATAACAATTACATATTACTACCCACTTCTTACTATTGACAGACATATTGTGGGTACTAACTATTATTATTCCAGGGAATAGCTGGGGGGAGGCTGTTTGAACCACGAATCCCCTTTCTCATTCCCTGTGAGTTTCACCAGCCCTTTAAACTTGAAACATTTTGCAATGCTGAGGTTTCTCATCTCAAGGCATTAAATGAACCATGTTGTAAAATTGATATTCTTTTGTCATAATTTTCCAGGGGGCTTGTTGGGATCCCCAGGGATACAGAGAGTTACTATCATTTTTTCAAACCCAATATTAGAAATTCTGCCTGTGCACACTGCACCAAGTGAACGTGACCCTACTGAAAACTAATTGAGTCTCAGTGGGTTTGTAGCGATGTGCTCCGAATTTTGTTCCTAACCTGTGATCTGACAGTTGGGGTCCTCACCACCAAATGGGGCATATCAAACAAGTCTGATATTTGTCCAGGGCAGTTACATTGTAGTTATGACTGGTTGTGACAGTATGTGCCTGTCACTTTTCTTGGACAACCAATGCAGGAACTTTGTGAAATCAGTTGATGACTGAATAAAGTGAATACGATGGCCCCCAAATGGATGCAATAACAAATGTGAGTAAATCCGGTCACAGTCGGGTCCTGCAGAGTGTTTAGCTAATCTGGGACTGGACTGCTACCAGACAACGTTTGGTCTAGTGGTAGAGCGTCTGCCTCTCACGTGGAAGGCCCGGGTTCGATTCCCAGGTCGAGTCATACCAAAGACTCTAAAAATGGAACCTACTGCCATTGTGCGTGTTGCTCCGCATAAGCTAAGCAATGGAGTAGGGAAAACAAGCCAGTGAGCCACAACTGGAAAAAAGGCCGTGGCCGGCTCGACTTGAACCAATAGGTTGGAAACTGGGCCGTAAAACTCCATCTAACTAACTAACTAACCAGACAACTTTCTGATTCAGTAACTGTGTTGCAGTGTGTGCCTGTCTTTTTATCAATCAAATGAGCATTTTCTCTATTAGCCCCCCCCCCCCCCCCCCCCCCAAAAAAAAAAAAAAAAAAAAAAACATCTTTAGTGTTATTATCTGAACTGATGAATAATCCCAACCTAAATTTTTTTTTTTTTTTTTTTGGCACTGACTCTAGTCATATTTCATGTACAAAGGTTGCTATTTTGTCCAGAAATTATGGACATGCTCATTAACACACATTTGCCAATTAGCATTACAGCCCTTAAATCTGGAAATTTTTGTACTGTACGTTGAATGTCTATCAGACAGATAAGGATAGACTTGGATCCATTTTTAATTCTACTTTTATGCATATTTGTTCAGTTCAATGATATTTCAACCATAGATACCTCACTCCCATTCCTAATAATAATAGTATTTACATTTTTAATGAGCCGATATCTAGGCAATCCTAATGAAAGGCATAACACAATATTGCCCCTATTCAATAATAAATCGTCCCAGAGACAATCCCTCCAGTGAAGTCTATAGACTCCAAATCAGTCAATGTGTGTTCATGGTTAAGTGTTTATATGGAATGCTATGGAGAAAAAATCTTCTGGTAAATGGAATATATTGAGGAGTTATGCCTTCTTCCATTTAACAATGTTCCGAAGTTAAGGATAGTGATACTTGGGTAAGCCATTAATTTGTCTGTCAAAACAACTACCCAGTAATCAGCACTTCCACCCTGATATTTTCATTCCGCAGGGGTTAATGCCCCATTTTAAGTTTGGTATCTATGCTAGTGTTAGGTAGTTAGTCAGTTAGATGAGGTTTAACGTCCCCGTTTTCAACCACTTGGTTCAAGTCGAGACGACCAGTGTTTTTTCCAGTTGTGGCTCACTGGCTTGTGATACCTTTTGTTCTGTACACAAACAGATCCCTCCTGACTTGACGAAATTGAAATGACTTGACATTAAACAAGTACAGTAATGTTTTTTAAATTGTCTTTCAGTCAACTTGAGTGTCTGAAGTGAATGCACCGAATCCCTACTGGTAGGGTTTAAACACAATAATTGTTATGACCATGTAAAATAAAGAATAGTATTTGATTCATAAGCACAGGAACATTTTTGAATGGGGAAGGGGGGGGGCAGAAGTGAATGTTAGCGATCAGTGTCCTGGGGGCAGGGCCTAAGGTGTCCCCCTCCCCTTTGGAACTTTTCTGAAAATTTCAAGTTCTCTAGATGCAAAATGGTGTGATGTTTGACAAACTTTAAGTAATTTCATCCTATTCAAGGCCATACTTGGCAATCTGTCATCCAAATGGGGGAAGGGCAAAATGATTTTCTGCCCCCCCCCCCATCCAAGTGCATGCTGCCCCCATTTCCTACGCCTATGGCATGTCACAGTTTAACCACAAATTGCATCCCTCAATTTCACTCGTCCTGACTCAGTTAATGTCTGGAATTAGTGATCCAGCTCATAAGACAGCCAGGTTATGACAACTTCAGTGGTGCCTCAAGCAGTCATTTTAAGGCAAATCAATTCAGAAGCAAAAGCAGCTAGATGAGGTTGAGTGCCCCTTAATACTGACTTGCCACAAAGGCTGTGTTGCTGTGGTAGACATGGCTACCTACTATCATGAAGAGGGCTATATTTTCAAATTCATTTCACTATAGGGCTGTGACCATGTACCAGTTAATAGCAAACCAATTGCATGTGTGGAATAAACGCTTAGTTAAAAGCTACTTGCCATTAATCGCAAAAGAGGTTTTTCCCTTTTTATTGATTTCAACATTTGTGAATCCCCCAATTTTTGTCCATCATACCTTCTCACAAATCTTTGTTACATTCTTGCCATCTATGAGCCTCTATGTTTTTGTGGCAATCTTCCCCAAACACAATTAGGCGTACATGTCCATACATGGTAGGCCAAAAAATAAAGACCTCCTGCATAGGCAATAATCATGATTACTTGCTAAACTATCCCAAAATTTTGCTACCAAATGTTAAGCAGATTTGCTACACATTCACAGCCCTATTTGTCTAGGAATTAGTGCCCAAGTTGGTAAGTCTGGATGAGAGTAAAGGATGGCACTGGTCAAAATTCAGGTAGACATGCCATAAGTTACCTAAGAACATATGTACATTGAACTGGAAGGGAAATGGTTTCCTAGGAACAACTCTCTGACATCAGCAAATTAATTCCTTTCAACGTTTTAAAAAAGAGCTTATTAAAAGTGTAAAGTTGGGTACTTCTTATACACAGCAATGAGGCCTCTTCCCAAATAAAAAGGTACCAACTGATAGCCCCCCCCCCCCCCCAAGTCAGACAAACCTTGGATGCATGAGAATAACAAACAATTACTAATACTGAAGTCACATATAGAAGACCAAGAGGTTAGGTGCCCCGAGATGACACTGCTCAGCCTGAGATGAGACTGCTACCAGCCAATCACCATATGTGCTGCTTGAGCTGTTTATCATTCATAAAATGTGAAAAAGGAACCAAGCTTCTGTAAATTCCTCTTAATCAGGGATTGCAACAGGGTGACTATTGACAAATACATTGGACATCTGCCAGAAAATCCCATTTAGGAAAGATTCTTATCACAGCTTTTTTCAGCTACCTCAGTCATAGCCAAGGAAATCAGAAATTTATATCCCCTTCTAAACTTTTTCAAGGGGGGGGGGGCTCTCTCTTTGATTTCATCTTCAAGTTGAACACAGCTCATGATATGCTGATATAACCATACGTATGGACCAATCCCTGGCACATTAAGAAGTTAATTTTGTGATTTCTTTGTTTGGCTTTCATTTCTTCAAGCCCTATGAAAATATAGTTGGGTTTCCTCTGTTGCCCAAGCTTTTCACAATGCCAATTGTCACATTCTGTCCCACCAAGTCTTGCTAGGCTAAATTCCTCAAGGACCCCCCGCTGCCTCCCATCTCAGCCACACTGACTCGGTCTCCTCTTCTGCTTGTTGGCAAACTTTCTTTAAAATGTTGCTGTAAATTCTTAGTTCCTTAAAGGGCAATTGCAGTTATACCAAGTTGAAATGAGCCGATTTTCATAACATACTGCAGAGTCAACAGTTTCCTGAAAAATTTAACTGTCCATGAAGTGGTATCACTACCATGACAATGGATGATGAAATCTTATTTGTGTAGCAAGCTTGTCAAATCAGAAGAAGCAATCTTCTAGAGATGGAACACCACAGGGGGTCCATTACTGGAAGCCTAATTTTTTGGGGGGAAGGGGGGGGGTTGGAAAATAACATTTTGTACAAAACTTTGCCCACAGCTATCTAATGGCAGCAGGCCAAGACTTGGAAAGCAGATCTTGTAGAGGGCAAAACACTGACCCAAGTAGCATTATCAAGTCAGCTTGGAATGACTGCAAATGCCCTTATAGTCATACAGCAATCACTCTACTTCAAAGACTTGCTTTAAACTGAGCTGTTTGCATTACAACTGGACTTCATGAATGTGCATCATGAGCATTCCAACATACATTTTTAATTCCAACACCAATACATAAAATCTGCAGTAGATTTCAGGTGTACATCTATTTAGATAAAGCCAATCTTTACGTGAGAGTTAAAATTTGATTTGCATGGATGAGGAATAAATATAAAGATACCTGGAATCATATATTGAATTAATGGGAATTAAACCTCTAAGAATTACATTACCTAATGATCAATAAAGAGGAGACACAGATTTGACTTCATTTATTTCACATCAAAAATTGACAATTCATGAAAACAATTGCAATGAAATGTGTAAAGAATTCTCACGAAACGCAGCTCAGTTTAAAACAATCCTTGTTTTTGACCCTTTGGAGTGATTGCCGACATTTTGGATTCTGAATGATAATGGAAAAACACAGTAAAGATGACTTAAAAATCTGGTGTATTTTTTTAAACCTTTTAATTTTTATTATTTATGAAATTGAAATACAATGGATCACAAATTTTCCAATGTCTTTAAGGACAGTAGTAGGATAGTATCAAATCTTACATGGCAACTTGTAACACAAACTTGTATACTGGTTAGCCTCAAATAATTTTGATGTGAATTTTATTTCTAAGCAGTCCATTCTTTTCAGACGAACAGTTACCCTTCAGAAGGTTCCATGCAATATTTTTTTTCTCTTTTTTTCCTTTTTGTTACTGATATTCTTTTTGTTGTACAAATGCATTACAAACAAGCACCACACAAATGATAAATCATCACAAGTGGACTTCGGTTATTTTTCTACCTTTTAATCAAATTTATCTAACAAATTCACCCACAGAAAGATATTTACAGCAAATACAAAGAGCGCAACTATTACAAAACTTAAAAAAAAAAAAAATAACATGGAAGAAAAGAGGAGAATAAAACACAACAGGAAATGTTCCTTTGTTTTGATTTGAAATTCAAGTCTCAGCACAAAGGTATATTTCTGCTGGAGACTAAGTGATTCGAGGGCAAAATTACAGAGTGCAGTTGTGTGTTTTAGAGTTTACAGAACTGGTTTTTTGTATGCAAACCTTCTTAGTGTACCCTTGGCAGATACTTATAAAAAACAAAACAAAAGGCCATCTTAGAAATACTGTGCAAGTTTCCTAACTTCAGAATCCAATGTCGGCAAAACACTGGAGCCAAGGCTGATGACGCAAAACCACTTCTCTTTTCTTTAGTAAATATAAAACAAAAGGTAAAAATAAAATTCTCCATTCTAGTATCAAATTTTTAAAATCTGCAAGAATTTTTTGACAAAGCCACTTGGAGACAGGCCTGGCAACACAGTGGTGAGAGGGAAGGCAAGGATCTTACCATGCGATTGATTCACACCAACACAGAGAGCTGATCTGTAGAAACCACTTCCCTGTGACTTTAGCCAGCAGCAAGATAACAATACACAGATGGGTCATTGACGTAAAAAAAAAAGTGATACTGCTATGCACGGCAACTCACACAAACCAGCTCTTGCAACATTTAAAACACACAATGGCACTCTCTGCATTTATGCTATCTGAGAAAACAAGAATACTAAAGTAAAACTTATCAACAGTCTTTTACCTGATAAGGATAAAATGAATGTTTTTGGTTGTCATGGTGATGAACCAAAATTTTGAGGTCTGTGATACAGCGCTAAACATAAGCAGTGCTCATCAGAATACCAGAATCATTGCCTGATTGTGGTAATGCTCTCTCTTTTTCCTTTTTGTTATAACTCAAAACAAGGAAGGAATGGCATTTCAGTTAAATGAGGTGTTCGTTTTATAACTCAGCTGAAGTTTGGCCAATGAGGTAACCTGCTGAATATTTTGTTTTGTAGAAATATCCTTAAGTTCTACTGACCAACCTAAGTAAAGACTTCAGCTACTTTAACATGTGGGAAAATTTGGCAAAACTTTCACTTTTTAGGATTTGCCCTCATTCTTACACACACATATATATCTAGAAAGTTAAAAAAAAAAAACTTGAACAGAGCTTATCCACAAATGGGTTTCAGATTGGTCTATCAATTTACAAATGTACAAGTCAAAATTGTAATGAAAATCTTTAACCTTCTTCAGAGCAGATTTCAAAAATATTTTTCATTTTTTATCTTCTTTGTAATTTTTACATACCACCTGCAAACAATGTAAAACAAAGCTCTCGCAGCAGACAACTGATCATTCAAACTCTAAAAAGCCCAGTCCTTGGATTGCTCGCAACAATACCCTCATAAAATTTTGAAACGTAAGTCACATCTTAAATGACTTTGCCCTTCTAAAAAATACTGATAAAGGAATTCACCATGGTATTACTTAAAGAGGTATTTATTTTCTGATAGCTACAAATTCACCCTCAACAGGCTTTATTTTTGTTAGACATATCTAACAAATTTGCACTGGGTAACACTCCCTCATGATGTTGTGGCCCCTAAAACGATCCTCCTCCCCCAACCATTCTCTTCGCTCCATTGCTAACCTGAGTTTGATATCCTCAATACAAATATTTCAGACTGTTTTGTCCATCAGAAGTTTCCAGGTTTTACTTTTCACTTTTATTAAAGATTGAAATTTCTCTTCTTTTTTTATGTTGTTGCTAAGATGAGATAAATGACCTAAGTACCTGACTCTGAGTCACTACTGTCGGAGCTTGATGATGCACTAGAACTGCTGCTGGCATCACTCTCATCTGAGCTACTACTACTTGCACTCAAACGGGGTTCTGTACCATCCACAGCATTGGGTGCTCCTCCTTGTTCAGCAGCTACAAGAAAAAGACACATGACTTAATACATGCATATTTAGCATAATTCCTTCCTTGCTGCAGCTATTAAGTTAAAACTTTATGACCAAGATGGCCACTTCCCAAACGTCAAAAAAAAAAAAAAAAAAAAAAACACACACACACACAGAAAGCCAAAAGGCCTTGTGATTCCTTGCCTCTGAATGAAATTATTTGTTAAGTAACTCTTTCACTTTCCCTGAGTTTCAAATCGCTTCAATCCATAGAATTCTTACTCTCGAAATGACAAACTCATATCAAGCATGAAAGGTATCCATCATTCACATTTGCAATTTCCCAGGTTTGCACTGTTAAACTTCTAGTGACCTCAGATAACCTTTGACCTCTACGATACACAATAGGGTTCATCTGCTGACAATAGTGCATCACCACGCCAAGTATGAAAATTATCCATGCTTCCCACCTTGTGATATCATGTTCACAAGGTTTTTGGTTTTTTACCTATGGTGACCTCAAATGACCTCTGATCTAAACCAAAAATAATAGGGTTTTTCCTCTTAATATGATAAATTGATATGAAAAGTATCAATCATTCCTATCTTGAGATATTGTGCTTACAAGCTAAGCATCCTAAACAAACACACACACATGCCTGCCAGCCTGATTGCATAGATTCCTTTTCCCTGTGGTAAAGAATGGTAAGGAATCAAAAAAGGAATTATTTTAGGGAGAAATATTGGCACTCTCTTAGAATTTCTCACAATCTTACACACATACTATATTGTACAATCACCACTGCAACACTAGTTATAGCATTCAGCATGTAACGTTCAAGTGCTGACAAAAATCCTCCATGTACACAACCTGACATTTTCAAAGACTGACACTAGAAGCAGTACGATCTCACATATTTTCTACTTACAAAATAAATTGTAGTTTTTCCACGCTAACAAAAATTAAAGGCTTTCAAGATGCAAATATTTTTTAACTTCTCTTCCAATTTCCCTCCTGTCTGAGGATGAACACTTTTTGGACCACACATTTTTTTTCTAATGACAGCAAAGTTTTTCTTCTGGTGAACACCAGGGCCTGCTTCACAATAGTACATACTTGCCAACATGGTCACCTAAGAAAATGGAACATACGTAGCATATGATCCACTGTGCACGGCGAGCGCACAAGCGCTTACCTCAATGGGTGGAGTCCAGGGGGCGAAACTCCTCTTTTCCTCTATAAATGTTCACAACATATGTTGAAATCACTTAGGTGTATGCAAAGCAGTGTTTCCTCTAAGTTTATCCAGTGAGCCACACTGCCCAATATATGCCAATTTGATTCATTGATAAATGCAGACAATGTGCACAATACGCCTAAATGTCCATAAACCCTCTTTTTTTCTCCAACATCAGTGCGTCAAATAAGGAATCAATGTGGTCAAAATCGCATCATAGTGGCTTAGCGGAAACACTGATGCAAAGACTGACTTTATTTTTGCCAAGCTGTCTCTTCATGATTTTTCTGATTACTTACATTTTAATACTAAGTTAGAAAAACCTAATGTTCTGATTTTTATGGCTTTTAAAGCTCATAAAACAGAACAGTTCCGCTTAAAACGGAATGGTTGGCAAGTGTGATAGTACCATGCAAGCAATAGGCCTATACCAATCAAACTGGCAAATCAGACTTCAGATAGAAAGGAATTCTTGAGTGACAGGATTCAGAACACTTTTGCAGGATGCCTTGGCAGACATAGTATCTGATACCAGAAGCAATCCTTTTCCATCTTTGGAATGTCATCCAGGTCAATCACAAACTTACAAAACTGGAATGCTTTTTTGGATGATCAACCTGCCATAACTAAAAATATTCAATGCCTCTACAGCTAAAAGCTTTCAGAATTTAAATACAGTTTAAAAAAGACTAACAAAACTGTTTCCAAAGTATCTGGTAGGGGGAAATTCCTGTGCTTTCATTTTGTGACACCAAAAAGCTTGGGGGGGGGGGGGGGGAGAAGAAGAGATCACCCATTTTCAAGCTCTCTTCAATCCCAATCTTCCATCAATATAGAGAATCTCTTATTTATCCATCAGCAGAGGGATTTTTTTTCTAATTAATAAACACAGGGAATGTTTACCATCTAAATCAACAACCTTAATTACAAAAGAAGCTTACCTTTGCCTTTTTTAGCCTGCTTTTTGGCATACTGTCCACCAAGCTGACCACTGACATCTTGTAGCCGCCTCTCAAGTTCTTGCTTCTTCTGGCTCTGGGCTTCTGCTTTTGATTTGGCATTCTTTTTGGAGACTAAATACAAAAGATGAAAGCAAATGATAAGTTGCTGTACAGCACAGTCAAAATAACACATCATAAAAATATTTTTTTTACAGCAAGATAAGAGACTGCTTTTGTAGAGATGTAAAATCCTAGAAAAAATGCACTAAGATTCACTTGACATACATAATTTTGCATACTTCTGCATTAGGAGAAAAGCTTCTTGCATTCAATACTAAGAAATTCCTGAACATGAGCATCAAGGATGCAGTAGCTCAACCAGAATTTCCCTCACACATACAGTTACTGTAGTTTCATTTGGGATCTAAACCAGAGTCTAAAGCCACTCATGGGGTGGACATACACACGTTGAATAGGATGTATTATGACATCTTACATGGACAGTCATGATCTAGCATCTTCAATGCTATAGAGGGATTTCACTGGCGTCATGTGATCGCGCGTCTATTTGGTTTGATGGGCACGTGTCCATTGTGTCACAGTAGTATCTATGGTTATGCCGTGTGCATGTGCTGTAAATACGCTTACTGCATGTGTGTTTTGCCCTTTAGTGAAAGGGAAAGCCAATCGCATGACGTCACATGAAATCCCTCTATAGAGTAAATCTTCACAGCAGTGTCAGATGTACTACCCCTTGAGAAAGTGACAATTCTGCTCAATTCTGTATTGAAAGAGGTTGACTTTGATTATGACTGCACTTATCAAGACAACATCAAATGAAGTGCTAAACCTCTCATTACCAATCCAGTAAAGTTACAACTTGACTTCATCTTTCCACTGATGTGCCTATGTCAATGAATTTCAAGGTTTGATTGAGTAAAATGGCCTGCCATCTGCATTTTATTTCTTTTGGGCAACACAAGCCACTCTGGATTAAATAGCACCTGAAACAATACAGAATTAGATTGGGGGGGGGGGGGAGACAATAAGGGAGAAGGATAGTATATAGATTGTTCTCCCCCCCCCCCCCAAGAAAAAAGAAAAAAGAAAAGAGATTCACTGTGTAAATCACAACTGATCAAGAACTCCAGTCAATTACCGCACATGAGGCAAGAAAAATTCTTGTGCCCTGTGTTGCTCAAGGTAACAAAATGCAAAAGAGATGCTGGTTCCTGCGTCACTACTGCGTCAAGTCACATAAGGTTTTCCTGCTTACTGTATCACCCTCTCTATGTGTGTACTACACAATGGTCATTTAAATGCCAGGTCTTTGTAATTGCTTAGTTGGTGACATAATTCATACATCTTCAACATTACATCTGTAAAAAATAATTGGCAAAATATCTAAGACATGTCAAAGAGATGGGTGTATCTTGCCTGTTGTTCCCCTTAAAAGAAGACTGTTTTCAAGGCTGCCTAAACTGAAAGTCAGAAAGCTGCTGAAACAATCTTTGCTACATACCATAAGGTTTCCTCGGTTTCTTCTTGAGGCAGGACATGACGTATCTTTCCAACTCTCGAAGAGTAGACGGTTTCAAGGTTTCAAAATCTATTTCAATCTCATCTGGATTGGAATCTTTTAAGGAAGGCTCTCTGGATTGAATTATATGTACAACACGACCAAGTTTGTCCCCTGTGAGAGAAGGTAATGATCAAAATTAATGGAAAATTTCACAAACACAATGCATAAGATTTTAGGAGGAGTGCAATGCCATCTCCACTTGAAGCCCATATGCAGCTTTTAGTAAATTGATCAATCTGGGTATGATGTAATGTAATCCCAAGACACCAAAACAACAAAACTTTACAGATGAGTGACCTCCGCAAGCACATGTTTATCACTTACTTTACAAAGTTACTAAAAAGGTCGTATTTTAGTGACTGAAGTTTCTAATTTTAAGAGCATTGACATGCATGTTTCAATTAATGGACCTCAGGTTTGGCAGTAACAAACCTTTACTATGTATAAGACTTCGAAAATTTTCAAATGTATGAAGACAGAATGTGTGAGAATCCTTAATCTTTCTTTCTTTGGAAAGTCAGCTGAAAGAACATGACTAACTTCTGAGTAACATCAAACTGAATCTATTCATCAATCCACAAAACCTGAGATTCAAAGACTATGACAACCTTGCTAGAATGTTCTCGAACCAAGGACATTATCTCCATAAATAACATTCAAGTTCAGGCAAGACTATATATAATTACGTCTGTTTTCTACTCAAACTGGGAAGGGGGGGGGGTGGGGGTGGGGGAGTTGGGAGAGTGAAACAGCTCATAATCTTCTTACCAGGTAATTTATTAATGTCCAAGCTCAATTGTCTCTTTTCATCATAAGACATCGGCTTGCCCATATCTTCATCTTCACTTTCTTCTGCTGGAGGCTTTTTGGCTTTGGAAGTAGACTTTCTTGTTCTATGATGAACAGAGAAACAAACCACAGACCCATAATGAATTTTCATTCAACGAAGAAAGCCAAATGTAAGCTTTGTTTTGACAACAAAACTTCAGGTAAATGACTTTCCTATACACTTGAATGGTTGGGTGCAAATAGCAAGATTAAGAAGTTTACCGAAGTTAAATTTTAAACTAACTTCCTTCGATGATGACATCATACTCAATCTGCAATGGTGCATCACATGTACTTAGAAGTAATATTGGATTATCAGTTCCAGAACAACCCCATCCCCCTCCCGAAAAAATCCTACCCTGGACAAATTCCACCGTCCATCCTGAACAATTACCCTTCATACAAGTCCAAATTTTCAGGTATGGGCCACTGTCACAGGGGTAATATGGGTGGGAATTGTCGGAAATTTTATCCCCATGAAAAGTTTTACGGGGAGTCATGTCCCGAGGAGTGGTGATTTGTCCATTCACATGGACTGACAGACCTCATTTTCACTGACCGAGCCAGCATTAAAGACCGCCTGCTTACTAATCCTATAATATGACTCTAGGCTAGTTACTCTCTAAACCCATTTATACTTGTAGGGGATGAATCCCACTGACAGGCACCAGAATCAAAGTTTCATAGCCAGATAGCTGTCTAGCCATTATGTTGATTACAACAACTCTGCCCCACTTCCCTAATTTAATTTATAAGTTCCAACCTATCAGAAAGGCAGCATGTCGAGTACAATGACTTTCTTTGAGGTCACTGGTGTTGGTGCAAAATGAATCAAAATTTATACCACTTTGCGCTTAGGCACGGTCCAGATTTACAGTTTTTCAGCAGAAGGGGTAGGATCACCCAAGGATTTGAAATCCTGACTAAAGCACTAAACAGGAAAAGCCTCTTACCGAGTATTCTGTTCTCCAAGTCAAAATATAAACCACATTCCTGCATCATTTTATGAGGGATACATCATGTCTTTGACTTCCATATCAGTTTTTGACCCCTGTAAAGCTTTACAATTTATCTGAAATGAGAATTTCTTACAACCAGCACCAAAACCTTCTGTCTTCCTTCATCATCTGTGTGTACGTCTATACTCACCTTGTTTTCTTCGGCTTCGGTTTTTCGGAATTATTCTTTGCTTTAGAACCAGCTTTTGTTGCTTTTTCCTTTTGGGCTGCTTCTTCTTGTAGCCTCTTTTGCTCTAGTAAGTTTTCACGTTCTTTCTCTTTTTCTTTCAGTTCTTTTTCCCTTTCCCTTTCTTTCTCTAATTCCCTTTCCCTCTCTTTTTCTTTTTCAAGTTCTTTTTCCCTTTGCTTTTCAGTATCTAATTCTTTCGTTTTGTCTTTATGCTTCTCTTTTTTTTTCTTCTTCTCTTTTTTCCGTTTCTTAGAACTTTTCAGAAGGGCAAGCTGTTCATGTACTAATCTGAGCTGTAAATCAAAAGGACAAAGAATGTGAGACACTAAAAACAAGACAGAACTTTTCAAGTTCAAAAGTCATGTTTTTCATCTTTATAAAATGTTATCAACATGTCATTACAGAAGGAGGGGTAAAGAAAAACAGGGTCAGATGGGAAAGATTTCATGTGTAACTGTGGGCAAACTGGAGGGTGACTTGAGTAGCTGCTACCTGAAGGGAGAACATAATCATATATATTCTTCTCACTGTATACAAATCTGACTCTTCAATGTGATCATGACTTTACTCAAAGCTTGCAATATGGTACCCATCTCTGACAAGAAAATTGCCAGCCACATACACTATAAACAAAATTGTATGCAATCAGAATACCTCATGTATCATTCATCCCTGCCTCCATCATACGCAACAAGCTGTGGGGCAGAACACCCACACTGCTTACAGAAATACAATGTTGGCCAGGGAACTCAAATGACACGCATGGTTATCATCATCTCGCCCTTGACTTGGGTTTATTTTTTTGCACATAATTCATCCCTTACCGTGATTAACACAAAACTCCTAAATTCCTTTTTCACACATCCAAAATTAATTTTCACTAAGTCTTCAACACTAGTGTTGTATCAATATGACAAGAAGGTGATATGGCCTATACTGATATTTCAATTCTCAGTACTGGCCAATGCTGATCCTTACCTATGTTTAAATAGTGATCATACAGTACACTGAAGTATATGCTCGAGAGTGCTACCACTCAAATAACACAACACTGAATGAAGTATAGGATGAGAAACACCGGTTAACTCATACTGCCTTTTTAGTTTACTGCATCAGTACCCATACAGGACGAAACTGGGAATATCGCTGCCACAGATATCAAATGCGAATAATCGGTACAACATCATTCAACACATTCCAAATAATACTTCCCTTTCTTCTGCCCCAACATCTCCCCTGCCTTCTCCATCAACATCCCTTCTCCCCCAACCTCTCTTCTTCCCCACCCTCCCTTCTCCCCCTTGTTATGGTGAAGGGGCACTTACCTGGTCTTGTAATTGTTCTAATCTAATTTGCCTTTCGTCCTCACTATCATCCTCCTCTGAAGAATCAGATGAACTACTAGGGCTACCTGTAACAGGAGGTACCCTGTCATTGACCCTTTCAGGACCTGATGGAGTGGTAGGAATAACTTCCTCACTGGCATATAAATCTTCCTCTGGAGGATTATCAGGCATCTTTGCTAATTTGACCTCAAAAACCTCCTGTGAAATGATCATCAGATTCAATGAACCATGAGTAACATTTATCAAATTTACAAACACAATAATCTTTTTAGCTATTTTATGTAACAGCAAGAACTATTCTAATACTTGTGTGGTGAGTACAGTACATAACTACAACACCTAACTCGCACAATAAGCCGAACGGCATACTGGTGGAATACATCTCATATCTTTTTGTCATACTGTACAATACTCCCACTTTGAAAACTCTACCCAAGGATTATGTTGATAATTCAGAAGAAAAAGAATAAATCAAAACCATTACAGCCACAGGGAACTTAAGATGGAATCCATCCAGACCTTCTCAAGAACAAATGAAAATGTAATAGCACTGTCTTTTGCCACAATTTACTGGTGTGGGTATTGAGAAAATTGAAGGGGGTGCTAGGCCCCCACGTAGTAACTTTGCCATGGTATATTAAAAGGTGCTCCAAACTACCTATGCAGCAAAGTGATGCATAAATGATAAAGTATGAGGTTAAGTATATGTCTTCAAAGGGAACTGGACATCAAATTAAGGTATGGGTGGCTACTCATTCAAGTTTGGAAATGCAATTCTGAGAGGAACCCAACAAAAGATTCCACTAGCAAGCTGGCAAAGAGAATGCATATCAACTCTGCTCCCATTTTATTCCATCACAGAGTTCAGGAGATACACACCTCTTTCCATAATTTTTTATCATAAAGCATAGAAACAAAAAAATTCCAAATTGCTTCCTATTAAATATTTCTCGACAGTCAGTTTCACAATTCCAAGCCTAGGGCATGGGGTCCAACACACTTAAACAGTAGTTTGTCAACGATGAGTTTCTGACATGACATCGCAAATGGAAAGTGTCAAGAGCCCATGCTCACTTGGAATTGTAAGTCTGGCCCCTAGGTTAACTAAATTCTAAACTTCTCATTATTATCAAAACCTAATCAAATTATATGAGTGGCTGAGTGTAACTGTCTGGACTACTAATCACTTCAATTTTTCCCCCAAAATGTATCAAGTTGCAGGCTTCGACAAATTCTTTTTTCATTACTTGTCCATCGGGCTTGCTGTTCTCTTAGTCTACTTGTCCACTTTTAATAGACCTTTAAACTCCTTTGTGGAGGAGACTTCGCTAGGGTACTTGCCCGGCGGGCTATGATACTGAACAATGCACTTGCCCGAGTAACCTTTTACTTGTCCCCGATTGTCGGGCGGGGGATTTGTCGAAGCCTGCAAGTTGCCTTTACAGTAGTTCATGATTGGCTTCCAATCTATACCTGTAATTTCCTTGCCATGCCAACAACATCATGATCTGGAGGATTATATTTGTAACAATTTGTAAATATCATCCTCATATCGGCAGCAAATTCAGTAGAGTTACGGTATTCTCTGGCATCCATTTTTTTCTGTGGAAAAGAAACAATGTAATTCAGTGTCTGAAATTATTGAAACAGTGCAACGAAATTGAGCTAATTCTTATTAGAGTTCGACAAATGTTACAACAAACTGGTCAAGCTCACAGGCCATGAAATAATTAGGGCTCAACCGATGTGGTTTTTTGCTGCCAATCCGATGTCCGATGTTTTTATCACAACATCGGCCGATATCCGATCCGATCCGATATTTTCGCTATCAATGCTTTTACATCGTTTCACAGTGCGATCAAACATTCCTTATTCCTCGTGAGCCATGCCTATACATGCACATCGGCTTAAACGAATTTCTTTTAAAAAATTCCCCTCCATGTTTTGCTTATACCTTTCATTCACAAAACGATGTTTATATGACAGTTCTATGACCAAATACAGCTTCGAAAATAAGCAATCGGCGGATTATCGGTGACTCTTCAGGGGTCGAAATAAGCCTTCAACCTTTGGGAGCCAGCGGGGCCCCTAGTCCATGGAATCTAGGGGCCAAATGAGAAATCAAGGGGCCCAAAATTAACAAAGAAAAAAGGACTGTTAAAGTGTACGGGTGCTTTTTATGTGCTTGGAAACGTGTAGTATAGGTATATTTAAGCTAGGCTATAAGTACTGTATATGCTCAGTGAAACTACTAGCCTGAAATCTGTCCACACCCTCCTTAAACCAGTACTTAACAACTATACATGTTGCATGTAATGTACATTTTCAAAATTTTCTCGTAACTCCTGAATTTATTCCCCGGTAAAATATAGGGCACTGTCCAATTCCCGCCATCCAGTCAGTCATGAACGCTAACTATTTGCCTGAGCAGCCCACCCGTAGTACGGCAGGTTTTGCAAATCCTCAGTCACTCATTCATCATTATTGTTCATTGTAATCTGATTGGAAAAACCCGACATCATGCATATGTGTACTCCATCATCTAGGCCTACAGTATTACTCATGAATGACATCGGTGTGCGTCTGCGTGAGTGATGTTCCGTGTTGTGACGAAGCAGACTGTTAATGAGTGATGTGAACTGATTTCAGAAATAATGTGTGTTTTACAGGTTTTGTAGTGACGAAATAGTTTTTAGTACGAAATACTGAACACAGGCCGTGCGAGATGTAAGATCGTTTACTTGTGGGTGGAGAGGTTCATGTGCAGACTGTACAGTTATACTTGAAATATTTAGGAGCCAACCGGGCCCCTTTCCCTGTAGAAGCTACGGGCCCGAGCGAATTTCTAGGAGCATCGGGCCCACGGGCCCCCGTTATTTCGAGCCCTGCTCTTCATTCATAGCACATAATTGTGTGATTGTACTGACTTTCACCTACTCACAGTAAGCCTACTAATTCCCCTAACAAAATGCAATACCTTTCGTTCTCTGTTCGTAGCCCAAGTCGCTCGCACTAATGAACGTTAAAACAGAAATAAGCCCGCGATTTCAGTGCATGTACTTGGCCATTTCGCGCCATCCTACCATGCTTTACCTACACATAAACAGATTGTGTAGGCTTACACGTGTAAATTTGTTTTGAGTATTTCATATAGCAGTACGTAATGCATGCATGCATGTACTATATAGCCATACGTAAATGTTTGTTCCATGCTAGCGCGCCAGAGAGCTTGAAAGTTATGCAGCTAGGGGTTTTGGGCATCGGGGTGATGTTGCAGACATCATTTATTACGAAAGCCATAAAAGCACATGGCACTCTTAATTTCACACAAATGAACATGCATGTCTTACATAAAAAGCATCCGCCGTAACTACTGCACACTATGATGTAACAACTGGAAATTTAGTCGTACAAGCAGCGATCGAAAAACACCGTTATTTCGCGGACCACGCCCCATGTTCTTGCTATGTGCGTCAACGTCATTACAGAACAGGTACGAGCCTAATGTATGGGTGTTTGCATACAATTACGGACCTACACATGCACTGGCTTCACTGTGCTTTCATGGTGCATTTCACTTGAACTTCTCTGTACAGAACACGTACATGTCTAAGGTATCCATGTTTGCGTACATTTCGGCCCTATATCAAACATACAATAAATGACTGCGAATTCCACACTTCGTTTCGTTCATCGATTAATTTCGGTGAATTGAAACTAAAAGTGGGTGGACATGATCGCTAGACTATACGTACAAATTTTAAAAGCTTGTACATACTGTATTTCGAATATCACAGTGCCAGTCAATAGAGCCAGTTTACGCTGTTGATACAGAATTTAGGAGATTAAACTGAAATTGACAATCCTAGTTCATCACAAGGGCTACTGTCGGCCGTAATAAAATAATTAATTCTATTTATCTGTTCATTTCTTTGTTGTAAGAAATCACTATCACTATACGTCCCCGATGTACGTAAATGAAATTTTCGACGCACAGAACATCGGCAAGTGCAATTTGCCATATTTCGCCGATCCGATGTTTTACCGATAGTCCTAACATCAGTCCGATCCGATTATCGGTTGACCCCTAGAAATAATACCCTAGATGTTGGTGGTTCAGGGCTGGAAGCAACAAGAGTTATTTTGATTACTGAAGTTTAAAGTGAGAGTCCAATAAAAAATTCAGTGAATGAAGTAACCTTTGTTTGAAGCAGTAATACCAGTTGGAAAGAATTAGCATTTTGGGCAAATTTTACCAATACTAACATTGACAATGATAATCCGTCCAAGACTGTTGAGTGTATGTCTGCAGACAGGTTCATTCACATTTAGCATGCATCCCAATCCCAAAGCATTCACTAATAATACAGTCAGAATAATACATGTCACACCGATGCGAATGTGTGGATTGGCAGTTAAACGTGTTGGGCTAAGGGTACGCTTCTAAAGGAAATGTGTGACCTATGCCAAAGCTGAAGTCCCAGAGCCTAAGTTGGTTAATTAACCAATTTCATTTTTCGTTTATAAATAATCCATACCCCAAATGCAAAATGTGGTCTTAATCTTCACCGTTTACAGGACATGTGTCTTATTTTGTATAATTATGACTGTAATGAGGATGCTTTGCACTGGTACGTAAACCAGCATGATAAACAAGTCAATTGTCCCTTAGGAAAAGAAGCACTGATGTCAACGAGTATCTGCGGTAGTGCCGGCACATTTTTCAGTGATATGCGGAAGTACCTGCCATATCTTGGTTTGCTATAATAGCTTACCTTTACTGTCCCCAAGTCCATAGGATGTTTGATGATTTCATGGTAGTCATGAAGTTGCAGAACATCAGCATCTACAGGCTTGTAAAATGGCCATGCATATGACTGGGGAGGAAGAAACATCAAAATTGGCTGAATTAGATGATTTCCATAACCTTATCACTTGACCTTTCATCACATTCGTCCAAGTAAAATGTACCGGTCTATGGGGGTACAATATATATTTCACTCCTACGTACTTTTTGTGTGCTACAACTGCAACTCTGTGCGTGTGTTTTTTGGAGGGGGAGGGTTGGGGAGAGGAGAAGGCGCCTAACTTAAATTACTGATCAAAGCTTGTTCACAATCAAGTCGTAGGCATGATTTCCCTGCTGCAGGACACTTCATTGATGGTCATCTCTAAAGCTTGAAGAATGCAACGCACTGGATATCCCCCACCCATTGTCTTTTACCGGATTTTGAAAGCCAAATCCAAGAAACTTCAAAACAAAACAATAGCCATGAATGTCTGCATGTTATGAAACAACTTTTTTGATAAAGACATAAAAAAGCTGGGATTAACACAAGCACATTTTTATAACCTTTTGTGATTAGGATGAGGCCACGGAATTGGCAGCATCCATGCCATAAAGGTATCTATCTATGTTTGTTGGTACAGATAATCAGGAATGTGGTACCCCTAGGCATTTCTGATATGCATCACTTAGCAGGAACACTTTAGGCACTAAACATAGATCATTCACAACTTATTCCAAAAACCCATCACCTGACAACCATACAACAAGGCTGTTTGTCAGAATAAAGACCCCATAACTGTTATAGGTACTGTATAGCTGGAAATTTCCGCGAGGCTAATTTTTGGTGAATCTGTACCTTATTCACCTATTTGTGGAGTGAAGAATTCGCTGTTGCAGGCAACCAACATAGTCTTGTATGAACTAACAAAAATACTTTCGCGGGTCTTAAATTCGCGATTAGATACTTGGTCGCCAAAAGCGCGAAAATTTCCCACTATACAGTATCACAAATCAAAGAGAACCCACTACTCACTGCATGCTTTTTGGACAAGAAATCCTTAATAATATTTGCACAGTATTTCAGCTGAACAGTAAGCTTTACATCCTTCTTTCCCTTCTGGTGTTGGGCTGCTTCTGGAAGGTCCCTCTTCGGCGGTTTGATCTGTCGGTTGCTCTCCCTCCTTGTTGGTATTTTGGCAGGTTTAGGTTGGGTGGGATCATAGTCACTGTTGTTGACAGGCAAGTTTGGTGCAACTGTAGATGGTGTTGTTGTATCAGCCTGCCTTTTTACACCTCTTTTGGACTGAAAGTAAACAATATCAAATTTGCCCTCACTTCTTGGGTCCATCTGGGACTTCACAACACGAAAAGCACAGTAACCAAGATATACAAGGGACTGCTGTACTTGTCTTTAACTCTGGGGACAAAATTTTTATGCTAGAAAATAATTTGCCCACCCAAATTGAGCACCACAGGATCCGCGGAATTTCAGAACAGACCCTTTTCCAAATAGCAAGAACAAAGCATTATGGGATAGTTTTGGTATGTGTTGCTTTTGTTAATGGCAATATTATATGGCCAAAGAGGATGCATACCAAAACTCAATCCCACAATCCTTTGTAATTGCTATTTGGAAAAAGGTCTATTACCAAGATTGCCATACGCCACTTCACCGTACAAAGGTAACAATCCTGGTTGTCAATGGCTCTTACTGGCCAATGTCACCATTACTTGCAATACTTTGATAGCCACAACTATATTAAGAGAAGCAGTTAATACTGTTATTGAGGAGGACAGTTAAGGTCTCTTTCTGACAATCTATCATGATATAAAGTGATGGTGACAATTCAGTACCCCTAACAAGAGAATGTAACTATGCCATGAATCAGCCATCCCACAACAACAGGAATGCTGGGATTAAAACACAGATGTTACTTTGACCTTCTGTGATTAGGGTCAAACCATAAAATGGGTATCACCCATGCCATGAAGGTACTTGTGGTTCTTGTGAAAATAGGAGTATACAGAAAGGGTAAAGCTTAGCCAATCACCAAGCCTTACATTAAGCATGTGCCAGGTAAGTTTTACCCATGGTGCCTGAGATATGTAGCACTTGGTTGTTGCAAAAATATTAATTATAATACTTATGCCCATAGATTATATTTTGGAGTTATTGTGATATTTCACAGGTTTCAGTGAAATATAATAACACAACTGGCTTTTTTTTTTATCTTTTTCTCCATTCAATCACAAATTTACTCTTCCCTTGGCCACTTGTCTTCCAGCTTCCAGGTCTGATGTTCTCAGTAAAGCACCTCAGCCTTTGAGAAACCTGTAGTGTAAGCCTATTCGTGTATTAATACTCACTGGTGTACGGTATGTAAAGTACATCACTCATCACATCAATACAGACTTCATACTGTATAGATGCAAAACAAAGACTTAAAGGGAAATGTTACATTTGTGTCACAGAAAATTATTACCTTTTTCAAACCAATATATAAACTGATACAGAATGATACAAAATTAAAAATAAGGCAGTACGGCAGCTTTCTTTTCAAGAAATAAGGTTCTCACAGGAAGAATTTGTCTCTTTGCTGCCAAAGTGATTTGTCCTCCCAAAATTTCAAATGATGAAACAAATCTGTTACTCTTGTAATGCAAAGTATTTTGAGGAGGTAAAGCAAAGCTATGGCTACTGGTGAGACTGAATGGTTTAATGACTTAAAGTATTTTCTCTGTATACCATGTTGGTGCATTTTAAATGCAATATTTCCCTTAAAGTCATATCTTGACAAATCTGTATGATAGTTACCTTTGTGGGAGTTGGGGCAGGAGGAGATGAATAGACTGGTTGAGGTGACGTGAATGATGGTGGTACTATTGCCGCAGGGGTCTGGGTAACAGGTGTAGCAGCAGCAGCAGCAGTAGCAGCAGCAGCAGGCTCCACAGGAGAAGGGATAGCCTTTGGTGCTGGAGGTGGTGGTTCTACATCTTCAACGATAGGTTCAGACTCATCGAGAGAATTACTCGTCCTTGCCGTCCCTGGTGAAGGCAGAATAATGACGCTGGTATAAATACTAGGCTCACATCTTTGATCTCATGAAAAAGTATCACTGCTCAACTGAAAGTTTATCTTATGAAAGTCCTTAAAATCATTACAAGTAAATGCCTTTGGTCCACTATGGTGTGTTAAGTTTCTGCATTCTTTCATTACTTGAGACACAAGAATGTTTGACAGTTCTCTCAAATGCATCCCACCTACACAAGAGAATACCTTTGTGTCAACAGTTCACACAACAGTTATGTGGTCTTTTCTTCACAGCAAAACAAGGGAAAAACCCCTACAGTTATGCATGCAAAATAAAATTATTCCTTGAAAATTTCCATCAGCGTAAGGGATCAATATATCCAGTTTTACATCCCATTTATGAAAACAAGTGGTTTTTCTAGTATGCAATACTTGAATTCTCACCACTTAAAGTGTACCTAAAGTCTGAAAATTCAAAAATATATATTACAGAGCATGAAAACTGAATTCCAATGGTCCAATTCCCATCTTCACAGGACTTTCTTAAGCTGAGATATAAAATGTTGAAGTTTATTCACTCGATTTAAAAAGGTAGATTGCGCAATAATTTGTGATGTCATTGTTGTACTACTCAAATTAGAATCTTTGTATTTCTTTGTTTTTCTGAAAGCCACCGCACCTTGTGCCAAAATGTAATCGCGTTCTTACTGCTTTGGGGTGACTTGACTATATAAGCCTTCTCTGTACAGCATGTCATGCAAGAAAACAAAGCATTTAATGTGAGTTGTACAACAAGAATGTCAAAAATTATTGCGCAATGAACTGTTTGGATTTAAGTGAATAAATTTTAACATTTAATATCTCAGCAATGGAATAAGCTATGACAATGGGAGTTGGACCAATAAGATTAATTTTGTAACCTCTAAAATATATATTTTTGAATTTTTAGACTTTAGGTCCACTTTAAATCAAAACATTGAAGAGAACTCAAAACATCTCAAAATGGTAAATGCATAATGTGAACAGCCAATAACTACACTTCACTTCCTGAATTTCTGAAATTCGTTGTTTTACCAGGTGGATTTTTTCAACCCCCTACTCTAACTCCTAAGCTCCTACTGTGGCAATGAGTCACTTTCTGATGCAGTACCACCTAACTGGACTAACCTGCCCTCAAATGAATAGTCCAGGTGCTTCATTTGTGTACCCTTTCACAACTCTTGAAAACTTACTTTTTCAAAGACAGAACTTTTTGTTAAAGCCCCATTAGATTGTTTTGTAAAAAAAACTAAGTATATAATCAACACTACCCTTAAGATAATTATGACTATATTTACTCACTTGATAAGGCTACTCTTCTATGACTATTTGTACTCACTTGGTGGGGCTACTCTTTTCCCTCTCTTTCCTTTCCTGGCTGCTGCATCACCTGGTTTGGCTGGGGGCGGTAATTCAACTTCCTCCTGAGGCATCGCAGAAATTTTTGTCAGAAACAACTTCTCCAAGGCCTGTGCCATTAATACCACATCCTAGAAAATATTACAAATGATCACCATATAAACATCTCCATCACAACGAAAAATGATTCAAAGACAGATAACAGGGTCTTGACCATAATACAAAGAAATGTATAACTAGGAAAAAAAAATATTGAAATTTCCCCAACAATTCCAACCTAATGAGAAGTTAAATGATAGGTACAACAATCAAGTACCAAACAGGGGCAACATTTAAAGTCTATCTGGTTGTCCATGTGTAGGTCAGACTACTCATGAACTGTGGCAGATGCACAGAAATGTGACCGCCTAGTTTACAATGCATGATGCTGGTGATGAAGAAAGTTGTATCCATGTAAAGCTCAGAATGAATGAAATGTAGCATAAAAGAAACAATCGCAATGATAAAGAACCTTTTACAATGTGACAAGCAGCTTCCACCATTTGTGGAATGAATGCCACACGAGAACTTGTCTCCTTAAACTCAAAAACAACCTTAAAGGAAGAAGTTTTGCAACATTGACTGTTTTCGAACTGGTAGCCTAGGTTAGTAGCTAGCTTAATTGAAGAAGGGGTTTAACCAAAAGTAAGCTTTGATACATTTAAGAATTATGTCAAAGTTTTCATTCAATTCTTATGTGTGGTTCTAGAGATATTAGCAAATGATGTTACTATGTTAAGTCCAACACTACATTAGACACCCTGTAAGCAGACCTAAGCAAATTGGAGTTATCTCATATTAATCAGGAATACTTTGTTTTCTTTCTCTTTTTTTTCAGCACATTGTTTTGAACATGATCAGGGATATGAATTAATCCTTAGGGAATTTGAAATGTGAAAAATTCCCATGGCTCTCAAACATTCACATTATGAAAGCAATGGGTCATGGAAGAGAACACTGGGTTGAAAGTTTGAAGAATAACATTAAAGGTGACTCATGTGAGGCTATGATATCAACTGTGCTTGCTTCAAGTTCACTTCTACTTGAAAATGTGATATCTTTGTTGGCTAATGTTTCCAGAATGAGAGAGAGCAACTTTCATCAGAATATTTCCTATCAGTTCCTCTTTATTGAGTATAAAGCTTAACTTTTGCTTAAACCCTTCTTTGAAGAAAGATACTTGGTAAAGAGTATGGAAAAGAAGACATAAAAGCTTTGAAACTATTACCCTAGGGTTACCTTAAACATGTCCATTACACAATGAACCTGGGCAAAAGTTCTTATCTCAAATTCCTCTCAACATCTTGCATACAGATGCTTTATGGGATACTGGTGAAGTAATTTGCTGTTTGGGTGTGGTACAAACTGCAGCTGCCTGAAGGGATTGTCTTTATGACATGTTATCATTGAGCAACAACTTTTTACTTAATACATTCAGTGCCCCAAGAATAGGACTTCTTTCCAAGATAATCAACATCTCAGAAATTATGCAAATATTAGAAATTAACAAAAGAGCTGACATAAAAGCTGTGACAAACATGAAGCAGGATGCAGGGATCTTCATCAAAGAAGACACAAATTTCTTGGCGAAGTGCTTGCATGCAGGCATGATGTCAACAAAACCAATGCCTCACCTCGCCGGGATTATTGTATGTGTAACAGTTTGTAAACATGAGCTTGAAGTCTGCTATACAATCTTTGGCAGAATGGTAGTAGATGCTTTCCAATCTCTTTTTAATGGTACCCAGGTCCATCGGGTGTTTGATGACATCGAGATAGTCCTACAAAAGAGAAAACAGTCGGAAGACAAGAGGATGAAGATGACGTAATGCTTACCTCGCCAGGACTATTATAAACATAGCAGTTAGTAAACATGAGCTTGAAGTCTGCTATGCATTCTTTACCACTGTAGTAGAAGTTGTTTTGTAAGCGTTTCCTGATTGTGCCTAAGTCCATGGGATGCTTGATGATTTGATAGTAATCCTGGCAAGGAAGATCAGAAAGCACAGGTCGCTTTTCTCTAAATTTTTGTCATTTGGGTTGTATTTAGCTTGCTTTTGTTGGTTGAATTTGCTTACTCACTTTCTTATTATCCCTATTTATGGGGTCAGTTTCTCTATCCATCCTTACTTCTATGTGCACTATTTTGATGGTGATCTCAATTATTATGAACTTTGGAGTCCCCTAGCATGTTTTTTAAGACAAGTCCAACAGGCTATCTTCAACTGCAGGAAAGAAAATGGAAAATACTCTAACTGAAGTTACAACTCAGATGTCACATGAGAAGTACTACTAGGAGCTCTGCAGAAACCCTGTGATAGTGCAAGCATGAATTAAGGACCATAACACACTTCTGGACACACTAAATCCTAATCCCCACTGTACCACCATATATTTTGTTTGTATAAGCTGACTCACCAGCTGCTCAATTACTTCCTCAACTGTATCCAATTCACCACTGTCTGCTGATTCACTATGGAACAGCTTACCTCATATTGGTGATATGCACAGTCACTGAAATAATTGTGAAGCAGTCAATTATGACATTTCATACTAACTGTGATACACAAAAGGCAGGTTAGATATTATTTCAGCCAGTATGGCAATGAGCTACTCTCAACAAGTTTCTTGTTATGTTGTATACTTCATTAATATTGAGATGGGAAAGTTGTAGGGCTTAAATTTTCAGTTTCCGCCTTCCATCATACTGCAAACTCAATATGGCATTTGGACATCATAATACCTGATCTGCAATTGTACATCACAAGTACACCACCCTTTAAAAAGTCTTTACCAAATCAAAATGCTCAAATGCTCTTGTTCCTTACTTGAAAGCTGCTCAAACAATTCTTTTTCAATTTTCAACATGATGGCAGTGACAAGCATTGAACAAATTCAACACGAAGACTACACAACACTGCATACTCACAAAGAAGGAAATCAAAAGAATATTTAAAGTGGCTATGCCACGTGTAAATTAACGGTTTAAACCCTTTGGTATCTGTAGGAACACGTTTCCTACAACGAAAATCAACCATTCAGTTTGTTTACAACTTATTTTTCCGCTCGAAAATTGAGAAAAAATACACCCTCTTCCAGCCTTGAAAAGTTAGTCTTCCCGAAAATTTTCAAAATCTTGTTACGTCATGTGACGTCACTTTAGGAACTGATCGTTGTTTGCCGTGGTATCCTCCGGACATTTGATACAGTGTTTGCATTCCATTGTACCGGTTACCAAGTTCGATATAATGTAAAACCTGCGTGAAAAGTTGTAAATTTTGGAATTGTTATCCCTTTTCTCGTGCTTACCTGTTGTTTTAGTCAATTAAATGCATTTCACGCAGGTTTTTCGTCTTGGTGTCATGATAAGTAGCTGCCGCGTACAAACATTCACAACGCAACAGCATAGGTACAGCATGGAAGTACTTCCAGTACACAACATACCTGATACTACATAATGTATCACCAGCACTGTTTCGTAGTAGGTACCATGTGAAATCAAATTTAATACTTCCTTTGGAATGGCGGATCTGAGCCAGGGAGTTGCCCTCTAATGGCAACTCCCTGATCGGACTGTGGGTAAAGTGAGTTTTCTTGGATTTGAAATCAGAAAGGCGAAGGCGATACTGAACTAGACGTCAGTGGTGCAGATGGGGTGAGTAATTCGTTACGGCGCATAGGACCGTATCGATTTGAGACTGTAAGGTGAGGTAAAAGTACAACACCACAACAATTCGAGAATGAGAAGCATTTGGAGCAATTGAAAGGGACTTGAGCTTGGAAAGTTTTATGTAGGCAGTCAAAATATGAACTTTAGGTCGTTTTCGTGCCAGTGTCAGTGGAAATCGTGGAACTAACCTATGATCGAGTGTGCACAGTATTTCGCTGGCTGCTGCCAGTCCACACACTGTACATATTACTGCAGACCGAACCGAACAGTACACTGCCGAGTTTTTGCGTTCTTCGGTTACGAATCAAGAGTATTTGTAATTATTAGTAATAGCCTACTGCAGCCCCAAAATGTAACAGACCTACACCACTCTCCAAAGTTCAAATTCAAGACATGCCGTGAATTACAATCATTACTATCTCTTACGTATGTATAGGCTATGCTGTACACCAGGTTCGGTATACGTAGGCTGGTGTTCCTAAAATGACGTCATTATCGTGTTGGCTTGAAATCTCATTTTCAACAGTCTATTTTTTGGTGCAATTTTTTGAAACATTAATTTCTTTTTAATGCTCAAGGCTGTAAGGGTGATGAAAACAGTTTTAGAAAGAGCTTTTTGTGTACTTTAGGCTAAATTAGTCTCCCGTTACTCCAATTTACGTGTCATGGCCACTTTAAGCAAAACACCAGACAAAATATATGCAAAAATCCCAAAGAGAAATAATTCTTCTTTTTTTAAAATGGTGAAAGCTGCAACCTTTTCTCCAATATTTTGCACAGGGGCTGGAGAGGACACTTCTGATGTCATTTTCTTGCATGAGCACTGGTTCAGAGACTTAAAACTGAATAACTGAAGCTATTGCCCCTTCCATTCCACCCATATACTGAAATATTTACACAGCATTGGAGTCAAGTGTCAAGTTAACAACCGCCCAATTCACATGGAAGCTCATTTCCACTAAACATGAACAAAACTTACTGGTATACATGTGGAGTGTTAAGAGTTAGATGAGGTTTTACGGCTCAGTTTCTAACCATGTGGAAGTTGAGAAATCTCATTTGGGAGTTTTCAATGAATCCTTTCAAAATTTCAAAAGAAACAAATTACTTTGCAACCTTAAAAACGTAAATGGCCATTAAAAAGAAAAACTTTTTATAGTCTTAAGTCTCCTACAAACATACTGACAAATACTTGTCGTAATTGGTGAAAATTCATTCCTCGAGTTATAATTTCCCAGCATATGGACCAACAATGTCATATTAAAGCAAAGAACATAGCAGAAAACAGCAGGCACAGTGTGACTGATACTTACTGGTAATGCTAACTTAACATGATCTACAGGTTGATGGAATGGCCATGCAAACTGGTGCTTCCAGAGTGCCTTCATCACTACTTTTTGTAAATATTGCAACTGATTGGTCTGTCTCCCTTGGAGCCGTTTGGTCTGTGCTTGGGGTTGTGAAGCAGGCTGTTCCCCTGCCTCATTTGTTATTTGTGGAGTCTGAAAAAGAAAGTGAAATCTTAACCATAAGGAAGATAAACAAGAAGCCTCCCGATCTGTATTGCTTACAGGTCTTCACTTTTGAAAAGTGACGCCCAGTACAAAAGCTGTGTGGTTAAGTAAAGTATATACCAGTGTTCGCGCTAGACTTCAGAATTAAGGAGAGACCTCACTCTTTCAAAACGAACTTTAGGAGGGATTTTCATTTTAAAGGAGAGATTTTATTAATTTGTAGTTTAACCTGAACACATTGGCAAGTAAATGGTTGCACGAATTTCCCTCACAGAAACTTAAACTTTGCAGAATTTCGGGAGCCAGGTGTGGGAATAGCGCAATCGCGCACCTTAACGCGAACACTGGTATATACTGACTTTTACCAAAGCAAGCATTTTCCTTACTAAGATGAGTTTTTACTGCTCACCCTGGTACAGTTGTCAGTAGGGCTGTGATGGTTAAACGGTTAACAGACCGATCGGTGAAACGACCGCCAAATGTTGTTTTGTTTAGCCATTTTTTGTATCCTAACCAGAAAGCCAAAAGGCTTAGTGATTCCTTGCCATATGATATATTGTTACAAACATGAATCACCTACATGACAAGCATGAGATCCCTCACAGTTATCATACTTAAGATATCATGTTAATAAGGTCAACCTTTTGTGACTCAAATCAAAAATTGATTACTCAGTTCTAGAAATCGCACCCTCATACATCACATTCCAATGAGTAACATGTACACACCTGCATGACCTAGCTTCCACTAAAATGTCAATAACTTGAGTTGGGAGCATTACAGAAGGGTAGTATAACTGCCTTTTTGGTTTGTCTAAACAAGACAAACCCAGGCGTCACAAAAAAGCCACAGAGGTCAAAAGATCAAATGAGGTCAAAGTAGGTCATCACGTGTGCTTCACATAGACGAACACAACTTTCCATTATGCCATCCTCCTATATCACTTAGTTATTAGTTATCGCACCACATACCTCACATTCCAATGCATTACGCACACACAATCACGATCTTTCACTAAAATGTGACCTGTAATTTGAGTTAGGAGCACTATGGTAGGGTAGTTTAATTGCCTTTTTGGTTCATCTCAACAAGACAAATCCAGGCACCACAAAAAAGCACAAAGGTCAAAAAGGTCATCATGTGCATTTCACATAGACGAACACAACTTTCCATTATGCCATCCTCCTATATCACTTGGTTATTGAGTTATCGCACCGCATACCTCGCATTCCAATGCATTACACACACACAATCACGATCTTTCACTAAAATGTGACCTGTAACTTGAGTTAGGAGCACTATGGTAGGGTAGTTTAATTGCCTTTTTGGTTCATCTCAACAAGACAAATCCAGGCACCACAAAAAAGCACAAAGGTCAAAAGGTCAAATAGGTCATCATGTGCATTTCACATAGACGAACACAACTTTCCATTATGCCATCCCCCTACGTCACTTGGTTATTGAGTTATCGCACTGCATACCTCACATTCCAATGCATAAACACATACACTCCTAACATTTCACTTAAATGTCAATAACTCCGAGTTAGAAACATCATAGAAGAGTGCTATAATTGCCTTTTTGGTTTGTCTCAACAAGATGAATCCAGGGGTCACAAAAAAGCCACAAAGGTCAAAAGGTCAAATGAGGTCAACTGAGGTCAAAGTAGGTCATCACATGCATTTCACATAGACGAACACAACTTTCCATTATGCCATCCCCCTTAAATGTTTCGTTGGCGAGATATCAACAAAACATCACTTTCTGACCTTTTGACCCTTTCAGGTTAACACGGTTCATATTACAATATTTCCACCTCTGACCAGTCTATCTTATCCTGAAATAATGACTCAATTGGAACAACAGACACCGAGTTACAGCTACTAAAAGAAATTCACTAAATTGCCTCTGGTGACCCCAAATGACCTTTGACCTGCACCAAAAACAATAGGGTTCATCTACTCTATATGGGCAATCTACATGCCAAATATGAGATTACCCGGGGTTACCGCTCTTGAGATAGTGTTTACAAGCAGCGTCACACACACACACGACATCACCATCGCATAGATTCCTTCGGCCTCCGGCAAGGAATCAATAAATCTGTCACCGCAGTTCACCTTTATACCTAAACTCATTTATGCAGTAAACCGCAGAAGTTGCTTGCCCAAAACCATGTAACAATGGGTAAACTCTGGATGAAAATTTACAAAAGGTTTAAAAAAGACCTTTATAATGCCAACTGCACAGTCTGCATTGCGCAGCTTTGACTGGTATATCGATCCGTTTGCCCTATGATCTGGGAGTGTTTTGCCGAAATAATGTGACAACCAGAAAGTCCAAAGGCTAAGTGATTCCTTGCCGAATGGGGATACTTTGTTGTACTGAGGTTTATCCCTCAAAGTTATCTTTCTTCACTACATAATTTAATGTTTTAAACAATTTGACCTTTACTGACCTCACATGACCTCTGAACCCCACAAAATATAACAAAAAAGGAAAACAGAAGTGTCTTGAAAGGGATTCAACTCCAATAGACCTTGGATCTTGTGAATTCTTGGGAAATTTTGCTTTTTGAGTTCTGGTGACCCCAGATGATGATCTTGGGAATTCTTGGGAAAATTTGCTTTTTGACCTCTGGTGACCCCAGATAACGATCTTGGAAAATCTTGGGAAATTTGCTTTTGACCTCTGGTGACCCCAGATGACCTTTGACCTCCACCAAAAACAATAGGGTTCTTCCTTATATCATGACAAATCCTTATACCAAATATAACCAGAAAGCCAAAAGGCTTAGTGATTCCTTGCCATATGGATGTATTGTAACAAACACAAATCACCCACATGCCAAGCATGAGATCCCAGTTATCCTACTTGAGATATCATGTTAATAACGTCAAAAGCTTTTGAATCTTGTGACCCAAAATAACCTGCAGCTAAATATGAACAATCCACAAGCCAAGTATGTGATCCCTCAAAATTATCCTCCTTCAAATATGTTAACTAGGTTTTGACCTTTTGTGACCTCAAATGACCTTCGAACTGCATGAAAAATAATAGGGATCATCTACTTAATACGAACAATCCACATGTCAAGTGTGAGATCCCTCACAGCTGTCCTTCTTGAGATACTGTATCATGCTTACAAGGTTTTCATCTTTTGGCTCTGGTGACCCCAAATAACTTTTGACCTCTACAAAAAAAAAATAGAGATGATCTACTCAATATGGGCAACACACAAGGTACGTATGAGATCCCTCACAGTTACCTTGCTTGAGATATCATGTTTATGAGGTTTTGACCTTTTGACCTCTGGCGACCCCACATGACCTTTGACCTCTACCAAAAATAACAGGGATAATATAGTCAATATAGGCAATATACATGCTACATATGAGATCCCTCACAGTTACCTTTCTTGAGATATAGCGTTTACAAGGATTTAACCTTTTGACCTCTTGTGACCCCAAATGACCTTTGACCTCCACCAAAAACAATAGGGATCATTTGTTCAATATGGGCAATCCCCATGCTAAGTATAAGATCCCTCACAGTTACCCTTCTTGGGATATTGTGTTTACAAGGTTTTGACCTTTTGACCTCTGATGACCGCAGATGACCTTTGACCTCCACCTAAAATAACAGAGCTCATCTACTCAATATGGGTAATCCACATGCTAAGTATGAGATCCTCACAGCTACCCTTCTTAAGATAGTGTACAAGGTTTTGACCTTTTGACCACTGCTGACCCCAAATGACCTTTGACCTCCACAAAAAACAATAGGGAGCATCTACTCAATATGGGCAATCCACATGGTAAGTATGACATCTCTCACATTTATCCTTCTGGAGATATCGTGTTTACAAGCAATTTCCAGGGTATTTACCTTTTGACCTCTTGTGACCCCAAATGACCTTTGACCTCCACCAAAAAGAATAGGTATCATCTACTTAACATGGGCAACCTACCTGCCAAGTATGACGTCCCTCGGAGTTACCCTTCTTGAGATATTGTGTTTACAAGGTTTTGACCTTTTGACCTCTTGTGACCCCAAATGACCTTTGACCTCCACCAAAAAACAGGGATCATCTACTCAATATGGGCAATCTACATGCCAAGTATGAGATCCCTCGGTGTTACCCTTCTTGAGATATCATGTTTACAAGCAAAGCATCACATACACACACACACACATCACCATCACATAGATTCCTTCGGCCTTCGGAAAAGTCGAGTTAAAGCACATGTATAGGTCCTTTAACGTATGCAAACAGTAATACATTTAGCTACGCACCTGCTCTGTACAAAAGTTGACATACATCGCAACAACATTGGGCATGGTATGGAAAATTACAACGTTGTTCGGTCGCTGCTTGTACTGCTAAATTACCAGTTGTTACATCGTCCTTTGCAGTAGTTTACGATAGGTACTTTTATGTTTATCATGCATGTTAATTTGTGTGAAATAAACGTGTGCCCACAGTAGAGTTCTGCATTTGTTGTACTGCACAAGCTAACTCCTGCTCTTAGAACTGGAGGGCCCATTAAACTCTTTGAATAATTTTTGTTGCAAAGTAGTAATAAATGTTGCATTTGATCTCTAACAGTGTGCTATGCATGGAAAGTCTTATTTATGGAAAGGATGACATCATTGTTTGTATAAATTCTAGGGCTGTGCATTTCCGGTTAATTCACTATCCGTTTAACCGTTTTTATTAACCGAACGGTTAACGGTTAACCGAAAGTAAAAACAAGTCAAGGTATATAAACAAAATAAACATTTCGGAAGAGCGCCACCACTTTAAATACCAAAGGTTCTACACTTAAAATGGCGCCGGTAGTGATGATCGTCGAAGTAGCGTGCAAGTTAAAACGTTTGCATTAGTTGCGATGTTTGGCAAGCAGTCCGTACGCATGGGCGAATCACGCATTTCTTCAAACTTTTCACAAACATGCATACTTTTTGTTATGCCACTGATTACCGTTTTCGAAATTTTTGCGGCCTAACATAGCACCGTAAGATCAGAAGCCTATGGATATCACTGACATGATCGCAGTTCAAGACACACTTCTCTGGCTACAGCAATACAGTATCACACACTCCTAGAGCTAGTGTCGAGTACAAACGTACCACATACAGTGTACTATAGTGTGCCTTATGACCTTGCTGCAATTCATACGTAATATACACGTGTGTCTGCAAAGAATTCCAGCACCGTTATGTCGTAATGGTTTGAAAATTTTTACCCATATGTATTACTGCATGTTCCGTAAATAATTGTAACGTTGAATTTTAACTTGTCTTACATCGCATGCCTTTTTACCTAATACCTACTGAAAATACCAGTTTCTTCGTAATTATGAACGGCAAAACTTTTTGATAACGGCAGCTACCCTCATACTTTATGTTATAACGGGACTCGGGCGCGGCATAGTTGTCTCGTACATAATACTGTACTGTACAATGTACGTACGGTATGTCATGAACGATCGTTCATGCAACGTGCGAAGCACATGGCTGGCTGGCCGGCCCGGTTCGTTCAGCAAGCTCAATCAGCTCTGCTAATTACAAATACTGTACTGTACTGTACAATGCACGTAAGTACAGTGCGCTGGTTCGTTCGGCAAGTCGAATGAACTCTGCTAATTATGTTCGAAAATAATATGATTATTCATGAAGTTCACCATTGGAATGCTCCATATTTTATAATTTGGGGAAAATAAATGAAATGGCCGAAAGAATTTCACTCATCTTTGCGAATTTTGGGGGTTGAAACTTTTCCAGGAATTATACTAACGTTAAAAAAAATTATAAAAAATGTTTAATCGTCTTTTGTTGAAATAATTAAGTCAGCTTAAATGGGGAGGCTACCGTAGTTAAAAATATTTTAGTTGCGCCTACAAGGCTTGCAAACCAGGGTTGCAAAATTAAGCCCAGGACTACATAGCTTGGTCACTATTTTGTGCAGGTTGCATATGTTTTGAGATTGATGAACTGTAAACACGTAACCTTGGAAGTTACGCCCGGGAAAATTCCCGAAGTGCACTTATCTTGAACGATATTAAGCATATATTTTTCTACCGTGTAGCGGTAACTTTTTTAGTTTTATCTATCAAGTTTACGGTGCTCCACACTTTACAAGGTATGGTGGATTGTTGTAGCGTGTACTGCATAGTTTAATCCCTGCACCTTTGATAATTTTAATCCTTTTCAAAAGTTGCGTGAAAGAGTTTATTGTCACATTATTTCGGCAAACCACTCCCAGATCATGGGGCGAACGGATCGATATACCAGTCAAAGCAACGCAATGCAGACTGTGCAACCGACATTATAAAGGTCTTTTATAAACCTCTTGTTATTTTTCATCCAAAGTTTACCCATTGTTACGTGGTTTTGGGCAAGCAACTTCTGCGGTTTACTGCATAAACGAGTTTAGGTATAATGGTGAACTGCGGCGACAGATTTATTAGGATGCAAAAAAGGTTAAACGAAACAGCATTTGGCGGTCGTTTAACCGATCGATCGGTCGGTTAACCGGTTAACCGTTTAACCGTCGCAGCCCTAATAAATTCCTTACATCACTCTAACAGTTCTTGGCTAAATTGGCCATATAACACTGTTACGAGACACTGGTAAAAAAATAAACTTGCTCCAGGCACAAATACCTGGGCAAGTTTGAATGTAAGTTGGACTCCCTATGAATGGATAAAGGGTTATCAGTGATGGTCAGTGATTGGAGTCAAAGGTCATAGATGGGTCACGTGCAGTCATTTCATAAATGAGCAAAAAAGTGCCTAGTTGCCTCCAACAGATTCAGAGACAATCTTAAGTAGGTGTTTAGCCAAGTGTGATGTAACTTTGCTAGTAATTTGCATAATTGAGGGTGTTCAGAAATTTTTTAGCAATGGTGCACGCAATCAGTCATTTGGGCACTTCCACAAAAGTGCTATGCAATTGGAGGTTAACTGCTACACATTTTGGAAAATGCGTAGCAGTACTGCTACGCAAAATGAAATTCTTATTTTCATCACTGAAAAGTCCTTAACTTTTGTTCTTTAGAATAGGAAATCCATTTAAACGTTTGGTAGAATTGGGCGCTGTTTAAATGGCCGACCAATCGTTTAACCATTTAAACATGACAGCCCTAATTGCTATCTTGAAATATCCTTTTTACAAGCTAGGCATCACATACACACACACTCCAACTTGACAACATAGGTTCCTTTGTTACACAAGGAACCAAAAAATCCATCGGGGAGATACAAATGCTACAAGTGTCCTTAAAATGAAGGTTGGAAAAACAAAAGCTAACATTAGCCATATTTGGTAAGTCCATCTTTCAATGTAGCAAATTTGCATATTTAGCGCACGTGTTCATTCACAGTCAAGTGTTGAATGGAAGTTATAATGCCCTGTAAAATGGTCAATATATATGGATTTTGATGGGAACTGCAGCTACGGTTTCAAGGGACCTTCAAGCGTACAGTAACTGCATATCAGGGTTGGCAGTTTTTGCCGAAAAATGGAAAAAACGGAAAAAACCTATTCTGCGAAATTGAATAAAATGTTGTTAACAAGTACTTTTTATGCTTTTTTCAAAGTCTTAAGATGAAAGTAATTTTGTTACATCAAGATTAATCATTTCAGGCAACAATATACCATGTCAAAGCCTGAATGTGATTTGTTTAGTGAGTTTGGCCACTTTTTGCCAGATTTACACTGTTTTTGTATTAAGTGTACATACACTAGGTTATATAATGCAGAAAAATAGGAAGGAAACTCAAGGAATAATTGAAGGATTTTTTTCAGTTTGATGGGAAGCTTTTCTGCGAAAACTGGCAAATTGCTAACCCCACTCTTGGGCATACCTTTCATGTGAACCTGCAGGTTTGTAGGTCCTACAGTGCAATAACTCAATGTCTTACATTGGCCTACAGTACTGTCTTGTTTATAACTCAACCATCCACCTTCCTTCAACATTTCCACTTTCTTTTGGGAGTTAAGTCAATGGTGCCCATATCTCTATAGCACATTTGAACAGGCTATGATGTCACACATGTGGGCTTAGAGACCTGTGACATCATAGCCTGTTTGAATCTGATATAAAGACATGGGCACCATGACTTTATTCCCATTCATATATACTTTAATTCTGGAGAACCTAAAAGCGAAAAGCTACCTTTTTTAACAATTTTCCATTAATCATGAATTGTTCCCCCAAGTTGCCTAAAGTTTCGAAGGTTTCATCCAGCATTTTTACTTTCAATGTGAGCAGTGACAGGGAAAAAAAATTGCAGTTGCTGTATTAGTGTACCTGGTTTAATTTGAATGTTCACCTTAAATAGACCAGCACTTTACTCTATCATGGGTGTGTTTACAGTCCGGACGTGATCACACAGTTGCTCTCCATACACCCTTTGTCTCTGTACCCGATAAGAACATGGGTAACTGACCAATCAGAGGCCAGCATTCTCCAAAAGTGTTTACAAATGTAAAACAAAGTGCTTGCTATCCAATAAGTTTCCTTCATTCATACATTACTATTACTATTTGGGTTATCAAGTTTTTCAACAGGAACATAACTTTAGTCAACAAATAGTCCCTTTGTATTTGCATGGCTGGCCGTCTATAACTTCTTTATTATTTCTGAGTATAGTGGACTTAAAACATTCAGAGAAGCTCCCTTGATGAAACTCCTTTACTTCAAGTTGCTGCTTAGTCAGCATTTATGCTTCTCTGCTGTGTCAAACTTAAGTTTCTGACATGATAAAGGAAGTTGCATGTCCATTCCATTCTCCTGCCCATTCTTATGTATAACAGATATGTCCTATCAACTTGGTGATTGAAATTTCATATTTAGAACTTTCATAAAAAGACAATTTCATTAATCCTCATTTTGTAAAACTTTGCTCAATATTCTGGTCATTTTGCAAACCAAGTTTAGTTTTCAGGCTATTCCTGTTGGCATGTAGTTGCTTTGTTTGTGGTTACAATTAACATGTTAGGGCTTACAGTACTGTACTATTGTAACAACAGTGTATTTCACTCTTTTTTCTGTTTTGGCAAATTTTAGTGATTACTTTTTAGGCAAAATAGAAAGTTTAATGAATGTAAACAATTTTATCTCAACTGGTTTATTCATCATGTGCAATGGGGTACAACAACTACACTCTCTTGATTGCCAGAAGAGGTTTTTTCCATTTTCTCCCGGTTTTTACCGGTAATAACCAGTTATTTCCAGTTATTACCAGTTTCTACCGCTGTCCCGGTAAAAACAGGTTTTTTCCGGCAAAAACCCAACCCTGCTGCATATTGTGAGATGAGAAGCAAAGGGTGTTTTTAAGCAATGGTAATTGGTGCTAAAAGGTCACTACATGACCACTGACCTCAGATTTCTAAACACCCTCAATGAAGCAACTTATTACCAAAGTTATATCAAAAAGATAACTACCTACAGTGTAAGACTGTCACTGAATCTGCTGGAGAAAATGCATTTCTGTCTTTATAACAAGAGCCCAATGGGCACTGTGGTTCCTTGCTGAATGTAATGAAACTGAGCCAACTACTGAATGAACCAGTATTTCTGTTGATTCACAAAATCTGCTCTGTAGACAATGCACATCTTGTGTTAACACATTCAAGCATAAATAAATTGTTCTGAAGAAATACAGCCTACAGGCACTTCAGGGGATATCAACACAGACAGTGTACAGTTACAATTTGTTTTATTCAATTAAGCAAACACAAGTCATGCATGCTCAATGGTATCTGATCCAAATGATCAGTAACTTGGTTCTCTTTATAAAACTAACAACCCATAGTAGCATTTAGTTAATCAATTCTAATTTCCAATTCCTGCAAGCTCACATGTCCTAATCTAAGGACAAATGTTGTCTGTCTAGTGAACTTTCACAACAGTCCTCTGCTTTGTGGGCAGAGAATCTTCTGCAATATTAAAAAGTAGTACTTGATGCACGTTTTCATAATGGCAGGATTATGGATTAAAATCATAATACTATAATTTCAATTAAAATTGAGATACTTGGCATCTCTGAAAGATGTCCCACATCTTTCAGTCAATGATACAGTTTTGTGCTTATATTTTTTGACTTTAGGAATTCTTGGGAATTTGCTTTTTGGCATCTGGTGATTTCAACTCTGACATCCAACAAATCTCATATGGGTTTTCTGCTAGATTTAATGCAACACCTCAAAGCAAAAATCTATTCAAGCCTCCTACACTGAGATATAGAGTTGAAAAGGTTTGCAGAGTTTGACCTCCAGTGACCCCAGATGACTTTTGGTCTCCACCAAAATTTTTTCCCCACCATAAGGCATCCACTAAGTATGAAATTTATCCAAGCTTCCTACCTTGAGATATCGTGCTAACAACAAGGTTATCAGTTTTTGACCCTTGGTGACCCCAGATGACCTTTGAACTCCACCCAAAACTGTATGGCACAGCTTCTCACTATGGTGGATCTATATACCAAGTATGAAATCTATCCAAGATTTTTTCCTTGAGATATTGCGTTAACAAGGTTTTCAGTATTTGACTCTCAGTGACCCCAAATGACCTTTGACCTCCACCAAAAATGACAGGATTCATCTTCTCACCATAAGTCATCCACATACCAAGTATGAAATCTATCCAAGCTTCCTACCTTGAGATATTGTTTTAACAACAAGTTTTCAGTGTTTGACTGCTGGTGACCCCAGATGACCTTTGACCTCCACCAAAAGCTACAGCATTCATCTTCTCTCCATAATGCATCTACATACCAAGTATGAAATTTATCCATGCTTCCTACCTTGAGATATCGTGCAAACGAGGTATTTAGTCTTTGACCCCTGGTGACCCCACATGACCTTTGACCTCCACCAAAAACAATAGGGCACACCTTCTCACTATGACAGATCCATATACCATGTTTCAGTTTAGTCCAACTTTCCCTTGTTGAGTTACAGCGTACCGAAGCAAGTGTCACACACACACACACGCACACACACACATACACACACACACGCCAAGCTGACTACATAGGTTCCTTTTGCTAACGCAAGGAACCAAAAATGACCCCAAGTGACCCTTGGATGACCTTTAACTCCAAATTCCTGACCACCACTGATAACCCAATATCTATTCACCATTGTATCCAAGTAAGAGTACAATTTGCAGAAGCATGGGGCGAGTCTCATTTTTTATTCTATTCTCATAACAGTGTTAAACATGGCCAATTTAGCCTAAAACTGTTAAATGTAAGAAATTTTGACAAAAACAATAACATCCTGCCCATAAATAAGTGTTTCCATTCATAGCACAATGGTAAGGAACAAATACATTTCCAAACCACTTTGAAAACAATTTTTTGAAAGCTTTAATGGGTCCTGTACCTTCTAGTACATTAAGTATAGTGTTGGGCGATATATATCGAAAATTTTCGTTATCGCGATACTTTCTTTTTATCGCGATAGGATAACAAGAATTCAAAAATAACAAATTCTTAAAAAAAAAATGAAAAAATTTGCCTTGTAATGCTTTATCTCTTCTCACTGTCTTTTTTTATTGAAGACATTCTTTTTTACATTGAACTGATGAAATATCTATGAAAGTTCATCACTGAATATTGTAACATGCATGGGCACGGAAGCGAACTTCAAGGGAAATTGTCTTTATGAAAATTATCGTGGATATCGAATTATCGCAATAAATTCTGTTCTGTTATCGCAAAGGTAAAAAGTCAGTATCGCCCAACACTAATTAAGCGGGCAATAACTTGTGCAGTATACCAAGTGCAGATACACTTGTATAGGCTAGGTTCTACTTATAACACCTTAGGCAATGGCAAAAGTTGCAAGCCTCTCTGAAGGAAGTTGCCCCGTAGAGGAAACTTTTCAACCTGAAATTTGTATGTACTTTTCAGTAAGGTGTAGCGGTATTGCCAATATAAAATATCAACATACCAACTTGAAAATACCGATAATATCGGTATTTTCGCGGAATGGGTACGCACACTATACATATGAAAAACAAAGTATGGGAAGGTATTATGATGTACCCGACCCCTGATAACTTAAATGCCAAATTTTACACTGTTGGTAGCAAAAAATAAATCAAGGTTTCTGCAGAAAAAATTAGAAAACTGTGTTTGCATTTAACGTTTGAGTAGTTGCAGTCGCAATGTAATTTTCAATTATTTCTTTGGGAATATGTCTTATATAGCTAGCTTTCAGTGTTACTTCAGAATCACACCAGACGATCAAATATTCCCCTCCTCGAAGCAACATCCATGATGTAAATGTAAAAAAAAAATCTGTAGTAGGTCTGCCCCTAAATTAAGGTGTAGCGGTATATCGATATTATCGATATTAGTCGATATTTGCCCCTTAGTAATATCGTCGATATGCGTTTTCAAAAATATCGATATATAGTAAAGTCTATATATAGTAATAATATCGATATTCTACTATTCACTTGGATACCGATTCTTCTAAAATAGCGACACTCAACACAAATATCGATATTTAACCAGCAGTGTAACAGCAGTGACTCATAACCGATACGAGTGTTTTAAAAAACCGATACCTAAGCATCGATAGAGTCAAGTTACCAACGAATCTTTGGCCTAGCTTACGTAGGTCTAGGTTCACCTCTTGTGACCTTCGTAGCACAATACTGAGCTGTTCATCACAATGCTAAGAGCATATAGGCATACTGCATGAATTATTTCTGCGGTTTGCATATGCAGTGGAATACTTCAATGTAGGCCTACTGCGTACACAGTGGATTCGGTACAGACTGGTGATCGACTGCCAAAGTACACGTGGGGCGTAAATGGCTGAATATGTACAGAGCTAGCTCATGAGCCGTATCAGTGACACGAAAATTTTTTCTACAGAATTGGTTACTGCATGCAAGTTTATTCCGAGACCTTACAAGTAAACTAATTTTTCATGATATTCAGACTTACTGTAGGATGATCTATCTGAGACTATCTCACAGAGTAAAGTTCCACAAACAGAAAATAACGTAACATTTTCGCAAATACATTTGTTAGAAGTTCAGTGTTGGTACACATACTGTACTACGTATGTGATTCCATAGGCCATAGGGTTTAGTACAAACATGTACGAACACGCCGCAATCAGTCCGTACATGCAACACGTGTAGTACTGTAGAAAATATTTACAGTTTGGACTCTTCCAAACAAACTATGCAGCCATACATAGGAGTATTGTGACCTTTGACTGGATCAGCGTACTTTGATACGAGGGTTTTTTTAACTATTTTGTGGGATATATATTTTGTTTGTTTGGGCGAAATTTTGCGAGTAGTTTCGACTGTAATATTTTTCCATACACTAAAAAAAGATCGCTGACACTACGATGGGGATGATCCTGCAAAAATAGCTGCGTAAAAGTTCTTATAGCTGCACTTGAAAGTTTCCGGAAAATTCTGACATCCCAGGTACCGGGCACGTGCGCGGTGCGAGAGTGCCGAGAAGCTGGCGAGCTGCAGACCTACAGCGGACTGCACGGTGCCTGGATTTTCACTACGAGCAGTACTGCATTCATAGATTATTGGAATGTCTGAATAATAGCTATAAATATCGACTGCTAGTAACTTAGTGGTTATAGTTGAGTGTAATACCGACGAATAGTTGATATCGAAAATATCGGCCGGTATTTTAGATATATAGTGACTAACTAAACAAGGCCGTTTTGATGCAGCATTGCATAGTGAACTACTTGCGAGGCATTTTACGTGAGTTAGGTGAAGAGGTACGTACTTCTTTGTGACAAACGGAGAAGGCCTCTGGCTCACGTAAGTTCAAAAGGAACACCTTTAACTTAATATCCCAAAACTTGCGAATCAAAATATGCCACATTTTGTTTGAAAGAAATATATTTAAAACGCAAGCTGTTGATAGTGGAAGGAATCGGCGTAGCGCACGCTAGTAAGGGGTGGGAATTACGCTAATGTTTGGGCCACGCTTTGAAATGTTTGTATATGTTGGTATATGTCAATGATAACAGATTTTGAAACTATTTTGTAGTTATTTAGGGGAAGACCTCCTACAGATTTTTTTATAGATCATGGCTGTTGCTTTAGCGAGATGGAGGGATATTTGATCGTCTGGTGTAATGCTGAAGTAACACTAAAAGCTATATAAGACATATTCCCAAAGAAGTAATTGAAAGTTACTTTGCGACTGCAACTAATCAAATGTTAAATGCAAACAGTTTTTTTTTTTTTTTTCAATTTTTCTGCACAAATCTTGATTTATTTTTCGCAACCAACGTAGTAAAATTCGGCATTTTAGTCGCCAGGGGCCGGGTACATGGTAATACCTTCCCATACTTCGTTTTTTCATATGTATAGTGTGCGTACCCATTCTGCGAAAATATCGATATTATCGATATTTTCAGGTCGGTATATCGATATTTTATATTGGCAATACCGCTACACCTTACCCTAAATAACTACAAAATAGTTTCAAAATCTGTGATTACTGGTTTCACTGACCATACAAACATTTTCAAAACGAGTGGCCCAAACATTAGCATAATTCCCACCCTTAATACTAGCATGTGCTACGCCGATTCCTTCCACTAGCAACAGCTTGTGTTTTAAATATTTTTCTTTCAAACAAAAATATGGCAATTTTGATTCGCAAGATTTGGGATAAGTAAAAAGTGATCCTTTTGGACTTTCGTAAGCTAGGGGCCTTCTCTGTTATTCAGTTTGTCACTAAGACGTTCGTACCTCTTCACCTAACTCTCATAAAATACCTTGCACATCATTCACTATGCAATGCTGCATCAAAATGGCCTAGTCACTATATAGCTAAAATACCGACCGATATTATCCATATCAACTATTCGTCGGTATTACACTCAACTATAACCACTAAGTTACTAGCAGTCGATATTACCTAGCTGATCTCGTCTGTGCTTCAGACATTCCAATAATCTACGAATACAGTACTGCTTGCTACGTAGTGAAAATCCAGGCACCGTGCAGTCCGCTGCAGGCTGCAGCTTGCTAGCTGCTTTGCTTCTCAGCACTTTCGCACGTGTCCGGTACCTGGGATGTCAGAATTTTCCCGAAACTTTCAAGTCCAGCTATAACTTTTACGCAGCTATTTTTGCAGGATCATCCCCATCGTAGTGTCAGCGATCTTTTTTTATGTACGAAAAATATCGCAGTCGAAACTACTCGCAAAATTCTGCCCAAACAAACAAAATATATATCTCACAAAATAGTTAAAAAAACCTCGTATCAAAGTACGCTGATCCAGTCAAAGGTCACAATACTCCTATGTATGCTGCATAGTTTGTTTGGAAGAGTCCAAACTAAATGTTTTCTACAGTACTACACGTGTTGCATGTGTGGACTGATTGCGGCGTGTTTGTACATGTTTGCATACATTCACGTTGTCAACAGAATTAACGTAAAGCTTCCCCAATGAAAGATTATGACGCTGTACTAAACCCTTTGGCCAATAGAATACCATGCGTAGTACAGTATGCGCACTGAACTTCTAACGAATGTATTTGCAAAAATGTTACGTTATTTTCTCTGTTTGTGGAACTTTACTCTGTGTGTGAGATAGTCTCAGATAGATCATCCTATAGTAAGTCTGAATATCATGACAAATTAGTTTACTTGTAAGGTCTTGGAATAAACTTGCATGCAGTAACCAATTCTGTAGAAAAACTTTTGTGTCACCGATACGGCTCATGAGCTAGCTCTGTACATATTCAGCCATTTACGCCCCACGTGTACTTCGGCAGTTGATCACCAATCTGTACCGACATCCACTGTGTACACAGTAGAAGCATTCCACTGCGTATTCAAACTGCAGAAATAATTTATACAGCATGCCTATGCTCGTAGCATTGTAATGAACAGCTCAGTATTGTGCTGCTACAAAGGTCACAAGAGGTGAACCTAGACCTACGTAAGCTTAGGTATCGGTTTTTAAAAACACTGGTATCAGTCATGAGTCACTGCTGTTAAATATCGATATTTATGTTGGATGTCAATATTTTAGTAGAATCGGTATCCAAGTGAATAGTAGAATGTCGATATTAGTACTATATATCGACTTTACTATATATCGATATTTTTGAAAACGCATATCGACGATATTACTAAGGAGGAAATATCGACTAATATTGATGATATCGATACACTGCTACACCTTACTTTTCAGATTGTTATTTTAGGGTGTTTTGCTCATGTCAGTTACTTGTTCTGAGGATTCGTTTCCAGTTGGGCTATTTTGGATACTTGAATTTGGACCAGGCTTCGACAAATTCCCGGCCTGACAGTCGGGATAAGTAAAAAGTTACTCGGGCAAGTGTATTGTTCAATCTCATAGCCCCCCGGGCAAGTCCTTATGAAGTCTCCTCCACAAAGGAGTTTAAAGGCATATTAAAAGTGGACAAGTAGATATTCATGCGGACAAGTAGACTAAGAGAACAGCTTGCCCGATGGACAAGTAGTGAAAAACGAATTTGTCGAAGCCTGATTCGGACAACAGTTTGCTCAGTTGAGACATATTGATTACAGACTGCATGAAGAGAGCTGTAGCCGAGAGTGTTTGCAATCTAAATATGACTTTTGGGACTAACATCTCTCCTCTTTTTGTGCACGCATAATATTTACTGACTCAAAAACTCCACCTGCCAGAATATTGATGGTTTAACTTATTTTTCAAGCCTTTATAAATTACAATATTTAATGTTTTGATCAAGATTTTGAGGGTTGTATGTACTACATGTAAGCCACAGAAATTTTTTCTTTCAGACCCACTGAATTGGTGCCTTATACTGAACTGCCCATGAATGACATACTGGATGTGATGTGAACACTAAACTGGTACCAAGAGGAAACATGTCTGTTTCTCTTCATTTGAGATTAGTTTGCCATACATCAGACATAGTCTGTGCAGATCTATGATCAGCACTCGCTCTTGATGAGATATTGATTGTGATGACTAAGAAAGGATAGAAAGCCACCAGTCAAATCAGCGAATGTATCGCAAAAAATGCTTAACGCAGAGTGCAATGCGATACGGCTTATTTCTATTACTTTACAGTACTGGGAAGCAAGAATCTACTGTTTTGTTTCCTAGGTCCATGTCATCTGATATCTGTGTTGGTCAGAAATTGCACTTTCTGACTTAGTGCTGGTCGGCATTTCTGTATCCTGCCCGACTGGCACTGATCAGCAAAGGCAGAACCTTGCTGTTTATGTGAAAGTACCACAATACAAACTAATACAATGCTAAACATTTTACTGCACTGCTAGTAGGCATAGACTGTTTTCAGGTAACTAAAACGAAAACATGATTCTCAGAGGATAATCTGATTTCATCCAGTAAAACAAATGCCTCAATATCTTTCCAAATCTCTCCTTCACGGTAACGTTGTAAAGCCTAGGCTTAGATTACAGTACACTTCAGTAGGCTATTGAATCAGTGATGCTTTTGTTGTTCTACACAGACACAGAATGAAGAAAGACAGGAAGTACGGTAGGGTAATCCTGTACAGTTTATTCATTTTCTAGCATAAGAGTTCAAGTTGGTAGTGGAGATAAACATTAATAATGGTTGTATTACACACAAAAAGCTGCACTGATCAATATAGTGTAACAGCACAACAAAATGTCAAATCTAGGCTGAAATTGTACAGAGCTTGTGTAGGATACCAGTACTGTTTTGCAGATTTGAACGGTGAGTTCAGATAAATGGGGTTTTACTGTACCACAGAGTTATGCAGTGAATAGGGAGTCACCACCTTAAGACAGCTTCATTTCTCATTGAAATGGCAAATAAACATCATTTGAATAAAAGAATTCAAAGGAAAACATGGGGGAGGAAAATGTTCAACTTTCATTGGTTTTTAATATTTTTTAAATGTTTGAATAAGGTGCTGTTTAAACATGGCAGCCCTAATAATTACCAAGTACTATCTATTGAAATGAAGGTCCCTCTTCTTACCTTCAGACTATTTTATAGAGTGAAGGTTTACGTACACTAACAGTCTAACACAAGCTTCAGAAGTTTAAAAGGAAATTAAGACTAGACTAGAAAGTACTTACTGTTTCTGTCTTCATTTCGCCGTTACACTTCCCTTCTGCCAGCAGTGGGGTTTTATCTTTTCTTGGTGCTTCCAGAGGACCATTCAAACCTTTCTTGCCAGCACCAGAGGCTGGCTCTGGTGAGGTCAATGACCTGTAATTCAAAGAAAAAGTATGCTCTGATAAGTCATATATTGTACAAACATGCCATAATTTTTAAATCAGTACTAACTAGTATATAAGAAACTTATTTTGTAATTTTTCTCTGGTTGACCATTCAAAGGTGACTTTTAAAGTGATTATTAGGGTTCTAGCCAAGCCTTACAAACCAGCGGGTCACCTAGTTTGGACTTCACTTTTCACCCCAAGACTAGTTTGAAACTGGGAACTGGGTTTTAGCTCACAAAGATTAGCAACTAAACACTTTTGTAATATGTGGTGTTGTACCAATACCATGAAACAATAAAATTTAATTTCTCAATAAGCTGATTAAAATATATATTACACAGAAAACAAAGGGCTATTTTTCACTATATGCCACTAGCGTGTGGTTTTCTACTTGGTCAAGTACTACTAAACAGAAGTTTAGTGAGGAGAACACTGTTTGCAAATAACATTTTGCGAAATATTTTTGGTAGTTCTAGGAAGTATCATGTCATTTACAATGTAGGCAAAATATTAAAACTTATGTCAGATGAAAAACTTCCAACATTAACCTTTGTATGAAGTAAATATCAGATGGATAGTATTTAGGAATGTCTATTTGGAATTAAGGAGTTAACTGCTTAATCACACGTACTTTTGTGATTAATCAGCAATTAATTGCACTTGTATTCCTGTAGGGGTAGTCACCAGAATTGCACAATCATTCCTCGTAACAGTTAGTTGCCTAAGGCCCTGGTTAACCTTCTGACAGTCATTTCGTTTATCCATTTTTGCATCCTTATTAATCAGTTGCCGCAGTTCAGCTTTGTACCTCAATCCATTTGTGCAATAAAGCACAGAAGTTGCTTGCTAAAAATGGAGTAACAATGGGTAAACTTTTGTCCTAAACAGGCTAAACTACTTAACAAAAGGTTTCAAAACAAGCTCTGGGAAGGCCATTGTAATTTTGTAATTTACCAGTTTATAGTTTTCATTGCGCAGCTTTGTTCAGCATACTGATCAATTCGTACAATGAGCTGCAAGTCTCTTGCCTTAAATGTCACAATCAACTTGCATTCAACCTTTGAAGAGGATTACAAAATATCAAAGGTACTATTAAACTACACACCACATGAGCACTACAATAATCCAACATACCTTCTGAAGTGCAGAATTTTTTTTGAAAACTTGAGGGAGTTGTGTATCCAAGTTTTTCAGTTACTGGAACTCCTTTAAATCTCAAAATGTTCAGATAAATGAAGTTTTACTGTACAACTACTCCACATATGATCCAATTTTGTCTCTCAAATGAGTGATTGACATTCTTGCATGATTCATCCCCTCAAAATACTATTTAAGATCATATCCACTTCACCCTTTATTGGATACTATAGTACTAGAAATAGGGTTGTTGCGATATGAAATTTCTGTTATCGATACTGCAAAAAAATTTTCCTCCAATACCCAAACATTATCGCAATATCATGTGATCCTGTTTGTGTTTACTAAGGCACCATGTCAAAAACTGCAGTACATGGCACTAGCCCGATCAGTGGATTATTCCCAATGTCGATCTAATTTGTGACAGATTGCCTTTGCAATTGCTTGAGAAATTGGCCCGTTGCTAATGTTATATTACTGCTCTGGTTATCCTTCCTTACAGCAATGAGGCTGGAAACATCGAAACGAAAAATAATCTGCAGTAGTTTTGCAACTGCGACTAGTGTGACGCTAAATAGGTTACAAGTTTTTGTGATCAGGTGATCAGCATCAGAATCAGAATGGAGTTGGACGGGTCCAATCGTGCATGAACCACCCTCAACTTATATCGTATTAAGAATGTACACGGCGGCAAACATGGGTGGAAAAAAAATCAGGAATGTGGGAAGTTCTTTGCAGGAAAATTTCAGTATTTGGAAGCAAATTTTGGATAGTTTTGTACATGGACACATGTAAAACTTATGGGAAATTTGACTTGCTTACCAGGAAATAAACATTTTTTCCCACCCTGGTGGCAAACAGAATATACTGTAGTTCCTCATGACGATGTTCAAATTTTATAAAAAAAATCCTTTTTACCAAAACGTTGATCCGAAATATAAACGCACAGAGAGAGGTGACATATTTATATATTCCCTGCTGCTTACGACATACATACTTCAGCATAGGGTGATTTTTAACATATATACAGGTGTGAAAATTTCCAGTGAAGATATGTCCTGTGTTAAATTGCAAACAGTTTAAAACCTGCCATGAAAAAATCGGGCAAGACACAAGTGTTGGTTTGTTCAGCTAAATTTCTTCTATTTTGAAATTTAAACATGACTAAGCCTACATCTGCGGTTAATCTGCAGAACCTAAACTGCCATAATATCTACTATGTACGATTCAGGGCCTTCCCTTCATGCCACGATGTGTAAGACCTGTGGGCATTCAGAACGCGAACTAGAGAAAAAGTGCACACAGCCCATAGCAGGCGAAAGGCAAACTGTGTCATTTCCATAATGCTTATTGCTTAGCACAGCTCTACCACATTGGCTTTCTTTCCATACAAAAGGGTATAAGTTAAGCCTTGCCCACTTTTTGTTCAGTTAACAGTACATAAAAGGGACATCTGAACTCCAAAGCTATCTCTGACAAAATCATCACCACAAAATTGTGCATCCCACAAATTCCAACTTAAAAGAGAATCTCATTTATTGGTTAACTGAATGTATCCCGGATGTAGAGCACATGTTAGGGCTGTGAACGTGTAGTAAAATAATTAAGCGTTTAAGCTCAAAAATTTTCGATCGTTTAGCGATTAATTGCGATTACCTTATCACAACAGAAAGACTCGGTGTGTGTTGATTGACCTGATAAATAGGCCTATTCAAAATGAATTGGTAATATCCGTGAACCCCAAACACGATTCCTGTGAAGACTTGCATAGTCGAAACTAATCACAACATGATGACAAACTACCTACCATACGTAGTAGGGCTGTGCATTTCCCGGTTAATTCACTATCCGTTTAACCGTTTTTATTAACCGAACGGTTAACGGTTAACCGAAAATAAAAACAAGTCAAAGTATATAAACAAAATAAACATTTCGGAAGAGCGCCACCACTTAAATACCAAAGTTTCTACACTTAAAATGGCGCCTGTAGTGATGATCGTCGAAGTAGCGTGCAAGTTAAAACGTTTGCATTAGTTGCGATGTTTTGGCAAGCAGTCAGTACACATGGGCGAATCACGCATTTATTCAAACTTTTCACAAACATGCATACTTTTGTTATGCCACTGATTACCGTTTTCGAGATTTTTGCGGTCTAACATAGCACCGTAAGATGAGAAGCCTATGGATATCACTGGCTTTATCGCAGTTCAAGACACACTTCTAGGGCTACAGCGATACAGTATCACACGCGCCCAGAGCAGTGTCGAGTACAAACGTACCACATACAGTGTACTATAGTGTGCCTTGTGACCTTGCTGCAATTCATACGTAATATACGTGTGTCTGCAAAGAATTCCAGCACCGTTATGTCGTAAAGGTGTGAAAATTTTTACCCATATGTATTACCGCATGCTCCGTAAAAATTGTAACGTTGAATTTTAAATTGTCTTACATCGCATGCCTTTTTACTGTACCAAATACCTACTGAAAATACCAGTTTCTTCGTAATTATGAACGGCAAAACTTTTCGATAACGGCAGCTACCCTCATGCTTTATTTTATAACGGGACTCGAGCATAGTTGTCTCGTACGCAATACTGTACAGTACAATGTACGTACGGTATGTCATGAACGATCGTTCATGCAACGTGCGAAGCAGCGAAGCACATGGCTGGCCGGCCGGCCCGGTTCGTTCAGCAAGCTCAATCAGCTCTGCTAATTACAAATACTGTACTGTACCATACAAATGCACGTAAGTGCAGTGCGCCGGTTCGTTCAGCAAGTCCAACGAACTGTGCTAATTATGTTCGAAAAAAATATGATTATTCATGAAGTTCACCATTGGAATGCTCCATATTTTATGATTTGGGGTTAATAAATGAAATGGCCGAAAGAATTTCACTCATCTTTGCCAATTTGGAGGGTTTAAAATTTTCCTGGAATTATAGTAACGTTCAAAAAATTATAAAAAATGTTTAATAGGTTTTTGTTAAAATTATTAAGTTAGCTTAAATGGGGAGTCTAACATAGTTACAAATATTTTAGTTGTGCCTACAAGGCTTGCAAGTCAAGGTTGCATAATTAAGCCCAGGACTACATAGCTTGGTCACTATTTTGTGCAGACTGCATATGTTTTGAGACTGATGAACTGTAAACACGTAACTTTGGAAGTTAAGCCCAGGAAAATTCCCGAAGTGCATTTATCTTGAACGATATTAAGCATATATTTTTCTGCCGTCTAGAGGTAACTTTTTTAGTCTTATCTATCAAGTTTATGGTGCTCCACACTTTAAAAAGGTACGGTGGATTGTTGTAGCGTGCACTGCATAGTTTAATCCCTGCACCCTTGATAATTTTAATCCTTTTCAAAAGTTACGTGAAAGAGTTTATTGTCACTTTATTTCGGCAAACCACTCCCAGATCAGGGCGAACGGATCGATATACCAGTCAAAGCAACGCAATGCAGACTGTGCAACTGACATTATAAAGGTCTTTTTTAAACCTTTTGTAATTTTTCATCCAAAGTTTACCCATTGTTTCGTGGTTTTTGGCAAGCAACTTCTGCGGTTTGCTGCATAAATGAGTTTAGGTATAATGGTGAACTGCGGCGACAGATTTATTAGGATGCAAAAACGGTTAAACGAAACAACATTTGGCGGTCGTTTAACCGATCGATCGGTCGGTTAACCGGTTAACCGTTTAACCGTCGCAGCCCTAATACGTAGGGGCTAATATTATGCATTCTGCATTTACCGAGTATTCAGATGGATTATAAAAATGGACGATAAACAGGTTTTGCGATTAATCGCTTAATAGCTTGTACTAAACGTTTCTTCTACATGCGATCGTTTAGCGATTAATCGCTACATGGTCACAGCCCTAGCACATGTTGCCTCAGGAGTGGACGAAGTTTTGTGTCCATTTCAATGTTTCAAATGCTAAACCCTGTACTGTAGCTGTAGCTGCTGCAACAGGGAATAATGTATGATATAAGATGCACAAATTACTACACAAATGCAAAACTGTGTAGCAGATTTTTTACATACATTAGGATTTTCAATGACTTTGCAATAGAGAGGCCCAGAAACCTCAACGCTTTGTGCATGGGCTGCAACACAGGCTGCTGATTTTTACAAAGGAAGTTTTCAACGCTGCTGCAAAGAGCTGTTAATACTGTAGCCTACTGTACAGCTGTTTCCGCACAACTGCAGGTCCTTCCTGTGAAAGGTGCTTGATGCACAGTTCCAACTGTAGTTGACATTTTATTACGTTCAATGCAGCGACTGTGCATGTATTACGAGCACTTAACGTGTTATTCCATAGGTCAACCAATTCGTAGAGTGACCTTGCAGGTTTATCAACTAAATCTTCTTTGCTACTTGCACTCAGATTTTTGTAAGGAGTTAAGTAAAAGAACTACGAAACAAACATTTCAGGCCGCTCAGCAAGTTTGTGAGGATGTTGCATGCATGGATTTTCATGATATTGTTTGAGCATTTTCATAAATGATATCAGGAGCAAAATTACATAACAATATTTTTGGCTGATATTGTCCTCTTGGAACAACCCTAACTAGAAAAAGCGCAAAACTGTTCTGTATCAATCTCTCAGGTGAAGCAAATTTCTGAGTGTGAGAGATGCACTTCAATAAAAGTACAAGTTGTATAACTTTTCAAGGGTGCATAAACCCTGTACAATTAATGGTAACATCTGAAGGAAAAGTGATTACCTGGAAAGTTCCTTGAGCACTTGGAAACTGGTATTCAGAAAGCTAGTCTGGCAATTTGAAGGAAATTAAGCTTCAAAAAAACTAGTTGCCTTTCTTTTATTGTAAACTGAAGGGTTCTTTCAACTTTCACCTACAGTAGTCAAACATTCAAGGTTCCAGGGCAATATAACATTGTAGGCTCAATGTCTTTACAATTCTTTCATATGGTAGCAAATAATGGCGGTATCTTGAGTCAACCACTGAACGAACATTGCCAAAGAAAAAGTAGAAAACATTTAATAAATATGAAAGAAACTGGCAGGAATATTTTCCCATGTGTCTTCCTTATTCAGGGATGTAAGACTTAAAGTGATGCCGTGAGTTTGCAAAAAGGGAAAAACATTAAAAAATCGAGTTTAAAATCTTAGTCATTCGTTTGAGTGGCCCATATGAACAGTAAGGGAGAAAAAATATGGCCTGTTGTGCGAATTCCGGCATCAGCCCTGAAATTTTCGTAAAAATAACGACTAAACTCAAGGAAATCAAAAATGTGCTGCTCACAAACACTATTCAGTCTCCTAACGAACATCTGTTGAGCAGACCAATGAGAACGAAGTACTGATGCATATTCACTAGGTGTAAACAGCTGATCGACTAGCTGCTAGTCTTAGCACAACAACACAAGTGAACAAGACTGACGGAATGTGTGGATCTTGAAGAAGTAACGTTGATATTGCAATATACACCGTACAAGGTAATACCACAAGGCTAAACTATCCCGTTTTACTGTAGTAGACTAACTTTAGGCTACTGGCGAGTGGTACCTCAGTAAATTAAGCCTAACTTGCGCTAACATTAGTACTACTAGTAGCGAGAGACGATGCTCTGCCTTTTATTTGCACTTACCATCGTGTTTGACGTTCAATTCAGAAACAGTTTTGGCGACAAAAGAGATAGTAGGCCTATTAGTGGTGCAACTTTCGCTGTAAACCTGTAACGTTCAGATTCAAATCAGCACTATAACGCGTACCAATGAGTGAAAGACAGTAGCCTGTAACTGTTGATTCTAAATTAGAGCCGAAAGCTATATTGAGCGTACAAGTAACGTTAGTTGTATTATCAAGCGATTATGCAAGAAGGTCATTCCCCGGCCGTGAGCGAACAGCTGTACCGTGGAGCTATCCTGGGTTGAGTGGTATAGTACGTTTTTTAACGTGGTGACACCTCAATAATATTGCATATTCAACATCAGGTTCGTTGCATAGGAGTGGTCTAACGCTTTATAATGAGGACCGTTTTTTGAAAAAGGCCTTCAAAATTTTTCTGATTTTATGCTGTTTAGGTTACTTCCCGAGACTATCGCTATCATTGTGAGCTTTCAAATTGTATTCTTCAACTCTGTATAGCACTCGTGGCATTTTGAAGGATAAAGAAAGACATAACAAGAAGCAAAATCTTATGTTTTTCACTTTTTGCAAACTCACGGCATCACTTTAAGGATTAATCCAGAAAACCGGATTTTTGAACTTTGGCAAAATTTTCCCACCGGAATTTTACGTATCACACTTAGCAAAGTGTACTTTTTCAAAATGGTAACTTACGACCAAAGCCAAAGCTGTGTTTCGTGTATAAAGTCTTGTCGACATGGAAAGTATTTTAAAACTAGTGACGACTTCACGACACTTTTATTTTAAATTAATATTTTATATTTTAAATTAAAATTAATATTTTGGACAGTATTTTGCCTGTGGCATTGGAAAGAAAAGTAACGTTAATATTAGCCTTAAATTTACCTCCATTAGGATTAATGTTAGGCCTTGACTGGGCTATAGGGCATAGGCTTTTCACAGGCTATGCCTGTACTGGGTAATTAATGTGGCCTAGGCCTAACTTAGTTTGTCCTCCTTGTCAGGCTTGTGTACTGGATCGTCTATGATGGAAGTAACGCTAGAAGCTCTGTGCTTTTTAATGTGAAGGCTCTTTTCTTTGACAGATAGAGATACCCACTGTAAGTTAAAACTCATTCTGTAGCCAATGGATAAGTAAGTCCTATACATAAGTATAGGGCTTAACTTTGATATCTTGTACAGTAAGTATAGAACCAACAATTTTGACTTAATGGGTGTAAAAACTCCTAAATTGCAGGAGCTTCTGGGCTTTGCCCCCTGGACCCCCTTAAGCGGGCCCCCTGGACCCCTCTTCGGGAATGGCGCAATGCTTCATGCACGCACGTGTGTGGGCCAGTGCATAATTGTGGGATTTTTCTCATTCGCCACTTACATCCCTACTTTTTGTGCTATATTTTAATGTTGTGTGGATTGAGTATGCCATAGAAAATGAATTTTAAATTGTAGGTGGCCAGTAAACAACGAGGGCTTGATTTTAACGGTCATCTGTCGCTTTGTGACTACCAAAATTTGTGAAGGTCACCAAAAGTTCATGCAACAAGTTAACAGACTGCTTCTAAGGTTACTGCAAATTTCTTTGTGGACTACTGAGGTTTCTTTTGGACAACCAAAAAGGCAGACAGGTTGTCTAGTAATGGACAACCAGAAAATTTACTTACAATCAAGGCCTAACAACACAATGTTTATGAAGGAATTCTGAGTCAATCACATGAGAAAAAGAACATACAACTATTATTAATTAGGCCTACCACATTTATAAATAATAATATTAATAAATAAGCAAAGAGAAATTGCCTTTTCTGGCAAAATTTTTACTGAAAGCTTGATCAAACACATTTTGGTCATATTTCCAATTCTTTTCTCATTCCAAAACTTAAAACTTTGGCTGTGAACAATATTTTTCTTTGAACATGGAAAATCATACGGCAAACAGGTACTTGTGTTTGATGTGTGAAGAATATGTATTGAAGGTCTTGCTTACTGCATGATGGAATCACATCACGCCTACACGCTATAGGCTACAAGGTTTAGAACATCGCCACTGACTCATACTTAACAACCCACCTACTACTGCAGTTGGAGGGAAATCTGGCTACTTTTGTAAAAAAAATTATGTAGCCTACCACTTGTGGGAAATTTGATTTGTCTGCCAGAAAATCACCATTCTTCCAGCCCTGCTGGCTATGTACATGGCTAAATTAATTACTTTATCCTAGGCTCTTGGCTACGGGGGAAGTTAGAAGCAAATGGTAGGACAACATTTTGACTGCTATACAGCCTCTCAAATCCCATCAAGTTCAATAAATGTTGTTGCCATGTTGGCCATATAAGCCTACTCTGGTCATTTCATTGCTCAGAAAATGGTTTATTTTACAAGGCCATGTTCATAGTACATCACAAAGTATCAGAATGTAAGAGATGCAGCAAAAAAAATTAACCTTTAACAGGTGCAACGCCACACCATAGCTTACCAATCTGCTGGACTTTCCCCGAGGTAGGCTAGTCTCGTGCACAAGGTATTGTTAGGCTGCAAACAGTAACAGTAACACACCCAAATACACGGGTAACGCTAGGTTAGTTCCTCCCAGAGAGCGTTACTGTCACCAATTTATTTCCGGCGAATGCACCATCACTGTGTAATCTACATAACTAGAACAATTTTCCAATTGATTGTGGGTATATAAGGCATACTTTGGTAACAATTTTAGCAATAAATCATTGTTATTATCCGAGCAAGTGCAATTTGAACCGCGATGGCATCGTCATTTCGAACAAATTACTGTGCCTTCCGCACTTTTAATACAAAGGCAAAATGTTTAGGCTCACATGGGATATTCACGTGCGGATTTCCACTTTACTCTCTATCTAAAATTGAGTAAAATTAGATTGATACCCTTCTTTATCACTTGATGCTTGCTGCTGATGGCCTTGCGTCGTCGGATGGCTCTTGGGGTCCATAATCTGAAAGGATTCTGAATAAGAACCAACGAGCTACCGAAGAACAGCAATGGCGGACCAGCAATAAGCAATGATGTAAAAACCCTTTATGCAGTATTTTGATTGGTCAATTTCGATCATGTGGTGCTAGAGTACCGCGTTCACGTCGTTGTCTACCAAAAACCCTTTTTCGTGATGTTTGAGAGAAAAATACTAAACAAATTTCATACCAGAAGAAGTGTAGGACATAATCTTGAACTGATGTGAAAAGGAAAGGAAAATTCGCCTCCAATTAGAAACCCCGAGACGAAATCGGCAGACATCAAACTGCGTCAGTTATTGCAACATCTTAGCATTATGCGTGTTTCCTATTGGCTAGAAAGCTATCATTTCGTCCGTCAACCCAGTACCTCTTTAGCCTTTATCACGTCATTTTCCTTCGCTTATCACCCGTTTTGGTCAACAGTACCGAAGAAAAGGTCTTCTTTTTTCCACAGCATGCAGTGAGGAAGGCTATCTCCCGTGTAAATTTGTAGAAAACTTGTTCTCTATCTACGGTATGTTGAACCGTTTTGGGTATCTCAAAGTGAACTCTGACCTGGTGTGGGATTCAAATAAATGCCCATATTTGACATAAACAAGTGCGCATATTCGATAAAAATACTCGCATGTCTTTTTCTTTGAAATTTTGTAAAGAATAAGGACCACACCACTCCTGCAAAATTTTTAGCAAGAAAACTGTCTATTTCCTCAATGATATCATTTTCAGGTATGGTTTTTAAAATGGATTACTGTGTGATTAGTTCAAAAGAAGATACCCCGAGGAACCGCGCGAACGCTCCCAGCTGGTCACATGGATAAGTACAGTGCTGCTGAGAGAAGCCTAACAATATTATAACTACATAGTACATGTTTCAGCCTAATCTCTCACGGCTATTCACACACCTGGCTTATCATTCATGGGCACAACATACATTTCGTACAATGTGTACTGCTGATAACGGCTAGTAGTAGTGTATGTCAGTTCAGAACTAACGTTGCAAGAAGGTATGCTATAATTTAGCCCATCGTAATGTGCTAAAACATTCGTGTATCCAGTACTTAGTCAAATTATGTAATGGGGCATTCACAACAGCACAAAGGATAGCTTATACTAGGCCCTATACTGTAGCCTACTGTTGTAACTTGTTGGCCTGGCTTTTAACTTAGCCAACTGTGCTGTAACCTACTGTACATGATGAACTAAACGCGTACCGTTTATTGCTCGAAAAGAGTGTGTTGGATAGTGTATGACTAGGCCTAGGCTATGCATGAAATTGTCATCATGGCTAGCCTAGCTTGACCCTAGGTGGTCTAGTAACGTGGGCAGTACTACTATAGCCTAAACGTTAGGCTAGGGCCTAAGTTAGGCCTAACTGTCATGTTGTTACTAGGCCTAGGCCGAAGTGAACGCTTACCAGTTAAAACATCCCTTTACCAAAACGTCCCCGCCATTGGTCAAAATGTCTCCATGTCAAAACATTCACAGACCAATACGTCTGCATATTGAATCGTTGTGAATGTTAGTTTTAACTTTTATAATAGGGCCTAGGGGGACCTAATTTTTTCAACTGTTTGTAGGCCTAGGCCTTAATGTTTTTATAAACATAAGAAGGCTATTTTCTGTTTCTTAAAGGAAAATAAAATAGGCCTACAAATGTGGGCAATTTATACTTTACACAGCTTACGGTTGCAATACTTAAACTTTACCTGTTGTGCATAGCCTACATGCAGGTATTGCATTGAGAACGTGAGTGCACAGAGCGCTTAGCATGGAGCTAAAGTTTTTTCGTGTCGTGATGTTACTGTTTTGAACCAAAAAGATTTACCAAGTTGGCCTTCCTGCAATAAATTAATTACAATTTAAACTTCTCTTTATTAAAGTTAAAAGATGTTTTATCATAGGTATCATTTATAGGTGGGGAAGTTTTTGTATTAGGCCTACATGTAATAAGACAGGGACGTTTTGGTAAAAAGCGGGGACGTTTTTGTTTGGTAGCAAAAAAGCAGGGGCATTTTGTTAAAGGGACGTTTTGACTGGATACCGTTACTAACGATGACTAACGATGTAATGTTAGTAGTGTTTGCACCGGGTCCAAAATTCGGAACCGGGTAGCCTACCCGAAGTCGATAGTCGGTCGGGTACCTGGGTACCGGAAAATATAACTTCTGTTGGGCTACAAGTTTGTTGTAAAGTCATAATAAGAAATTTGGCTTTGTACAATATAATACCAACGTATTATGTTAGGGCGTGACAAGTGTTCTTAGGCGTGTGCGTGATAAATTTTGCCAGGAAAAATTAACATGTTAGGTGTTCTGTCAGACATGCAGTCTATAATAGTGAAACTTTGGATCCAGGTAGCAATTTCAGAACCAGGTCCTGACATCGTCGGTCGGGTACCCGGTGCAAACACTAAACGTTACCCCTAACTAACTTAGGTCAAACAGTTAGCTTTACATAGGCTTATCTTGTCCTTACAGACAAACGACCAGAACTGAGCTAACCTTTGCTTACATTGCTGCCTGATGTAGTGTAACTTTAGTGTTTGACTTGAATCCCTACTAAAAGATAGCTTACTTTGAAGAAAGGTTATGACTTGAACAGGCTAGCCTAGTTTTGGTGTAGGCTAGGCCTAACTTTAGGCCGTAGAGTAGGATATAGAACTAGAGTGCTCACTCCCCGTAACAGCTGTGATCCCATGGGGACTCGGCTGCCATACAGTTTGTACACACATGCTTGCACACAGTATAGCTTCTTGCCTCCACCTATGTAAGGATTTACGTACGCCGTATTAGGAGTGCGCACTCTAGTTCCTATATCCTACTCTATGCTTTAGGCCTATATATCCTAGCCTAGGCCTAGTTAGGCCTTAAAGGAGCTATGGCATCCCCCAAATATATTTAGACACATCCCCATAGTTTTAAACCCAGTTGGTGACTGTACTTTGGCATTCATTCAACCAATAAAAGCACCACTCTGGTTGGTAATGATAACTTGGACTGCCAAGTTGTCAGTTGTGTTCCTAATTAGCAGGGGTCGAAATTTAATTTTTTCTCCACTGTTCCACGGAACAGTACCTTTTCCTAAACTACTGTTCCGGATCAGATTTTGCTGTTCCAAGTTTTCATATACTGGAAAAGAGCAGATTCTTGTATGCAATGAGTTGGTTCTCCTCATATGAGCGCACGTACTGATGTTCTTTTCTGGGCCGCAAATTAAAGTGAAATCGTAATTCTACTCTTGTCCTTCACAGCGTGGTTGATTCAACAATCATTTCACACAGTGAGTCAAAGGGACGATCTCACATTTTAAGGAAGAAAAAACACGTTAAGGCCCATTTTCTTTGGACACGAGATGTCAGCAGTCAGATTGACTTGCTTTCAGTCCTTGTACAAGTTTCGGTGCCTAATTGCTAGTAGCTGTCACGTTTTAACATTTAAACGGTTACATGACCAGTTGGCCCTTTAACCGCTGCTAAATTTAACCACGTGTTTAAACGGATTTCTTTAGAAGAAAGGTTAGCACTTTTTCTCCCCATGTTTTGCTTTGATATCTGTCATTTAGAAACATTGTTTATTTGCAAATTCAATGACCAAATTAATGCCTTAGAAATAAACGGTCAGTGACTTTTCATTCATAGCAATGTAATCCCATGATTGAATCGATTTTCACCTACTCAAAATGCCTATATCCCGTGTGCAGCTGTAGCTCAAATCTGATTGTTAGTTCACAATACGGCTTAACGAATTCACAGTTCATACCGTGATCATAGTCTAAGCCGCTCACAGCACGAACGTTAAAACAGAAATACTTGGACGCCCTCCAATATATTCAATACATGTACTTGGACATTCCACACCATCCTACCGTGCTTTACCTATACGTAAACGGAGTGTGCAGGCTTGCACGTGTTTGTTTTGAGTATTTCATATAGCAGTACGTAATGAATGCACGGACTACATATATCCATACGTAAATATTTGTTCAATGCATGCGCTAGGCGCAAATCAAGTAAGCTAGTATGAGTGTACATACAAGGCAATCGAATTATTTTGTCAAACTTTTGTTACGTTTCAGGCATCGTTATTTCATAAATCATAAAGTGCAAGGCACACTTTAATTTCACACAAATTAACATGAATGCTTCACATAAAATCACCAGCTGAAAATTACTACAACAACAATATCGAAAAATGTAATTTTCCGTAACATGCCCAATGTTCTTGCGACGTACGTCAACTTCTATACAAAGCGGGTGCGTATTAACCATATAGTACTGGCAGTTACAAACCTGTACACATGCTCTGACTCACTGTACACTTTCATAGTGCGTTTCACTTGAACTTCTGTACAGAACACAGACATGGCCTATATATAGGCCATGTCTGTGTTCTGTACAGAAGGGTATAGTACCGTTGTTTGCGTATATTTCGCCCCATATCATACGTGCAATTAATTAATGTCTATGAATTTGATACTTGGTCTCGTTCATTGTTAGATTTGAATGAATCGAAAAAGATGTTGGTGAATGATCGTTAAATGTGCAAATTTACAGGGGTTTTTAATATTCACAGCATGATTACTTCATCAGAGATAAGGATACATGCGTACAGTTGCAATGTGTTTCTTCTGGAAAAATACTGTTCCACGGAACAGTTGCTTTTGGAAAGTTACTGTTCCGGCACTAAAAGCACTGTTCTCGGAACAGCGGAACAGCGGGAATTTCGACCCCTGAATTAGGCTCACAGTCACACACAGTTTGTTTTTCAATATAGCCTCAAGCAATTGAAACTCAGTGCAGGCTACTGTGGCTCTGTCTTGGAAGTGTTGTACGAGGCCAGGGGTGCCCACCCTCTCTTGACCCAAGTTCTACTTTTCAAGTAGCCATCCTCCCGAAATAACAAAACATAAACTTTCATACAGTTACAAATAGAAAAACTTTTCTTTTCATTTTCCTACATCACGGTCGACTGGTTGGGCACTCCTGCACTAGGCTGTTATACAGTTGGATTTCTGACTGCTAGGGTATTTCCGCATGCATGTGCCCCTCCCCCTCCCATTCGATTACCAAAAATTAGCCTATGAGTTTTCATGCACGGTTTAATTGTATTAAGTTTGATCACTTGTAGTGGTGCAATGAACTGCAAACAGACTTTAGGGCCTATCTAATGTTCGGAGGATGTACAGCAACAATGAGGTCCTAACGTGATGTCACAACATACAGTAACCAGATTTTTATATAGGGCCTATTTAAATTACTAACTTTTGAAGGCTAGAAGAGGGTATATATGCCCAGGGATGTAGCTAGCCAAATTTGAGTGCCGGGTAATTGTCCTATCAGGGGAAAGCGCCTCACCCCACCCCATGGCATCTACGAAATTTTTCAGACATTTATTTTTCATTTTTCCCTCATTTTACTTTAGGGATTAAATTTAGGGCTAGTTTTAGGTCCCGGTAGGCAGATTTGTGATGGGCGGGGAGACGTGTGTTTGCCTGGAGTGCTGGGCGGGAATATCGAGTGCTGGGTGTCACCGCCCAGCACCGCCCACTGTAGCTACATCCCTGTATATGCCTAATAATATTCAAGCAGAAAAGCAAACTGTGGCAAGCGCACAGAATTTTTATGTTAGTTGATTTCGGAACAGGCCAAGTCGGCCCATAGTTCCAAACCAACTCGACCCCATCCTGTACCAACTCAGCCCCAAGCCAACTCATCCCCATGCCAACTCAGCCCCAAGCCAGTTTGGCCCCAATATGAAAAAAGTGACAGTGTTTGTGTTGCAGTCACATTTTGTTTTTTGATAGAGTGCTTTATTGTTATGGTAAAGTGACTTGCTCAGTATTATCTCTTCACGTTTTTTATTTGTTGGTCTAGGCCTAGTCCTCAGTAAAGGCACGTGTATGGCTGGTCGCCAATAGCTCCCTATACACAGTCCCTACACCGACCCATTGAAAACCTGGGGTCTTAGACCAGCACAGTGCTGGTCGAAATTGATTTTCTTCTTATAGCAAAGCTAGGACCTAAAGTCTAAATTTACTACCATTCCTTTTCCTTTCTAAATCTCAAACTTGTGTTGCAGTTGTTTTTTGTCACTTCAAGCCTCTGAAAAGTTCAAAAAATTTGAAATAAAATCATCAACTTTGCCACTTTGTAAAATACTGTAGCATTCAAAATACTTGTTGACATCAGAATGCCCTGTGCGTAACATTGTGACATCACACACAACATTTTGATTACTGTAGTTCCTATACATACACATGACAACTAACATAACATAACAGGTTAAAGGGCAAAGGAGGGCTAAGGCCCCATAAGATGCCCTGAAGTCCATACAACCTTAACTGCCATATCCTGATGATCAGTAACTAGTGTGCCTTCATTACCTTGGAGAGGCCCAAAACCCTCCTTAACCTTCTGCTTAGACCTGACATAGGCATGAAAAGATTTTGGATTTACCTTAACCTCCTTGGCCAATTGCTTTTTAAACTTAGCTTTAGTGTCAATAACCAAATTTTTAACTAAGAGTTCCTGCTTCTTGTAGACTGCAAAGTCATCAGAATTCTTACTGACCCTATATTGACGCCAGCACTTACGCTTCTTCCTGGCTGCTCTAAGTACCTCTCTAGACATCCAGATTGGCCTATTTTTAACCACAGCTTGCTTGAGTGGGATACACAACTTTGTAGTGTCAGTAACTATATTACGAAAGACACTCCATGCTTCAGCAGGACCTAAGTGAGACAAACGTGCAACCCAATCTATGGTAAGAAGCTCTTTAGCATGAGTAAAGTTAGCCTTGCTGAAATCTAAAACAGTTTTGTCACTACCTTGAAGTTTGCTGAAACAAAGTAACTCAAAACTTATGAGGTCATGGTCACTAGATCCTATCTTACCACCACTAGCAACATTTCTAACCATGTTTTCATCAGTACTTAGTACCAAATCCAGACAATTGTCCTCACGAGTGGGAAACAGAACATGCTGGGTAAAGAAACCATCAGACACTGCCTCGAGAAAATCCCTCCCATGTGACCCACTAGTACATGAATGCCAATCAATATCAGGAAAGTTGAAATCCCCAAACACAACTGCCCTTTTTGAAGAAACTATCCTAAAACTTTCGAACAAACTCTGATTATTATCAGCACAAGAATTTGGTGAACGTAAATAATACCAACAACTAAAGGAGTGCAAGACTCATTGCCAAAACTAATTTCACACCACAAGCAGTTAGAAAATCCTGAAGAAAAGAGCATGTTCGTTGCGTTTAGAAGTTACGAATTTTCAAAGACAATATTCCCTACAAACCATATCGAAAAGTTTGTTGCATCTTGCTGAACGCTTGACTTTTCGCCGTGTGAACTAACAGATCATGCCATATAACACTGTGTGGTGTCGATAAAAGAGGCTTAATTTATTTTGCTATAACTAATTTCATGACTTGTCTCCTCGTCAAATAAAATAATTTTATTAGAGAAATCACATTGCTCTTTCATCTTCAAAAAGCCTTTTCGTTCCTTAATGGGTAGACTTCCTGCCATTCTGCATAGTAAAACTATCACAATAACGCAAAACTCTCAGATCATTGAGTCAGTTACTTTTCTGTGTAAACTCAATATAAACGAATCTAGTTCTTACAAAGTCTACAGTTTTCAGGCGCGGATCTGGGGGGGGGGGGGTTCCGGCCTAAGCCCCCCTTTTCGCCACATCAACAATAAAAAGACGCGAAAATTAGCATAATGTTAATCTAGGAGAATATTTAAGGGGGCTTTCAGCCCCCCTCTTCGAAATGTCTGTATCCGCACCTGGAGTTGCGTAGTCCCTTTAAGAATTCGACCAATAAAGAGTGGAAACAGTATTTTAATGTGTCACCAGCCGTGTCTATAATAATTAGATTGATTTGCTGGATAGATTTCTGGCCAAATTGGCTGACATTTGTGATGTTTTGACCACTAAAAATGAACGTGGGAGATTCTTTCTTTGTCAAGGTGGATTCACTCTGTATTTGAATTTAAATTATGCAAACATTCTTCACCCAAAATTTCAGAACGTTTATGATGTAAATGTATTTCATAAAGAAGAAATTTTCATGATCATAGAATATTACAAAATTTGAAGGAAAATGTGCTTTAACTATTATTTCACAATAAATAACCGGCCCTGCATCACAGTGGTAAAACCCAATCGACACGCCAACCTTACATGCAACAAATGATGTGAAACTTTTTGATATGAGTGCATTGCATTGTGGGAAATGAGTGATGTACTTCAGACAGACTAATTGAATATATTTTGTTTTCCTTTAAAATCTTGTCACATTTAAGTAAAATATGCATTCTTTCAGAGTTGCGATATTTGTTGTCAAAATTTTTTAAGCTCAGTGTATAGTGAATGCTATTGTTTCACGGATGTCAAGTTTCAAGGTCAAATTAAACACTGTAATTTTAAAGAACAGCAAAAGATTTTGGAAGCAGTGCCGGTGTTACGTAACATTTTGTAACCTGGAAGCAAATGTCTTGAGTTATGTACAAGAGGCTATGGGTTTGAAGGGCATGTGATGAAATTTTTTGTGCCATTTGAGGTCCTCTTAAATTGTCACTGGAATATTCATTTTAACTCATAACTTGCTACAATCCCGCTGGCTTCGCGTGCGTGCAGGTAGACGCTTCATGGTAGTGACAAACTTGTGTTTTAGAGTGCACTTTGCGTGCAATCTACACCGTTTGGGATCAGGGATGGTGCCATGTGAGGCCGCGCTATGTCGATCTCCCTGTATAAGTTTTCCAGACCAGTTGTGCTGGGGAGCCTGAGTGTATACGGTATTTAACAATGTTATCCTCGATGGACGGTTTACCGGTTTCTGATCTCAAGGAGGCCAAATCCTTCTATTGAACCTAGTAAAAAACTTTCGGCGCGCTTCTCGCGCTTTTTGAGTAACATTGCTTCCGTTTTTCTTAATTCCGTTCCATATAGCTAAACAGTACACAGCAGCCTCTACAGCAGGGGTGGGGAACCTTTTTCCTCTAACGGGCCGTTTTGTACGGAAGCCGAGAACATCGCGGTGGTGTGAAATCTGACATGCCAGTTTTCCCACCCCTTTCTTCGGTAATCATGGGAAGGAGAAATCAAAACACGATTTCTCCTAACCATTATCTACCGATAATGTGGAGTGGAGAAAACCAAAGTTAGTGAGGGGGTACTTCAAGGACGGACCATTACACAGTGTCTATTTTCGAACACCCTGTCCATAAATGGATGCGCCCGCACGTGACACGGATCCTCTTTTCAATTTAAGTAACATAGCTACTCGCTCGTCGACGATTTTTCCGTACCACGGTGGGATCATCCCACGTTGGTAATAATATAACCAAAGTTATATAGCGCCAATCCGTGTCATGTGCGGGCGCGTCCATTATTGACACTGTGTAATGGTCCTTTCTTAAAGTACCCCCTCACTAACTTTGGTTTTCTCCACTCCATATTATCGGTGGATAATGGTAAGGAAAAATCGTATCTTGACTTCTCCTTCCCATGATTACCGAAGAAAGGGGTGGGAAAACTGGCATGTCAGCAGTGAGGGTGCAACAAGCTTTTCAGATCATGGCCGCAGGCCAAATGGAGTAAACAGACCCTGGTGGGGAGAGGCCCCTGGGGGTTCTGGAGTTTGTACAAGTTTGTAGGCAATAGAATGTTAATCCACTATCTCTAAATGACGTTGAATCCGAAAGGCGTCGTAGCAAAAGTGTCACAATATGACCATTTGACTTTTTAAAGTAAAAATGAATGAGCACATAGTGTGCTCCAGGTGCGCGAAAAATACGTATTTTGACACCATTTTTATTCCACCCATGCAATGTCGCCACCTTTTCCGTAAGCCATCGCTTCTGTAGGAGGGTCTTGGTGTTGTTGAGTCAGGCAACTTGGCACCCTATCGGACAAATTCTAGCGCCACACCTGTTTGGGGTACCATATTTTCGCCATACTCATGCCACACGCAGGGTTGACGCAGAATCGCAGAGATAAATTTGTATCATAGTGCGATTTCCTGCAAGCTAGAGCTTTGGGGTACCAAATCTCCTCCATGCTCGTGCTGCACGTGGCGGGAAGATTCATAACTGTAGTGACAAGCTGTGTGTGTTTTTCTGACGTAAATCCCAAGTCCTGCGTCAACCGTATAAGGCCGAGGTTGACATTGGTCCTGCATGTACAGCATAAATAGCTTTCCAATGAAAATTCCAGAATGCTCCAACGCTAATTTGATTTCATCCAGCGCAGCTGTCAGTGCTCAAGTGGTGTCGCTATGGGGATATTTCTCCCTCCACATGGCCCCTTCCAACTCTCCCCAACTAAATCTGGCGCTTAAAAATATAGTCTTATTGTTTGCATAAGAAAAAGAGGCCTTGCAATGAATTAGACTCTAGGTTAGACCTACCGTCTTGAAAATGCAATATTTTTTCGGCGAGATTTTCTCTCATCCGTCACTGGTACTTGGCATTGGCATAATTAGACCTGCACTTCGTGTTCGGCAGCCTGAGGGAAATGCTGTTCCAAAGTCACATACAACCCCTACATACTTCCTTTCAGCCCATTCACAATTCCCTGCATCAACAACTGGACCAACTATTATCCCAGTTAACTTACCTCTGAATGCCTCCTTCTGAGTGCCGTTTTGCCACCGCTAAGTCCACGTACAGAGCAGGATATAGGAACTATATTCTGCCCTGTGGTTCAGTCTTATGTTTCTGCCTGTAATTGGGATTGACGACTTGAATGTAGGGGAGGCTCCCGACCCCTATTGCTATACCACCCCTCCCCGCAGCTAACTTGCCATATACTCACTCATGCAGGTTCGAAAGTAAGCCAGCAAATACTATGTTATAAAAGGAGGGGGAGAGAAGTCTTCAGGTATATTTGTTGTTTTCGGGAGGGTCGAAAAATTAAAAATAATATTTTCGTTTCAAAAACAGAGACTGAAGGTTCGTACGTGGGAATACTTCACTTGAAATGAAGGGTACATTCATGTCTGTTAGATGAAGAAGTAATTGTGCTTCCAACTTCGTAGTTTCAACCTCAAATACAAGCCAAATCCTACCCGCTTCTAACATGGACAGATCGAAATGAATAGAATAAATTTCGTATTATGATGAAGTCGCATTTGGTCTTGTGAATTTTTGATTTTTCTAGTGCACAATGAAGTCCACTTTTCGTGAAGCTGAATTTACTTCATTGGAGACTTTCGGTCTCGCGTCAGTACCTACGGTCTTGCGGATACAAATTCACTTTTGGTCTCACAGACCCACATTTACGGTTGGGGTCTTGCGACCCCTAATTCACTTTCGGCCTCGTGAATACTAATTCACGACCTACCTCACGTTAAATCATTTCCGGTCTCGTGGAAGAGCTCAAATTCACGTTTGGCAGGGGCTTAGCCAGGTTTTTGGTGTGTGTGTGTATGGGGGGGGGGGAGCAAGTCGACTCATCGTCCCCATTCTTGACCGCAGTCCTAAGGGAGGGGTATGAGGGGAGGGGTGTCCCCCTCCCCTTTTGAATTTTTTTGCCGTCTCGAAGGGCTTAGATGCAAAATGGTGCTTCTTTTTACACTAGATCCCAGTGTTCTTCACAGGCGTTTTTAGAGGGGCGCAGAGATCAGTGCCGGATTAACCCCATGGCAGAACCGGCATATGCCGGGGGCCCCGCTCTTTTGGGGCCCCCCGGCAACTGTTCCAACAGCAATCTCTGCTGCTCATTCTACAACCCAAAACAACGACTGAGGAAGCTGATGGCGTTGCTGTGATTACTAGAGATGACGATGATGTTAGATTAAATGTGGAGTCGTTGGAATTGCGAATGCACAAGCTTCTTGTAGACATAACCTGGAAACTTTATTTCCGAACACTTTCATTGCATTTCGCATTTATGATCTCCAACTGTTCTGGCGAAAGATCATTCTCTTCACTGAAGCGAATAAAAAGCGAAGTTCGATCCTGCATGAAGCAGAAGAGAGTAAACAGCCTTACCCTGCTTAGCGTGGAACATGACCTAGTGCGGAAAATGGAATTTTCCCAACTAATAAATGATTTTGCTTGTCAGAAATCCCGTCAAAAATGTGTAATGTAATAGTTAATGTTTATGAAAAGGTGTTTGGGAATTGAGACCCACATTATTTTGATTTACTGGTTGTCGGGCTTATGTTTTCATGTGTGTGCACTTTTGCCATGCCTTAACACTATCTGGCATATAATGTATAGTAACTGCAGTCATGTATCACTGTATAATGTGTAAAAGCAACTATTAGTTATTAGCGGTTAAAAGCTAAAATTTAATCTGTTGAGTGTTATTAATTTTGTGTAAGCGGGTGGGCGAGAGGGAAGGAGGTTAAACTTGTAAAAGGGGCCCCGCTATAGAAAGTGCCGGGGGCCCCACACAACGCTAATCCGGCCCTGGCAGAGATGGCGCCAGGATTTGCTCGAAGGGGGCCAGACTCCCCGACGGGGCGGCCAGCGGCCCGAAACCCCGACAGCCCCGATGTCGTCGAGAGGTTGGTGAAGGGGGGGGGGGAGGAATTTGTAGAGAACCTGTGTGCTATACCATGCCATTGCGGGGCATATAGCCTATATTGCATAAGATTTGTATATACTATAGGGATTTACCGTTTTTATCCGGAATCTAAACTGTGGAATGGCAAAGCGCGCAAAGCGAGCGAAAATCTTTTGGGTAAGCCTACACTAAAGAGAATCTGTACTTGTTTAAAACTTATGTAGGTCAATTTTCGGGCAGGTGGACCCTATCAGACATAACTAACATTTTACTTCCCTCCTCGGGTCACTAGTCGTACCCCACGACAGACATAAGAGAACATTAGCTAGGTTTACGGAAATGAGATGACATTGTACTATATTTAGCTATATAAGTAAGGGAACAGAGCACGAGTGGGCAATTGTGCTTGTTTTATCTCAGAAATGATCCTTTTGAAAGCCAAAATAAGTCAAGCGACCATGGGTGGCGACAGAAGAGGGCCGGGCTATGGCAGCGACCCCAAGTTCCGACAACCCACTATGTCGAGGGGGTGCATGGTGAGAAGGGGATTTGAAGGAGCTTAACCATCCCTTGCGATTGCTGGGCATATTTTGATTAATATCACGTAATACTTCAAGCGCTAAGTTGTGCACTGATATCGTTCTTTTGAATCTGAATCGGGAAACTGCAAAGCGCGCGAAGCGCGCGAAATTTTTTGGTCGGCTTCCACAAAAACATATGTTATCATTAAAAACAAAAAGAAAGAAAGAAAACTGTAGGGGTTGAAGACCGTATCGGGGATAACATACATTGTATCGAAACCACCTGGACTCGCTCACCAACTGACCGTACAGCATGACTCACATTAGAGAACAGCAACTGGGCATTGCGATATGGGATGAAATTTACGACCTCTACATAAGCTGTGTACTCTGCCTACATGTTTCTTGGTAAGGTGGACAGGAATTGTGCTATCTAGCTATGTGGAATGGAAGTATTGAAGAAAATGGCGTGACACTACAGCCAGCGTAGCGCGCCGAAAATTTTGGGTTCTTATTAGAGAAGTTGTCCTCTTGAGAGCAAAAAACAGATAACCGTCGGGGCGACTGTCGCCTTCGGGGGCTGCATGCTTTATCGTATAGACTAAGACTCCCCGACGAAACTGTAAAAAATCCCCGACGGGGGGGGGGGGCATGGCCCCTGCCCCCGTGCCCCATCTGGCGCCACCCTGGAGGGGCGGCCCGCCCTCGGAGTGAAAATGACAATGAAAACCAATATCTTTTCGGGATTTGTTTATTTTGTTTCAAAATCAGGATTAAGGTTGGAAAAAAGGGCTAGGGCTCAGTGCCCCAAGGCATAATCTGTTGAAACAAGGAGGAAAAATCCGGAACACTGTTTCCAGACGAGATGGCATTAATATCCAAGGTTTTGATTGACTTTTCGGGGGCCTATTGCCAATGTGTCTTTCATAAAATAAATATGCCGTCCGTTCTGCTGCGGATTCCACCGTCATTACTCATCCCCGAGACCTAGATCCCTACCCCTCCCACTCCGCCCCACCAACTTCTCTTCCCTCCCTCCCCTCGCTGTTTTTGCTGTTTTTTTGTTTTTGTTTTCGTTTTTGTTTTTGTTTTTTTGCTTTCCTTGATTTTTTCAATATGGCCCATTGCGTCCCCCAAATTTCTGTGGGGGCACTACTCTGTCCTCTGCCGCTGCCCCCTCTGGCTACGCCACTGACTTTTGGTCCAGCGGAACTTCGGTCTTGTAGGAAACTTAAAACTAAGGGCTTGAAAATGGTGACGACACGTCCATTAGGGCATTTGATAACAGTGCTCACTGGCCTGGTTACCTAGTTTCGATGGGCCTTGGCAAAGGCCAGTAGCAGACTAAGGGCAGAGCAACACTGGTGCAGGCTCACCGGGCCCCCGGCACATTTAGGGCCCCACACATTTAAGGGCCACTAAACTTTTAAGAATGAGCGTTATGGTCCATGGCATGAAATTGTTAGCAACTCACGTTGGCACGATGCGTCTCTTGTGATGTTTTGCCGACTACCATACCAAATCCAGAACTATAGGCGCCGGGCAGATCTGTGTTTCCATGTATGCTGCCTGAACTATTCGCTTCAATTCTTCTTCTTTCGAGATACAGAGAAACATCCACAGGGACATTTACTCACCTCGCATGCGTCGAGGTTTCTAAGCCCTAAGTGTGATTAGCAATAAACTTCATTTAACTGGGTCTTTGTGACATAAGGAGTCATTTCTACTTTAACCTAAAACTGCTATTGTTTTCTGGTCACATCACCCATACGTTCAGAAGTTCGTAGTGTTGTCCGCCAACAACTGTTTCAACAAACTGCATACTTCTATTTTTTATTTCTCGCCGAATGGAATCTATGCAGTCATGATCCAGGGCTCCAAACAGGGACCCGCACTTTTTGCGGGCGAAATCCGGAAGCCCCCCGTGGGTGTGGTCCTCCCCGGGCCCGACAATTTTCTGCGATTTAATAGTATTAGATGCAATTTCCTAGCATCTGGTAACCAGAAAAAAGCACCCAAAGGAAAAATTTTTCAACTTTTTCTCTTTTGGTTTTCTTTTGGCCAGCAAACGGGGAGCTAGGGCACGCCCCTCTGTGCCCCCTGGATCCGTGCTTGATATGTATGTGTGTGTGTGTGTGTGTGTGTGTTGGGCATAGTTTATATTTCAGGTTATCCGGTATCAATTGTGACTGAACTAGTAATGCCCCCACAACCATATGTGTGCACCGCACACCCCTTTCTCAGGCTCCACAGCCCCTCGATCCCTCCCCCCACACGCATTGTCCGACCGACTGCATGGTCAGGTGGTTAGAGCACCCGACTTGCAGCCGGAGGGTCTGGGGTTCGACTCCTGGCCGGGTCATACCAAAGACTTTAAAATGGAACTTACTGCCATTGTGCTTGGTGGGTGCTCAGCATAATCAATGGAGTATGGAAAACATGGGCGTAGATCCGGGGGGGGGGGATGGGGGGATATATCCCCCCCAACATTTGACTAGGGGGGGATGGCCCATGCAATCATCCGCCCCCCCCCCAATGTTTCAGTCTACAGATACGTTTATGGTGGAAAGTATATTTTATTCTTCATTTTCGTAAGAATTTTTTTCAGTCTCGCTTCACTTTCTATCACAAATGTTTCTCAAACTATCAGAATTTTAGCAAATCGTTGGCAATCTATCGAAATTTTCGCGCGCTCCGCGCGCTTCCAACCTTACGTCAGTGTCACTTATATTATCAATATCTTCCGATAGCAACATTCGGAAAAGTACAGCAGCAAAAAGTTGAAAGTTTACGAATTAACAGGTTAAAGACTGGCTTATGGGAGTGGCATGTAGGTTGTTGGGCAATTGAAAGTGTCTCAATGTAGAGTCTGAATGCAGGTTTTGTAATGGGAATATTATTCATCACTGTTTACACTCCATGTTATGACCATTATTAAGGTAATAATACACGAAACTGTTCTGATCACGGCACTTTCCGAAGAACAGAGATGCATCCCCAAACATCTGTGGGGAACTCGCATCAATATGGGATCTGTCAATCTAATATGTAGCATGATGTAGAAGGTTGAAAGTACGTATCTGCCGTTAAACATTTTCCCAAAAATTTTTACCAGAGCTTCGCCAGTTCGCACTGAGCCATTATCGGTATAGATGGTGATTGTTAATACACTTATGACGAAAAAAGCACTCTGTAACGCTCTTATTAGTCCTTCACCCCTTTTGCTACACCTATCAGGGAGGTCTTATATCACCTCCCTGCACCTATACTCTCCCTCCCTCTCATTTTCAATTGCTGGCAGCTGTTCGCCCGGATTTTAGTTCAAAAGTAGTAAAAATACGATAGTTGTAAAGTGTTCGGCGGCGTACTCTATTATCATTTGGATGTCAGGTAGTATACGCATTATGTCATTGCCCCCCCCCCCCGCCCCAATTATTATGATTAATGCAGAGCTCCCAGGAGGTCCTATTCAGGTATCTGCTAGCCTTATGTGCCCTTTCATAATGCATAATGAAGGAAAGGACATATTTCGTTATAACTCAAGAATGTTTTTGTGGACTCCACGCACACATTTTTGTGTAAAAACTTTCCCGAAATAAAAGGCAGTAAAATAGACATAAGGGAGGGGGCTTCAGGAGATTTGTTGACAACGTATCTGTCTCTTAATAGACAACATATTCTCTTTTACCTAACCAAAAATTAACATTCACTAAATTATGGACATTTTCCGGCCATATATGATCAGTTCCAAAACATCCCAAAGATAGCACCATTTTGCATCTAAAAGTCCTTAAATTAATAAAAAAAAATCTTAAAAGGGGAGGGGGAACCTCTTCCCCAGGACGACACCTTTTTGTAGTGACGAAAGGTCAAAACTGCTGCATGCAAATGCAGGAACGCATAAAAAACAAAGGTGTAATTTACGCAGACTTGGGGGAACTGAGCTATTATAACGACATCATCTATGGTGCTCCCAATCACAAAAAACCTGGCGACGCCACTGATCTCAAGCCAACTTGCAGGTCTTGTAATGATCTCCGAATTCAAAATACAGTTGTCTGGGATGACCCTATATGTTGATCCCTGCCTTTTTGAGCTTAGCAGGACATTGTTGCTCTTGTACAATTCCAATCCGGTGCAGCTTATCGACGAGTGCTCAAAATAGCAGTTCCTAAATGTATGAATATACCAATAGCCTACCAAAGAACATTACCACTGAAATTAACCCCTTAAAACAGTCTTCCTGGCACTTCTGAGACATTAAAACCAAAGAGCTTCCGGGGGCTTCGCCCCCTGGCCCCCCACCGGGGCTTTGCCCCTGGACCCCACCTGTGTGGGCTCGCGCTTCGCGCTCGCCGTGCACGCTTCGCGTGCACATGTTCCACAGTTGCGATGGTTCACCCCATCCCCCCAAAAGTTGAAAAGAAATCTACGCCCCTGATGGAAAACAAGCCAGTGAGCCACATCTGTAAAAAAATGCCGTGGCCTGCCCGACTTAAATCAATTGGTTAGAAACAGCCGTAAAACCTCATCTAACTCTAACCCGACCCTAGGTTGTTACCTAGTGGGAGTAACCTACACGTAAGATTGTGCTTTCCGTCCTTGTATGGATTGACGTTAAAGAAAATGACCAAATTGTGGATCGAGTAAGTTGCTCAAATGAAGCATGCCCACAGAAACGTGACTCTTTTAGGTGCTACGGGTAATAAACATTACGCAATCTTTCACATGGTCTCACCGATGTCTCACGACAGAATTCATTCTTGTGTAGAAAAGACGTGTTTATATTTACGTGTACGAGAAAGCTTCAGGCTTCAGCCAACAGTAATACAACCCTACTACACTGTGCATGCACTGCACACAATGCGGTCACGTATACTAACGTAACGGCGCGCGGTGTCCACTAGCACTGTCAGCGACGCAACGAAATTCTTTTCGCCATGGTGAAATCTATTCTAGCCGAGGAATTCTTGCAAGATTACATCAGTTCATTGTGTGATGCTTCTAGGCAATGCACAGTTGGTTTGATTGCTGGTCACGTAAGCGTGGTGCTTTTTATCAATGTTTGCAATTCGTTCGCTAGATTGGAATTTTGGAGTAACCCAGTGGCCCAAAATATTCTTCTCTGCTGTACCCAAGTACAGGCCTAGTTGTGCGAAATTATTCACCCTCTCTAAGCTATGCACAATATTACAGTAGCGTAGGCCTAACATTGTAACAGCTGTTGTTAATATACGTGGCGAGCCTTTGTCACAATCCGTTACGTTATGGTACTGTAGGCTCTGTGAGGAGGTGTGGATGTTGGTTATCCAGATTATGTTTGCAACACTGATGTAGGCTATCCAAAATCTTTTCATGCCTAGGCCTATGTTAGGTCTAAGCAGGATATTATTGGGTGATGGGCCTCTCCAAGGTCATCAAGGCACTCTAGTTAGTGATCATCAGGATATATGGTAAGGTGACCAGACGTCCCCGACTTTCGGGGACAGTCCCCGAATTCAGTATTCCGTCCCCGATGAACTTGTGTCCCCGAAAATGGCCCTGATTTGAACAAATGTCCTTGTAATATTAAATTTCCCAACAAATTAATTATAATGCTGTAAACAATAATATTTTGTCGATTGTATAGCCTACTTTGCACCTTTCAGACAGGAGCCGAACAGCCGTCTACCTAGTATTATAGGCCTAGTATTACATCAACATCGTTGAGATATATGATCGTAGCGCCCAATTACAACGTACGTAGGCCAACAAATAACAGGTATTTGCAATCACAGAGATCGAAAGTCAAGTGCATCACTGATCACACACATTTACAATTGCCAGTTGCACACTAACGATGTGTATTTTCCTAACATGGTGCCCGGCCTAGTAGCGTCCCTGATTTAAACCCCCAAAATATGGTCACCTTAGGATATGGCTAATTTGTTAAATGATTATTTCGTATCTGTTTTTACCAAGGAATCATCTATTTTGGGGACTTGTAGGGGTCCTGGTAATTCTTCTTTAGTTAGTGATGTTGCCTTCTCTGAAGAGTTGGTTTGTAATAAGTTGAAGAGTTTAAAAGCTAGTAAGGCCCCCAGGCCTGATGGAATCCATCCTGCCATTCTCCATGAATGCTCCGAGATTTGGGCAGTTCCTCTTTGCATTATTTTTCAGAAGTTTCTGGATTCAAACTTTGAACCTGCTGACTGGCGGATTGCTAATGTTACTCCAATTTTCAAAAAGGGGGATTGGTGCTTGCCTTGCAATTATAGGCGGGTCAGTTTAACCAATGTTGTGTGCAAAGTTATGGAATCTGTAATCAATGATTGCTTGCTTAAACATCTTTTAGATAATGGGTTACTCAATCTGTCACAGCATGGTTTCTTACCTAGTAGATCTTGTGTTACTAATTTACTAAGCTTTCTTGAGGATGTGTCTTTATCTCTTGATTCTGGTCACAGTGTTGATGTTATTTACCTTGATTTTCAAAAAGCTTTTGATAAAGTTCCATTAGGTAGACTTATGGTTAAACTGCATAGGTTAGGCATGAAGGGCAGTTGTGCTGACTGGATAAATTCATGGCTCAGTGGTAGATCTCAGAGAGTTGTTGTTAATAGTAATTTCTCTTCTTGGAAAGAAGTTACAAGTGGAGTTCCACAGGGTTCTTTTCTTGGCCCGTTTTTTTTCTTGATTTTCATCAATGATACTTTAGCTCTCTCACATCTAGTATTAGTAAGTTCGCTGATGATATGAAGCTCTATAGGAAGGTTAGTGATAAGGATGATGCCTCATTCTGCAAAAAGACTTGGATAGGTTATCTTCATGGTCTCAGACTTGGCAAATGTCTTTTAATGCAGATAAGTGCAAAGTCCTTCACTTTGGTCCTAAAAATTTCAGCTATGATTATAACATGAATGGTAGTATTCTGAGTGATGTGACTTTTGAGAAGGATCTGGGTGTAGTTATTACAGGCGATTTAAAGCCATCTAGGCTAGACAGTGTGCAGCTGCTGCTAGGGCTAATAGGGTGCTTGGATTGATCAAGAGGAATTTCAGTAGTTTTAGTAAAGAAATTGTACTAAATCTGTATTTAGCAGTTGGTAAGACCCCACCTCGACTATGCAGCCCAGGCTTGGAGTCCCTTCTATGAAAAGGACAAGTTTCTTTTAGAGCAGGTTCAGAGGAGAGCCACTCGCCTTATACCCGAGGTGAAACACCTACCTTATCATGTTAGATTTAAGCATCTTGGGCTTACCACCCTGGAGATGAGAAGGATTAGGGGGGACATGCTTCAGGTGTACAAATTTCTCTCTGAAAGGAATCCTTTGTCATCTTGCAATTATTTAAGGGTTCAAAGTAATTCTCGGGTTTGAGGCCATTGTAAGAAGCTAGTTTAGTGTTTTGCAAGGCTCGACATTAGGAAGTTCAGCTTCTCTCATAGAGTTGTTAACAAGTGGAATAGTCTGCCTGAGTGGGTAGTTAACTCTACATCTGTGCATTGCTTTAAGGTTAATATTGACAAGTATTTCCATAACTGTGGTAGGATCTAATTGGGCTGGGCTCATTTGGTGTTGGTTTGGTTGTTTGTTTTCAGTTAAGGTTGTATGGACTTCAGGGCATCTTATGGGGCCTTAGCCCTCCTTTGCCCTTTAACCTGTTATGTTATGTTATACAATTTCTAAGGATCTTGTCTCAGATCTTGCCGGGTTTGTATACGTTGGATTATTCCATTATAAGAAAAGGTATCTATAAGTGTGCACACAATAGATACCTGCTTACCGTGGCAGCGTGGTGCGGTAACGTAATACCCACAAAGTCGATCAAGATCCACTCACTTCACTTTGTTGACCCCTAGACTGGTGTTCACACACAGGCCATCGAGAGCTAAGAAAATCTGGAAAAACCATAAAAATTGCTAGGAAAGTTTTTTGGTGCTCCTCGCCCGCACCTCCAGAGAAAACTGACTGATACAATAGAGAATTTTGTCTGGCAGCATAAAATTTCTTTCGTCCTACAGTATGCGCCACACTATTGTGACTTGCACCATGGTCCTTGCAAACAAAGTCCCATTATCTCTCAATGGGGTAGATTTCCAGACAACAGAGAACACTGGGTTTTCGGCATGGTAGATACGTCAACGGCACAAGCACTGGTTTCATGCAGGTGGCAGACACCAGAGATGCTGCAACGCTCCTGCCAATAATCCAGTAGCACCTCCATCCTGGCAGTATCATTCACTTGGACCAATGGAGGGCCTATGCCGGCATCACACCCCAGCTTGGATTCGACCATCACACAGTGAACCACTCGCATCACTTCGAGGACCCTCAGACTGGTGTTCACACACAGGCCATCGAGAGCTACTGGGCAAAGACGAAGACAGGGATGAAGAAGTGTTTGGGGATGAGATGTAAGCAATTGCCGGCCTAGCTGGAGTAGCAGATGTGGACGAGCAGTCATCAATCACCTTTCGACTTGACTGAAATGTTACAAGTACGTGTTGAGAAATGAAATGGCTGTTTGTAAAAGCCTATATCTGTATCTGACGTAGTCTTCCATCACACTTGACCCATGATCTGATGAACACCTTGCAGATTTTGTTGCATTTTTACCTGTTGGAAATAGAAATATTCCAGTCTGTTAACATGAAATAGGCAGAAGTACATCCTTTAATAGATCAAGCTTCTGCTTATTGATGACAGATCGACTTTGTGGGTATTACGTTACCACACCACAGTAAGCAGGTATCTATTGTGTGCAGACGTAGTGTGCACACAATGGATACCTTTTCTTATAATGGAATAATCCAATGTACGTACAAACTGGCAAGATCTGGGACAAGATCCATTTCTAACCATAGCTGATATTACTTAGAAAGGCTAGGCCTAGGCCTGCCTGCGACACATTGTGACAGTACAGTCCATAATGTTGTGCCCCTCGAAAATTTTACAGTTAACCATCACAAAGCAACTACCTGTAGTTTACAGTCAGCCAGTCACCAGCCTACGAAAAGTTCTTTCTTTTCTTGTAGAATATGCGTAACACATCGTGATGTCATTTGCTTATTAATAAGGTAAAACTTGTCATTTTCAAAGGCTGATTACTAAGTAATTAGCATGTTTTCATGCTTACTAATAGTTGAATCTTATAAATAAGAAATGTCCAACTCAATTTTTGTGCCTGAATGGAAAACAAAATGAACGGAAGATGCATTTTGGCTTTATTTTCGGAACGTAATGTAACTACTTTGGAAGGGTTCAGAAAAGTCGCTTTTTTAGATTGCATCTGCTCATTTCCAATTTTGAAATCTGGCATATTCACTGGCAAAATTCTTTTCTCACAGAAAAACACCAATTTTGCTTATAAATTATCCTCCAAAAGACAAGTCAAGTTCATGGCAAATATACATGCACTCGAATACAGGTGATGAGTATGCAACGTCAGTCTCGGCAATGTTTATCTTGTGCATTGGTACGTAATGCGCAAAATGTCATGATTGGACCTCGGCGTAATGTAAAGTACAATTTTCTAAATGAGACAACCTCTGGTCATGAAATCTTTACAAGAATACACATCTGTGTGGGTAGAAGCATGGTTGGTAGGGGCACTGGGGATGCATGGAGACCGTGAAATGGTATTTACGAGCAGTGCATGGTAGTATCAGTATACTGGCTATACTGACTGCCAACACAGTACACACATACCGTTGTACTGTATAAGCTAAGTAATTGTTGACTAAGTTGCAAGGTTACGTCGAAACCGGTAGTAATACCAGATTAAACAGAGCTTGTTTACTGTCCCAATGAGCATTGGCTGTTGTACCCTGTGATCACAAAACTGTAGGGATGGGTCCTTGCAAGAGAGCCCCCCCCCCACCGTCTCGGCCCACCAAAAGAAAACGTATAAACCCTGCCTGAACCGAGCTACTCTTATCACCAAATAAAGGATTTGAGCTCAGGTGGTTTGACAGGACAGGCCCTTTTTTAGGGATCAATGTCCAGTTTTTTTGTTTTGTTTTGTTTTGGAGAGCATGCAAGGTGTTTAGCCTCAGGCCTACTAAGCCCATTGCAATGTGGTGTGGGGGGGGGGGGGAGTAAAACTAATATGCTAGCAGAACCATTTGAAATGTCACTGCAGGATGTTAATCCAGATTATTTGTCAGTTTATGATATCAGTAGGCTATATTTCTCTCTAAAAGACCTTGCAGTGGTGTGCATGCATTTCAGCTTATATCTTACTGCATGAAATAATTACTGTGTGCCAGCGGTCATCATAAATACCATTTAAAAATATGTAAGCACTTATGCTCCTCCATGATGCAATATGAGGTAGAGTATCACAACTATATAACCTTTCTATTCTCTATTCACTTTATTCACTTTAGTAATGTCATATGCATATGATATAGGCTACAGTTACTAAACATAAAATCAAGAGTATACAATATCAAGGAATGCATAGATTGTGTCATGAAGGTCTAGTTCATTACTTCCACCTGGATGAAAACAAATTAGCCAACAGGGACCGTGGAATCAATTTTGAAGTGAGGGGGCTAATCAATGAAGTGGCCCAATATATTTTCAAGAAAATAAAAGCCCCAGTTCTTAGTTTAAGGTGGCCCAAAATGCCCACAGCAAATAAAGTGCGGGGCTAAAGTCCCCGTAGCCCCCGTCACCACGGTCCCTGGCCAAATGCCCATACCAACAGTGACAGACCTTACTGCACTGGGAATGAAGTAAGTATGTACTGCAATTATCTGCTAGCACTTGAGAATGAAGAGGTATTATTCTAGGAAGACTGATGTACTTGTCAACACACCATTCAATGAGTCTGTTTGATGAAAATGTGCTCCAGTAGAGGCTACATACATGATAACATACATAATTCCATATTATGTTTGTCATATCTTTTTTATTTCTTTTACAAGTGCAGTTGTTCAAAATTACACTTTGAAGCATCATGTCAAATATTTCATAACTTAACATTAAACACTCTACCACATTCTGAACTGACTGAGAATGACAAAATTTGCTCCAATACCTGACCGTCAATTAAGATACTCAAGCTATTGAAATCGGTGTAGAATATACGTACAGTACATAGCATAACATGTTACAGTTGACATTATACTCCTTAAACCTGTTGAAAAATGCAAAATAGAGATCAACCACCAGAAGTCTTGGAAACAGCCCCCTAGTCAGTAGCTAAAATTGGTAGGATGTTGTGAGAGGGGGAGGATGAGTCTGAAGGATCAGTACAGTTTGCATCTGATCCATACAATATAAGGTTTTCTAGTTGTGGAAATAGCTGCCGTTTAGCCTTATTCCTGGAGTGACGGGTGTCAATTTTTTGGGGGGTATGCTCTTGACTACAGGTCTGTATCCAAACATGCCCAGGCAAAGGGCTAGTTCGCCCACTGGAAGGACAGTGGTTGCCACTCTGACACCATGATGAGGTCAGCTTTGTGGAACTTTAGGTCAGAGGATTTTTTCCCAATAATGACAACACATTTTTGGCTGTTTTGGGAAAGATCGATTTTGTTGCCTTTCAAGTAATTTTAAAGAGAAGAAAGTATGAGTCAGGAGGTACAACAATTTCATGGCAAGGTGGTTGCAAATAGCAGCAAGGTGGCCGCCCTGGGAATTAAGTAGGGGAAACTCTGCCTACCTACAACTATTTCAATAGGGGCCGAGAAGTCTCGGTGCCTGAGATGTCTTGGGGCGGAGATGTCCGGGCCGAGTTGTCCCAGGGGCCGAGTTGTCTGTGAACCCCTAGACCTAGGCTATCTCATTATCAGGCATTATAAAAATAAGTTACTCATTAAACTTCATCAAAATGGTGTTAGCCTAGGCTAGGCCTAACTTGTCATATCTATCAACTAGGCCTGGCTTGGCATTTGTCTGAAAAAAATCATACCACCTAGGCTAGGTCACATTTATCTGTGCTTATTATAAGTTAACTTTTATAAGCTAGGCTACTGACTACTTAGCATAACTAAGCATAAAATGAAGAGTAAGACTAGTGGCCTAGCTTATCCACTATGTGTATTTGTATAGACTTCCTCACACATGCATACAGTACAAAGCCCTAGCCTAACACATCTTTATTACAATTAGTACGGTATTTCCACGCAAGATGTGACGTTAAGTTGTGGTTCATAACACTATACCCCTGGTACATTTCCAATTGTGAAACCGGTACCAATAGAAAGAGCATGTGGTCTTATCTTCTCAATTCTACCAAAATTGCGCATTTTTGTCCTATAGGCAAGTCAAGTTCAGGGCAAATTTAACCCTACTTTTAAGGCTCTGACAAAAGAGTACCCAAGTTCGTTGGTCAATTATTCAAAAAATAAGAGCAAATGCGGAATTTTTACAATTTTATGGGAAAAAATAAAGTTGTCAGATGCAACTTACCCCATCATGATGGCTAGTGATGCCTTCTGTTGCAGTATTCAAATATTTAACAGTGTTCGATTTTAAGGGTAGTCCTGTCGCCCGAGACAACCAGAAATTCTGCAGGACTACCAGATTTTGCAAAAACAGGTGTGTAAGGTTGTCCGTCGGGACAACCAAATTTTTTGAGGAAAGTGATGTGATGTTTACATTTAGCAGCTCGATGAAAATTTTGCGCAAGCAAGGAACTTTAAAAATTGCATCAAAACATTTGCAACAAAGTGCGGTAATTACGCATGTTCACCACAGCTTCCCACACAGTCACTTTATCGAAATGTGCATAACACTATCAAGCCAAAATATGTGCCCCATACAAACTCCACTAGTAGGCCACTAGGCCTGTACTGTACACAGACAAGCTGAATTCCTTCATGCAAGCTACAAATTCTATTGCTGATGTTGCAACACCAGTGCTTTCAATCTAGAGATGTTTAATTTTACCCGCAATGCGAACATCATAACATTAACTATGTCCACAATGTACACTAATTAATGCATGCCACGAGACAGCACTACTCTTATACAGTAGATATCTGTTATTGTTTTTTTTTTGGGGGGGGGGAGGGTTGTCTAAAAGTGAAAGCCACTTTGGAAGGCTGGTCATAATGGGGCGTTATCAATTCCATGGTTGCGAACTTCCGAAAATGGTTACACTTGGGACTACCTTATTTTGAGTAGGACAACCAAATTTTACAATGTAGTAGTCCTTTGGACAACCATTGCTAATTCCTTAAAATCGAACACTGTTTAAACCAGAAGGGATGATCGTGACCAGTTTCGTGAAATTTCATTCGTCGTACCAAGTTTTGGGGGCGGGGCTACAAGAAAAGTGCCAGCTGAGCTTATTGTCTCTACCGTTGGAGACTGACTGCAGTAGGCCTAAGTTAGGTGTAGGGCCTGTATGGGGAACTCCACAAATGTACACACACATACACAGTGTCTTATCTTCAGCCAAAATGAATCAAAAGCATGGTAGGTTACAGGTTAGGTGAGGCAAAGCTATGACCTCCATCATGAATTCCTATGGTGTTGCTTTTTATGTGTTTCAAATGGGCAGGATTAAACCAGTGAAAAATATAATCCAGATACCCAGGGTGTAAGTTACAAATTTTTGATGTATTTGCTCTAAAATCACAGGTACAACTATTAGAATAAAGGGCCACTCTTGAACACCACATAACATCTGGATGCGATGTGACACAGCTCTTTACCTTGCATCCTAAACTTCTAATCTTTGACTCTGCCCCTGTTCATCTGTGCATCCACTCCAAGACTGATATTGGTGAAGTCATCCACTCCACATCCATGCATCCACTCCAGAATATTGCTTGTAGTCTTAGTAAGAAATGGACAAGAATGAGTCGTTCTCAAATTAAGTTTACCTGAGCACTGTATTCATATTCCCATTTTATTATTAAATCTTTCATGTTTATCTAGCAGCCCAAATGTTGACTCCACTTCTAAGCATCCACTCATCCACCCAGAAAAGTTGGAGTAACTTAAGTTTGTTTTGTTCCAGAAATTATTTACTTGGCATCTGAGCATTTTAACCCAGCAAAGCAGATACATGAAGTGGAAAATTCAAAAGGCTCAACATATAGGCAGAGAGTTTAAATTGACTGAGCATCCACTCATCTGGATACCCAGATACATCCCTCAAGTGGCCCTTTATTCTATAGTTACTCCAAATCACATTTTTTTCACTCTTTAATCTATTTATCATACCTATTGACAGAAAGGAGTTGTTGACATTTTATTGGCTAGTTTTTTACTTTACTGCACAACATTACGACACTCTCATGATTCGAAATCACATCAAAGTACCTTGAAAAATGGGGCAATAAACAGCAAAACTTTGCTGATAACCAGAAATTTGTGAAGTAGGTCACGAGAGTAAGTAGAGTAAGAGCAAGTACTGTATTAAAAAGAATCACTTTAAAATATTTTAGATTATTTTTGCTATTTTGTTAATGCAACCGCCAATTACTGCCAAAGCCTAGGTGTACAGCATGTGTTTGTTCATGTGCAATCACTAAGGTGGTTGTTGGATACATAAGGGTCAGGAGCAGGTTGCAGTTAGATTTCAAAATTGGCTTTTGAGAGGAGGGCGGTAATGTCCAAACAGTCTTGCGTGGCCTTAAATTTTTTTAACATTTGGTTCAGTACGAGCATAGGTGAGATTACATGGAGGGGGTACTTGCCCCCCACTTTTTGCAGAGCTTAAAAAATAAAATTAAAAAAAATGTGAAAGGAAGCGAGACTAGAGAAATTATTAGAGAATTGTTAAATAGCTTTTTTATTATGAGTAAATTTTGCAATGTTAAATGAAGGAAAACACATCAAATACCATGAGAATGCTAGGGTGGTCTTTCAAAAAACTACCAAGTACTGTTGAAAACTTTGTCTAGCACTGTAAAATCTCTCAAAGTATGGATGTCTCCTATGTCCCACACTGTTGTAAGGTCTGGAGTAAGGGTCATTGAAAGTACTAATGTACATCATGAAATGCACCATGGTCCTTGCTAGCAAAATCCTGAAACCTACCCATGTATAGGTTCCCTAGTTTTTCTAATATTGAGTACTCATATTGGTGAACAGTCTAAAAAAATATGATTTCTTCAGCACACTTTGCATGCACACACTCTGAGTACTAGATATTCCATTCTTAAAATTTTTCCAAAGCCCCTGGAAACCCCCAAAATAATGAAGGCTTCCCTCCTTCCTCAAACCCTCTGTATTATGGATCCTGGCCAACTTTTAGTCATACGGGGTAAGAATACAACTGGAAAAAGTCAGTTATGATTTTTGTGGTCTGCTAAGTGCCCACCCAATGTCATTTGAATTTGAAGCTAAAATGCATCATTTTAATGCCTACAATTTTGCAAATACCCCAGAGCTTCAGAGTGCTTTGCTCCTGGACCCCCACTGGGGCTTTCTCCTGGAGCCCACCAGGAGCCCTGAGGCAGGCCTCTGAACCCCAGGTCCCTCCAGTACCTTTGATGTCATTTGGCAGTCCACCCAGGTTTGCCCCCGCCCTCCCCACTTTCAGACATTAAATCCCACCCTTGAGTTTGAGTATCCAAATTAGCAGATTCCTTTCAGGAACAGTCTTCGAATAGAGAATACCCGTAGCAGTCCTTATATTGTTTGTGATAAAACTGTAAAAAGGTTCTGCTTGGTGTTAAGATGAGTTGAAGAGTGAGTTGGTTGAAGAAGCTCTTGATGTTGCTAGGGATCAAACCATGGGTTTCCTTGTACAGTAGGTGGTGGTTAAGTGTACTTGCTCTTCAATCATGCAAACCTAGCTCTTTCAGATTGACCAGGGATAATTTTAGTGATGCTTGAATCCTAGCTGTGATCCCCAACTGTAAACCTGGCAGCTCATTTGTATTTTTCCTAGTTTATCCCTATCCAGTTTATGCTTGGTGGTCCCAAATGGCTGAGTTTCAGTCTGATCAATGAATTGTAGGCTATAGACTTGGTGCTCTTGCTGCAGTAGCAGATGTTCCTTTTCAAGAGACCTAGTCTAGAGCCTTGGTGGTTTCTAGACTGATGTGAGTAGACCACTTTTTGTGATTCTGAGTTCCACTCCCAGGTAGGGATGATATTTTACCTCTTCAATGACAGTATCGTTCATCATGTAATTACTTGCTGTTGGGAGCTTTTTGTGAGTAACTCTCATGGTAAAACACTTCGAAGCATTGAAAGACATCTGCCAGTGTTTTTAAACCCAACTCACCACGCTTCTTCTTGATTAACCATCAAAAATGGGAGTGACTGTGGAATACAGGGCTAAATTGAAGGATATTTCTGGGCATCTGGATACATAGATGCTTAGTCAGGACTAGCCTGTTTTCAGAGGCTTTTGAATTTCTTAAGTCCATTTGTTAGGTTGTATTTTTTGTCGTGCGCTACTCGGCCTTGCAGTACTAATTTTGTACCCATGTTATAACTGGTGTGGAACATGAGATGATAAACTTTGACCAGCAGAGCTGAAAACAACTTTTCAAATTGAATGGGATCCGTGGAATTTCATTGAATATATTTTGCTAAAAGAAACCATCGACAGATTCTATCAGATCACAGGGCCGATTTTGGTTACCGTAATATATATATTTTTTCAATCGTAATATATATATTTTTTCAAGGGGTGATTTTGTAACTTTGTTGGGCGCATTGCCCTCCACCCCGGTGTATTTTGAATGCTGTCCGCTGGACAAATTTTTGCAAAGGGTTAGTGTAAATTATGTAGTCAGTGGTATGCCCAGTAGTGCATGGTAGACAGCTGACACACACAGTAGTGTGTGGATATGGCCTTGAGCAATTTAAACGCAGTACAGGTTATGCTAGCTTCATCTAGGAGGTGCACTAGACATTAAGAAATTTACTTTGTAGATAGAATTTTTTATTTTCTTGGGCTAGATTGTTTGCCCTTGACTGAGAAGCCCTCAGTACGGTGCCAGCAAGAGTTGTCTCGAGTGGCTTCAGGAAATTTTCACAGTCTTTAACTAGTACTTGTCAGGTTGTGGGTGTTGCGTATAATGGCATGGATTCTACTTAAGAATCGGTGACACATTTGAACTGTAAAGTTACACATAAAGTTAAGCACAAGTTTTTCCTCTATAACAGAAATCTTCCCAAAAGGACTATGCTGTTGCTTTGCTACCAACACCCTCAGAGGATGATGATGAGGAGGAGGAGGAACCTTCAGAGGGCAGGCCAAAGAAACAGAAAAAATGCATGAATACTGTGAATGAACAGTGGGTGGCTGAACATGCTAGGCAGGTAAAAGATAAATGCTGCAAATGAAGAGTGGGGGTGGGGGGGGGCAGGGAAGGGGAAGAGTGTGTAGTAAGATTTCATAGGGAGGGGGATGATGGTTGAGGCAGTGGCACAGATATCATTTTATGATGGGGCAACTGGAATCACCTCAAGGGAGGCAGTGCTATAATGGTAGGAATGTGAAATTTGTGTAATTTTTATGCACTTTCATCGAGGTCTGTGTTGTAAAAACAGAGCCACAGAAGATCCAATCCAAGTGGCATGATGTGTGCTCTTTGGTGTTTTAAGGTCTACAGGCTTGGCATATGTGAAGTAAATGTTACTAGTGCACTAATTGTTGAACTCGAATCTTCATGTTTGTATGGGAGAATGAAGTTCTGATCTTTTAAGGCAGTGGCTTTAAGATTGTGGGGTGGGAAGGTGGCAAAAATGGGTAACAGGGTTGATGTGGGGTGATGGGGGGACATGGAGAACAGGTGAGGCAAAAGGGGTGGCATGGTCAGGGGAAGTATAACATGGATTGAGTTGGCTTGGTGGTGTTCTGCCTTGTATTGAAGAGGTCTCCAGATCAAATTTTCTGGTTACTCAAAATTTGTTGTTTAGCTGGTTGATCGAAGTGATGCTAGAGGTTTCAGATGTTTCCTTGTTGTCCAACTCAAATAGGCTGTCCACTTCAGAAAGTTGTATGCTACAACTCTTTGCTCAGATCAGCTGTGGTGCATTGTTGCAGAGCCAGGCTCCTCCAACCCTTTTAACCTTTGGGGAAAAAGTAGTCAGAATCTGGGGATACACTTTCCATTAGATGGTGGATGCTAAAATGGTGGTCTTGAAAGGAGGACTGGGGGCAGTTAGCACACCCCTGCATCATTACTTTCTGAGCATTAGGCTACATAGTTAAAAAGAGAAGGCATATCTTGCCTTGAATGCGTGGGGTTGAAGCATGCCATGTCAGGAGTGAGATGCCCTGAAGTGATTTCAAGACAAGATACTGTAGGCTTTGTTAAACCTAAGAACAGTGTGCTGTGTGAGAAATCATGTTTAATCCATAAATTTATGCATTAGTGATCAGTTAGTGATTATTGATCAATTAGTGATTATGGATCCGCTAGTGATCAATATTTGTTAAAAGTTAATGAATATGAATGCAGGAATTCATGTACTTTCCATCTCATCCATAGGTAATGAGAATGTTACCTGGAGGTTTAAGTGTTATGGGAATATATGTAGCTGCTTCAGAGGAGGAACTTGCAAGTTCTCAGAGCAAACAGCGGCAAATCCTTTTTGCCATTTTTAAGATGTTTCAGAAAAAGCAAGTGATGGATGTGAAAAATGAAGATTCTTTGGACTGGAGTATTCTTCAGATATCTACAAAGACTAAGAAGTATCCTTACGGATGAATGAGAATGAAAAAGTTGGGAGTTTTCAGTGTTGAGTAAATCATCCCAGGGTTATTTTTTCCATCAGATTGTGATTAAGCAAATCTTCATGGCCTGATTGTAATGAGCCATTTGGGGGAATTAAAGAGAAAGGTTCTAGTTTGAATGAGTTGGGGGAGGGAGGAGCTTGGGGTTCTCATCCCCCGTGAAATAAGTGGGAGGGCTGAAAGTTTGTTTAGCCCCCTCAACATGTGCCACATAATCCCCAAACTTTCATGTGGAGTTATCTGCAAGTATGCAACTTTGCAAAGCCTAGCTATCTATTGTAGGAGGAATATTTAGACCAAAATGTTTAGGGTATACTATATACCAACCAATGGTAGCAATCTGCTTGGATAGTGCTACCATACTGTTCAAATATTTATCAGTCCAACCCCAGTCCCCCCCCCCCCACCCCAATTCCCCCAACTCCTTCCATAATCTCAGTATTTTTTGCTTTGCACTATGCCTGAAAGTTCTGAAAATTTAGAAAAGGAAAATTCAACCTTTGACCACAGATCAGTTGTACTTTATTGTTCCTCATACTGCAGCTTCCTCAGCCAAACTTCAGCAGCTGCAGCATGTTTTTTTCCTGCACACATTACAATAGGAAGATCAATTTAAACCTGCTATCATAATGGGCATTGAAACAAAACATGGCTGCAGCTGCTGCAGCTTAGCTGAGACAGCTGTAGCTTAACTATTTTGACTGGTCAGTACTTGATATAAGTTCACTTTATCAGTGAATTGTGTAACTCTGAGTCTGCTCCCTGTTCTGGTGTGGTTGAAGGGTTGGTGGTAAAGGGCAGCTCATATTTTCTCAGTTTCAAAATTGAAGACATTCCTTATGGAAGTATCAATTAAAGGACATTTTGGAGCAACTCAAGATTTAACCAGATTTGAAGGTAATGATACTTTTTGAAAGGCAGAGAGATACAGAGAGTGGCATTGCTAATTAATGTTGTAGACATCTGAAAATGAATCTTTTACAATATTTCTAATGAGATGAGGGAGATATCCTTGACTGGTTGGTTCAGATTAACTTGTAAAACTTTTAATGTTGCAGATTCTAAGGTAGGTTACTATTTTGCATTGATTTGTAATATAATATTATGTTTTGCACTGGTATTGCTTGCAGCAGTCTGCTCAAGTTGAAACAAATTAGAAATGGTTGTGATTAGATTAATGAGGGCTTTGCTTGACAAATGCTCAGATCTAATCAGATTAATTCAATAAGGTATTACATACCGGAAATTAGTAAATCTTTCCAGGTTTTAAACAGTTGATTGACAATTACTTGCTATGTTCTGTCTAAGTTTGAGAACGCCCCCTTCTCCCCTCCCCATACCAAAATAATCTATTTCAGTTTCACATCCATGTAGTCTACTGAAAAATATTGTGTTGTAGATATAAACAGGTTGAGGTCATCTTCATGACCATATAACAACCAAGCTGACATCAACTGTATTTATAGTGTGGCTTTACAAGGTTATGTCAGGGTTCACAGACAACTCCCACCAAAACAACTTGCCCCTGTACAATCCAGGCAATTTTCCCCAGGATAATTCCATTTCAGGACAGTTCCAGATTTTGTGGTAGGGGAAGGTTGTCTGAGGGGGAATTGTCATGGATAGGAATTGGCAAGGGGGTAAATGTGTAGCGTATGAATCGTCTGGTTGCGACTTGTCCACCAGGAAGTTTTACCAGCTGCAGTTTTCCACGGGGAAATTTCCAGGTGAGGATTGTTCTGGAGAATTGCCTGGTTTGGTATGTTGGCATGTCTTTCTTTGGTATGTTGTCTTTTTAGTACTGCAATATGTTGGGCCCCCTGTGGACTGGGGTTGTAGAATATGCCCACGGTATTCCCCGCCTGTCGTTAGAGGCGACTAAAGGGGAGGACTAGCACTGTATTTGAACTGCATTTGACACCGAACTTGAACCGTATTAATCTAGTTGACACTATATAACACATTTGTGTTGGTGTGTCGTTAAATCTCATCTAACTAATGCAATATGTTGGGGGAAGAGGTTCAAAGACTCACAAATGTTTTTTTTTTTTCAGGGTGCATTAAATGACAATAATCTTTTGCAGAAAGAGAATTTTTTCAACTCCCAAAAGTACTTTGAAGAGGAAGGGGAAGGAGAGGGTCCAAAGAAAGAGTAGATTTTGTACTCATTTGAAAGTGGTGAAAAAATGGATAACCCTAAAGTAGTTTGAGTAAATAAAGCAGTGGTAAAAGTTCAGGGTGTGGCTGTGTCAGCTGTATCAGTGGATAGAAAATGTTTCATTAACATAATCTGGAAGACATGACACTAGATTATAATAACTTTTGTACAACTTTGTTTTTAAAGATTGGTGTTTTTCTGTGTTTGATTTCTTTGAATTCTCCAGTCTGGGAGATGAATGACCTCTGGTTAGGGATGCCACATTGATAAAGTCATGTAAAAATTTGTTTCCTACTTGTATTTTTATGTGCTGGGTTGAATACCTCTCCACTCACTCTCCCCTTTTTCTTATTTTTTTCAGAGTATAGCAAAACCAGCTGAATGGAAATTCCAGAGTTTTGTCAACAGTTGGTCTTGTGTGTCTTGCCAGTTGCAAGTCAATTTAAGGATTCCATTCAAGGAATGTTTCCGTGACTGCAGCCATTATAGCAAGTTTGTTGTGGTATGTTCACTTCTATGCCAAAGTCATTCCTGTGGGAAATTTCCATCTTTCTGATGTTTTATGAATTGATTCCTTACTCTATCAAAGAATAAGAAATATATTATTCAAAATTCAGGTATTGATCTTTTGAAACTTTTTGTTTGTTTGTCTTGATAATGATTTAATAGAAATTGTATGTGTTAAGGATTGGATCTACAGTGGGGTACTTGTTACATGATTCTAGCAGCCTGGAAACACTTTGAACATTTTAACCATGGTGAAAATGATTAAACATGGTTAAAATCCTCTGCAAAATTCTTTAAAATCCTCGTTACAAATTTACCAAGTTGAAATAAAAGGAAAAGTGCGTAAATATAGGTTATTACTTTATGTAACTTCAGAGATGTCAGTAATAGCAAAAAATACACTTGATCAAAATTGCTATAGGATTGAGCATGCATACTTTGGGGCTGCATGTGCTAGCACGGAAGACCAAGCTTCTCGTTTCAACAGTGACAATGTGATTGAAATAGGATGTGACATAACAAGATGCAACGGTGAACAGGTTTGGTTGTGTATTGCAGTTGCACAGTTGCATTGCGGTTGCACTGTGTAGCTTTATGAAAAGCGTTAAGTCATCTTCGTGAATACCACCTGGGAAAGCCCTCACAGTGCTTATATTCTTATTTTGACTCGAGTACAAATGTATACAATTCTTGGTGAATCTGACCACTGATCATTTCTCTGCAGAATGGGGTAGAGAACCTTCTAAATGCTGTGAGAGAGTCCATGGTGTTAATAAACGGTCAACTCAGGGATGAAAAGAATGCAATAGAAACATTGTTAGGAAAGGTAAGATTTCTCTTATATAGCAGGGGGGGGGGGGCGGCAGGGAATTAGTCTTTGTTGAGTGGTGTAAGATTTTTCTGCAAGGTCCAGTTTTAAAGGTGTCACAGAAGATGAAAATTTAGAAAAAAAGAAAAAGGGAAAGAAGAACAGTATGTGATTAGTTGAAGGGACCATAGTGGTGGGGTGGGGGTGGAGGGTAGGGGAAGAGGAAATATATCTATGGAACTCTCTTCATGCTGCTGCCACAGAGTGAATTAATTTCATTTCATGGCCAGATAGTAGGAGATGAGGTTGATGGGACAGGGGACAAGATTTAAATTTTGACTGGCTTGCATTAGTGTCTACAGTTGGTAGAGGATTGTCATTGGGCAACAAGCTGCAAAGAAGAAGGTGCTCAGACAGTTCTTGAGGCTGTTGGAGGGCTAGAAGTAAACCTTGTTGTGGCTATATGCTTCATATTTAGAACTTGTTTGGTTGTGAAATTTGACCCTTGAGAGGCCTTGCTGTAGTTAATACCTTTTACAGTAGGAAGCATTCATTTCTATTGAAATGAGGCAAATTTAGAGGTGCACATTGTATCCAACCTTTTGTTACTGAAAGGGGCACTTTTGTCCTTCATTAGGAAACTGAGGGCAGTACATTTTCCAATGCCCCTTTTCTTCAGTGTATGTCTTTGGCTTTGTGACATGGAGAAGGGGATGGCACCGCTTTTTGGAAAGGGCACATTATAAATATGTTATATCTTTCATTGTCCAAAATGGGCATTTTTAAAAAAAGCTGGGGCATATGCCCTAAGTTCCCCTGTCCCCTTCATCCCCACCCCTAAGACTGGCCTCTTTTAAGGAGACATAAATACTCTTCTGCAGCTGTTTGACTTGCTGATTTTCACCAGATATTTTCACTTTTAGAAAAAGTCTGGAAAGAAGTCAGCACCGAGCAGTGCATCACAATCATTGGACATCAATGCTGAGTTGTTAATGGAAAGTGTAAGGACACTTTTTATTTTTTCAAGTGCATTTGTTCTCGATAATTGATAATGGTTGACTTTTTGTGTAGTTTGTACCAAAAAAAAAAAAAATAAAATTGTTTTGGTTTACGTTTTGTATGTGTATGCTGGAATTGGCTGAAACAAGCCTTGTTGTATGTACTTATAATAGAACTCCAAATGGTATTCAGTGGTGAATATACTGTTTGCATGTGTATAACCTAAAAAGGGCAGAAATTGTGTTTTATTCTGAACATTATTTTGCATGCTGGAGTCTTAAAATTAAAATCTTGGTTTAGAAGGAGAAGTCTAAAAAAGTATTGATGTTCACTATCTTAAGAGAGTGGGTACACTGTAATTTGCTTACTAATGATATATCTTGTGTAAGCATTGTTTTCTTAAGGTGTTTTGTTACCAACAAATTGGCAAAGATATTTCTGTTTTCAATAGGCTGTCCTTGGCCCATCACAGCAGTTAGAATCTACGATTGCTGGAGATACGAATATAGTTGGATGGATACAAGCCAAGGGCTATATTAGTCCACGGTCTACATTTGGTGATGTGGAGAAGGTAAGGTATTAGAAAGATTGGGGGACTGCAAAATTGAATCACCATGGAAACTTTGTAAGTATAATGTATTTCTTGGTAACACAAGAATACTGTGGTGAAAACTATGCAAGAGAGACTGCTTTTTCTGTCACTTGATAAATTTGACTTTTGCTGTGGTAAAATGCACAATCATATTACAGTAATGTTTTTATTGTAAACCCATTCCCCCTAGGGGTATGGTGTCTTGGTCTTGTTCTTTGCACCTTGCAGGGTACAGCCATTATCTCAGCCTTGTAGATTGTGGTCTTCATGACTACAGTGTTCATTATATTTAAAAAGTCATCCTATCCCTTGAACAAACAAGTCTCATAGTAAATCACCAACATTGCCTTTGATTGAAAAATTAGAACTAGGCATACTGCCAATTAGGGAGCTGTGGGACAATTTGTCAGGTAGCCTGTGCTATTCAGTGCAACTCCTGTGTAAGGACACTTACACAGTCATCAGTCATTGCTTGGACTGTGAATGATACAACTCCTCTGTGGAATTTGATCAGTTAAGGTTGAAAAACTTGGAAAACTGGAAAGCTCCTTGCTGGAAAATTTTTGAATTTACAGGGGAATTTGGACAGTTAGAGAAAATTGGGCTTATTGCATGGAAAGACATATAAAAATTGTGAGAAATTTGGTTTGCTTCCTTGCAAATGAATGCTTTTTCAAGTCTTGTTTGAAATATGGGAATATGAAAATGTTCCTACACCCTCTTCCAGTTTATTTTCACAGCAGCTTTGAGAAATACTATTGAAATGTTAAGTTCTCTACTTTTCACTTATCTATTAAAAGCACTTTAATAAATTTTTAAATGCATGTTTGAAGGTTAAGTAGTACTTGCATGTTATAAGTAGTCATTGAAACATCAATTATCTTGAGTAAGAAAGTATTGCTGATGTGGAGCATTTAAACCCTGTACAATCTCTGTAACAATAGTTTATATATGCTTTATTTTATTGCTCATAAAATAGCAATAAGGCCTTTAATTTGTAATAGCGCCCTCACTGTAATGACAAGAAGTCAAAAGTTCACTGTACTTCTTTCCGGAAGTCAATTGTTGTCATGCGATAGTTTTGGTAACTAATTTGCAGCAGCGTCCTCTTTGTCATGGAAGGTCAATGAAGAGTCAAAAGGTCTTTGCTCTTTATCTGTTATTTGCAATTGCTGAAGTACCCCCTCTATTTCATTGTCTTTATTCATTATTTTTGTATGCACTGTGTACTGTGTGGTTTACGTGCAGAATATAACAATTGTAATGGCTGATATTGCTTCGAATGCTACCTGCGAATTTAAGTGGATACGACTAAGTCTTGCAGGAGTCAGTTGTGCAAAACCATCAATTTTGTTTAATATTTCAAATAAAGGAAAAATATGTCAAAAAATTTCAATTCATGTGGTCATCCCAATTTGAATTACTTTACTCCTATGCAAATTCATGTATTTTTTGTTAAATAATGGGACAATATTTTTCAATTTCTGAATATGACATTTATGCAAGATACTTCCTTCGTTTATCTTTAATAGGAAACATTTAATGTTTTGAAACATCACAAATCAAAGTAAAAACAGACTTGAAAAAATTTCCTTTAATTAAGCTATCATGTAAATTCCTTGAAACCTTGATTTCATAAAGACAGACACTCATCACCCCAAGTACATTTTTAGTTAGAGGTGTCCAAAATTCTCATTTTTCTGACTGTTTTCTGATTGACATCAAAGTCAGAAAATTCAAAGGATGCAGATTAGCTTACATTTCACAGCATGCAGAGCGAATGCTCTGATTACATATTAGGGTCTGGTACGTTCACCAGGATATGACCTAAAGCAATAAACTAGGTTTGTGTCTGCACAAGGAGGAGCTTAAGGAAGTTTCGGGTGGGAGTACAAGTAACTTAGTTGGGAAAATTGGAAGTGTCTGGGATGAGGAAATTTGCATGTCAGATGTATTGAGCTTAGTTGTGTGAAATGTAGGTGCAGGGAATTTTGTCAAGATGTATGTAAGAATGATATATGGTCCTTGAGAGCTTGTGGGATGTCAACAATTTTATCAAGATAAATGGGAAATTTTGTCAGTTTTGTTCTTGTCAACAATGTAAGTGTATATCTTTACACAGTGAAAAGGTACCATTAATAATTGGGCTGTATGACAGTGAAGGGATGGTAACTTAATTTAGAAGGCATATTTTCCACAATGTATTGCTGATTTATGTGAGGGTGAAATAATTATAGAAATGTTTTACTCTGGTGGAATGTTTAATTGTTGAAGATTTGAACTGTAGGGTTCAACAATTACCTTTCTGTGACAGCATAAGTGTAAGGTACTATTTTCAATTGGTCAGTTGGTGGGGGGTGGGGGATGGGGGATGGGGGATGGGGGGAGGAGAGGGGCTGAATACTTTTGCCCAAAATTTCAGTGCATGTTTGTTCCAAAGTAGCATGTGCTGGCCAACTAATGCAAATATTCTCCCAAAAGGGGGTAGGGATGGAGGGCTGCAGTCCCTCAAGCCCCCGTGCTGCATATGCCTGTGTGTTGCAGGTGTAACTCATGCTTTGGTTAACAATGTTTGTACAGTTGCAAAGATTATTTGACCACCAGATTATTCTGTGACCTGCGTGATAAGCTTACAGACAGTAAAGCGGGGGGGGGGGGGGGGGGAGGTGACTACATTTAATTTCAGCACTGAACTTCTCCAGTTTTCCCAGAAGAGGCAGAATTTGGCCCTTTTCTTTAATGTAGTTCTTGTGTACTGCTGAACTACTTTCATCACACATACCATAAACTGTTCAGGGCAAAAGTTATTTTGTTTGACTTAAAGGTTATTAAAGAAGACATCCAGAGAAGTCTTCAGGTTCGATTTGATCTCTTGGCAGAAGAACTCCGTCAAAGTAGTGGAGATGAGGAAGTGAAAGAGTTAGACATTGGTAAAGTATTGTTATACTAGGTGCGGGTATCTATTACTTAATTGTTATGTATTACATTGAATTATTGTTTTGCTAAGTGGGGTGTTTCCATTATTGAAGTTATTATTGTTACATGTTAGTTATGCCAAGTTTATTCTATCCCATATATCATTATTATGTAATTATAACTAGAGGTAAGAATTGTTTATTCTTAGTCTGCTTTGTTTTCTTAAAGGGAAGTACTGCGTTTGTTTTGCAGAATATTTTCAAATTTTTTTAACCAGTATTAATAGATAAAGAATGGTAGACAAATCAAAATAAGGCAGTACAGTAACTTTCTTTTCAAGGAATAAGTCTCTCACAGGAAGTAATTCGGTTATGTGTAGCATAAAAGTAATTTGTTCACCCAAACTTTCAAAAATTCAAATGGTGCAACATCCTTTACTCTTATAATGTATAATATTTTGAGGAAATAAAGCTATCACTAGAGTTTATTAATGAGACTGAATGGTTTGATAATGGTTTAAGGTATTTCCTTTGTATGCCAAGTTGGTGCATTTTAAACACAATATTTCCCTTTAAGTACAAAAGTAGTTTTTATGTAGTTGCTATGGCAAAATATTACTTAAAGGTTGTGTGACATGAAACTGACATAGCTGGATATTTGATGTAAACAGCATGAAAATCCCACAAAACAGTCACAATTTCCATCAAAACCCATCAAATATTGACCATTTTACAGGGTAATTTCTATTTTACTTATCATGAATAAACATGAGCCAAATATGCAAAGTTGTGACATTGAAAGAGGGACTCACCAAATATGACCTATGTTATCTTTTGTTTTTTCAACCTTCATTTCAAGGACACTTATAGCATTGGTATGTCCTGAGGGATTTATTTTGGAAGTAAAAATTTAGGAAGTAAGTTTTTTCTCCTTGAAAAACATCAGTATCGCTCACCAAACTGTAACCTATCTGACAATAGTTAGGAGATAATTTTTGCTAACACTCTCCAATACTTTACATTATTTTTGCATGATTACATCAGAAACTGTCAAATGAGAAATAGTATTCTCTATCTGCCAAGTAAAAACAGCTTTTTTCGTGGCATGTCATCATAACTTTAATATAGTATCCCATTACTAAGATAAGTTCTGGTGTAACTTTAAGTGTGGCAAAGCATTAGTTACACTAAGTGAAGTGTGTCCATAATTACTGTGAAGTTATCATTTTGTAGATAGTCTCATTCAAAAGTGTACCATACTACCTTCAGTCTGGTCGGATTAAGAGAAAATGCAAATTATCATATTTGCATAAAAAGCATATCTTTTAGCTGTAAATAGATGATATCATCTTCAAATGGGAAGTGGGGATGGGGGCTGGGAGCTTATAGGCCTTTGACTATTACCCTTTTAAAAGTGTTATTTACACTCAGATGGTGTGTGTACATTGTTTCATCTGCTTGTGAGATTCATGCAACAATAGTTAAGATCCTAAAATATGAGAATTCTCTTTCCTAAAATATGAGAATTCTCTTTTGCAGAACTTCCCTGCAACATTTTAATTAATCTAAATTAACCAGGTTGAATATCAAAACAAAAAAGTATTGAACAAATTGCCCCATATTGAAAAAATTCCCCTTCAATTATATTGGACAAGGAAGAAGGCTTTTAGTTTCACTTCCCAGTGAAAACTCTGTTGGGTGAAGAGATACATTTGATAGGTTCAAAAATAATCAATTTATGACATTAACCATCAACCATTACTTATAATCTGCATTCATTGTTTTAAGGCACCAATGTCAAAATGGCAAAGGTTTAGCTGCTTCAGCAAAGTTTCAGGAGCTGCAGCCGTGCTTCATAGCTGTAAATGTTACAGCCGCTGGATTAATGTAATATTTATAATTAAATTGTGATGTGTATAGCTACCAAGCATGGCTGCAGCTCTCCTGAGGCAGCTGCAGCTTGAGATGTTCACATGATTCCTGAATGAAGCCATAGGCATTTGGGAGTCAATATTTCTAGGGGGTCAGGGATAATTTTTGCCCAAATTTAGAATTTTGGACCAAGTTGCCTGAATCTTGATACTGCTGTGTTGGTTACAAAACGGCATAATTTTTGTGGCTGTCTCGTTTGCCCAAATGGATCCACTATTTTTGCCCAAATTGGGAGGGCATGTGCCCCCCTGCCCTCCCTGCCTCATATGCTTATGAATGGAGCTGTTATAGACCTTATGCATAAGATATCACAGAAAGTGTGCCCTTGGCTGGGGTAAGGGTACATCATTACAACTGGCACCAACACTAGTGCAGACAGCTAACTTTTGAACTGGCCGGATGGTTGACTTTTGAACTGTGCCCAGTATGCATGCATGTGAAGGCTACGTCATGCATACAGCATGTGTGCCAAAGTCATGTACCTCAGCTAGCTAATTTCATTGTTTGCCTTCTAACATGAAGTCAGTGTGATGTTAATGCACAGGATGTATAGTAGTATATGATGCATGGAGGACTGCAATGTGGCAGTCAGTTGAATAATTAAACGGAATTATTGCTGTTTAAAGGGTACAGAAAATTTTCATGCCTTTAAAATCATGATGTATTGATATAGAATAATGAATAATTCGAAAGAAAGTAAATGGATAACTTTTTTTTTTCAAGAAGTAAGGTTCGCTTAGAAAAAAGTCATCGTCTTGTAGCTCATGTATAATGTGCTCACCCATACTACTGTACAGTGGGAAATTTTAACGGGGGGTTAAATTTTCGCGCTTTTTGCGACCAAGTATCTAATCGCGAATTTAAGACCCGCGAAAGTACTTTTGTTAGTTTGTACAAGACTATGTTGAATGCCTGCAACAGCGAATTCTTCACTCCACAAATATGTGAACAAGGTACAGATTCGCCAAAAATTAGCCTCCTGGAAATTTCCCGCTATACAGTAGCCCATTTTCAAATGGGGCAATATTGGCAACTCTTGAAATGCATTGTATTTTGGGATACAAAGGTATTGCCAGAGCATTTTGTTGAGACTAGATGGTTTGATAATGATAAAAACTGCTATATGTCTGATCCATGTTGATGCAGTGTGGACTCACGATTTCCATTTCCCAACCTTTGTACAGTAATATCAGCTGAACTATCAAATCTCCGTATTAAAGTACATTACATTTCATGACACTAGTAACGCATATCAAAGGAAAACCGGAAAATTTTTGTGTACTATTCATTTAACAGTTTTCTTTAGAAACTAACATATGAATAAAGTGAGTGCATGTGGTTAGGCATCCCTGGCTAAATGCTGTCTGGACTTACAACATTTGCTGTTACACTGAAACTAAAAGCACCTCAAACTCAAAATTCCTGGTATTAGCTGCAAACAATGGGTATATTTGTTTAATTTATAACTTCAGTTCAATCAAACTTGCCAATATGTCTTTAGACTTTCTTAGAATTTTGTACTTTACCTGTCTGTATTTAGAAAATTGCCAAACTAGAGGTATGGCAAAGATGAATGTGCATGTGACATGTTCAACAACTGCACACTAACCCATCCTATCCTGTCCCCTATCCTATCCTATCCTATCCTATCCCCTATCCCCTATCTCCTATCCCCTCCCTTCTACCTTTTCCTTCCCTTCTCATTGATTCATCAAAGACAGAAGACAGATCAAAGTTACTGAGCAGTCACACCAACCTTATTTTGAAACATTAAGTTCAACCCATATGTGTACAGTCAGGGATTCCGCCAGAAATGCAAAAAAGGGGGGATTAATTGCTCCTAAACCCCTAGTCCAAATTGATGCTGTCCCTGGCTAAAGTTACAAGTGGGTTCAGGGGGACAAAAGCTTGCTTCAAGACCCCTATAAGGTGCATTTTGAAGGGTTTTAAAGGCCTTTTACTTATGAAAGTCCAAACATTGCTGCAAAGGTGCCCTCTTCTTAAGTAAGAAACCAAGATATGGACCATTTTTGTAATTTTTATGGAAATGAAAAGGGGGGATTTTACCCACCTTCTTCTGGAAAGGGGGGGACAAATCCCCCCTTTCCCCCCTTTGGCAGAAACCCTGACAGTATATTTTTTTCTAGGGGGGCAGCCATTTTTGCCAGAAAAAGCTGTTTTTCAGAGATCTTCTCAAGGAGAATGTGTTCTGCCCTAGCCCAATAGGGGATGCATTGTAGGCTGCTGTAGCCCCCACCCCTGTGGCTCATATGCAGGCTATGGTTCAACACCTGTTCTAAAATGAATCATAGATGATTTAAGAAGCCCCTGATATGGAAATTTAACATGAGAGCTACTGCATTTATCCCCTGAATACTTGCATGAGAAAATGTGTGGAAAATTTGGAGCAGGATGGTTGGCATGAGAATAAAGCAAAACTTTTGTCCCACTAATTGTAATACACTTTCTTGTCATTTCTTCCAGAGCCACCATCTATAATTGCAACTCCCCAGAGGGTCTTTGTAAAGCTACCCAACACCCCTATCCTTGTTAGCGATTATGTCTTTCAGGATGAAGAACCCAAAGATGTTAGCGCACATTTTTTGGAGTTGCTAAACATATCCGTTATAGAAGAAGAGGTGGATTTTTCTTGTGAACAAATGCCAGGTAAAGAAACGATACTTTCACAACGTTTTGTCACATGGCTTAATTTCAAAAATTATGTTAATTTGCATAGTGTAATTTGCATATATGTAAATTTGCATTTGCATTTTGCCTGTGGAATGTACATATGTAATTTAAATGTAAGTTCTATATGTAACTTGCATAAGTAACTTTATTTGTAATTTGCACGTGTAGGATGGAATGTAGCAGGTTATTATGTATGATGCTAGTTCATCTAACAGAAGTTAGAATTTTGACCTGGGACTGGGCTTAATTTGCACTAAGCTAGTGGCTGTTAATTGTGCACCCAGATGACAGAGAGGCAGAGACACCAACTAAAAGAATTAAAGGGATGGAGAGAGGATTCACAGCTTGTGACAGGAAAGGGGGTAGTAAACTCTTGAACTGAATTTTGTAATTACACTATGCCTCAGCCAATTCCTGGAGCATTCTAGATACTGCTGAGTTCTTGACAATTTATATACTTTGCTTAAACATTCAATGGAGAAGCCAAACCTGCAGCCCCTGGCTAAATGAACACCTTTTGGTGTGAGTCCATGTAAGAGTAATCCATGGTTTTCCACATGAATTGACCTTTTAAGTGCAAATACTCAAATTATAGCAATTTTTAATGTGAAAACCACCCTACTTCCTCTTTATATTTGGTGGGATTGGCATTATGAAATAATTGTCTAATATGAGGTTAGTGTGGTACTTAGCAGTGTAAGCAATTAAATGTGACAGGATGTGTCTCTCTTCTTGTTGTAGGTGGTACACTGCTATACTATGTATAAGTACAGGTAAAATGTGTTTGAAGTCAAAGCTGGATAGGCTAAGGCAGCTGAATGGTTATTGATCATCCAGTAGAGGAATTAATGTACACATTGTCAAAATCTTTGGTCTATTAGAATGTAAATAAACAAGATTTGGATTTTATCAGGGACTACAAAACAGGTGAGGACAATATGTTTTAATAGTGATCTTTATTTATAAACTTATTTTAACTTAGTCTTAGAGATCATATTTGTAATGTTGTATTGTACTAACATTATCAAGCACTGATGACACAGATACCGGATGTTTCTGTTCTCAGTATCTGCTAATTCAGGTATTATAGAAATGAACACAGTGTTCTCAAAATTATAGGCTATTGTGCAATACCATTAAGTGTCATTTCAATTACATGGGGTAAAATGTGGTGGCTAAGTCTGACATATTAAGTAACATAATCTTTGAATGAAGTAAGTTTGAAATACAGGGCTAGTGATACCGGAATAAACAGCATTTAAGTTAAGTTTACCTTTACTGATAATGATGGATGTGGGGTACCAGTATACTACCAGATACCAATATTGAAAAGCAATAATCGGTGCATTACTAATCCATAAGATCTTGGTGAAAGTTTGAAAGCGACCCCTCAAGGTCCATTGCATTAATCTGTGTTAAGAATCTCTCTGTCCAGGATAGTTTTGAAGGAATCTGTTGTGTGTGCTCCTCTGTATTTCAGTTTGGAGCTATATATTCATTTATATGTCATCACCAATATCAGTGCAAAGATGCAAAAGAGAAAACATTTTTTACTTGGAAGAGGATTAGAAAGACTTTTGTTGGTGAAAGGGTGCTTAGGAGGAGGGGGAGGGGTGGGGTCCTGCTGGAACAGGATTAATAGAAATCCATTGTCCAGTCAGATGTCCTCTGCTAGTTTCCTCATGGACTCTTCTTTCAGTGAAACATTCCCTTTCCCCCTCCTGCTCCTTCCCCCTTCCCCTCCCCCCCAAAAAAGAAAAGAAAGAAGACTAAACAGACACAAAATGTCAGGTGGTACCACATACATTCCCCATTACAATCCATCAGAGGGTATCACCCTATCCATTCCTTTTCTTTGCCAGTGAATTGCTTCAGTGAGCAGAAAAAACAGAATAACAACTGTATAGGCTGCATATGGCATACAAAATTTCACTCTTTATCCTCCTCTATCAAAATTTTGTAGAATCTTTCCTCTAAATAATGTACTCTTTGTAAAAAGTTTCACTGAGGATTCTACCAACAGTGCAAATGAGTCATTTACAAAACCTCACACCAATGTTTTTTCAAAAGCAGCATTATATGACTTACTATATTTTGCCTGGCCATTCAATGGGGCCATGCCAGAATTTGAACTTCCTGAAATTTCCTGTTTTATCCCTGCACTTTATCTTTTCCGGAAACGGATGTGGGCGATCAAATGAAACGGCTGCCTTATGGAAATGTCTGTGAGAGATCTTCTCATAGAGGGATGTGTTATATGGATTTCAGACACTCATGATGTTTTGATAGCAGTGATAATACTGTAGTTAAGAGTGTGTGTCCTATGTATGTAGACATCAAAGGCTGTTGTTAAAGGCTTCAGTATTTGCCAAATCTATTTACATGCAGCATGAAATATTGGGAGGGCCAGGATACCCTAGCACAAAATTATAAATTCAAAACTTCTACAATTGGTGCCAAAATATTTTTAGGTGTACCACAATGGACACTCCCTGTGTAAGGGACCATTCTGGATTATTCTCAACTCAGTGTCTGCTGCATTGTAAACATTTCATGTAAAATGTCTGCAATGACTCAGGATTCATTTTTTTTTTATTTTGAAATCTTACCTTGTTAAATACTTTCCTCTCTACTTAACACACAAAAATAAAAAAATGTAATAATGATTCCTGGGTAAATTGCTACGTCATATAAGATGTGTATTATACAAAAAAAAATGAAAGAACAGCATTACAGTTGTGGAAAATTTGCACATCTTCACCACAGTGATTGTGTTTATATGAACTGCTTTTGTTAATCACATTGTGCCATACTTTGAAGGGGCATGGCGCTTTCTCCCCCTCCACCCCCCCCCCCACCAGTTTGGCATTATACATATCATGTAACTTCCTGCACGTGGACCTCATTCTATATCCCAAATGATTTAAAATTAATATTGACAAGAAAGTAACATGCAAAATACCTTGCAACTTTACAAGTTAGGGGGTGGGGAGGGAGGAGCGGATGGAGAGGGAGGAGGGGGAGGGGATAAGTAGAAAAATTTGTTTATGAGAAAATGTTATCCCAAAGATTTTATGGGTTTATGTCATTAATTGTATTATAGGCAATAACCCTTGATTGTTTGTAAGTACATACTAAGGGACAATGTTTGAATTATCCCAACATGTCCTTTTAATATTTTAATGCAGTTGTCAATTGCAACAAGCCACCCCCCCCCCCCTGCTTGTACCCAGGTGATAGTGGGGCTGTTCAATTCTTTTGCAGGGGATGTGCTATTTATTTGGTTGCTGCTGTAATGAGAAACTTGATGGTATGCTAGGCAATGATGTGCATTGTAACAATGGGCTGTGAAAATCACCGGGGGATTTGAAGAAAGTAGGCATGGAAAATTGTGGGGATTTAGAGGAGGCTTCTTAGGTACTTCCAGTAGCAGAGTTAAATGATTAAGTGATAGGTACAAAAGGAGCATGGGAACTGGGAGGAAAACAGTACAGTATAGTAGTAGGGCTAGTGCTAAGTAATAGCAAGCACTCCATTTAGAGTGGTGCAGGTTGTTTATACTCCCAGTTCCCATCATGCATTGCAGTGATTAGAGTCTGCTATACCAGCACTGTATGTTGATATGAAATACTACCCCAGTATGTTTGGACTCTTTAGAGACATTAACAGGGATATGCAGCTGAATGATGTCCCCCTGCCCCTACCACCCCCTCACCAGGGCTTATTTTAAATTTAGCTGGGGTATGAACACAAAACACACTTGTTACATTCTATAAATCACTTCCCTGCTTTAGTCCTTGCTATACCTAGGTCTGGCAAGTGGGGGGGGGGGGGGCTACCATTGACAAGTGCACAAGTGGTTTAAAGATATCCTTTATAAACTTGTGTAGAGTTGTAAGCTTATGTACAGTAGTGTTAAATTCCATGCTTTAATAAAATAATATAACAGTGCTTATAAAGCACATAAAACAGGGAGTCTCAAAGCACTAATACTGCAGAAAAGGCAGTCAATAGGACATGGAAAACAAGTTTTCAAGTAAGTTTTAAATTGTCCAATAGTAGAAGAGTTCTTGATAAAAGGTGGCAGGTCATTCCCCTATTTGTTAGTTACTGTCAAAAAAGCTCAGTCACCATAAGAGTGGGTAACAGATGATGGCACATTTAGAAATGATTGAGAGCTGGACAGAAGATCACACAAAGGCTTGCAATTAGATATGAGTTCGCATTTAAGTGTTTCTGTCTCTTGAAGTTTGGTTTAACCTTTTATTTACTTGATCAAGCTTCAGGTGGTGCAGATTAAGGCAGATGTGTTATTAATTTAATATAGTGTGAAACAAGATACTGATAGATTTTATAAAAAGTTGCAAACTTTTACGTTGAATTGGTTAGAACACAGAGCCTGTCTAAAGGTTTTTCACAACATGGCATTAACCATGTCTTATTTAATTGTTGCTGATCTTTACAGCCTATGTTCAGCTATGTTAACAGAACGTGTGCATATTAGGGCAATAGATAAAATTGTGAGGCAACAAATGTGTGACAGTTAGAATGTCGAATGAACAGATCAATATGTGATAAAGTCAGGGTTGTACAGAAAGAAAAATGTAACCACTGGCTCCAAAGCAAAATAAGGACAGAGCCAACATAATTTAAGCAGTAACCCCTCCCTCTAATATAAGTCAACATGTACTAGTTACGAAACAAAGTAGTGTATACACTATGTAGAGTACGTACAATACTGTACCATGTAAAAGGAAGTTGGATTGTTCCATTGTACGTACTTACGCACTACTCAATAAATTGTGTGGAACAGTTACACTGTGTTAAATATGAGACGAGAAGATGTCTGAACATGTATGTAGTGTATCTTTAGTAGCATTTGGCTTCTGGATATAGTCATCTTGTCACATTTGAAAATTTTGGTTGCACATACGACTGATTTGGTCGTATCTTGCAGTCCTGGATAAATTAATGTCGGGGACAGTTACCTCTAGGTAATAACATATATGAGCTTTGAATCGAAAGGTATTCGCCTTTCAGGAAAACAGTTTAATCTTAATTGTTTATCCAATCATTTTAGGAGTGTAAACTGAGTGATTTTGCAGGCCAATGAAAAATAAACGGCAAAATGGTTAATGATTGTGTTATAATGGTTTCGAGATTTCTAAAAATTCATTGGGTACGAGACTAAGTTGGAAGTGCTTTTTTTATACTGGCCGATTATTTTTGATCGGTTTCAAAGAATTGTTACTCAATCTTTGCTTTCGAGAGTGACGGCACAGACGTGTTTCGTTTAAGTTTACTCTTTTTGAAAAGTCAAAAGAACTACTTACAAGTCTAATCATTTTTATATAAGTATATATGTGGGAACCTTTGACTACTAAACTGTACAAATTACACCTGGTTTGAAGAGCTCACCTCCAAAGCACCTGTGGTATCGTTTCTTTGTTTATCACTTTAGTTTTGCAAGATATAAGTCTCTCACTTTTCATCAGATGTGACATTGCATAATGCAAAGAAACATGAAAGTCTGGTCGTAAGAAAGGTTGCACAACAACAAAACAGAAACTGTTCAAACCAACTCAATGGATGATCATTGCTATCCTGTAATGCCTTATTCTTCCCTCCTCCACTTTTTTTGATATTAAAGACATACTGGCACAACTAATTATCATGTTCGGTGGGTGATTATGATAAATTTTACCTTTAACTGGATGTTAGTCAGTATTCGAATGAATAATTTCAAAATAATTGCTTAATGATATATAGTTGTTTGATTTTTACATATGAAAGTAATAAGGTGGAAAAAAACTTGTGTGTTTAGAAATGGTGTTGGATTTTAAACAGCCTTGAGAAATAGTAATGCCAATTTTGATCTTGACAGGGCTGAAGAGATGTTCGTGTGCAGTTATGTAGTTCCATAGATTAATCCTGTAGTATCAAATTACATAAAAATCTTTCTGTGAAGCCATGCTTCAGGTGCATATGCAGAGGGTGAGGTTCGTGGGACTCATCGGCTTTCAGCAACCAAAAGTTTTGTTTAGATTTTGAGTTTTTAAAGACAAGGGCCCCAAGACATGGCTGCTTGTGACGACATTCCTCTACATACCTGCCCCCCCCCCCCCTGCAAAAATCTTGAATGTTTGCTGGTGTTGTCAATAGTCATTAGATTTCTAAGCATCTTACTAACTCACTTCATGTTAATGGAAATTTGTGTCAAATTTAATATGAGGGTTGCTAGTTTTTCTGTGAGACAACTGGCAAAATTTAGCAAATTAAAACAAGTAAAAATGCTAAATGCTTGACATGTTGCATATTTGAAGAGGAAAGATTTGTTTAAATTGCATCAACTAGGGATGGGCAGAAAGTAGTTCTTATCATCATTAAGCCATTCAGATAATAGTGAAGCAGATCAATAGATTTTCGTTCCCAAAATAAAATGCTTTAGAAGAGTTATGGATCTTGCATCATTTGAAAGTATGAAAGATTAGGTGAAAAAATTATGAGTAACAAAAACAGTGGACTACTTTCTGTAAGAACTTTATTTCTTGAAAATAAGGTAACCCAACTTGTAACCTAATTTGAATTGCCTGTCAGTCTGCATGTATAAATCATGGTTTAACGTTATGAAAATTGTCAGTATAACAAATGCACTATTTCTCGTTTGAAGTGCAGTGACCCTTTGTGCACTAAAAGATGACTGTGTTGTGAAATTACCACAGTTGTAAGTATTCATGGAGTTTTTTGGCATTAGCTTTGAAATTTTGCAAGCCTAAGAAGTTTCATGAATGCCAAGTAAAACTGGTTTTTGCATTTAAAGTGCCTGAAATGGCAACCCCTTTATTAAGTTTCAGTTCCAAATATGACATTGCTCCCTTGATAAAATCTTCCTAGGATTTCATCAGTAATAAGGTATTTTATATTTTCATTCTTAATGTGAATATAAAATATGATAAACTCCCCACTTGTGCATCTTTGCCGTCACATTTTTCATGGACAGTACTTTGCACTAAAAGTTTTTGCATTACATTGTAGGTATTAGTAATGTCACTTCAGATACAAAGATGGCCTAAAGTATTTTGTGTGCATTGTCTAGAATTCCTGAGGTGTAGTCTAATGCAATTTGTCATTTTCATGGCCTTAGAAATAATCATTTTAATTTTAACTGAAGAAATAAATAACATTAAATCTAAAATATATACTCTCCAAATCAAGTTTTAGTCCAGACCAATAGTCATAAACAGAAGAGGGTTACAATGATCTTTTGTTGGGCATGCTCACAGAGCTCCACAATCCATAGCATTGTTAAAGGGGCTATAGCAACACCTCAAACACAAAATAGGAATATGGTCATATTTCTAAATACAATTGGTGACTGCATTTTGATTGACATTCAAACAGTAGCTTTGTTCTGGTTGGTCAATGATGACTTGTGTAGTCAGTTTTTTTCCAATATAGCATCACATATATTGTGTTAATACAGCCTTGAGCTGTGTAGGCTTCTGAAGCTGTGACAGGGAAGTGCCCTAGGTGGGTGTTTTGTTTGAATTGGAGGCGGGGGAAAAAGTGAACTGAGTAAGGAGAGTGTTACTGTTTGGGGTTAAGACTTGTTGCCCTTTAAAGGTAACTAGTCATGAATCACAGTGGAAAAGAGTATATGAGCAGAAATCAGTCAAGTTAATTTTAAAAAAAAAATGCAGTAAAAATTTGGCTTAAAAAAGTACTTAATTCACTGACCTTGTAATGTCAGGTAGTGAATCTTTTTCCCCCCTTGCACAGCCCTCCTTAATTGACTTGAACAACTTACACAAAAAAACTCTGTGGTTTGTTTATTCATAGTTGATGACTGCTCTATGATTAAGATAAATTCACACTACAGCATCACATATAAGGCACTCTGATTGGTCAATTTTGACTTGTGCAGATCAGCAAATTGTGATGTTGCTTAACTCTCCCCCACAATGCATAGCAGACAGGTGAGATGGCTGGGGAGTGGGATAGAGGCATTTAAATCACACACAGTAACTTGTTTAGCAGATAATGGGTTTGGACAGGTAACTCAGTACAAGCTTTGTGTGGAAGGTACAATATTTGTTTAAACTGGAAAAGGGGATAAAAGGAAACTTAGCTGGTATAATCTGTACAGTCTAGGATGAGGAAACCTAGCGATTTTGCCTAGAATTATGTCACTGTATCCCCAATAAATATTAAAATATCTGTGGGTATGAAGTGACTACATTAGTGGTGAGGAAGGGGGTAAACTTGGAATTTATCAATAACAGCAGTGACCCACAAAACCAGGAAATGCCCCCCCCCCCCCAAATAAATAAAACAAAGTTGAAATTTTGCAAATGTAGATGGGTTGGGGAGTTCTAGTTATTGCACTATCTTAGAGAATGTGTGAGGCAATAAATTGTACTTTAACAGTCTGCATGCTAGCAGTATCATCAAATAAAAAAAACTGCTATCCACTTAAAAAAACTGCTATCCACTTATCAGCCATTTTTAGGTCATGGAAGTACTGATTGGTGTGTATGAATATCCAAAACAGCCCCCCCCCCCCCACTCCCCGTAAAGAAGAATATGCCTTAGAAGTGCTTGGAATGTGAATCTAACAATATTTTGTGTATGTAGCATGAGTCCTGGTAGATCTATCAGCAAGCTGAACAGGAAGTTGATGTCGTAAGGTCTTTGAACTTTTGAGCCATGCTAAAGTAATGTTGTCTGAGCTTTAGAAATGGTATGTTTGTACCATAGTTCCTTCCTGAGGATTAAAATAGACACTCTATTGTTATAAACACTGTATTATTTGACTGCAGTCCTCTGGGTATAAAGGGGTCATAGTGTACATCAAAAAGCTTACCTCGTTTTTGATGTTTACACCAAAACAGTACAAAAATAAGATTGGGATTGCAAGCAATGAATGGTTGGAGAGGAAATAAGGTAACGCCATAAAAACCGCAATATTTGTTACCACCTTTTGTCCTTTTTCACCTTTCTACAGTTTAATTTCCGCTCCTATTATTTGACAGTTGTCGGTATAGCCTAACCACAAATTGGTTCTTTTATTTTTGTCTCTTATCAATAATTGAAATCAAACTGTCAATATCAAACAATCTGGGTATGATTTTGTGTATCCGTGTTATTCTGTGGTCGTTGTTTGTTTTACAGTTGAGAAATGGCATTGAGTGTTCATGAATTCTCTCCTGGATGAAAAGTAAATAATAAAAAAGAATTGTTCTACACTTGCTACGTTTTTTATTTTTGTCCTTTGGTTTGTTTAACAGTTCTGTCTTGGTGAATGGGTCATACATCAAACACCTCCTTATGTTGTTTACACTCAAAAGTTTCCAAAATAAGATTGTGATAACAAGTTATCAATTGTAAGAGAGGAAATGACTAAACCGCATAATTTGTAATCACCTATGGTCCCATTTGTACAGTTCAATATCCGCTCCTAGTGTCAACAGCTGTTGGTGTAGTATTAAGGTGTGGCAAGCAATAAAAGGTTTTTTATGTTTGTCTGTTTTTAACGATTGAAGTCCAACTGTCAGTCTTAGATAATCTAGGTTGTTTTTGTCTATCACGGTGATATTGATGTAATTTTTTCTTTGAGTATTGTTCCTGTTTACTGCATCAAGTTGTTATGCACGGCACTTGTTTGTCTGGTATAAATACTGGAACGGAACTGTCAGTCTCTGTACATCTGGGTATGTTTTGGTTTGTAAGTGTAATATAATCGCAGTTGTTCATAATTGCGGTTTCCTGTTTGTTATGACTATTTTCAGGGAATTGGGGTTATGCACCCTGTTTGTGGTATTGGAAAGGTGTATGTAATTGAAGGACTCAAGTTGAGTGAACAAAGGAGGTGGTACAGGGGTATTTCAAAGTGATTGTATCATTGAGATCCATTTTGTTGGTTCAAGCTGTTACTTTCCTTCCATCCAAGCATCATCCTTGCCCCTAGGAGTACAAGTCAGGGAGTTTCAGCCCCTTCCCCAGGCAGTGGGGTAAAACTAATTTCTCAATTAGGTTAAATAGAAAAACCCAGATAATTTTCTTAGTTCGTCAAAGGTTGTTCTTGGGCAAACACAGGACTGAAGAGTTCTTTTCGGGCAAAGTTGACTCAGCAATCTAGAAATAACATCCCATACCCCAATGACCATGTTAAAAATTTTCTAGGGTCAGAGGGGTGCAAAGTTGAAGGGAAAGGGTGTAGGAGCATAAGAGATGGGATAGGAGCATCAAAAAGGGATCCCACACAGAAAAGTCTTTCTTAAATGGAGTGATCATACCTTTAAACACCTTAAAAAGCTTTCACATTGAAGATAAACCCCAATTGAAAAATAACTCTAACCCTGATTAGAAGGCTAAGCCCAGTATTGTTCTTCTGCACTGACATTCATATTTGGCTTGAAAACATAAGACAATAGCTTGAAATGATCTCAAAACTAATCCTTTTGTCTACATATTGAAACATGCATGAGCAGTCCTTTGCCAAAATGGTTACTCTGCCAGATTGAACACATGAACAAAGTCGTGCACCCTAGCAATTCTACAGTAGTATGTTTTACATCCCAGTAATGGTTTGAGAAGGGGGCATACAGTTGGGGTTGGGGGCATTCCCCCAGCCTGTGAATTTTTCCCCTCCCCACATACAAACAAATACACGGCGAGGGCAGTTTACCCACACAGCAGCAAAAATCTCACCAGAAAATGTGGGAGAGGGGGAATGGGGAAGAAAAATGCCAAATATTACAAAGAAACCTTCCCCATCTCCTAAATAACTGTTAAATAAAATACTTGGATAGCCCTGTAAATGGCATAAGGGGCAATTGCAAAGCATTTGAATATAGTTCTCCTGCAAAAAAAAACCAAAAAAAAACCAAAAAAAAAAAAAAAACAAATTTTTACCCTGCCCATGATAATATCTTCCACAATTTCAAAACCCTGGTGTGGCCAAGGAGGACCTCGTAGAGGACTGTTCCTCAAACTTGACCCTACCCTCCTTATTAACCATCATGCAACTGTTGTTTTCATTTACTTTCAAATAATCTTATTTCATTATGATAGCAAACAAATTAACTCATTTTTGTTTCGTTCTGAAAATTCCTCCGACAGCGTATTGTATTATAGTCACTTATAGAATAGTTTCACTTTTGATATCAATACTTTTAGTTGTAGAAAGCTTACTTTCAAGCCATGGAGTGCTCTCATGAAACAATAAGTCGTCAGTACATACAGTATCAAATGAAGCATTTTATTGTGAATTTTCTAGAGACAAAACAAACCTGTCTGCTTTCGATTTGTATGCAAAGATAATCAAGGGGTGGTATATAACCTTGACATGTTGAGTGAATAATTTTTATGGAGACTAATATTTTGTTAGAGCCTTTTTCATCACTATTTGATTTATTGGCAGCCTCATGTGTTGAAGGGCTTTTACAGCCACTGTATTAGCCAGGAAGTGAGGGGGTCGATGATGGGGAAGGGGAGGGAGGGGAAGGTGCATACACTTCCTAGCACCCCCTCATGTCCAGACCAGTAATGAAAAAGGGGACATTGAGGAAAATTCTTTGAAGCCTTAATTGTTTTGGCATCCATTTTGCCAAATCAGGAAGGTGCACAGTAGTTGACCCCCTTTACCTCCTCTCCTCCTTAAGCCCCCTGGCTACAAGCCTGAAAGTTTAAAGCCATCCTGTGAAGAATTAATAAGATTTGTACCCCGTGGGGCCCAAAGATTGTTTACCCTCCTGGAAGACAGTTGTCACCCACTTTTCCCAAACTGGTGCTGATTGCCAAACGAATTACATTGCACCACTGTATAACAGGGCTGAACATAGCAGCTGTTTCGTCACATTAGCATTCGCTTTTTCCTCCATCCAACCATTCCATTTGTTCCTCTCGTCTATGTTTAGTGACATTTTTTGCTTTGGGTTGCCCAAAATGTAAGATAATCATTTTTTTTTTACTAAAATTGCACAAAACATTGCAGTTAAGCCCCTTGATATTATGACACAACACATACACACAGTGTCTTCCCCACAGTCAAGTAAAATCCCAAACAGCAAAGTTTCATTTGTTGCTCGTAATGATGTGTGTGCATCGGTAAAATTTTTCACAACTAGGGAGGTAACAGTAATTTGACTAAGCATTGGTAAGCTAGCCCTGAACTTTACCTTTGAAACATATTTCAGGTGCTTGTGTGATTTCCAGCTTTGGTTAGGCTGGTGGCTAAGTTTTTTACTTTAGTATCCAGGTGCCACTGCTCATTTTCTTCCTGTGTATGGCACTGCTGTATAACTGTCTAATTATTGGAGTAGGCTTCATGAAATATATTGGCATTAGGTATTAAAGGGCAGAGGTTGCCACCCTAAGATTACCCTCTGCAGTGTCTGCTCAAATAATTCCACTCCCATTATAGCAGTGCCATGTCAATCCCCAGCTCCACCCCACCCTCCCACCGCCTCCCTCTGCTTCCCCCCCATCCGTCTCCCTCCGCTTCCCTCCCCCCCACCTCCCTCATCCTTTTCCACTTCAATCCCTATCCATCTACTGTTCTACACACTGTGCATGAAAGTAAGGGAGTGAATAACTCAGCTTGTCTCTTATACTGTATTTTATTGGAATCATAGTAGCCATCCTGTGGGGTAATTTTACTGAATGCAAAATGTTTTGATTCAGAGCAAGCTTGAAGTGATTTCATATTAATTGCACTTCAGGGTTGGTGATGGGTTTCTGTTGGAATATTTACAAGTTAAGATTAGTCTGCGGGTAGTTTCCTGTCACACTGTGACCATTTGTTTAAGCTTGTAATGTCTGGTGTACAGTATGTGTAGTGTGATGAACATGCATAGTGTCTTGCTACAGCTTGCATTTCACTTTGTCGCCCTCTATATTGGGACTGATGCTGGTTGCCAAAGGGACCTAGGTTGTACCTCTTCAAAAGTAAAGTGTCACATCCTAGACAAGTATCACCACACAGCACTAAATTTGGAAATCTTTTTCTAGGCTTTGTGTTTAATACACTAGTTTTACCCAAGTAGTTTGTTCTTTAGTAAGGTTGTTTTGAGTGAGATGGAGAGGACAGAGTCAGGGAGTTGGGAACCACTTAGATGCATAAGTAAGACCAAACTTTTTGGACCTCCTGTCACTTGCTTTAAGGAGTTGGATGTGTTGGAGAGGATAATGTTCCTACCTGACTTCTTTAAGGTGTGTTCACACCAAAACTGAAATCTGCTGCATTTTGTGGGCAGGAGCCGCAAAGCAAATAGCTTGTACGTATGTCTATGGAACCATTCACATGGAAAACATTGTGAAAAACATTTCTGTGTGAATGTTCCATAGAAGTACGTACAAGCTATTTGCTTTGCCGCTCGTGCCCGCAAAGTGCAGATTTCGGGTATGTTGTGAACGCTCCTTTAAAGTGGTTCTTGCATCACTCCAAATACATTTTGTATTCTTTGAAGTATTTACAGCCATTGTTTTGCTTTGATTAACATATGCAGATCAGTGAAATGTGAGATTAGCACTAGTGTAGCATCCATCACACAGGGTAGTGTACTCAGTAGAGTATGGCCTTGGGCAATTAATTTACCTGTATGTCTAGGCACTTGCAAAGGAGGTGCCAAAGACTCCTAGTTTTTAAACTAGGGAGTTGGGAATAAACTTAAGACAGATACTCATCATCTCAGACAGTTCCAATTCTCACAAGTAGGTTACTTCTAGCCCCTCCCACACATTTCTTTAGCTTCTCCTTGTGCAGGCACAAACCTAGTTCATTGCTTAAGGCCATATCCTGGTGAGCATACAAGGCCTTAAACCAGAACACTCTGTGCATGCTGTGTAATATTAGCTACTTGGCATCTTTTGAATTTTGTAACTCTGATGTCAATCAAAGAGCAGTCATGAATTGAGACTTTGCTTACCCGCAAGTAAAAGTCTAACTTGGGGTGACGATTATCTGTCTTTAATTGTCTGAAATGGGAAAATTGGCTTATGGACATATAATGGGAAGTACTGAGCACTTTATTTGAAGGTGTCCTTTTTGTAATTGCTATGCAAAATTAAAAGTTGCCATATGTTGGGTGAATAAGGCACAGATGTGCATGTGTAAACAAGTGACCAATGAATCAGTCAGGCAGCAGGGCCATTGGTGAATGTACATCCTACTGTATGCGTGGGCTCATATGCATGGTTGTAGTATGCAGTAAAAATTAACTCTCCTCATGTGCCTCCAACACTGAATTGAAATTGAGACAAAATTTGATGTCATGTGAAATTAGATGAGTGAATATTTAGAGCTAATGGCCTTTGCTGGTGATTTAGTGTCGTAGTTTGTTTTACACATGTATTGCATAAGGCATAAAGCCTACGAAAGGGTACAGCATGTTTGCAGCCGAAATGCATCAATGGCAAAGGCAAAGAGAACGTATTTTCTCTTTCATCTCTGTTCTGAACTAAGAATTACTAATTGACCTTTGTCTTCAAAGAACATGAGAGGAAAGTGCCCTTTAGCTCAGTTGAAAAAACGTGAATCACCCAAGCGGAAAAAAAGGAAATCTTGACAGCCACAGTTGTTATTGTGTTCAGCTTCATTGAAGAATGCTGTCCCACTGCTTCCATTGTGCTGGTCATTGAACATTTCCTAAGTGGCTCATGGGTGAATGCACCCACACACACAATACTCCATTGAACTTGCCTTAATCAGAGATACCGGGTGTATGGTATAGCGGGGAGTAAATTTTAAAATTTTAAACTAGCTAAGGGCTTTTTCCCAGCATGAAGCCACAGCTTCAAAGGAATTGATGACCGAATGATGAAACTGTGAAGTTTTTTTTTCATTTTTTTTTTTTTAACAAGGAATCAATGGACTACAGGTATCTACAGTAACCACACATACAGTAACCACACAGCAAACTAATAACAAAGCTATATTAAAGTGCTGATACATTGAACCACTAGCAAGCATGGAGAGGACAATGAATTTCATATGATAGGAGGCATCTTAGTTTTAGCTACCAGTGTCTGTTCTTTATGAAAAAATTGAGAGAAGATTGTGTCTTTTTTGAGGCATATTCTACTTTTTTGAAGTCTACAAACTTACCCTCTAAAACTGTAATCAAAATCCTTTTTTATTTTTTATTCTTTATTGATTTTTTTCACTAAAGTTCTAAAAGGTAGACCACCTCCCCTGCCCGCCCGCCCCCCCCCCCACTGAGAAAAAACACTTAAGTCTACCCCTGTCATTAACTCATTGCAATAGGTATGTACTGTGCAATGGTCAAAACTAATTGAAAGATATGTACTCTAAATCATCATCAACTGTCTACTCACAATGGGATATGAATAAAAAATATGTAACTCCTTTGCACTGTAGTATAAACACACCTACAGAAAATAGGGAGGGGGAACTGGAAAACAAATGATAAGGGGTAGCATAGTTGTAAAGCAAGCTGCCATTGTCTGGGGTGTTCCTCCTGAAGAGTTTGAAAGAAGATGTTGTATTTGAAGGTCAATTTCACTTTTCTAAATAGGTCACTTTTTATATCAGAAACCTACATTCAACTGAAAGGTGGGGGTGGGGTGGGAGTGGGTTGGGAGTGGGGTGGGAGTGGGGACTGTGTGCACCCTTAACCAATACCCTATCCTGGTGGGCTGCATGTAATGTAGCACTTACTAGGCAGTGCTACAAGTTGTGTCTTTAGAAAGTTATTAATGTTCAAGCACAGTAAGGTCAGACTTCCCACAAGCAAACAAAGTTCTGAGCCTGCTGGCCAGAAGTACTCATTTGTAGAAACAATTTAGTTTATAGAGTACAGCTTGCTAGGCTAAGTGGACAATAATGATTAGAGGCATGTGGGTGTTGACCATAGAAATTAAAGTAAGGGAGAATGCTTACACAGTACATTGCTGCATGTTTAACTAGACAAGCCATTGAAATTGTGAGGGCACTTTCACTGTACGGCAAAGAGCTGGTTGATTGGTGTGTCTCTTTATATACAGTGTGCATTAACTTCAGACGTTAAATGTGATTTCATCCATTTTCTGAAACAGGAGTAATTTTCACATCAGGAGTAATTTTGACATTAGGAATAAATCATGGTGCTCTTAGTGTTTTGTTTCATACTCCAAATTTGAAAACTTGTAGTTTCAGCCAGTAACTGGGGCAAAAGCAACGTGATGTTTGTAACACTCACCGTTGCTTTGTTGCCATGCCGAGAGCAAATCAATGGCTTCATTCCAGATGTCAGTCTCCCTTACTTTAATTTCTGTGGTGTCGACTGAAGAAGTAGGAGTTTGAAGATTAAACTCTTTTCGTTTATATTGTACAAGAGCTATCCATTTCAGAATTTCTTGATTTTACACCCTTTCACTACATTTGTTTTTGTAGTGAAATATTTAACCCTCAATTTACACTCACGTGCATTTCCCTGCAAAACCACATAATATATCCTGCTCTTAGACGGTTCCAAATGGAGTGAAAGTCTGTTACTGTACCCTGACGATAGTACAGCATGCTGGTGATTGTTTTCCACGTATATAGTATAGACTTGCAGAGGTGGATTTACGCAAACAGTATATATGGCAACTTAAACAGGGCTAATATTGCAAAACTGATGCTATCCTGGAAGGCTGAACAGTGTTGATTTAAATGTGCAAATTAGTAAAACTATGTTTAAAGACACCAAGTATCATCTTCAAAGTTAAAGTTATTTTTCCAAACACTGTTTGGAGACTTATTTTTTTTATAAAATTCAAAACTGCATATTATCTCAATATTAAAATCATTCTTTCACTATGATCCAGTAGTAAGGTTGGGGAGGGGAAGGAAGGGAGTTATGTCCTCTACCTTACTGACAAGAGTTATCAACTTTATGGACAGGAACGGGAACAGAATGTCTTTATTTAACATTCACTTTGTGGATAGAATTTTCACTTTTTGAAGTTGAAGTAGCCCATTGAACAAGTGGATACATTTGTAAAGAAACATTAAAAGCAAAAGAATGTAGATATAGAGGACAATTGCAAATAAAAATGTCAGAATTAAATTATATGACCGTGGCTGAGGACATGCGTTGATATTTGCTTTTGTTGAACCAAAGTTTCAAAGGAAGGTTGGGCTGGTTTCTTTCTGTATTTCAGTTTCAGTTAATTTCCACTTCAGAAAAGTATGAACACTTCAACAGATAGAATGAGAGAGCAGAAAAGGACTGGAGAAGAAGCATGTTGCTAAATTACAAGCATCCCCTTTTAACTTAGAAAAGAAAAAAGAAGAAACCAAAAAAGAAAAAAAAAATTGCAAAAACCAAAAAAGAAAAAAAAAATTGCAAATGACAAAAGAATTAGGGAATACGATATAGAACTTAAAGTAACAATGGTGGCATTGCTGATCCATTGTAACTCAGTAAGAGTTGCCTTTTACATCCTTGCAGGGAGTGGTATTAAATGACATTGTATGTGTTTGCTGGGATTGTTTCAGTACTTTGGGTCAATGGAATAAGCAGAATGTTTAAAAGCTTGTGAACTAAACCTGCAATACTGCTTACTTGTATATCATCTGCATATGCAGGATTTTTTAGCAAGGGGGGTGACTTTAGTTTTAAAAAGTGCTGAGTGTAGTAATCTATGATAGAGTGTGGCAACTTTCTTTTCATTTCAACCTGGGGCCATGCACTCCCAATGCTACCCCTTGGACACCTACCTGTGTATTGTCAGACTTCTTAGTGTGCTCATTGATCCTACAGTTTACAGTGAAAAAGACAACCCATTAGCCCTACAGCTTATTTCATTGTTCATACAAAATACCATTGATGACATTACCAACTGGTACATTATCTCAATTCAGTTGGTCTGTCGGATTAATGGATTGTAGTGCCAGTTGGCTGTAAGGCCGATGGGCTTTAGGCTTACAGCCCTGACTGTAATCACATTATGAGTCAGATCACAGAAGTGGGCTTTAGTATTAAGTTTCTAACTTTATTATGTTGATACTTACACAGGACATCAGTCATTTTTATGGCTGTTGATGTCTCAAAGAGTAGCCTACCTGGTCTCACTTAGAAACGAACTTTACCAAAGATGGATGCAAGTCCAGCCACAGGGTATGGGGTTTATGATCTGTTCATTGTGCAATAACATCACCCCACAGGAAAATCAAACCGTACATACTACACAGTACAAGTGCTCTAGTCTAGGAGATTGATTAAATGCTAATCAATGCTAAGAATCAGTTAGCAGTTTCTCAATCTTGATAAGCAGTTTATTCTGAATTGGAAATTAATATTATGGGAATAATTAAAATATATAGGTATACTGTAGCATGAGAAGATATTGCATTGCAACTTTTGAAAAACTAAATTCTTACATTTTGATTGCCACTTGGATTTCTTAGATAACAGATTCTGATGCAAACCTGAGTATTTCCTCCCTTGTAATCACACATATAGAGGTTTTTGTGTCTGTTCTGTGCTTTGCTTGTTTCAGTTTAATTAACAGTGTACAGTGCTGTGGGTGTATAGTTTGGCTGTATCACTGGTTGGTGGGGAAATAGCAATGGTCCTGTAATCGCTAACAGGTAATTTAGTCTTTTGAGAAACCTGTCATACTTCAGGTTTGGTTTTATGTTATGCCTATAAACTGCTCCATTTGTGATGTGTTTTTAGCTACAAGAATCAGAATGTAAAGAATAAAATAACTACAGTATGTGAAGTCATTTCTAAATTTACAGAAGGTGATGACAATTATTTTCATTCCATTTCTCATATGATTGGCAATAAGCATTTAAAAATAATATCAAGAATGAAATACTCACAGTCCTTGGGTGTGTTAATGATCATAAATGGGAGAAAGAAAAACAACCGGAAATTACAGTGTTTCCTGCCGATAAGAGGATAGTATTGATAACAAAAGTATGACGGAAATGATGGTTTACTCCAATCTTGGACTGATATGATGGGAATTCAGTCAAAAAAGAAAAAAACCTTTCCAAAAGAAGTTTGACTAGAGCATGTCACTTTTATATCCCTTGTAGCTGTAAAAAGTTTTCTTTATTCACCATTTTGTAAGCTGTCAACTTTTGATTGCCCTGGCTTTCCATTTTAGTGTTGAATATGTCAGTCTGAAATATCATATATAAGATTTTTTAAGGGGAGAAAGAGGAAATTAACAACATTTAGCTGAGTTTTCAAAATAAAGTTTGGGAGAGGGCATATGCATCTTAGAACTCGTCTTGCATCGCTCAAAACATATTTGAGAACCTCTGTGCCTCTACAGCACATTCACAATTGATGACTGCACTGTGGTCAACTTGAATTTAAGCTATACTTTCAAATATTTAAGCTGCTGTGATTGGTAAATGATGACATATGTTCAGATCAGCAAAATGTGATGTGATGTAGAACAGGTCAGATTTATACAGTCATTAGGATGTTAGTGTTGCATTGCCATAACACACATTAGTGTCCTCAGCAAAATACTGACTGGGCTACAATAACTTTGTTCTAACTAGCTTTGTCTGGGAGTTGTAGTAGACAGAAATATTTTTTTTGTAATTAGAGGTGAGGATATAAGGAAACTTAGTTTGGAGAATTTCACTGTTTCAGACAAGGAATTTGAGCTTTTATTAAAAGTGCATGTACCTAAAGTCTACAATTTCAAAAAGTTATATGTTATAAGGCTTGGAAAATAAAATCCCACTGGCCTAACTCAAACCTTCATAGGATATCTGTGTACTAAGACATAGGCATAGGAAGCTTTATTTAAGGTTGGGGGGATTAGGATTGGCTGAACATGCTTTTGGACATTCATCGTAGGGGAGGGATATAAGGGGAGAGGAAGACTCCCGTCCCCTGTGGGAAATTTTGAATATCTGAGGGTCCTTAATACTGTAGATGCAGTTTGGTGCTGCATATTGTGTAAATTTTAAGGAAACACTTTTGATATTTTTTACAGTGGGACCAAATAAGAGGGTGTGTGACCTTGAATTGCTTCTGCTCATCCACATTTTTAAGTGGAGGGGCTTAAACCCCCAACCCCCTCCCACTCCCCACTTTTCTATACCTATGTGCTGAAATGCAAAATGTTGAATTTTTTCACTCAATTAAAAATGGTAGATTGCACAATAATGTGTGATGTCACTTGTGCCTCTCAGATTAGATCCTTTGTTATTCTTAAAGATAGTTCCCCTAGTTCTAAAAGGTGAACCCTCTGTTATTGTTTCAGAGTGAATTAACTATACAAACATTTTTGTTACAACAATATACTCAAGAAAACAGTCATTTTTCTGAGGTTATGTATACATTTTAATACCAAAAGGAAAAAAAAAAACATCAGGTAATGCTAGTTGCACAAGAAGGACATGTATCAAAAATTGTTGCCCAACCGCCTGCTTCACATTAAATGAATAAATTCAACATTTTATATCTCACCAAATGATGAGGCAGCGTAGATGGTGGTTGGATGAATGCGATTGGTTTCCATCTTTTGAAAAATATACACTTCTATAGTTTTGACTTATAGCAAGCAGTCACACCAAATTTGTTTTGAAAAATCAGCAAACTCTTGCAAATCTGTTCTTCTTTGCCGTATGAGCCTACCTTTGAAGATCTTTTTGAACATAAATATTACATGCAAAACGTAAAGCAAGGAGTTATTTTCCATCAGTTTAGCAATTTAGTTACAAAAATATTGTCACATGATTGAAAAGAGCTGTTCATGAATTAGGATACCAGGTTACACTTATTTTAATTGGGGTGACTGTATTTCCCTTTAAGGTACAGTACACGTAAAAGTTTACTTGCTGACTGCCAAAATCACTTTACTCATTAATGTTTGAAAGTGCTCTGCCAAAAATAATAATGCCTGGACTTTGAAGTTTTCCTCTTTGCTGAGTTTTGTGTTTTCATGGATGTGTTGTAATCCTCTTGCAGAAGGTACACTTTTGATTTGAAGTGGCGCAATCACATTGAGGCAAGACTGAGGACACTTGCTATTGTAGACAAAACCAACAAAGAGAAACAGAGAAGAGAAAGGAGTAGGAAGTTATTGTGACTGTTACGATTCAGAAATAATTCGTAAATAGAACCACTTGTATTAAAACACTTCAGATTTATTGGGTACGGTCGTTTATACTGTAGTTTGGTTTAGCATATGTGCTGTGTGCACAACATAATGAAACTGGAAGTGAAGAACAAATTGAACAATAAAAGGAACGAAAGTGGTCAGAGGTATTGTAGAAGAGTTGATCGATTGTATTGCTTTGACAAGATCATGACTTTTTAGAAACTAGGCATTAAAGTAGATTTACTTTGGTAGCACTGCTACAGTAAGGTTAATGACATAAAAATGAATAACAACAATGAATTTCTAGAGAATTGTGCTGTAAAAATGGGGTCTGCATGGCCAGACAACCAGAAATTATGTTTTTGAATAAATCTGTGGGGAATATTCTGAAAAGGCTAGATTTGAGTTGTGATGGACTCAGATGACAGGTAAAAGCAGAAAAGATAGATATTTATTGGTGACTTTTTTGTTTGACACATACTAACAAATTACATCCAAAATATTAAGAATAGAACCTTGTGTGTAGCAGCATATTTTGTAGGTGGAGGAAGAGCTTATTGGTTGATGTGGCTGTAAAGGGTGGTGGTGGAAGGGGGAGCTGAAGGGTGGGGTGAGGTGAGAGGTAGATTAGGGTCTCCTTTGACTGTCAAAATATTTTGTGTCCTGTTGGATAGCCACAGTACTTATTTTTGTACTGTGAGAAAGGCACCATAACAGGGGGTGGGGATGGGGAGCTGAAGGGTGGGGTGGGGTGAGAGGGAGATTAGGGTCTCCTTTGACTGTCAAAATATTTTGTGTCCTGTTGGGTAGCCACAGTACTTATTTTTGTACTGTGAGAAAGGCACCATAACAGGGGGTGGGGATGGTATGGAAGAGGAAGGGGATGGGGGCATGGAGGGAACAGAGAAAGATCCTAAGTGACCAAATAATGGACAAGTTATAGATTTTTATGGGGTGAATGTAATCTGCTTTATGTCCTCCTGGGGTTTTCATAATTTTCTTTTTGAGTGTAGAGTTCTGTTTCCCTTTTTCTTTGAAAAAGTTGATTAATCCTAATTAAATTATATGCATACTGCTGACAAAGATAGTTAGTATTTACAACATAAGCATACACCATTTCTACAGGTCTGCTTCCAGGCTGTTTTTGATGACACTGCTCCCCTTGATAACAAGGTGTTGTAATGTATTTTGCCACACATACTGTGAATCTTATACAACACAAGAATGACACTGTCTGGTAAATGCATTTTGAGCACTGCAAGAAACAGTCGACTAACGCCAGACAACGTTTTTATTGTAAATACTTTTTTTGCTTGGTTTCCGATTTGACCCAGACAGGTACAGTACGCTCTTCACTCTCTATACAATTTCCGTTGACATACATTCTCGTATGTGCTGCATAAGGATTGCATACACAGTATCAGTAATGATATGTTGTGGATCACGCATCACGTACCTGTATACAGTATTATGGAAAATACTGGTATTTATATGCAGACACACAGTTAACATGGTGTACCAATAAGCCCAGCATGTAATTTGATTCAGACAGTACTGGCACTTTGCCAGACATCAAGCTAGGCACACACACCCATATATGGGAAGACATTTTAAAAGGGTGTTAGAAGGTGTTTGCCTTGAAATTTTTCCCAGTTGGCAACAATCATGGCATAGCCTAAGCTTTGCTTTGAAAAGCAACGTTTTTGGCCCTGAATGGCAATTGGCCAGGAGGGGGGTGTGCTGCCTTCCTGCCAGACATGCCTTTGCATATGCATACTTGTACTGCAGTAACAAATTATGAAATGTTTATTCTCTCTATCATACTGTTGGTGTGTGAGGCAGGGGGCATACTGTAGGTAGAAATCCCAGGGGGTGAGGGGAATGTATACATCATTGTTTGAATATGTTCCCTTTAATGCCACTTTTTCACTCCTTAAATTTTGTTTCAAGTCTCCCTTAGTCCCCCAACTTTGAAAATCAAATCTCTGCTATAAAGGGGGGGGGGGGAGGGGGAGGTGGCTTGTGGTCTAGGGGCTGAGGGTTGTAGGCCCTATTCAGACTGAAATTTTGCTTTTCTTTTCAGCTGGAAAATATGCTCCTTTTAAGGCAAACTTGTGATTACCAAATCACTCAAATTTAATATTGGTGTTCAGCTGCTCAATTGACAGTGTCTCTGTGTGCTTATGTTTAAAAATATTAAAGAATCTCAAATAACAACTTTTATGAAACAACTGGACTGAACTTTGGTCATCGTTTAATATACAGACTTTTTCATTTCATTAATGAAATGACCAACATTTTATTCCACAAAAGTAATATGATATCCTTTTCCTTGTACATAATCAAGTGTACAATTTCATTGTTTCATGACAAGTTACTGAAACTGGTTCCATTGCCTGTATACATGCCAGTTTTGTGGCTTTAAGAAAATGGCTTATTTAACTGCCATCCCTCTTTAAAGATATCATTAATCATTTTAATACTATGCATTCATCAGTTTGAATTTGCATATCCCCATGCCAAATCTTGTATTGTTATTGTAATCATATGATGATATTTTTGTTAACACCAAATTTTTAAATTCATACAAAATAGTTCCTTGGAGTTGAATATCTCAAATATTCAGTGTTTATGTACTGAAAAAAGTGAAAAACCATGAATGAATATGTGAAAAGTACCATAATGGGAGATGAGAAAGTTGGGGAATAAGGCTAAATTTGTGTCTGTAACAATTGTGCTATTTTCTGAATGTATTCTTAAACGGGAATTTTCATGACCCCAGACAGTTCCAATTCTCCCAACTATGCAACTTCTAGCTCCTCCCATAACTGTATGAAGCTCTTCCTTGTGCAGGAATAAACCTGTTTTATTGCTTAAGGCCATGTCCTGGTGAGCACACAAGGCTATAAAATGTAATATAAGCACTCTCTCTACCTTGTGTGGAATGTGAGCTACTCTGCATCTTTCAAATTTTCAAACTTTGATGTCAATCAAAGAGCAGTCACCAACTGAGAATTTTGATATACCCACACTAAAAATCTACTTTGGGGTGATGACTGTCTGTCTTTAAATTTATTTCATATATGTTGGTGGGATCTTTATTTAGATGAGTATGTACAATGTGATACTGTTAATTAATATGCGTGGGAAAGGTGAAATTGTGTAATCTTTACTGTACTCCTTATGTTCCTGAGATAATGAAGTTACAGGGATTGTAGATTTTCAGTTAAAAGGAGGAAGTTTTGGGGACACATTGGAGATAGTATAATAAAAACACTGGCACCTTTATAAAAAGTCTTTAATAATGCTACACGGATGTACTAATACAGTACATCTTCTTGTGCAGTATACTGTCATGTTTTTGAACTTTTCCTTACAAGTGCTCACCCTAGAAAATGAAATCCATCTGAAGGGGATCTTCCCTTCTTTCAAAATATTTTGAGGGGAATTTTCCAAATTCAGGGTTGATTTAAATGGCCCAAAGTTTTTTATTTCCTTATACACATTTAAATAATTTTAGGTTTGCTACAAATTAATGGAATTTCCCTGGAAAGAATATTTTCTTTCTCAAATTTTAGCAGCTGTGTTGTGTGAATCCCTCAATTGCATACCATTTATCACAATGTGAACACTGGTTGGTGGCTTGTATCCTTTCGGCTGGGTGAGAATTACTTCCTTCATGATAAAAAAGAACTTTGTCTGCAAATAATTTTGCAAGTTTTTGTCTATGCACTGTGAGACAAGTGGGTTTAAATTTAATGTAGTAGCTAGCCTCTTCCTTTTTGGCTGGCTTAATAGAACTGATGTTGAATAAAAGTGTTGACAAGGCAAAATTTATCTATATGTGGGATGGAATTGTCACTTCAGCTTTGTACAGTATGCAACTTTGGACTTGGTGAGAGAGCTAGAATGGTACAATAATCGGTATCCCAAAGGGGTGTGAGCAGAGTTGTACGACATGGTTTCCTTATAAGGTATGTTCCCCTTGCTTCATTATCATGCTCTATCACTGGGGTTTCCCCGCGGGGTTGTAGAAAAGGGTGACGTAATGTTCTCTTCCTGTAGAGACTGTTAAAATACTGTATGGATATTGAACATTTTAGGGCGTGGCAGGGGTATTTTTGCTGTAAATATGGTGAGTGTTTTGAAGAGGGCGATTTTCCCACGCAGATGGGCGTTGCTTCAACAGCTGCTTCGAATCTGTACCCATTTTGTAAGAGGTGACGTTACGGTTTCGACAGGTTTTATTGGAGAAAGTAAGGATGCTGTTTAAAATTGCTTAAGTGTTAGACTGTTTATCCCCCTCCTCCACTCTCATCCAGTGGGCAAGTGCAATGGACATTTTAATTTTGGGTGTTTATTGTGAGTTATTTTACTCCAAATGTGGGCTTGAACACACTCTGACCCCTAAAATTAATTAAGACTTTTGTGCTTCTGTATGTGTCAATATGTATACTGATATATTTTACTGCAGAATACACCGCAAAGAGGGAGAGTGCGTGCATGCACTGCAGTGGCAATATGCTGCATGCAGGTCTCTTCCTAAACATTTATGAGATATTGCGCAATTCTGTGGATGCATTGGGACATTTTTAAGAGTTAGTTGCCTGCACATGGACCAGTAGGCTGTTTTTCACCATTTGCCTGTGAATAAGCTGAACGAAAAGCACATTCCTTGAATCGATCAACTTCAGGGCCCAGAGAAAAATATTTAAACGAGAGCTCTTGCATTCCTAGGCAGTCTCCAGTCCAGCAACTACTGTACCTCCTGACAGTCAACAAAGATTTTTAGTAAGCTTGACGTACGGTTTTATTCATATTGAAATTAGAGCAAGTGTACTTTCTAATGTCTCCAAGTTTATGTAGAATCTCCCCATTGACCCTGAATGAACAGCACTACAAACAGCCCTTTGTATTAGCGAGGCTGTGGCCTGCAAAGGGTTTCTGCCTCACTCACAAAGACACCACGATACACTGGGGAAGTTTTGCTGGGCAGCTGAAGTGCAGTTTAAGGAGTGTGGTATAGAGCAATTTCATGGAGATTTTCCAGAAAATGCGGGCACCAGAGCAAACTCCCCATGTTAATTCTGGCTGCATCTGTAGTCTGTATGACATGGCAACACTAAGTCAATTCTTGTAAATCCTCATGATCTTTTAATTGGCTTAAAAGGGAAACAATTGTACAGCTTTCTAAGCAAGTACAACATTTAGAACACATTTTTCCAAGCATTGTGATACCATTAACAACTAATATAACTCAATATCTTATTTAACACAAATTTTTCAAAAATTTTTTGAAACTCACTAAATGCCACTGTGTAGGCAGTCATGATATTGTGATATTACCCACAATGCAACGGAACTGTGATGTCACACCTGCACCTCGCCGCGGGTTTTACAACAACTGCTTGTGTAGTTTGTAAGCACACACCTACAGTATTCACGGTAACGTCAAAACTATCTTTAATTTTCAAAAAATGCAGCGGTTAAATTTGCCATTAAAATCCAGAAATCTGTACATTACTATCTAATATCATCATACAGCCTTCTTCTAACTTGATACGTACGATTTTTAACCAGTTAAAAAGTTCGAGAAAATCCTTCACCCTACACTTACAAGTACAGCTCGAAATCCATATTGACTCTATATGGCATATCACACACATTCATGGTACTGACCCCTGCACTGCATCACCGTAGTCCGAGGGGATTCGATCATACTTGTCAAAATGTTTTAGATTTTTCTAAACTCTCAACAGCCAATCTGCCAATAAAAGTTGTAAAATTCAAAGTTAAATATTCAAACAATACACAGAGTCTCTTACCAGAGCAAATGCGTCTGATTGAAGCTTACTCAACCGAAAAGAAATTCTGTGCCTGTTACCGAAAGCTCGAGGCAGCCATGATGGGAACACATCGCGGAGAATGGTTACGCTTGCTTCCGGTAGACGCAAATACAACTCTCGACTGACATTTCAAGGTGTTGCTGAAAGAATGCGGCCAGTACTCCACCAAATTTGCAATAATCGATATCATACTTCACAGTGTCTACGCAAAATCTTCATTATATGGACTAAATCAGAAAATATCACAAGACTTTTGTCTCGAACGAAAGTCAGGCCCTAGCGAACACGGAGGTGTTTTTAGGAGAATAGTGTTTCCATAAGTTAGACAAAAATTTCCCTCAGTGGATCAGAGTTTCCTTAAGTTTTCATGACTACTACCGAAGAGTTGAATCTCTTAATGTTCTTATGGTAACATAAGAGTAAAAACAGATAATCATCATTTACGTATAGAAATCTTTATGAAGAACTATCCAAACACTGCATGAACACAGCCCTTCAGCGTGATACCATGGGCTTGGAAAATGGAACCACTGAAAGAGAGTATTTCTTGATAGCATCCTCTTGCATACTACGAAAAATAAATGGGCAAGAACTATTTAGTATTTTTAGCTGTGGGGCGTAAAAATCCCATTGAAGTTTTTGTTATACTTTCTATATTTTTTATGATTTAAAATACATAATTTTGAAATTTTGAACCCCCACTCACAAAAATTAAGAAGGCCTATTTAAATTTATTTGAGCTGGCAACATTTTGCTCTGGAAATCGTGAGGTGCATGTTGTACGTCAGCAATCAGCTGATATCTAGTCGTCTTCTTTCGAATATGTCTGCGCACATGCCAGCAAGCATAATAAAGGTTTCATGTAAGGTCCACCAGGTAAAGATTATCTGTAGTATTTATATGTATACTACACATATGTAAAGGGTCAAATGGCCACTATTGTTCCCCTTTAATGGAGATTAAGTCATATGACTATTCTATAATATCTTGATTTCCATGTAATGTAGTCACAATAGTTGTAATTTTTTACTTCCAAGTCATACCCACATATTAGATAGGGAGATACCCACTAGACTGACGCTTAAGTAGATTGAAGGTTCACAAGACTAAAGATCTGCTTGCCCGAAATGTACTTTAGAGGTACGGCTAGGATTCGAGTAACTGTATGTACAGGATTTATTTACAGATTTAGGATTAGGATAAGGATTAGCCTCAGGTGGGATTCAGGTTGGGTTTAGGATTATGGTAGCCTTGGTAGGGTCAGGATTAAATTTAGTTAGGATCTTCGATGTAGTGAACCTTCGATCTAGTGAACCCTGTCGATTGGATATGCTGGACCAAGAACAACATGTGACATGGCAGATAAAGGGAATATTTTCAGTCTGTTTATAGTTTGTCTTATGTTGAAGCAGCATATCCAGTGGGTGATTGGCTGTTGTGGCTTTTCATTTTTGAAACACCTCCATCTGGAAAAAGGTACAAATAGTCAAGGTTGGCAGTTTTTACCAGTGGTTTTCACGGGTATAAACCGTCCCGTTAAAAATAAGTTTTTCCTGAAAAATGGAAAAAATTGTAAAAATCTATTCTGCCACATTGAATAAATTCAAATAGTTAACCTAGAATTTTGAAATTCATTAGGGAAACTCAGGGAATATTTTTTCATCAAATGCTGGCAATGCCACAGGAAGTCTAAACTGTTTATAGTATGAACTATGACCTAGCAGTTATTCTGGTACTTTGAAGGGAAGTATTGTGTTGATAATGCAACAAAAAGTTTCATTTAAAACCGTGATTTATAGATGTGGAATGATAGGCAACTCAAAATAAGGTGGCTGGGTTATTTTATGTTGAAGAAACAATGTTCTGATAGAAAGGAATTCACTGCTGTGTACCTCATTCATTATTTGTCCACCTGACATTTAAATTTTCAAATGATGCAACAACCATAACTCTGGTAATTATCGGTATTATTTTGGGAAGAAAGGCCGTGTTGGTTAGACTGAGTGATAATAGCTATTTTTTTGTCTTGATGCAAAGCAAAGATGATATTTCCCTTATCATAAGAAAAAGTCAATATGTGACATCATTCTCGGGATTTGCAACATTTCCAAAAACGTCATTAAGAAAATTTTTGGCTCACAGGAAGTAAAACAAGCAATAAATTTAAAATGATCTTGTGACCATTAGTAGTAACTGGTATTACACAATCATTTGCAATACTTTTTTATCTGTAGACTAATTCACGTGCTTGCATTGTACATACCAAAATAGATGTTGAAAATGCGCCTGTAAGTATTGTACACGTAAGCGCTGAGTAAATGACCAGACTGATGCAATAGCAGGCAAAAATAATGGGCAGGGTTCACTAGACGCTAACCCAGTCCTAGCTTTGATCATTACTGCAACCCTAACCTTAAATCCTCAGTACCCTACAGTAATCCTTCATATCCCTATCATAACCCTAATTCTATATCTCCCCCCAATCTTAACCCTAGTTCTAACCTGAAGTATAGGTTTTTTTGGTCTAGACGATCATTTGGCCTAGTCAGCCTTTGAAGGGACTCCCCCGAAATGAACAGCATTACACATGCCGCTAAGCAGCTGAAAAAAGGGTTATTTCCCAGGAAGTATTAAGTCACATTCCTAACAACTTTAAACACATTGAAATTTTATTGCAAAGGGGAGGGGAGGATGGCATTTCCTAATACATCCTTCTCCCAGGTCACTGAATATTGACTTTATGGTCTGAAATCCTGGCCAGAGCCCTGGTAAATTTGCTCTTGAAACCTATCCTTTGTTCATGATGAAACTGGATTAGATATATTAGATATAAAAAATGTCGTAATCTGTTTTGCTCCTACTAACCTCAGTTATTACACAAATGAACAGTGCCATCTCCGGCGGAATGACAACGCCATTGCTCATGGATCCCACCCCAATGGTACTAATAGCTGAATGCACTGCTCTTTTAAAGTTGTCCTCCTTTTCAGATCTCAGGTGGACAAAATTACCCAAATGTTTTGTTTTGGCTCTATTTGAAACAAGGATGATTGGAGCAGGGCAATATTATTCTGGGGTAGATGGGGATGTTCATTTGTGAAATAGGTAATATAGGTTGGGGGGTACAGATTCACAAATCACGGTATGAGTTTGCTGAATTTATGAAACATTTTTGTGGACAGTTATCTTGGCTCCTTGTTATGACTTTCATGGATTTGAAACATATTGCCAGACAAGAATGCCTAATAAAATTGATTTGCAGTTCATTCTGTACATCTTTGTTATGTAGAATTTTGGGTGACCAAAGTTTGTGCAAGCCTTTTAGAAGAGCTTGGGTAATAATCAAGCAAAGGTTACCAACTTACAATATACCTGAATCTGTTAGGTGGGTACCATTTTTAGCACCGTACACTGTACATACAGTATGTACTGTAATCTATTACATTTTTGATATTTTCTACAATTTGTGGATCTTCATATTATTTCATACATCAAAATGATGGCTCATTTTTAAGTTAGAAATGGAAAAGATAGTTTAATGTAATGAGAGTTTGTTTATATACTAAGATTTGTATTTTAAAAGCTTCATATACAGCACTTGATTATAAACAGAGTTCCACTGAATTTTCTTTTGCAGACCCTGTTAGCATATTTCTTGTTTTCGAGCAAAATGTGGTTATTGGAACATGGAAATTTCATCACCTTTCCTTTGGTGTCTTTAGGATTGGTCATGAAGGAAGATAGCCAGATTTGGCATTTAGGAAGAGTGGGGGGAGGGGGGGGGGGGAGGAGGAGGAGGAGGGGGAAGGGGAAGGCTGGTGCTGTGAAACAGGGTTACCTTTTTGTGGGAGAGAGATTTACAATGGAAACTGTTATTTTGAACAATTACACCATATTCTATCATGTCATGCGGTGCAGCGGGTGATTAAGCCCCTGTTGAACTTCTGGGTGTGCCCCAGTGGGTGCTTAAGACTTTTTGTCAAATGGTGAGGTTCTGTACCATACTTTAAGCAGGGCTGGGAAAAATGTTTATTTCGTGGGAAGGGAGTCAAATTTACCACAATTCCTCCTGTACTTTCATGTGCATAAAAGGTGTAAATTTCCCTAAAATGACCACAGTTTCCCTCCAAATACCCAAATTTCCTAGGAATGAGCCTCCCAGCTTCCCAAAGTTTTCCACCCAGGCTTATAAGAATAGTGCCAAAGGTGATGTGAAATGTGACAAACAGTCAAAACAGTTTTCTTCAGCTAATGACAATGGATGTCCTGATAGGGGGTTGGGCTGGGGGTTTACAAAGGAAATTTGTTTTCGATCTCTGTAGGTTTTGAGTGTGGTTCTAGAAACATAAATTTACTATAAAGCTAAAATAAAGGCAGTTTCCGTGTGGTATATTTCACAAGAACATGTAGTGTGTAGGTAGAAGCAAAGCCATAATGTTTTATTACAGTTTGTATGCTGTAGACCATACATAATACTCGTAGGTTGTTTGGGCATAATTTAGTGCTTTATCATGCATTTATCATGTACAGATGAAGGCATACAGACAAAGAGGATACTGTAATTATTCAACTAAAACATGTTGGCCGTCATCGTCATCCCCCAGATTTTAGAACCCACGTTTTAATTAAAAAAGTACTTTTTGTTTCGCCAAAAAACATTTCTCCCTTTCTTTCGCAAGTGAAAATACTATTTCTTAATTTCCTCATGGGGAAGCCATTTCTGTCAAAATTGATCGGGATAAAATGTTTGAGAGAGTAGATACCAAGGATATTATTACTGTAGTTGGAAGTTTGGTGAATGCTGCCCTCTAACAATGCTGTCCACATGATATCTGATGAGCTGATGATGTGTATAAAGCCTGCGTATAGTTTTATTTTATTACCTTTTTGGTTTTGTGTGTAACCTGCTTTACCGAGGATGCAGGGGTCGAAATTTAATGTTTTTCCTGCTGTTCCATGGAACAGTGCTTTTTCCAAAATTACTGTTCCAGATCAGATTTTACTGTTCCGGAGCACAGTACCTCGGCATACGTACAGCTCGTGACACGTGCAAACTGCAAAAAGTGCAAATTGCTGTCTACTGAATTCGAGTGGTATGACTGCACGACTTAACCGTAACGTGGGGAGGGTGTATTTTTGCCTGCAGCGGGGATTAGCCAGTGGGATGTTCTGATTTTCTTTTGGTTCTTATTTTTTAAGCACAAATTTATCACCTAAAATCTTGCATTGTCCCGAGACCTAGCATTGCGGTGTCCCAAGACCTACTGTAGGATGAAATACACTCAAAATTGATGCAGAAGGCACAGCAAGCAAGACAAGTGGGATTTGAGTGAGAGCAAAAAAGTTCCACCGTAAAGGAATATTTTTGCGTGATTCATCCTTTGCATTGCGGTTTAGTGCTGTAGCAAAGCAATGAGTGGATTCTCCAACACATGAGTGCACATACTGATGTTATTTTCTCGCAGCAAATTTACGTGAAATCATTCTAGTTGTATACTTTGCCATAACCTTGATTCAAGTATCATTCCACACAGTAAGTCAATGGGAAGATCTTGCAAGGAAAAGCAAACACTCAGGACCCATTGACGTTGATTGCGAGATGCCAGCAGTCAGAATTGCTTTTAGTCATTTCAAGTTTCAGTGCTTAGTTGCTAGTTAGGAGGGAATATTAATACAAAACCCCCTAAAAACACAATAAAGTGGAGGGAATATCAATAAATAGTTAAGACGTAATTTGGAACAAACCACGCAAGACAAAGGGTGATGCAAGATGACCTTCGCTTGCAGGGCAATAATGACATACTGTACTGTCCTAAAAGTTTCTCTGCATTTGGTAGTAAAACTTCAGCATGTGCGTTTACACAGTACTGTACCATGCAGCATAGGGAATAACACGTGCAAGTGTAACTGACTTTAATTGATAACGGTGGAATGAGATTGTATTTCATACTTAAGAACAGTGGGAATTTCGACCCCTGAGGATGTGTGGTAACCTTTGACCTACTGTGCCTTTATGGAGTAAGAATCAAGGAAGATTTAAACAGCTCATGGTAAAGTGAAGTGGACGAAAAAGAGTTAAAGCAAGCTTAACTCGATTAGACTAGACTTGACTCAAATCAGTTCAAGCTTTTCTTTGTTGCATCCATCGAAGGAAATTACATGTCTGCAGCTAAAGGGGTAAAGAGTAAAATTATAGCACACAAGAACAAAAGTCATTAAATGCGTGTTAATGAAATAAGTATGAGATAAATGTAATTGAGCATAAGCTCTAAAGGAAAGAGGAGATGTAAAGGTGAAAAGACAAAGAAAGGACATGTTGACTGAAACAATGAGGAGAGAGCTGCTTAAACAGTGAACCTGAAAAACACTAAAAAAAAAAAAAAATTATTTCTGATTGGTAAATCACATAGTTGGTAAGTGCCGTATACAGTCCATCCAAAAAATGTGCAAATATGTCAGTCTTTACTAGGCTATATGCAGGTTTTCTATGTGATGTCACTGGTTTTCCAATTGCAAAGCTAGCCATAAAAGCTTATGAAAGAAAGTGTACATCTGTACGTCATTTAAATACAATGAATGCCTAGTTGCTATCGAAATGTCCAATAAACAGGGAAATGTGCAGCACAGTGTGTTGTTTTAGCAAATCCAAACATAGTCCAACTATCCTGGTACAGAATTAAAGCTGGACAATCCCGGATTCAGCGGTTTGCTTATTGAAGGAACTCAAAATCCCTCAAAACAGGGAAAACTGTGTAAACCTCCTTTGATACTTTTTTTTGATTTCTTGCCAAAGGCAGGAATCTATGCAATCACTCTGGATTAAGGAAGCGTGTGTATGTTTGTGATACTTAGCGTGTAAACATGATATCTCAGGTTTGTGATGACAGGTACTTTTCATACTTAATGTTTAGATTTGCCATATTGAAAGGCAGCATCCTGTAGTATTCGATGGAGGTCAAAGGTCATTTGAGGTCACCATAGGTCGTAAATTGAAAATCTTGTAAGCATAAAATTTCAAGGTAGCAAAGATGTTTATTTTCATATTTGGTATATGTGTAATTCTCCAGTACTGGAGAGATTTTTAGTGTATGGACATAAGGAGTGCCTACTCAGCCTCCATAAGGTAAAAAATTTGTGGTGTAGTTATTTTCATAAACCTCATCGACCAAAGAGATACATAAGATAACATCCCCACCATGTGGCTCTTAGAAATTTTTTTGGAGGTGATAATAGTTGAAAAATGGCCCAAAAGTGGACACCAAAACGTGACATGAAAATTCAACCATATTCGTGAGGGAATCAGAAGCAAAGCAAGTGAAGTTATTCTTTGGCAATAATATTTTTATAAAGTTCATATCACTACTTTATCAAATGTGACATAACATGGGGAAAATTTATGGCGTAACTGAGTTTTATGAGCTGCCCAAAAGTGTGTGACGTATGTAACATTTGGTGTCCACCCCGTTACATACGTCACACAACTCTGACAGCTTAACACTGTAAGTGCTTTGGTGATGTTTAAAGGTTTGCTTGTCAAGGTCTAGGCACTAGTAGCTCATATGGCACATTACCTTGAATATAGCAATCATTCCAATGAAAATGGAGAAACCCAAAAACTTGATTTGTGACGTACGTAACATCGGTGTCCACCCCGTTACATACGTCACACAGCTACCCCACCACCCTTACATGAGTACAATCGATTTCAAATTATATTGCATCACAGCAGCCATTACCATTGTCTTACTGGGCATTCTCATTTGTAGCAATGTTTGCTATGAAAGTCACAGGGAGAGCATACATGCTCGGTGTCCACCACTTTGGTGTCCTGTTATGTACGTCACGAAAAACATGAACTCTACAAAAATGCTGGTTTGGGACAGAATATCATGTTCATGGTAATACTTTTGTTATAAACAGCAACTCTAGGATGAGTTATAAGCACAACATTCTCCTAACCTGAAAAATTAGGGATTTGAAAAATTCAAATTTTTGGTGTCCTGCGTTAAGTACGTCACAATTTATAAGCAAAATTCTTTATTAAGAGCACATGAAAATTTCAGTACATGTAAAACGTAGGCTAAATCGCTTCAATGGTGCATTACTAATTAGTAATCTGTAAATCTACTTTGGTTGAAACTAAGAAATTCAAATTTTCAGTGAATAACAACAAATACCAACTATTGTGATGTACGTAACGGTGTCCACTTATTCAAAATTGTGATTTTGATACCGTTTTGTAAAATTAGACACTTTTTTTGCATAAAATGTATTTTGATACTCAAGACAAGTATGATAAAATACAGCTAACTCAGAAAAATATTTACATATTCAGTTCCAAGCATGTAAGTGGACACCATGTTACATACGTAACACATGTAGGGGTATGACGTATTTTGTGGAATATTTCAGTCCATTTATATTCAACTATCTTTGTATTTCATATTCAGTTAACACATGCCAAAAAGTAAATAATGAGTGTGCTTTCAAGATCATTTGATGAATTCTAATTTTTGGCATGCATGTCACACTTTCATTACCCAGTATTGGAGAGTGACACATATGGATTTATTACATTGAGAGGAAACATCCTGCAGTATTTGGTGGAGGTCAGAGGTCATTTGAGGTCACCAGAGGGTAAGCACTGAAAATCTTGTGAATAAGACATTTCAAGGTAGGAATGATGGATGCTTATCATACTTGGTGTACGGATTTATAATTGAGAGGAGGAAGCCTGCTGTATTTTGTGGAGGTTAGAGATGATGTGAGAGCACCAGAGTTCAATAATAAAACCTTGTAAACACTTTATATCAAGGTACGTAGGAAGGAAGGATAGGCTACTTTTCATGTATGGCATGTGGCGCATTACAGTGAGAACATGAAGCCCGTAGATTTTGGTAGAGGTCATAGGCTACTAGGTCACTGGAGTTGAAAATGCAAAAACCTTGGAAATTGCTTGTAAACACCATATATTTCAAAGTAGGAATGAGTAACACTTTTCATGCTTGGTATATGAATTAATCATATTAAAAGACAGAACTCTGTACTGCTTGCATTGTTCAGAGGTCATTTGAGGTCAGCATGGGTCAACAAACAAAACCTACTTTCAAACTCAGTGTATGACTTTATCATCGTAAAAGGAATAGCCCTATAGACCTTATGCATCGACATCATTTTGGAGGATACACAATGAAAAACATTGCATGCATGACTAAGACTTTGAATGCGCATGTAGTTCACTAATATGTGCATATCCCACCAGTACACAAATCAGCTGTCTGCACTTGTTGGTGCAAATTGCAATTATATGCACTTACCGCCATTGGAGGGAGCACTTTGTTTTCAGTGACATCATAATGCATAAGAGCTCTTGTTTTGTGTTAAAGTTACAAGCCTCCAGAGGTTAATAATTGAAAACTTTTCAAACCATGATTCACAATATGTCAAGTTAGGAAGCATGGGTAGTTTGTATACTTGGCATGTGAGTGTGTTATTGTCAGTTGATGGATCCTGTTGTTTATGTAGAGGTCAGAGGTTGCCTGAGATCACTGAAAGTGAAACTTTGAAAACCTTGGAATTTGCTTGTAAGTGGATATCTCAAGATAGGAATGATAAATGTCCCTGGTACAGTGCATGCTTGAAACATTGAGAGGAAGAATCCTATTGTTTTAGGTAGATGTTTGAGGTCATTGAAGGACCCTAGAGGTGAAAATTTGAAAAAAGGAACAATCGATACTTTTCAAAACTGGGCATGTGGCTGCATTATTGTCAGTAAATAGAACCTATTTGTTTTGGTAGAGGTCAATGGTTTTCTGAGGTTATTTGAGGTCAAGTGGTAAAACCTTGTAAACTTGTTACAAACATGATATGTAAAGAGGGGAAACCCTTTTTGGGGCACATACTTAGCATATGAATGCCCACATATTGAGTAAAAAGAATCATACTGTTTTTGGTAGAGGTCAAAGGTCATTTGGAGTCACCACAGGTCGAACGGTGAAACCTTGTAAACCTCATTGAGGCCTTGATAGATCTTCATAAGCCTACTCTCCTCCCATTTGTCAGGGTATACCATCAAAAACAGCTACACGGATGAAGTTGGTTGCTCTTCTGATCTGAAGCACCCTTTTGCACACTATTTAAATAGTGACTTTGTATACTTTTATCAATACAAGTCAAGAGAAGTCTTAATTATAATGTTGAAACTTTAAGTTACAGTAGCTCTTGCTCTCACTAGTGCAAGGATCTGTGATGGCTTTTAGTTAAGTCTTGTGTCAATTCAGAGTTGTTAGAGTGACTCTTTTGGAAGTAATTCCAGGTTTTTGCCTTCAGTTGGAGGTAGCCAGCAGGGCTTTTTCTTGAGAAGCAATTTTAATGATAAAATTTTGTGTCTATTGGAAACCTAGGAAAGTGAAAGTACGCAAAAACATTTTCAGAGGCAAGGAATCACTTTTGACTTTCTTGTTTATTTTCAGTAACCAAAAAAAGTATAGCCAAATTTAAAAAACAAATAACCTTCATCTAACATCTTAAAAAACTTAAAAACATTGGGGTCAGTCTTGAAGTGAGGGAAGGGCACAGTGTATCCTTGGTCTACAACTGCATTGTAGTTTAGGCCTTAGTTCCTGGGGCTGAAGCCAGGGCGACACCTCTGAGGCTTAGACCATGGCAAAGGCCACATTCTCCAAGGCAGATGCCAGCTAATGATGTATTGATATGACTTAAAATTCAGTAGACCTACATGTAAGTTTACCTTAGTAGTATGTGAAATAGCCTTTAACTTGATTTATATTGTACAACAGACTGGGTGAGACACACTCTCTTAAACATTTGCAATTGGAAAAGGATTCCTGGACAAAAGTAATTCATTTTTAGCTCACACATTGTACACAGTACATGTGTGAGGTTATAAAATGGGGCAGATGTCGTCAACTTTTTAACAAAAGTTTTCAGCCTTTTGATGTGTGGAGATTTTGAGTTGAAATTTGGGGACATGATTGTTTGTCCATAGAGCATTAAAACTTGCCTATTTGCATTTCGATATGCAAAAGTTAAATTTGGTTTTTTAGCAATTTTTGTAAGGCTGAGTTCACTGTGCCTGCTGAACAGGTAGCTGTTTATTCATTTGCACTCATAGCAGTGTACTTGGTTGTGTGTTGAGTTGCTATTTCGCAACTGCTTGTGCAGGTTTGTTTTGAAATTTGATCCATTCACACACATCAGTCTTTGTTCATCAAGTGGCCTGTGCAATCACGATGCCTTGGGGATAACTGATTGTATTATCATGGTTCATTAAGCAAGGAGTTCCATGCCCTGCATTGAGCAGCTACTTGATTCATGACAAAATTTGAAGCAACTCTGTGGTCAGGTTTGGCTTACAAGAAAGGAAAACAGTTTAACCTGTTGTGGGGATATGTCCCATTTTGTTCCTGGATCAATTGAGATGGTCAAGTCAAGTAATTGCAATACTGTGACTGTTTTGAGTTCAACTTCAGTAGCAGCTTTTTGAGTCTGTGGTTTGTTTTGATTGAGTGCAAACCTATGCAGTGTTTGATTGTGGTGTTGTAGGTGCAACTAAATGTACTTTGCAAACTTGAACAGTTTAATAACATCAGTTTAATTTCAGTCTTGCTGCTAATTAAAGTATGTAACCTTTACAGGCCTTCTTGATTTTAGAAAATATGCAGTGATATTTGTACGTAGATCTGTCATCAAACGGTGTCAGTTGCAGTGTTTACATGCCTAAACGTGCTTGTGATTTTTCAGTTGGGTTTTGAGTTCATTTAATATTATGGTCTTCTCTTACCTTTTGCCTTTGCAAGGTAAGGAGGTTTTGTGGAAGTTGATGAATAAATGATACAATTTGGTTCTTTTGAGTTCCTATTTTTAACAGACAAGAGAAGTTGTGTGAGCTACACAACAGCATTGCTGTTCTAGTTGCAAGGGATTGTTGGGATAATAGGAGGTACGTACAATGTAATAGTCAAGCAAAGGCCAGAGTGTATGAGGCATTTGCCCCAGAGGCTGCAACAAGGGTGGGGAATAAGGGAGAGTCCTGTAATTCACTCCTTCTCTTGTCCTGACATTTTTGGCAAAAATAAATTTTTATGTGTACTTTGTCATTCAGTTTTGTGTTTTTGTAACTTAAGTCATAACATGTTTTTGCAAGCTAGTAGAAAAATGTCTTGTCCCAACATCTTTACTTAATATTTCGTGTCACTGTTAAATGCTTTTTGTTGTGACAAACATTCCATAATGTTGTTATTCAGCAATCACGTGCAGTTTTCAAAAGTAAGCTCTTTATGCACTGTAAACTTTCCAAGATGAATTCCATGTAGATAAACTCTAAATTTCTTAATACATTTTAGGAGCCTTACTAAGGCCTACAATTAGTGATGAAGCCTGGTCATAACATTTGGTGCATGTGCTAGTCGTGAGAAGTGTGTTGTGTACCGAAACATTGTGATTTGTCTTCATCACTTATTGGCTTTAGTGTAGCTTCTAATTGCGAAATAAGACTTTTGTATACGGCCCACACCAAAAGAATTGATGTAATATTTTCCATGTATTTGTCATACACCCAGACATGTGATAAATTAGAAACCACGTTGAAAGTATAAAACTTGAAGGTCACCTGTCCTATGCTAAATCAAAAATTTAAAAGAATAGTTTTTGTTTCACACATAGGCACTGTTCCCCTTCCTTCTGAGTGTAAACTTTCCACCTCTGTAAAAGTGATTTATATTTTTGAACATTGGTGTAACGGTAACATGACAGTGATAATGACACAATGTCAGTCATTCTCAGCCGATTCTCATCAAAGCTGCACGTGGCCTGATAGCTAGCACATTTTAGCAACTTTTATATGTAATTATATTTTATTTTCACTGACATTTTTTTAATGATCAAACTCTGTTGAAGAATATTTTGCACTTTATGTTTGTTACTGTACATCAGAACTCTTTAATACTAAGTTACATTTTCTTGGTATTGAATCTCTCTGTATGTAAGTGTATGTATATACAATGTACACATGTTCAATCAATAATGATTTATTTGCATTTGGTAAGCATTTAGTAATGTCCAGACAAATCCTGTTGTCAAAGGTGCTGTACGTATTACCTTTGTCTTATAATACTCAGAGATATGCTCTCTAGTATAGGCATATCAGGGAAAACAAACAGAGCCTTGATCCTATGGTAAGCCTTTATAGTGACAAATAAAACTCTCAGGACCCTTTCTTACAGCTGGTGGAAAGGGGCAATTGAGACAAAGCAGCCATTGTAAGGACACATTGCACCACAGGCATATGAGGTGGGGGAGCTGGGGGAGCTAAAAAAATTGTAAATTTTAGGACACGAAGTGCCATTTGCTAGAGCAAAATGCATATGATTGTTTGCCAGTGGGGGAATTTTCAGGGCAAGGTCTTTCCAGCCCCTTATGAAATGTTTTTCATTTGCCTATGCAGTATAGTATGACTTAGACTGTAATCTGTCCAGCAATGGTTAAATCACATATCAGTATTTTTAATAGTGACTTTATTAATACCATGCTCCTGTTTAAGTTGGAACTTGGAACATGCATATTTTATTTTGAGAAATGTTTTTAATCCCACAGATGAATCGCTTTTACAACAAATTGAGACAGCAAGTTCTCACTCTTCTGATGTGGCTAGTCTGGATGAACTTCTTAAACCAGGAGGGGGTGGAGGGAATGCGATGAAATATGCAGGTAAGAGCAATAATTAGCAAGTGAATTACAGAGAAGCATATTTTAGGTGAACATTACAGTGAAAGTTTAGGTAGAATAAACTGCCTGTTTTTGTGCTCCTCTTCTTTTCTTGATTATGGTGTTGTAGCTGGGCAGAATGCATCACCCATAGGACATACAGGGCAAACAGAATTGACAGTTGTAGGCAGTTCTTAGTTGACATGAATAGAAAAGTGGACAAATTTAAACTATGCTTTCAAATTGTAAGCCATTCTGATTGGACGTTGACAGGTGTAGATCAGTGAAATGCAAAATGTAGAGTAGCTGACACTGCACAGCAAACCGTGTGGAGTTACTGCTTGTAGAATTCCATGAATATTGGAGCAGAAAAGAGTACTCAGATTACATTGAAGAGGGCATAATATTATTCAGATGGACAGTCTGCAGCAGAATTAGCATTGGACAATTAAACTGCTTAAGGCCTATGTCTGGGAGGTGACAAGGAGAAGGGGTTAGAGCAAACTTAGGTGGAAGAACTGTAACTATTTGGAACGAGGAGATGATCTGCTTTTAAGCACAATGCTATAGAAGATAATGAATCAGTGTATGTCCCTGAACAGTGATTATCCCCAAGGCACTTTGACTATGGGCATGAATTTATGTACAATGCATAATTTCATTAAAAAAAAGTTTGTTTCTGTCACCTGAAGTATTTTGTCATGATTGTATGAGGATAGGAAATTGCACTAAACAATGTATTATCTCAAAGTTTCTCCTATCCATAGTAGCTCTGTGCTTTTGGGATTCAAATGTTTGAGCTTGCTCTCACAGAGTGTGCTGTAATGCATGAAGCAACAGATGTTATTTGTGAATGTAGAAATGCAGCTTGTATGTATCAAACATACATACACTGTAGGTCAGCATGTGTTTCAAGTAATTAATACATAAATGTTTGACATGTGATTCACGCATGTGACACTTTGTATAGTACAGAAGACGCATAAGCAGAGAGCTTTAAATAGCAAGCTATGTATTTCATTCCCTACTGATAATACCCCGGACTTGTGGGGGCCATGTGACAGCCACTTGTGCTTCTTGGAAACTAATTGTCAGTCTTTTGTGAGAAAAGATAAAGGAAAAGATGAAAACAAATGAACCTTGTAAGATGAAAAGAAATTTAATGTGGACAGGATTTCTGCTCAGCAGGTGAAAAGGAAAGATAAATTCAGTCATTTGAATGCATTGTTTCCTTGCCATGCTGTGATACTGCACAGCTCGGAAAAATCGCACCTGTCATAATAAAGCTCTTTGTGACACACTTTTACACTCACAGTTGCATTGTTTAATAGTTGGTAAAAACATTACTCTGCTTTGTATTTTTTTCACAGGTGCAGCTATTGCTGGTGTAGGGGCAGTGTTAGCCTTAGGTATGTCCTACCTAGCTATTAGCCAAGAATGAAACAAGATGTGCTCCCTTTGAGAGAGTTCTGATGTAAAGATAGGGACAAAAGCATGTGGACATCACTTTCCAGAGCTTTGTTGATATCCAGCATGCCGAGGACTGGTTATATCTATTAAAGTAAACTATAATTTGTTCTGAGGAAGAACTTAGCTGGCCTTTTAAATTCACTTCATTGCAGAATGCGTTTTTTTATAAGGCTGCTTGGCAATACGACTGCTCAGACACATCCTCTGACCAGGGAGCTACCCTGCTCTAACAGTGCATGCCCTCCTCAGCAAGGTGTGAATTGTAACATGTTTATGCATGTCTTGTCATTAAGTGACATATCAATTTATCCTTGAGCAGTTGTGCAGGGTGAATTAACACAGCATCTGTATAATCATAGACGCAGTAGTGTCTTCAAATGTGTCACCTCTAATGTTTGTACTCCAGGATCAAATGTTAGGATTTGCTCTCGGCATTAGGGGACTGGGGAAGAATGGTAACCCACAAAGTTATATTAGAATGGGAAAATGTGCTTGCTAGAAAGAAACCTTTCCCTGATTTATTTAGACGCTGTAAAGTCCCCTCATACCCACAACTCTTGTACAAAGTCCATTTGTTGACCAAATATTGTGCATGTGTATGTGGATGGGTGGGGGACAAAAGGCGTGTAATCCCAGTCAACTGAATTCTTGTGGGGAATATTGTCTCCCTACCCTTCCCCACCACCAACCCTATCTGCATGGTTGCAGCCCTTGTCCACAGGAATGGCCAGTTCTGCATGTCCAGGCATGATTAAGAACTATCAGTGTATACATCCAATATTTCAACAGAGAACTTAATGAAAACTTTCCCCTGGCTTAAGTCATCATTATGTAGTGTACTGTAGTAATAATAATGATACTCAAATTGAAGCAGTTATATTATTGTTAAAATTTTTACATTTTTTCATAAACATGGCAAAACCCACAAGGGCTTACAGGTTATAACTTCACGTCAAGTGGCGTCCAGTTATTATTAACTGTAGAATCTTTTCAGTTTAGATGTTAATTTTAGATGGAAAAACCATAGATTGCTCTTGGATGACAAACCCACCTTAGCATGACCTGGCCAGGGATAGAGCACCAAACCTCCCACTTAATAAGCAGCATTGCTTTAAATGCCACTGCCTTTATTCACATGGCCATAGCACCAGTGATATAAGTACTACACTAACATTATAATCCACATTGATGACATGTATCCCACCCTTCCCTTTGCCCCTATGCCTTCCCTTTGCTAAATCTAGTGTCTCAATTTTACCATTTGATCATTGTACTTTTTCTCGTTAGGGACTTTGTAATGACGATTTCAAACTCACAGCTAGCACTAACTTGCTATTTCTGTCATACACATTTTACATTGTAACTATTCTGACCAAATTACGTCATCTTTCTATAACTGTCTAGTATCACATAGAAAATGAAAGTTTTCAAGGAACCAAACAGAGGCGGAATTAATGGATCGAGTTTTTTTAAATTGTATTGAATTTTAATGTTATCTTTTGGCTTAAAACAGGAAATGTGAGCATGTTTTAAAATAGCATAATGTCACCAAAAACCAAGAAATGTGAAGACGAGGAGGTAGTGTTGTTTTGCTGTCTGGCCGAGGAAGGGTTGTGCAATGTATGATGTGAAGCCTATTCTTGTCATAATTAATTTTCCTTGTGGGATATGAATCAAAGCTTGAAAAAAGAATTAATATGATATCATTTGTTATTGAAATGAGAAAATCTGATAAAATCAGCCATATTGTAAAATTATTTTGCATTTTGGTATCATCTTATTAGCCAAGCTGACCATCAGTTCTGGTGTAAACTGATCAGAAGACAGTGCTTCTTGCACTTTTGGAGGCATTGCCTGGGGGCTTCTTTTTGAGTCTTGTGTTCCATAATGGGGGGGGGGGGGTGGTAACTCCATTTGGGAGAAGTTTCAGGTATTCACCTGCAGTGGGAGGTATCCCACAGGACTTTTCTTATGAAATGCTACTGATTTCCAGTCATTCTTCTTATAGTGAACTTGTGACACTCTCTCTTGCATGACTGACTGCAGCTGTGGAAGGCTACAAATTTATATAGTGCCAAAAGGAGGGATCCTGAACCCGACCTCTGCTTGCGAGAAATGGCCTCAAACGGTCATTTCTGCTAAATGGGGTAGTCATGTGTACTATTAAGGTGTTGCAAAGTAAGTATTTATTGCTGCAGGAATTACTGATGTCTTTGTTTGGAATGATACTTTTTTCTTGAAAGACTGTAAAAAGCAAGGGGACTGTTTCAGAGGTCAGGTCATGTTGTGGGAAATGGGGCACATAATAATCATGACATTGTATTATCTCCCCAACCAGTTGTTTGTATTTAAATTGGGGAATGGGGGTTACAAGGTGCCCCTCCCATAAGTACAAAATTCTCTGCAGTGATGGTGTTGATTACTCCTAAAAAATTTATATATGTTCATATATTACTTGGTTTATCTCAGAGATAAAAATAAATAACAAATATTAACTTTGAAATTGTTAATGTTTTATCTTTTGATATGAATTGTACTTGGTGTAGGGTGCAAAGAAAGAGGGGGGTGGCAACTCTTTCACCTTCTACTGTTTACCATGTCTTTTTTGGTGTGGAAGGGGGGGACTTTATGTAAAAATGTGGGCTGGACAAAAGAGTTAAAACTCTTAGAAACACTTTGGTCAAAGAAAACAGATACTGTACATATAATGCACTTTATCTTCAAAGGGGTGAAGGGGCAGGGGGAAAATCTTTGCTGCCCTAGAATAAGTTTAAGAACAAACCTTACTATTGCCTTAACATATTTTAACATATCTCAGCCTCTGAAAAATATTTTGCCCACCATTGGAAGCTATCTCCCCTTCTACCCCTCCCCTTCAGTACCATGTCAGGCTATGGACCTACATTGCATTCCACCCAAATGACTCTAATTCACATACAAAGTTTACTCTAGCCCCATGTCAATCTAACCAGCTTTGAAACTATGTGTTAATTAGTTCCAAATCCTCAGGTTTTCACCTGTCTGCCATGTGTAATCACAGGTATTTTGGATGAAAACCTGTCTTTTCACCAATGTTGTAATGACTCGACTGCAGAATTACTCAATTCTGCAATTGAGTCAAGTCATTTACCACTTTCAGAGTGACCCCAGTTGAGTCAGTGACTCGAGTCACTGTATTATTTCTATGAGGAAAATTATGATACAATTTCTCGAGTCATTTCCCTTCAGAAAATTAGCGATCCGAGTCATGACTAGTTACAACACCACTTTTCACTTGACATTGACACAGGTTGGCCAGTTACCACAGGGTTTCACAAGTTTGGCAAGCAAGCAAGCATGGCAGTTAAAACCAGTATTAACAAAAAATTTTGAGACAAAACCAGGGGCTTGAAACTTAAAGAAAGGTGTGTCAAACTGTGTTCAGAGGGTTCTAAATGTGCAGGTTTGTCACCCAAGAACATGTGGGATTTCTTTTGTTTGTCCTGTGTGATCCTGCATGTTTACAGGTTGACACACATTTTTGTAGGGGGATGAACATTTCCCACTACAGGGGTTACATTGTTCAAGGGCACCGATCTAAATGGGCTGATGGCAGCCCTTACCAAACAGCACTATCTCTGGTAATAACAATGAAAATAAATTGTCTTCCTAAACACCTCCTTACTCTTCAGTTGTGACCTAAATCTTTGCCATCTGCACTTGCTATTGACCAACCAGAGCTGCTTAAGTACATTTGGGGGTATAGTTTGAACACAGCAGCTGCCCTTAGCAGCAGCCGTTTTCTGTGTAAAGCACTGCAGAACATATTTCTTATGATGGGGGCGCTATATTAAGTCATTTATTTATTTATTATATTATTCTCACCAGAGTATGGCCTTGGGCAATTAGAAACTATGTGTAAGCAATTTCTTATAAGTTTTCATAGGCTGTTAGTTTTTAAATTGGAGGAGCTAAAAGTAAATGGGAGAATTTTGGCTGTCTATTGGAAGCCTGTGTGTGGAAATTTAGGCCCCTTGGTTGTTCACTCCTTGTCTAATGCAAATACAATGCAAGAACCAATTGTCTAGCTCCAAGGGCAGATGAAGAACTTAAAATCGAATGGCCTGAGATGAGCTCTGATCTGTATCCTAGGACAACTGTTGAAACAAAATTAAATGAAAGCGTCCTGTCATCATTACCATTTCACAAATTTCACAATTGTACATAAAACCCTATTACAGGCATCTTTGTAAAACAGAGAAAAGTCAATGACACAGAGTCCCGATCCCTATCCCCCAAGAGAAACAAGGCATTTTTTAATAATACTTTTGTGGGTCTATTTATACTCAGGGGACCTGGTGTTCCAGCCTCTTCAATCCCTGCTTTAATCTGGCCCTAGCAACTATAAACCAACTAACATTTGACCTTTTACACTGTACATTAAAGTACAAAACCAAACTGTAACAAATGTACTTGGCATGAAATCTGAGATGTGATGGAGGTGGGTGTTGGAAGATTCTTAACTTCCTCTTTCCTGGAAGCATTTGGGATGAATGACATCCAGCAAGCTTGATCAGAAGACTTTGGATCTTGCTATTTCCTGACCGAAGGTTGAGAGCTGTGAGAATGATTATTCATCCAGAGCTTTTGTTTCCGGAGATAAACCTTATTCATGAAAAGTTCTTCCTTGGGAAGGAAATTACAAAGATGAGCTTACCAGAAATAGACTACAGATATTTAAGTCATACTAGTTTCCACAGAAGGGCTTGAAATGTCAAGTTCACATACTTTGGCAGTGGTATGTAGCTCATCTTCAACCCAAAGGTGTTTGAAATATCCATTTCTTATTCCTGTTAAACAATTTTCCTGTTTTCTCTGCGATTACAGGCCAAACAGCATCCCAGACTTGAGTAGGAGAAGGATTGGAAGTGGAAGGAGTGGTGGTGGATGGTGAAGGAGAGGGGGCTGGGCCGAGCTGGAGGTGGAGGGGAGGGTTGGTGTGAAGCAACAGATAGTCAGCAGGAGTTGAAAGGGAGCATCCAAAGTGTTTTTGTGGAAGAAGAATCAAAGAAGTACCACAATAACCTACTGTTAATTTCATTTCTCCTTTCAAATACTTTCCACAAATATTACATCATGTGCTATAAGCTTTAAAATATATTCTGCCCCTGCACAGCCCTTGTGCACTCTGATTACCCTTGAAAACATTCTTCAAAACCTCACTCCAGAATCATGTTGCAGATACTTCAAATTCATGGTTTACCGATTAGGAAGAGGGCCCATATCTCCACATCAATTAGAAAGATAACCCCTACCCCCACCCTGCAGGAGTACCCTTCTTCAAGTTTATTTAAACTTCTTAACCCCATTCCCATAGCCTTACAATGTCCTGTTCTAAATGTACTGAGTTTTACACAGAATATTACTTAGACCGCATGTTACATACATCTGCATTGTGTGAAGTGAGATTACATGGTACAGGTACATACGGAGGCAAAAATCCAGGAAAAAAGTGTTTTCTTTGCGAGAGAAACGGTACTCTATTGGCTAGGACATGTGATAGGCATTTCAACAGTTATACCCATAGTCTACAGTTGTAATTACCCTGAAGAGCTGTTATAATAATTGAAACTCAGCTTTAATATGAGACTTTAAGTGACTCATTGCAGCACTATTTTTAGCTTGTTTCCTGTTTAACAAATCCAGCGCATCAATGGTGAACTTCAGTCTTTTGAAATTACAAGTGGGTCATGGTCATGTTTTTTTAACAGGGGAATGTAATGATTAGTTAAGTTGCGGTTCTTGCATGCCCAGTTAAGTTGGTGCTGGTACATGTTATAACTTTTCCTTTTCTATATTTTCTGCTTTTCTACGATTTGGAATAATTAGGATCCAAAGATGCCAAGTTTAACAAGTCATGTTAACAGGATGGGCAGGGTTCACTAGATGGAAGATCCTAACTCTGACTTAATCCTAACCCTAACCATAATCCTTGTTCAAACCCTTATCCTGCCTGAAGTTAATCCTAAGCCTAATGCTAAACCTTATTCTGTACCAAACCCGAGTCCTAACCCTAGTTCTATAACCCTAAGTGGATTTTCATCCAATGAAATCTTCGGTCTAGAGAACCATGGATCTAGTGAACCTTCAGTCTAGTGGGCAGTTCCCTAACAAGATACCTTGCCATATCTATAAAGTGTGCATCTGCTTGCTGTATTGGTGTTAAAAAAAGTTGCCTTTCAAACCCCACCTACCTATTGTCTACGTGGGGTATGTTATATTATCCCAAGTCCCAAGGCTGTTGTAGATGCAAGGAGCTCTGGAATGTATTTCTGTAGATAGACAAACTTTGAATAGGCATGTCTTTAGAATTAATTAGCTAAAGATGTTAACATTTCATCCAGAGCATTATTTTTGAGTATATATGTTGGCCTTTTGGGTAAGATCATACATGGTACCTGTTCTCTTCAGCCAGCCATCCATGAGGGACCCATGGTTTAGAGGTCTGAAGGCTGTAAGGTTGGTAATCTTTTAAGTAGAAATGACCCTTTAGGGCAGGGGTCTCCAAACTTTTTTGCTTGGTGGCCCCAACTTTCTACTGCGGAGTCGTGGTGGCCCTCATATTGACGGGTCGGTGAGAGGAGTTTTATTTGACTTGGTTATGCAGTGTTCATAAAGCAGATCACTGCTTTTTAGATTAGAATCTTTCCCGTTGCTTATTTTTAATGAGAAATGTTGCAATTATTTTCCGCTCCCAAATCCTTTTCGCGACCCTCCGAAATATTTTCTCGACCCTCAAAAGGGTCGCGACCCCCAGTTTGCCGACCCCTGCTTTAGGGGATCCAGTTCCTATTAGAAGCAGAGCCACTTCAGGAAGTTTTGCTCAAAATGCTCACTGACTGGGATTAGAACCATGAATCCCACATGGGTGATTTCATTTGGCTCTCAAGACCTTTGGTATGACCTTTTTCACATTTTCTGTTATGTAAATCAAGTTTCTAGAAGAGGTTCATCAAAGTTTTAATAAGTTCAGACCTTTAAGACTATTTTGTAATATCTTTTACATTAACATAGTTGAATGATATTAAGAAGGCATAATATGGAAAATTCGTCATCACTTCAACAATGCCATGCTTCAACTTTCAGTTCTTTCATGTTCCAAGAAAAACAGAACAGAACAAAACAAAAAGAAAATTTGTAGTTCCGTTTTGGTCGATTACTGTATTATAAACACTTGGCAGTTGTGTAAATTCTTACTGTTTATTTAGTACCTTACATGATCAACTTTCTGTTGTCTAATATGTCGGTTATTGAAAGTAAAATAGGATGCAGTTTTCTTTGGAAGCAGTCAATTGTCACTTGACTTAAAAACAAACCTCATCTATTTTTAGTAACCTTGAATGGTATCATAAAGTTAATAGACAGGACTTCTTTTTTTAGGAGGCTGAGCTATTTTTGCTTGGGAAAACCTGTGTTACCAGAGAAAATTCCTTGAGTACTTCCAGTAATCTGCCTGATAAAGTTGGTTTTGCCACAAGTCCAAGGGACTGCAGCCCCCCAGCCCCTGGACTGAACCACTGATGAGGTTGACAGATTGGATAGCCCCCAGTTGACAAGAATAAAGTAATGGGGAAGGGACTGGAGCTGGTGGGCAGGGTGGGGATAGTGATGCACAATGAAAAAGAGAAGAAATGGAATAATATCATCTTTCCCATCCAGGTCATCTCTGACCACAACCTTTGCTGGGGGGAGGGAATATTGGAGGCATGCTACCCTTCTCCAAGTATGATTATGCCATACAGACATTTGCCTTTAGTGACTTTCACAATCACAACCCTCATGGTGTTCCTATACAAGTGTCACTCCAAACAGAAGCCTTGTCTCCACATACCGGCCCTGTTTAATAGATCTGGCCAGCTGATCACGGGTGGTGGGGAGGGGACAATTAAGGCCACGTTGTTCTACTAATCTAGACAACTATCTTTTGTGCCATCACATAATACAGACTGCGGTTCCCTTTTTGTGGCCATGGTATTGCAAATATCACTTACATTGTAAATTATTTAACAAGCAGTCATGTTTTATTTTTACAGAATGAACGTTGTAGCGTGACAAAACTATGACACCATCTCCCATAAGCCTTTTGTAAATGTTACAACCAGGATTTTAAGTTCGTGCCCTATTCAAATCCTTAACATGCTATAAAAAATACTACATTACACTTGTAATTTCAATTTTATCTTATCTGATTGTTTTAATGACCCAAACATCCGCCTGAGATACCCTGGAACATGATTCAAAACATTTTCCTTTCTACAAATCTCCTTCTACCTTCACTTTCAGATCCCAGAATCCTGTTTCTCACAATCCACAGAAGCAAGAGCTTTCATCCGTATCCCGAAACATCATAGACAATTTTATTTCCTCCATTAAAAAGTCCCAGGTAATGATCTTCCACTCTGCAGCATCAGCAGTTTCACAAGGCTACTCGCCACCTTGATTATGAATCGTCAAGCACCTCTACGGCCTGTTGTATCTTGCTCTCTAATAATTCTGGTTCTGTGAGTAGTTTTTGAAGGCTGACAACATCCATTTCTAAAAGCATTCCTGAAATAAGGCAAGACAACTCATCTTTACTACAGATCTAAAGCCCTAATTTCATGTAAAAGGCACACTAATTAATTTCTATTACCATTATGTACTTATCAACTGTAACCATACCCCCTTTCCCTCCTCCCCCCCACCTGGGCAACAGAGGACTGCTGCAACAAGTCCTGCACTATTCTGCGCAATTAAATAGCTCTCACTATACTGGAAATTAGATGGTACTCAGACACCCTGGCAAGCACTGCAAACCAGAAAACCCTAAGGCTTAGTGATTCTTTGCCAAGCAAATAATTTGTTGCACTGTGGGTTATCCTCAAATTAATCTTTCTTGACATATTATGTTTTACAATATTTTCACAATTTGACTTCTGTGTTACCAAATAGGATGGAGTCTTTTGTCAATCTGATATGAAAGAAGACTAGATGAAGTATTGCTGGTGGCAAATGGGGTCAATTGAAGCAATTTTGGGTAAAATTATGGGCTTAGAAACTAGACCTTAGACCTCCACCAAAACCAACAGGATCTTTCCCTAAATTTCACAATACCAAGTCTGAAAAGCATCCATCATTCCTACAGTATCTTGAAATATCGTGTCTTCAGTTTTTTACCTCTGGTGACGTACAATGACCTCTGACCTCCATAAAGAACAACAGGAACTTTCATCCCACCCAGCAAAAAATTTATCACGGTTTACCATGGTAAATCGGCCATTTTACCATGGAAAACCATGGTAAATTTTTTGCTGGGCAATATTACAAATCTATATACCCAGTATGAAAAGTATTCATCAGTGGTATCTTGAGATAACATGTTTTCATGGAATCACTTCTGTTGACCCCAGATGACCTTTGGTCTCCATAAAAAACGTTGTGGTTCTATCTCGTTAAAATGACAAATCTATATATCAAGTATTAAAAGTGTCCATCATTTCTATCTTGAAATATCGTGTTCACAAGGTTTTTGTGTTTGACCTCTGCTGACCCCAGTAACCTCTGACCTTCCCTAAAAACAAAGGGTTCTTTCTCTTAAGAAGGTTCCAACTGTCCTGATTTGGCCAGGACTGGCCCATTTTGGACTATGCCATCTCAGTGTCCTGGTTTGCCAACTAATTGTCCCAGTTTCTTAAAGAAAAGTTGTGCGACTATATGAGTGACAGTGGTGTAACTGCATGGGACAGTACTGATGCTCTTCGGCACAGAATGTGGACTGTTGGCAAGGGGAACAATTTGATCCTGAATGCGAGCTTCAAGCTTATTTACTTTAAAACTGGAAAACATGCCAACAAGTAATTGCTGTGATTGTTCCATATTGATATATTATTCTTAGTTGAGTGCCACGCAAGAACTCCACACTGTCCCATATGGAAGTGTAGTACAGGATAGGTTGGATTTAGATGAGTTAATTATCATGGATAGCAATAGATGGGGGAAGTGGGAGCCAAGGCTTCCCTGTCAGGAAAATTTTCCACTTTCATCAGAGAACATTGATTAGTACTACAATCAAGTATACCACACAGTCACCCCAATGATTTACCTGAATTCACTCTCAAGGAAATCAGACATCTTTCAATAAAAGCCTCATTTATCAACTTCTTACAATACTGAAACCCAAACTTTTCAAATTTTGTCAATAGAAACTCACTAAAATTTCAAAATTTCCTCAGAAAAAATCCAAAATTTTTGCATGCTCTGCAAGCCAATAAGTTTTGCTTTCATCATCCAGCAACCCACACCTTTTTCGGGGCTTCAGGTTGCTGGCCCTTCATTGGGGACGAGCAGCTAAACCCCCCTTCTGTTGGATAGATCCTAGCACCACTAGCTGCAATGTATGAACAAACATAATTAGCACAAAAGTGACAAAACCCATGTAATGCACATTACATATAATACGCTCGTTTGTTTGTTTGTTTGCTTGTTGGCGATGATCGTCTCTTGTCTACATAAAATATTTCTATGTCAACTATTAGGCACTGGTACATTGTGCGATACATGCAGGTCCCGGTTTGAAGAGTCCAATGGTTGGAGTGTCTGACACGCCCCTATACATACACTGGCCAGCCTGATTGCATAGATTCCTTTTGCCTTTGGCAAGGAATAAACTAGAACAGCAATGCTGTTGTGTAGCTCACACAATTTCTCTTGGCTGTTAAAAATAGGAACTCAAAGAACCAATTTTATCATTTACTCATCAACTTCCACAAAACCTCCTTACCTTACAAAGGCAAAGGCAAGAGAAGAGCATAATAGTAAATGAACTCAAAACCCAACTGAAAAATCACAAGCACGTTTAGGCACATGCCTAAACACTGCAACTGACACCATTTGATGACAGATCTACAAATATCACTGCATATTTTCTAAATCAAGAAGGCCTGTAAAGGTAACATACTTTAATTAGCAGCAAGACTGAAATTAACCTGATGTTATTAAACAGTTCAAGTTTGCAAAGTACATTTAGTTGCACCTACAACTCTATAGGCAAACACTGCATAGGTTTGCACTCAATCAAAACAAACCACGAACTCAAAAAGCTGCTACTGGGGTTGAATTCAAAACAGTTACAGTATTGCAATTACTTGACTTGACCATCTCAATTGATCCAGGAACAAAATGGGACATATCCCCACAACAGGTTAAACCATTTTCTTTTCTTGTAAGCCAAACTGACCACAGAGTTTGCTTCAAATTTTGTTATCATGAATCAAGTACTGTAGCTGCTCAATGCAGGGAGTTCCCATGGAACTCCTTGCTTAATGAACCTTGATAATACAATTAGCTATCCCAAAGCATTGTGATTTCACAGGCCACTTGATGAACAAAGACTGATGTGTGTGAATGGATCAAATTTCAAAACAAACCTGCACAGGCAGTTGCGAGACAGCAACTGAACACACAACCAAGTACACTGCTATAAGTGCAATGAACAAACAGCTACTTGTTCAGCAGGCACAGTGAACTCAGCCCTACAAAAATTGCTTAAAAACCAAATTTAACATTTGTATATCAAAATGCAAATAGGCAAGTTTTATTGCTCTATCCACAAACAATCATGTACCAAAATTTCAGCTCAAAATCTCCACACATCAAAAGGCTGAAAACTTTTGTTGAAAAGTTGACGACATCTGCCCCATTTTATAACCTCACACATGTACTGTGTACAATGTGTGAGCTAAAAAGGGTCAGGAAAACCAACCCAGGATTTGCAGGAAGTTAGGTAAAATTGGTAAAATTGCATGGATTTGCAGGAGATTTTATAGTTCTTTGAAATTCTCCGTACCAGTCCTCACTGTACATTGATAGGAAATACTACCCCCCCCTCCTCCCTATGCAGAGACTTTGCTTGTATATTAGTGTGGGTGTGCAGCCAAACAATGTGCCCAGCCCTACCAGGGCTTGTTTCAGATGTACCCAGGCATCTCATACACTTTAACATTTCCATACTAATCATGCACACCCACTTCTTAAGTCCCAGCTATGCCTCGGTAAGGTTAGGGGGATTGTGATTACAACTGAAAAGTGCATTAACCTCCCCCATAATGGCTCAAACTAACAATGTAAGGGATCTTGTAGACTGACAAAACATGCAATACAAAGGAAAGTAAGAACATTAACTTGTCTGCCCAGAGGCACTTGGTCTCATGACCAACAGACTGTCAGCTGGGAAAGTAATTTTGGTGGCAAGCCATGCCAAGTAGGGGGAAAGCTGGGGTGCACAGAGAAAAGTCCATATACTGTAAGTGGGATATGAACTTGCTACTTTACCATATAAAATCACATTCACTGCTTAAATCCCTGCAATGCCTACGTAAGGGAGTGGGAGTGGGAGGAGGGGTGACTTCAATTGACACGTGCATTAATTTCCCCCATGATGACTAAAACTAACAAAAAGGACCTTGCAGACTGATAAAAATAAAATATGAAAAAAAAGGGAAGTCAGACCACTGACTTGTCTGCCCAAAGACACTTCAATGTGGTGGCTAACAGACTGTCAGCTGGGCAAGTGATTTTCGGATGCAGGCCATGCCAAGGGGGGGGGGGGGGGGAGCCAGGATGCACAGAAAGCTCCACGTGCCACAATCAGGACTGGCACATAAGCACTTGAGAAACACAATGGTGTCACAGCACAAACCATTGACTCTGCCACGGAAGGATTCCACAAAACATGCAGTCCAATCCTCCATATGTAATAGAGGATAAGTAGGGTAATGAGATGTATTTGATTGTAGGGTTTACAGAAATTGTAACTGTTTCATAGAAGTAAAGAAATAGCTTTGAGATGATGCACACATGCCCTAAAACATCTTTTAAAGATAGCAAGAAACTGCAAACAAGTTGAAAAAAACCCACATTTTTGAGATATGACATCATGCTTGTTGTGGCTAGGAGTTGACATAATCCCACCTTCTCCTCCCCCCCCCTGCAAAAAAATGCAGTCTGTAACTGTCTGTAGGCTTTCAAAAGAACTACAGAATTTGCAGGAAATTTCCTATGTTGCTCTAAATATCTGCTGCTGTTGTTATCTGTTATACATTCAATGTAATGAAGTCAGTTTCAAAATTGTTCATGTCCACAGAACTTAAAAATTTTGCGAAAAAATGAGACTATCCTTAGATTTTCACTTTGTTCAATGGGAAAACTGGTCATAAAAATGAAGTAATACTGTTAACAATTTTACTCTAATATAGTTTGGTCATTGTACTGTAGACTTACTTCAGATCTTTCAGTTTTTATTATTAAATGGTGAAATAACTAAACATTGCTTTCATTTCATGTTTTCTGGGATATTGATGCATTGTTAATCCACAAAATTTTCACTAGTTGGAGAAATACTTAAAAAGTATTTATCTGTCCACACTTCTTACTTAAAAATATAGTAAAACTGCTGAAAAAACTGAGAAAACTTAATACCTGCTTTGCCTGTCATCATTGAAGTCTACCCCCCAGCCCAAGCCCAATTTTCTGAAACGCCTGGTCATGAATTTGTCATACATTGCTATTTGACATGGAAAACATCAACAATGTCCACAAAAATCTATCAATTTTGACAATTTTACAAGAAAGTTTCAGTTTTACACCTAAAACATCTATAAAAATTACCTGAATATCAAGGCACGAGTTACTCTAATATTTTTGGAGTCTGGTAGATGCATCCTTCAGAGTCATAATCTGAGGTAAGTATTGACCCCACAATGACCCCTACAATGATGTCATAATTGCGACAGGCACACATGAACAGCAGTCATAAAGCGTACTAGCCTATTTACGAGTACACCAGAAGGCACAAAACTATTAACATGGCTGAGGTGCCAAACTATCAATGCCATAGAATCCATGCCGTCTGAATTAAATGGAAAACTAATGACTGTACAGTATAAGGATAATAAAGCAAGTTTTATCATCAATGTAATAAAACCTTGCAAAAGAAAACAAATAAAAACATTTTAATACAGATGTAAATTATTGTTTTTTATGCTTGTTCTTGACACTGAAAATTCTGAAGGAGTAACAACTCCATGGAAAGTGGAATTGCTATAAATCGACTCCCAGCCACTGGAAGTAAAGTTGGATAAAGGCCCAAGCTTATTAACTAAGCAAATCTGTGAGGTAGCGGGTGGTATATTCTTCTGCTTACTTTTGTTTGCTCCTGCCTTGAGGGGGTTTATTTATAGACGCAACAGTTGTCCACTTGAAAAGCATTAACATCACATACCACACTGTGTTATCATTAGATAGTTAAACTTTACATACAGAATCAATAAAAGAAATATTGACACTGTGAAACACTTCACTTGATAATTTTGGAAAGCTTATGTGTTATGTCAGATATGGTCTAGCTTTGAGGATGTATACCTTGAAAATGGTAAGAAATACTGATATAATGCCACTAAATTTTTCAATTAAAATTTAGCAGTTCAATAAAGCAGGTCTGTTTGGTTTCAGCTCTTTGATTGATTTAAAGACTCACACATAGAGAGGTTCACATACCGCACTAAAGTGATATTCTATAACAAACAACTTTTGAAGAGTGTGTCTTGATATTTTCACCTATCACAATAATTGTTTAAAGCATGTCAGCATCACAGGTCTATCAAGGATCATTCCAGGGTACCCTCAAAACAGCATTCAACAGCCCCCATCCCTTCCCCAACATACACAAAGACTCCCTCAAATTTCAGAAACTGTTTCCAACTCACCTGTAACTACAGATGCTATTTCTGGATGTCGTTGACTGACCTTGAAGTAAAGTTCCTCACCTAGAACTGACTTATCGTTCTCTAATTGGTCCCTCCTGAAGGTAAAAGTTTGAAATGATATATAACTCATCTAAAAACCTATGTATGACCTTCACAATGTCAAGACTATGAAACAAAATGAGTAAAAGAGAATTTAAAAAACAATCTCAAAAATTTAAGACAAAGATGGGCATTACCTGTAAAAAATTGAGGAATATTTGATTAAACCTCCTCAAAATGTCCCCACCCCCTCCAAAGAAAAAGGACCCATCGAATTGAAGACAAAACTCTCTAAAGGTATTATCCAAATGTTGTTTTCATCATTTCTACAAGGGTGCAATATGTGTGTAGTGAAGGAGATACATAGTGAGAGGGGGCAAAAGACCACGTGCCCTCTTTCAAAATGTACTAAAAATGGCATTTTTTGTCAAAAATCATCACTTTTTACATTTTTCCAAATTATGCTCTGGGAGAAGTAGGGGTGTTAGGATGAAAAAGTCCATTTGTACACTCAATAGCAATGATGTAAAAGTGGATGACCTCCAAGGTTCTAATACTTCCCACCATCATTTGATTTTTCTTTCTAACTGAAGAGGAAACTAAAACATCCTTTTATCACACATGAAGCAACTTTGGTTATCTATTACAAAATGTGTCTGATTCATAGAGAAACTTGGACCTTCTGTGGTACTCAAGTTGCCAACAAGCTTTGCAAAAACCATGTTATGTAAGCGTTAGTGCAGTTGGGAACTCCGATTAGCACACCCTCCATCGTGCAGAAACATAACACTTTACCTGCAAAAGATGACTCGTGTAGAGTTTTGCTGTTTTGGTCTCTTGGTGTTCTTTTACATTCGGCAAGCTTTCAAAAATTGCAATGCAATACATACTTTTAAGCTTGGGCTTTTCCCATGTTTTTGGAGCCAATTAACTATGACCGTAGGCATTGCAAATCTGAATGGAGTAGTGACTATAACATTTATCCTTTACAGTTGTGTCACAACTGCCCATGATGGTTAAACAACAGAATTTTCTACATCTGACGTGCAGGGGTTTGAAGGGCATGAACTGGAATATTTTTGTCTTTCACACAGGATCCTAATGAACAGCCACTGGAAAATGCGTTTAATTGTAGGAATGGCAAGCTTTCATACCAGCCTGGAGCTTAACTCTGCTTTCTCCAAAAACTTTACATATGGCAGTTTTGACTTTGTTATGTCTAACCAGTGAAAATGCCTTCATCAAGTTCACCACAGTTCTAATTAGCACAGTTTCCTATTCACATCATGGTAGATAATTCTCTTCTATACGCCGAATGTTGTTTTAAGCAGTATGTTTATGAACGAATCAATAAAATACCATGAAATGAGATTCTTTCATGATGAAAGGTCAAAGGTTATGGTTTAGTTTCTGGTCTTTTCTTGGTCATTACTTACAAGTGATATGATAATTAATGTGAACACCGGCTGTTTGTGGCTTTAACTGTGTACTAATATCAATGACCTTCCTAAGGTGTGAGTGAGCATTAGGCCTATCCTTTTAACAGCAGGAAACGTGATTCTAGATCGGAAGTTTGCATCCTTACTACTGCATCATCCGATCACCTTCAAATGTGATTTTAACCTTTAGTAACATATCAAATGACACCTCATTCTGATGATTAACTACTCATTCAGAAATAAGTTCATCTAAATTTAACAGCTCTGTGAATTTAATCTTGCACAATCTTTCAATTTGGGATGCAAATGGTAGAGTTTAAATCTGGATCGATTACTCTTCCTACCTGTATTCACCTTGTGATACTGTACACCAAGTGCAGCATATTGACAGTAAATCAACCTGCAGGATGCATGCATTTTAATAACAAAAGGTTTAGGAGAATCTGATAAAACATTTCATTACCTATCTAAAACTCTGCTATAACATTTTCGCTACAAAAAATAGGCACTGAGGCAAGCATATTTTCTCTTGGCTCATGAGTCTACTCCCCCACCCTGCCCCCACCCCCACTATCCTATTCAGAGTTCACTTTTCATCCCAAACTTGATCACTCTTGTCTCACAATACTGTACTGGTACTACCTGAAAAGTTGGCCACTAGCTCAAAGTCACAAGTCCTGCACAGCTCAGATCAGGCTACCAGAATGGCTATATTGAAAGGTTCCCAGATTTGTTTATAGAAGAAAGGCTCATCAATATGTTCTTTTTTAAACAGCAAAAGGTCACTTAGGAAGTAGTTCTGCTTAATGGGTTCATCACTCTTGAGAAACACTTGGTCAACATTTACAGTGTATACTTGGTAACTTACTTAGCCAAAAAGATTAAACTGATATAAAAGAACTCCAGTCTTGTGTTATAAATGCACTTCTATAGTGATTAGCAATTTGGTAATTGGAAGGGTGGGGTGGGGGCTGTTGGAAGGGCAGGAGGTTCATATACCATAAATAGTGCAGAACCTCCCCCAACATTTTTTTCAGTCTTTTCTGTGGAATGGGTGATAACACCCTTTTTCATGATTTGCACTTATTAATGAAACTAAAACATTTTCTCCCTAAAATTTTGGTAGCCAACAACTACATAGGTCCTTTATGAAGTAAGACCTTGTAAGCAGACCATGGAGCTACAAGTTTAACATTGAACTTCTGTTCTGACATCCAGGGTGTTATCAGTGAAGTGCAGGTATTATCTGCCTAGTACTGTGGTACTAGCTGTTTCTTTTTTGAAAACATATTGCTGTCATGATTGTCTGTACTTACTGACCTGTATGAATTCAAAGATGAGTCACCTACAGTAATGTGAATAAAGTGTTCTCCATTTCATCCATTCTGCTATTATATGACTGCACAACAGACCCTTTTCCAAATAGGAATTACAAAGGATTGTGGGATAGATTTTTGGTGTGCATCATTTTTTGCCACAGCAAAATGCCATTGACAAAAACACCGCATACCAGAACTTATCCCACAAGCCATTGCAATTGCTATTTGGAAAAGGGTCTACGGAAAGTGTGTTCTAACTAAACCCTTGACAATGTTTATAGTACTGTCACCATAAAGTTACAATCATATTAGACTTCCCTGGGCTACTCAAGTCTACTTCAGAGTTACTCCTGGCTGGGACTCAAGAAGTGACTCCAAATTCCTAGGGATTGCCACTCCTGAAAAATTTTCCGAACTGCCAAACATATGCACAAAATTTACATTTCGGGTTAAAATTGGAGTTCTGGTCAAAATTGGCAATTACCACCTAAGCTATTGAGAACAGGGAAAAATTTATCCAGTATTGCATTGCAATTTGCTACACAAGCTGGCCAAGCTGCTACACAAATGCGAAAATGCGTAGCACATTTTTGTGTGCATAACCATAGGGTTTTCAGTGATTTTACACTACAGAAGGAAAAAATTCTCAAAACTGCTACGCAAAATTTAAATACTAAATTATTCCCTGGAGAAGCCTGTAGAGTAGGCCCACTGGGGTCTTAATATTGGTAGATTGGTAATTGACAATTTAAAGGTGCTGTGACCTATCTAGGTTATTGTATCAGTTGTGACATTATTGTGAGAGTCTTGACTCCATTCAAAGTTGTGACAAATGAAGCCATAGGTATTCAAATCCACAAACAATAGACTAGCCCTTACCTACACTCTTTTCCAAAATTTGCAAGGAACTCTGTAGCATTCCCTTTTGGGAAATAAAAATGACAGCACTGAATGTGTAGACACAAATAACTGTGAAGTGGTTTTATTCTCTCTACAGGTTAACATGCTCTGAAGGAAAATCTTGCCACTTTCTAAAAATAGCTTCTCTGATAAAAATAGCCACCTTCTACTAACCAGTATTCCCACAAAGTCTTGCAACTTCTCTGGGATCCCACAAAGTGAGTCAAGTTCTGTGGATGATTGCTTTTATTCTTACTAGCTAGGATAAAGTACTGAGTATCTTATGAGGAAATGAAAACATTAAAAAAAAAAAGCCTTTCAAAATTCTTTGAGTGAGGGAAATCCCCCCTGTAATTTTTTGAATGCAAACCCTGCTACTAACCTGTCAATATTCACTACATGTAACACTTTTAATGCTCGATCTATGGCCACTCGAAGGTCCTTTGGGGATTCCAGTAAACAGGATATTGTTCTTGGGTCCATTTCTAGAATCATTCCTGTAAGAGAAATTCAAAGTACGCTTGAACAGAAATATTTTTTTCGAGTACAATTAGGCTATAAATTGCTTCATTTGGTCTGCAGAAAATGAATTTGTGGCCCATGAGACAGGTTTTAATTCTGAGCACAGCTGCAGTTGTCTTGTAAGTAATTACTGGATGAACAGTGTACATGTAGTAGTTCCTTATCTTATCTTCATTTTAAAATATTTCAATTTATCAAGAGATACTGTAGGTACATCATTCAAGCTGCATTTACATCACTCCAAATATAGTAGTTATCCCCAGGTACAGGGTATGTACATATTCACAACTGGTGATTGAATTCAAGTTGACAAAAAACTCAAATAGTACATCTTAAACTATAAGGCTCTCTGATTGAGCAATGCTCAGTTGTGCATTTCAGTAAAATGTGATATATAGTGTAGCCTACATTGCATTATTGACAGGGCAGATTACAGTATAGTAGAAATGCATTAAAATAGCACACACAGTAGAGTACTCAGCAGAATTTGGCCCTGGACTATTCTACTCAGCACAAGCTGGCTCCGTCTCTGAAGTGCATTAAACAGACATTTTTTTTTAAAAATTTAAGGAGTGGCTAGAAATGAACTTAGGAAAAATTTCACAATCAGGGACAAGGACACTGACCTTTAGGGCACCCTACCCTCTTCCTATTTTCAACTTCACTTGCTATAGTCCACTATCATAGTTACTCTTCCACAATGATCAAAACTAACATCAGATATCTTTCAGATCAAAAAACTATGCAATTTATTCCAGCTTAAGTAGCACTTTGCAGTCCAAAGAGCAGGATAATGAAATTTCATTGGTGGAGTGGTGAAGCTACTGTAATTCTACCTTCTTTCTGCTAGCATAGGAGGAAAATAGGCTACTGGTGCAAATCAAATGTAACTTTGTTATATTTTTGTGTTGTTTTAAGATTTTGCCAATTTTATGATTTTCTGTCATCACAGTGGAAGCACTTCTTATTGAAAAATATGTGGACTACATGAAGATGAGAGAAGAAAGATGAAACACCATGGGTGGGAAAATGTTGGGAATCTGAAAATCTCCCTGATGGGAATTATTGGTATTTGGACAGAAATTTGGGCAATTTTGAGAAAAACTTGCCTTTTTTGTGTGTATAAAGAGATGTAAAACAATATGGGACATTTAACTTGCTTGCTAGTGGGAAGTAAGCATTTTTTGTAGCCCTAAGAAACTCAAAGGTTAAGTCTGTTAAACTACAATACAGTAGAAAGACAAGTTATTTGAGATGATTATAATACTGCCCTTCAGTGATGCAACTTATGGACTGAGTATGAAATCATGTTATCAACTAATTGTGGATAATTTGTTGGTAATGTAAATAGCCCTGTTTTTTCTTTTCAGCTGTGAGGCCAACTATAATGTTAAGCTTGTGGCTTCCTGGACAAGGGTTTTCCTTTCAACATTGCACATTTTTCATGAGATAAAAGAAATCAAAATCACATACAGTATCAAATCAAACCAACTCAGATCAAATCAAATCAAACAAACTGAGTCACAAATGATTACTCTTGAATCTTGCAACTCTGTTTTAATTTATGCATACAAAATATGTACAAAAGGAAGCAATTAGTTTCCAATTGCTACTTAATTTAGAAGTTGACAACTTTAAGCAAGCACCTTGATTTCACACTCACTGTGAGGGACTTTCCCTCACAGGCAAGGGATTCCCCCAATTCTCCAAGACAAGTTTAACTTCCTCATGAAAAAGGAAGAAAATCACAAATACTTTCAAGTCTCATATCATAACACCTCCCTCTTTCAAACCGGACCTAAATTAGAAGTACTGTATTTGCTGAAACATTAAATACTGATATTCAATACTGGATGTCAACATTCTGAGACAAGAAAATTAATCTGACACTGTGTCCAACTGTAAATTTAGTATTCCTTTTTAGATGGAAAAAGAAGCAACCCCTCCACTTCACAGTGGTCAAATTTTACTCGCGTCCTAATTGTTATCTTTTGACACATGCTCACCTAGGCCTACAACGTGTATATATAAATACAAAACTATTATCAATGCGCAATGTTGTGCACGTTATGAGCCACACCCTGCTCAAGTGAACATTAATGTGCAGCAATCTGTGACACATGTTAGCAATATACAAAACATAAATCTCTAATGAATGATGAGATGTTCTCCTCTCATTCTAAGATTAATGATTGCATTTAACAAGGATGTAGACTCTGTAACAAAAACAACATACCGGTATATAACAATAAAAAATTCATGACTTCAGCACTATCTTGAAGAATGCTATCTTTTGCAAGGTCATCACAAACCATGTTAAATATCAAGTAAGTTTATGGAAATCAATATTCTATGAGGAAGAATAAAGCATCAATTTGGTGTTGAAAACCACCCAACTTAGAACAGCTCAATTGCGCACAAACTATGTACGTTTCAAAGTCGCAAGTATATTAAATTTCTGCATATCGGAATTAAAGTCACAGCTTTTATTAAGCAAATTAAGAATTCTTTCTGATGCATTCTCAGTATTCAATATTTCACATTGATCATCCATTTTATAAAATAATCACGGGCAATTTCTTCATTTTAATCTGCTGACTTAATTTTAATCTTTGTTGTGATGATTGTTTACAGTACATAGTGCATGTTGCCGCCTATAAAATCAAGCAATAACCTCCGATGAGAGGTGATTTCCCAAAATGAGATTGCAACATGTAATGCTGCATGTATGCACACGGATGTGATACACGAAACAAGTTCACACTGTACTGCTAGAACATTGTTCGGATGTATAAACAGTGCCACAAACTTTGAAGGAGAATTGTAGAAGAATATCGTACACACTGTAGGGCGTTCATTGCTATAATACTGTATTAGAGAGAGCAATACAGCACAGTACCTGTATCCACTTAAAATTCGAATAGAAGCAAATTATTTTCGTACTCCAAAATCACTTTATTCCATTTCCAAGAAGTATATTTCATCTCTTTCTTTAATCAAATCTATAATTACCACATTTTAATATCAAATAATCATCCTTCTTTTCTTCCTTTCCAATGTAATTCAATTTATTGCTTTTCATCTCCACCAGGGCATTACGAACAAGCATTCATTTAATGTTAAGCTCTGGAGGAAGTTATGATGTGATGCTGTGATAAGTATCCATGAAAGTGGGAACGTTTGTAACATGTGGTTCATTCTTCGTGACGGATAGCTTTCAATGTAACATTTAAACACAAATTTGAAATCTTTGCAATTTTGAAGGTCATTTCAGATAGAAAAAATATGGGTTAGCTCTAGAATGACAAACCCACAATGACCCAATCAAATCCCTAACCTCCTGATTTCTAAATTCTTCAAGTGACACCTCATGTATTAACTAAGCTATAGTCAGGGTTCAATTTTGCCAGAATCTGGGGGCTTGTAAATTTTATGCAGTGTCAGTAAAAATTCTAGGAAGCAGATCCATTAGTCCAGTTTATTTTAATGACAAAAATGTTGAGAAAAGCTGGTCCTGCTAAACCTACCTCACTATAAATCCTGCTGTCAAGTAGAAACTGCAATCCTTCTAAAGTCAGTCCCTCACCATACTGTAGCAACAGTAATACTGTACTGTCTCTCAAGCTCATCTCTGTTCTTATTTCATGATTCTGAATTTTAACCATTTCTTTTGTGAAAGAGGTGGAAGTTTTCTTAAAAATCAAATTACATTGGAATCATCAAAAACTCTAAAAAAAAAGCATGTAGTTTTCAGTTTTCTTCACCTGTTAGTTTAGCTGCATTTTCTGGATCTATTTCTGTCACTTTTTGAAAAAGACTTTCCCCAAGTCTTTCCTTTGATGATGTGCTGTGAAGAGGTTGCTCTTGTAAAGAACCTGAATTAATAACATCAGTATCATCTTCAGGGCTGAAAAAATAATTAAATATCACACTACATTCGAGAAGAATTTACTAACAAAAACTTACAAAATTCTCAGCAAAAGGTATATTTCGCCTAATACGTTTTGCCTTTCTGATAGAGATGTACAAAAGATTATCGTTTTGGAAAAATGATTGACAGTGCAAATTTACACTTTGACCAATCAATCAAAGTAGCACAGAGATGCCAATGTTTTGTGTGTGTACAATATTGCATGTGTATGCGCTACAGTATTATATATAGGTGCATGAAGCAGGCAAAAGCGAGAATAATATACTACAATTAAGCATTTTCACATTTTACAAGCGGCAACATAAAACTATAGTATAAGGCAGAATAGCAAACTAATCATACTGTACTGCTTACAAAGCAGTTCCTTGTAAGCTAGACACAATAGTATGTGTATTTCATCACGCCTGTGGCTATCATGCATTGACCTCGTGACAGAAGGTTCAAGGGTCATGTCACAGGAAAAGTTTGAGCGAGAAGGGCATTATTGTAATGCCACTGTTGTGAAAAAAGTATTGTCTTTTAAAATCGTTACAGACTCCTTTATTAAATTCAAGGAATATGCAGTAAATTGTGTAATATACAGTAACGATGAGAAAAATGGTAGAATAATAAACTGATAAGCACAGGTAATTACGTTATCTTTGGAAATGAAAAAGAGGACAGCACATCATACAAAATTCACACTTTCTTTCAGCAATACGTAAATAACACTTCCTTGATAATAACTATAATGAAAGTGCCAATTATGGCATTATATTAAGAAGCCATCAGGTACTGAGGGGGTACCACAGCCACAGGTAATTTGACAGAAAGGAGAAGGCATTGTTTTGCTAAATTAAGGGTACACCTAGATTTTTCATTTTGCCAAAATGCTTCACCATGGACGACCACAAAGACTTTCGTTTAATTGTTTCCACATAATTAAGAACAACACAGTGTTATTTTTTTCAATACTGATAGCAAACAAAGCCTTTTTATACTGTACACAAAGGGGCATTACACATTATGAACACCGTACTGTCTGTAACTGTCTGCTGCTAACATAGCTATCACGCTTTGACCCAATGACAAAAATTTTTCAGGTCATGTCATAGGAAAAGTTTGAGTAAGAAGGGCATTATTGTAACACCATTGTTGTGAAGTACTGTATGTACGGGGTGTATTGTTATTTGAAATTGCCACAGACTCATTTGAATAATTCAGGGAAAATGAGGTAAACTGTTATGTCATCTGTTGATAATGCTGACGTGTTCATGTCCGGCTCAAATTACAGGAAAAGATACAATGCAGCATTTGCATCATACTACCGTAATTTATGACACTGTAAGTACAGTACTGTACTGTATGTACAGAGTAAAGTGTACTGTACATTGTACAGTGCAATGCCTGTATTGTACTTGAAAACTGTTCTAAAACAGCACCTCCTGATTGTGAATCAAATTACACTAGGGTATAATCTTGATGTTCTCCAAAAAGAAACACTTAAACAATTCCAAATTGTTGTTGAGTTAAGGACTGACATCCTTTCAATAAGTACAGCTACTGTACTACAACAATTTTTGCCAAAAATCTAACGTACTACATTACAGTATAGCTGTACGTGTAGTACTGTATCAAACAATACAAATTATGGAGAGTAACGTATGATTCACCAATTTCATTTTAACCCCAAAGGAGGGTATATACTTCATGTAAGCCAACCTCAAACTGAAGTGAATAGACACCTACTAATCCTATTCACTTCAGGCTATTCAGCCTATTCATTTCCCTTCAGTTGTCTATTCACCTCAGTTTGAGGTAGTCTTACATGAAGTATCTCCCCAAAGGGGTGTTAAAATACTGTTCAACACTTACTTACTTACCAGAAAGTCTTTCACCCTTCCTAAAAAGATATTGTCATACACCTAACACCTTTCAAGCTTCTTCAAGCTCCTTATTTCAAAAACCCAAGTATTAAATAGAGTTTGACTCAAAAAGTACACAGGTCTAGCCTTACAAGTCCACAACATTTTTCATTATCAATCCAGAAAGCACTTTTTGCATATATATTGTACACGTATGTGAAGCTGGCATGCCTCAATGAACCCACACTGAGAATGCAATGTTACAGTTACATGCTGTGACAGACTATGCTGTAGCAAGCAAAACTGACTGCAGGATGTACTGTAAGTTACCAAAGTGGTTTTTTGTGGTTATACCCAAAAATGGCTATTTGTAAGTATGTAGTCTCCTCCCTTCTGTTGTGCTTTGCACAGTATAATGTGCATGATAATAGTATTGTAATGTGTCCATCTCTCTCATCAAGAGGAGTACATAACAAGCATTTAGGATAACAGTCAGTTTCTACTCCTTTGTAAATGCAGGTTTGGTAATCCAACACTGTCACTTGCAATAAACCTAGAAATGATTTGTTGTGCTTTGACATCCCTCTGTATTTGGATCTACCATTTTCTAAAACAAATCTTCACTTTCAGTGCTATGATCAGGATTTCAGAAATTTCCTTTTTTAGGTCTGTTTGTGGTAAGATGCCTGATATTACCATATCCACCCATGGGGTGGAAAAGTTGTTACACGGTCTTAAACCCAATAAGGCCATGGGGCCTGATAATATCCACCCATGGGTTCTGAAGGAGATTGCCACTGACTTTGCTCCTGTATTAAGCCATCTTTTTCAGCAATCCCTTACTAATGGACGTATTCCAGAGGACTGGAAAACAGCTTATGTCTGTCCAATTTACAAAAAAGGTGATAATACCTTACCGAGTAACTACAGACCAGTTTCTCTAACTTGTGTTTGTTGTAAGTTGTTAGAGCACATTATTGCCTCGAACCTCATGAATCATTTTGAGCATAATAACTTATTAGCTACTAATCAGCATGCCTTTAGAAAACTTCATAGTTGCGAAACCCAACTGGTGTCTATTATCGAGGATTGGGCTTCTTCTCTAGATAATCATAAACAAATCGATGCATTCATTTTAGACTTTGAAAAAGCCTTCGATACCGTCCCTCATGAATTACTTAAGACCAAGTTACACACACTTGGTGTGTCTAAGCAGATTCTCTGGTGGATTGATGACTTTCTTGGCGACCGTAGACAGGTAGTCGTAGTAAATGGGACTCGTTCTTCGTCGGAGGATGTTATGTCCGGTGTCCCCCAAGGGTCAGTCTTAGGGCCGATTTTTTTCCGGCACATATCAATGATATTGGCGGTGTTGTTACTTCTGAGGTCCGGTTGTTTGCTGATGATTGTGTCTGTTATCGTATTATTGAGACTGAGGATGATTGTTGTAAACTTCAGGATGATATTCAGCACTTAGGTCAGTGGGCTACTACATGGGGTATGCGTTTTCAACCTACTAAATGTAGTATTATCACCTTTGCTCGTAAAAAACACCCTATCCCCTTTAAGTACTTTCTCAATAGAGTGGAGCTCCCAAATGTTGATTGTATTAAGTATTTAGGGATAACCATCACCAAAGACTTAAACTGGGATAAGCACATCCAAAGTATTTGTAACAAGGGAAATAGAGTTTTAGGCATTCTGTATAGGAATTTGTCATTTTGCCCTAGAGAAGTTAAGATTGCAGCCTATAAAGGCCTTTTACGGCCAGTTTTAGAGTATGCCAGCACTGTCTGGGACCCGCACCAGGTTTGCCTGCGTAATAAACTAGAGGGTATACAGAGAAGAGCTGCAAGATTCATAGCTTCTGACTTCTCTAGTGAGCCTGGTTTTATGACTAACCTCTTAAACGAGTTAAATTTAGCACCTTTAGTTGACCGACGTAAGCAAAGTAGGCTCATCCTGTTTTCTAAAGGTGTCTTTGGCCAGGCCCATATTCCTATTGACCGTCTGCATCACCCTATACGGAAAACCCGTCAGATGCATGACCTTCATTTTTGTAATCTGTATGCTAGGTCCAATTGTTACAAATTTAGCTTCCTACCTCAGACTGTTAAAGATTGGAATAGTCTCCCTGAGAGTGTTATTAATGCTGCCTCTACTAATAAGGATCCTGTTAGTATTATTACTAGGTTTCTTAGTAAGGTTTGACCCCTCGGCGCGTGCGTGGTGAGAGAATGTCTTCGGATGTTTCACCATATCCAAGAAGAAGAAGAAGAAGAAGAAGGGGGTATGTTATCTTTCCCCCAAAATGACCCCCATTTTTCCCATTTCCCCCAATTTCTGCTTCTGCTTTTCTTATACTGAATGACCACCACATTAGAGGGAGGGGGCTTTGGCCCCAGGGCCTACTTGTAAACACTGTGTGTAGTATGGCATGACAAAGTATGTTGGTCTTCAAGTACAGTTTAAGTACATGTGTTTTCCATGAGTACAGGTACCAGTAATGACTGCAGTGGCCAAGTGGTTAGAGCATCCGACTTGCAGCCGGAAGGTCTAGGGTTCAAATCCTGGCCAGGTCATACCAAAGACTTTAAAAATGGAACCTTGGAGCTCAGCATAAGCAATGGAGTAGGGCAAACAAGCCAGTGAGCCACAACTGGAAAAACGCCGTGGTCATCTTGACTTGAACCAACTGGTTGGAAACTGGGATGTTAAACCTCATCTAACTAACTAACCAGTACCAAAATTTTGCTGTAACACCATGCATTAAGTTTCAATACTTGCAAGTACCTGTAAGAAACAAATCCACTCTTCATGAGTACAAGTGAAAGTACAAGCCTATTCTTACAAAACCAATGCAGCACATATATGCAAACCTGTGAGTATGGGTACATACTCACTACCAATCTGCTGATCTGTCTCACCTCAAGACTCGTTTCACTCCATCCATCTGCATTTTGAGAAAGTTTTTGTCTTCTAGCATGTGAAGAATGTCCTCATTGGAAGCCCCCAAAAGCACCCCTGTAATTTGTGCAGCTCTCTCTGGTTCTAACAGATATACCTTACTGAAGAGGTGTTCCCCAAGGACATCTTTTGTGCTTGGCAATGTCATCTGATTGATCTAGTGGTCCTACCCTGAAAGAATGAACAGTTCTAAGTGGCATTCAACTAGTCAGACTTTGTGTGATCTTTAAGATAATTTAACATAAGCATAACAGAACCTTATTTCTTGTAATGACTGTGCCCTGTTCTAAGCTGGTAGAAATTGCTCTTTCAATCCTCTGGCTTGACAATTGCCACATTAAAATGTCTTCACAATACTGTACAGAATTACAGTATCTCACCAGAAATAAACATTATTAAAAAGGTCCTGGCCAGACCCGAATTTCAGGGTGTCCCAGCCACATGGGAGCAAGGAGGCTAGAGGAAGCCAGGGGTTGTATCACCCTTCCCCCCGCCATCCTCCATTCTGACAGGATAGTTGCTATTTTAGGACAAAAAAGTGCTATGTTTTGGGGAAACATACAACAATTTTTTCAGGCACAAAAGCTACTGTAACCCTAAGTGAAAGAAGTCCCATATGGTTATGTACGGTCAATCCCACTTCAGGATAGTTAACCACTTGGCAAGCCTGCTCACAAGAAGCCTTGTTTCATATATCACAAATATTGATATTACTGGTGAAGCAATGAGCCATGTTGTGTACCTACACCTGTAGTACTTAAATATCCAGTGAAATAATGTTACTGTACATGAGTCAAAATGTAACCTCCACCTGGCTGTGCTCCTGGCCTGAAGTTACACAAATATGTTCATTTGAATGATGACAACATCATATGAGAATCCTGAAAAAGCAAGAGCGTACAGATTCATTCAAGTTCAGACATTTCGAATTCTTTTAGACTTTCATTGCAAGGCAGCACTAACGAAATAACCTTGGACATCTTCAATTTTCTCCAAATGGAATAATCACTTATGCCAATACTAGTTGCCATTACATGTATACTGTACCAGCTAGTGCTGTCTTTGCTGATCCATCTCAGCAGTGGCCATTGTATAACCAGCCACCACGAGCTCCCTGTAAAGTACATGGATCTTACTATGACACACTAAAAGTCTGGGGTCTTTGACCACCACAGTGGTTCTCCAAATAAATTTCCTTCTTATAGCAAAGTAAAATCTTCATTCACTACCACAACTCTTTCCTTTCCAAATCTTACACAAGTACTACTGTACATTTGTTTTTCAATCACTAAAAACTTTATGAAGGGTTTGAAAAGGTAAAATAAATCATCACCTCTGTTATTGCTGTACAATTTTCCCTTACAGATCCGGTAAGAAACTCTGTTGACATTGGTATGTTGTAAGGCAACAATGCGCCTTATGCATGCGCATCAACAGGTGGGGGATGTCCCCACTCCCCGCTTAAAAGTGTGGGGGGTACAGTATCATATTGTTTGTCGCCCCCACTTTTTCAAGAACTCAAACAAAAACAGCAGGTACATGCTCAATCCACAGCTTACAAAATAGCTAATTTAATAAATCAAGCTTGAAAATGGGGGAAACAGGCAATTAACAGATTGAAATGGTAGGAAAATGCCTCAGATTACACCTCAGATCTTCTGACATCTAAATTTTTTCCAGGACCCCCTAAGGGCTCTGGATCTATCAGTTCTTGGGCTTCGCAATTTGCACTTGAATTATTTTCATCACGGTTAAGCCCCCCTTACTTTTGAGAAACTGTTGATGCTCATGGCCATATGTCACATAGAACATTTAAATTTGATCTTTGTACAGCAGCTCCTATACAACCACGAGGCCAGTTGCAGTCCATGTGATGTTCTGTACTTGGTCTAAAAGTATTAGACTGTTGATAACCCCCACTACTGCAGACGGTTATAATAAAGTAATAGGGACTGTGTACAGCTTTTCATGACTGACCATACACCCTGTACACAGGCCTAGGCTTAAAGGGGAATTTTCATGATCCCAGACAGTTCCAATTCTCCCAACTATGCATCTTCTAGCTCCTCCCATAACTGTATGAGGCTCTTCCTTGTGCAAGAATAAACCTGTTTTATTGCTTAAGGCCATGTCCTGGTGAGCACACAAGGCTATAAAATGTAATAAAAGTACTCTCTCTGCCTTGTGTGGAATGTGAGCTACTCTGCATCTTTCAAATTTTCAAACTTTGATGTCAATCAAAGAGCAGTCACCAACTGAGAATTTTGATATACATACACTAAAAATATACTTTGGGGTGATGACAGTCTGTCTTTAAGGTTTTTCTGAGTGTTGTGCCATGTTTCCACCAAACAGGTGTTCTCAGCATTAAACATACATACAGTAGATACACTATGTAACAGACTAATGAGGTGGGGTACTTCTCAGGATGAATCACAAAACTTTGGCCTATTTTTACACCCTTATTTGACTGTGAACCACATTAAACCTTTTAAATCATGTTGCTTTGTTAAAGCAGAACATCCAACACCCTTTGGACACAACTCTGGGCATTAAATCACTTCAACATGGAAGTATTCCTAAAAGATGGCATATCCTGGGTTGGTATCCCACTTAATTAATTCACAGTGGCAGAGTACAGTTGACAGTTGCCTGCACAGCTATCTTTGCCATCTCTCTTATTTGAAAACACACAGCCCAAGGTCAAACAAGCAAAAGAACGTATGTTCGCTCTGCTGATGGATACAATTCTCGTCATTTGCTAAATCTTACGTAACGTGCATTGTGATTGGCTAGGAGTTCCATCTACTAGTGCAAATAAGTGTCCTAGTAAGTATAGTGTATAACCTGTATATGTACTATATAAAGCTGTGGTTTTCACACTATAACAAACAGCACGAAATAGGCCTAAGCCCCCATGTTTCTTTAAACTTGGATGGAATTACTTAAAGTTCTTAACATTGAAATACAGATTACGTTTGTCAAACTTTAACTTTAACTTAAATGTCAAATTTTTCCAGTCTTGAACTAGCCCTAGCCTAGCCAAAATAATTTAAGGTAATACACAACTTTAACATTAGGCCTACCTAGTCCTCAGTCAGGTCCTACACCCTGCGCTCCATTAGCACTTTGCTCCGTGTAGAAGTTGTATTCGGAGCGTAGTCTACGGAGCGTAGTATGTACAAGGCACTGATTGAGGGCTAGGCCTTTGACAAAGGCTTTGTACTGTACACGTAGGCAGTCCACATCGCAGAACTGGCCTCCGCACAAAGAGTTTCATTTACAACTTCAGCTTTACTCGAACTTAGATTACTATCGATATTAAGGCATGAAAAACCTTTAATACTGGAAGAAAAGAAATTGAGGGAAGAAAGCAGTTCCGATCTTCTTTGGAATAATTGGGAAAATACCCCATTCGTCCTAATGATGTGGTTTCGGCGCCTTTGTTTTGTTGACGAAACTTTCTCAACAGCTGTGTAGAGGTAGTAACGTTAAATTATTTTTCCACGACAGTCGAGGTTTTTTATTCGTAGTTTGGCCAACATCGGAGCAGGCTCTGCCAAACTGACAAGAAAAGTCTTCAACCCTTGATCAAAAGTGATTACTTTATCCACCGGGGTTTGTCAAAGCAATTCATGTATGAACTCGTCTTTGGAGTTTTACTCCAGAACACAATATGAGAAGTTCTGGGACTTAAACAAATTTTGATTATTTAGAAATTAAACGTTGACAGATTGGTAATTTGAACCGAGCAAAATACGAACGCCTCAAATCTGAGAGCAAGTGGGTCGTTAAATTGTCAACTCATATAAGGGGCCTGAACAAGGACCTTGGCATCTTAAGTGACTTCCCCTTTGTAATTAATAACCCTTCCCAAGCTGCCAAGGTCAAATAAACCTGCTTGTCTATCATTTGTTTTGGTCTGTACTTGTTTTACCGTTAAGTTTGAAAAATGCTGTAATTTTTCACTTGCCATTTTGCGCTGAGGAAGGAAACAGGAGTGTCTGAAATATACGCTGTTTTTATCATATCTGTGCTCTTATTATGTCATCTTTGGAATGTGTTTTATTATTTGTTATATTACATGGAGCATACGTGGATTTTTCTCATATATATATATATATATATATATATATATATAATATATATATATATATTCAGAAATTTTTCAAAGCAAAATTTTTATCACATCGATCTGTACAAACTCCCGACGTTTTAAAGTAAAGTTTGTTTAGATGCAACTTGTAAAGCACGTCACGGAAAGTGCCATTTGTAAGAGACAGACGTGTAGTGAACTGGGACGGGCTATATACTCCCCTCTCCTTGAGGATATTATTCTTATTTTTTCTGTTACTCATACGGACATAAAGTCTAAAAGTTCGATTTTTATGGCGCGCTTCGCCCATACCCATTCTGAATGGTTCTCCCATTCTTACCTCCTGTACGTAGGACAATGCGGTTAAAATGATTTCCTTTCAGGCCCTCTGCATCATCTATCCCGGCCGTCTGTAAGTCATACGGTCTTTAACTGAAAAAGTCAAACAGTAATTTTTGTGGTCTGTTAAGTGCCCATCCAAGTCATTTGAAGAAGATGAAATGCATCATACTAATACCCACAATTTCGTGAATCAATGCACCATAACTTCCGGGGGCTTCGTCCTCTGAATCCCAAATTCGGGCTACCGTAGAGCCTTCGATGCCTTTTCAGTAGTAGTGGTGGCAGTTGTGATAGCTGATAGCTGTAGTGGTAGCAGGTGTGGTAACAGTAGACTAGTGGTAGTGGTAGTAGTAGTTGTGATAGCAGTATTGGTAGTAGTAGGCTACTGGTAGTACGTACAAGGCTGGTGGAAGTAGTAGTGGTAGTAGTGGAAGTGGTAGCTGTAGTGATGTTACTAGTAGAAGAAGAGGAAGAAGAGGAGTCTTGTAAATATTGTCTTTGTGGTTTTAACTGTACCCAAAATATCCCCCCTACGTACCTAGTACCTACATAAGCTACCTGTAAACCTTGGATGGGACATTTGTCACCAGAAGACTTTTAGTTGTCGTGAGGCCAGCTAAAATATTTGGACACCCTGTTTGTACGTAAGGCTGAGCCTCATTTAACTCTGACGGCGAACGAAGTTCCGAAAATCGATCCCCTTTTTCCGGAAATTTGTTGAAACAACGCACTATAAAAATGTGTTTAGCAGTTGAACACCTTTAGACCCCACTTTGTAAGCATGTACGCAAAAACAGGTACGCAAAACACGCGTAATTCAGTTTAATACCTGGACTGTCACAGCAAACTATACATATACACGTCATAGCCTATATATCTCTCTCAAATTATTATAACAGATCTAATACATTAATACATTTTTAAACAGACAGTACGGTTCAGGTTTGATTCTTCCAGATTAACCCAGAAGTTTGGTCCCTTAATTGGTTAATTTAAATGCCCACCCTGGCTAGGGAACTCGGTTATACCTGTTGAACGGTATGAACTGGTACTAACAGTAACAGGTATTAACTGGCAAATTGTAATTGACTTGTTGGAGTAAACCAAGTCAACGAGTGTTACCTGGGAACTTATATGAAATTAACAGGTTCCTGATGATACCTGTTGAATTACCAACAGGTTTGAATTGGTATAATCAGGTATGAACTGGTAGCCTGATTCTATCAATAAGGTAAACGAAGAAAACGGATACTAACAACAGGTGTAACTGTTGTAAAACTAACAAGTATCATGTTATTCTTTATTGGAAACCCCATTGAAATCTGTTGCTACTTATTTCCATGGCCTTCGGTAGAGGGGTTGGGGCAGCAGGAGCCCTCTGCATCATAAATTCCGACCGGGTGTTTGTCAGACGAAGTAAGCTATAATTAAAAATTGTCAAATTGTGGTTTTTGTATTCTGTTTTATTGCCCATCCAGTGTTATTTGGAGAAGGATAAATGCATCATTCTTATACCCCACATCCTCCGGAGCGTCTCCTAGACACCCACCAAGGCACTGGCGCTGGACCACAGGAGCCCCAAAGTGTGCCCCTAAACCAACGCCGCTGGGGGAGGGCTTCCCGCTCCCGCGTTGCCGTCTGCGCCATTTCGGTATCTCAACCTGAATTCGATCGTTATTCAAAATCCTGGCTAAGCGCCTCATGAAGTTCCCTTTAGATGTTGTTCCTCCCCCCCCCCCTCGAAAAATTTATGCCATCATTCTTACTTTCAATTACTTGTTCCACATCTTCTTTAAGTTTGCTCAAACACATAGGCGTAGGAGGCAGGGGCTGGGTGGCTGCAGCCCCCAACCAAATATTTTGTGAAAATTCGGGTAATATGCGGAGAATTTTTCGGGCACCTACTGAAAGAAAAATAATGCACTGATGTAGTTAAAGGTAATCAATAGGTTAAAAAACATCCTTGGTAATTAAAATAAAATTCTGATTTGAATTGCACCAGCACCTATATATTCGGTATTCATTCACCAGTGTGTTTTCAATGGTTAAACTTATGTTATGATTATCAGTGGTGCATTTGAGTGCCCATTGGGCCATGTCTCTCACTGATGCCGATTCTCTTTTAGTACCTAAAATACGAAAATTTTCAAACACAAATTTACTTCAAAGGCAGCATATGTGGCACCAGGTTGCATTTAAGGACACCTAATTTTTCAAAAAATTTCAAAGGGGAGGGGCACCAATATGAAAGGTAGTAGCACGGCAAATTATTGTATGTAATTGGCATGCGGTGTGATAACCGATGCATGTCTATATGATATGTACATTACCATGTTCAACCGGCGTGGAGCGCCCGAAAATTTTTGGTTATATTTTTCGGGGAAGTCGTTACAGCCCCCCTCCCCCCCATCAACTTGGGCTCCCGCGTCCATGTGTAAACACTTAGGTCTGACATCGGCGATGTTGTCAAGTTCACGTCGTACTTTGTCATTTACATCAAAGAATATATGGACACCGTGAATTAAACACATACCCGCATTATATAAGCGTTCGGTAGTAATTCCAAGCTTGGGCTTCGGCACCCAAACCTTGTCCCTCCTTGTAAGCCTACAGTCGAGGAGGTGTCGAATAGGGCCTCCCATCGGTAAATTGAAAATAAAACAAACATCACATCAGAAGGATAAGGAAGAAAAATAAGACTGTTAGAAAGTTTGGATATCATGACAAAGTTTAGTAACGCAGTCTTTTTGAGGGGGACCAGGCCGGGAGCCTTCCTTAACAATGTCCTGAAGAAATGGAAAGTAAAAAAAAAAAAAAAATAAATAAATAATAATAAAAAATGAAATATAAGTAAAAACAAAATAAGGGGGCGAAAAACATGAGAAGACGGAAAATAATAAACTTTTCCTAAAACTTGTGTATGACGTATAGTTTACCGTAGGGGTTGGGTGACCACATTAAATATTAGCTTCTTGTTGAAAGACGGAGTTGTTATTGTATAACCTCCCCTCCCCCTCCCCCCGTAACGAGAAGATGTTGATCAAGGTTACAATAGATGCATTCACTTCAAAACATTTTACGTCTGCAATGATGTTAATTTGTTAGAGTTTCGTAGAAACCCATCTTTGTACACCCTTTGGAAATTAGCCAATGGGTACGGTCGGGGTGGGGTGGTGTAGGAGAAGCCCCCTAAGAGAATACATCGGAAAAAATTTCACGTTGTCATTGACATAACACATTTTTATACACTTCGCCCCTGGAAGCCATCTCGTCCTCCTTCAGTACCCTATCTGGCTTCGGATCTGATTCGTTGTCAGTCTAATGGATCACATTCAGTCTGAACGGACGGGTACACACTAGGCCCATATACCACGACATCCATAGACAGACAGGGTTAGCTATCGGTGCAAAATATGCCACAGTGTTTGCATACATGGCTGCTCCTTTTCAATCGCCCACTGGATTTATAGACAGTTATACACTTCAGAACAAACAAATTCCAAGGATTACCTCACGAGGTTCTGTTTAATGTAGTCATTACTGCGGTCCTTTTATTGTACTACAATCCACTTAACCCTGACTTTGGAACCATTTCACGAGACACTCAGTTCATAGTCCAGTCCATTTTATCAGTTTTTGTGCACAAAGTTACTGTTTAAACAACTACTACCTTAAATTCCACAAAACTGGAAAGCAAATAAACCGATTTTTCATGTGGCTTAGTTTCGAACGACTATTTGATCATTTTAACGTGTCGATCATACTATCATATATATGCTACTAAACTGCTGCATGTTCACCGTCTTGTTCGTAGACGCTATACATCTCTTCCGCGTCACCGTTTTGGAAAAAAATACCTGGTTGTTAAAAGAACGTTGAATGGTTCTAAGAATAGTTAGTAATTCTGTGTTAGACGGTTGAGTAATTTTTCTGTAGTATTAACCTATTCTTACAAAAAATCGCTCATTGAGGGCATTTTTAATAGGACCGAAATACACGCCACTACGTTGAGACGCACAGTAACGGACCATGCCTGAATTAGGTGAGTGCCTGTTAATAGTAAATTTGTGCAAGGTGTGACAAACGTGTGTGTGGAGTTAGGTTAAAGGGTATTTCATAGGGGTATACGTGAATGAAATCTCAACTATATGGGGAGCATAGGAACATAGACTCTACCGTATAAATGCATCAAAATGTATCACTAAACCTCTTTATTTTTGTAACGCAGTTGTAAAGGTCTAAAATGTGCATTAAATGACAAGAAACGAAAGTTGTGTCATGAAAAGTCAGTCTATCAGGCCATGTTTCTTTTGAATAGATCCCTGGCCTTCATGATTGTTAAAACTTCATTTCTCAAAGTTGCGATTTCATGTAGTGGGGCTCTAATTACAACGTCGTATATGGTAGAGCGAGTGTAACTTCTTTTACAGTTTTTGACCTCTTGAGTAAGGGCATGGCTAATCAGAAGACAAATATCGGACACCCAGATCATAGCCAGGAAATCTGAGGAAATTTTACATAGCTGGGGTTCCACCATTGGAACAGGGAGTGCTTGGCTTCAGACTGAAGACTGTACGTGACACGGATAGGCCCGAGTGACTGATTCTTACTGCTTCGGCCCATTGTGTCGTAGTGTTACCTGATATGATGGGACTCTTAAATTGTGACTTGTGACTGTTTGATTTTTCGGCTTTCCTTTTTGAACCCAGGGTTCGTCCCACAGCTAGCGGCGTAGTCAGACTTTTTGAAGGAGGGGCACATCAAAATGAAGGGCTGAGTATCGTTGGAAGCGTCGTGGTGACCCGAAGCACTCCCATGTAGTCGTTGGGGTCTAGGAACCCACCGTAGGGTCCCAGGTGGAATCCAGGGACACGCTCCAGAGGGGGTCCAAGGGGAGAATCCCTCAGAAGCTTTAGTTAATTTACAGAATTGTGACCAACACGACGAAACGTTTATAAACTATAGCTTCAAATACACAAGCGTAGGAAGCCGTTTCGAAAGTAGTGGGAAGGGCGGAAGCGAATGTTAGTTTAGAGTGCCCTAGATGCACAATAGTGCAATGTTTGACAAACTGAAGGAATTTTATCCTATTCAATGCCATATTTTGGCAACATGTCATCCAAAGTGAGAGGGAGCGAAACGAGGTTTCCGCCCCAACCAGTCAGAGTGGGGGCGGTCTCCCCCTCCCCATTTTTCTACGCTTGTGAAATGGCATTGGATGCCCACTAAGTAAACCACGAAAATAGAAATCACAATTCAACCATTTTGGTTAGCCTTACTCGCACTAAGAATTTAATGAATCGGGGGGTGGTGGTGTGGTGTGAGGTGGGACGATGGATCATGTTTAGTGTTGCATTACGCATTAAAAATAAATCCACCCACGCTGCCCAACAGGAATTAATGGTGAGACAACTACAGTATCTTCCAGGTATGCCACCTGGCCACTGAGAGGAAGCTTTCACATCAGAGCATCGAAGGTGCGGCCGCGGATCAGGGCCTAGCCGGGAAAAATTTGGAAAAAGAAGCCCTTGAATGTGACTCATTTGGTCTGGGGTGCCTTAAAACTATCACTGTGACAAATATATCTAGTGCATTTTCTTCAGCAATAAATAAAAAAAAAGGATGGCTGGTGCCCGCTGAGACCACCTTTGGTGCACGCGTGAAGCGAGTAGAAAATTCTGGTATTAAGCACCCATGAAATTTTCGTGCAAGTACTTATTACTCCTTTTGGAGGTATCACCACTTTATGATCCCTGGTGTGGTGATGCCATCCCTTCAGGGAGAATTAATAGGTACCTTTCAATCCAATTACTTGTCTTTCACACTTACAAGCCCTTTGGCACTCATATGCGGGGGAGTACGTAGGGGTGGGCATTGTGTCCACGTTGAGGAAATTTTTATCTACTTGGCCTATTGGTAGGTAGGAGTACAATATTTTCTACTTGTTTCTCCCAAGACCTGGGGTAAAGCTTTCAAACGTTGGCCCACCTTTTGACATGAATGAGAGGGCTGGCAACCCTCCTACTGAGATGTTTCACTCCTCTCACCCCTCAGCAGTTGCGAGGTGACTTCAGGGGGCGTTACATCATACCACAAACGGCCGGGGTTTATTATATATTTATGACATCATGAAGGTAAATTAAGGCGGACGTTTCCTTAAATTTCGATATTCTTGGGAACCCGATAATGAATGGAACTGAGATAGCAGTCAGGGACTGGGAGCCAGGAGCGAATCCAAGAATTTTCAAGGGCGCGGGGCCTGCGATGGAGATCTCAATTGCACCGAGTAGAGACATGATGAGTACGTTCCAGACTCACTAGGTTGTAGGAAATCGCCCTATTCACGACAAATTTGTCACTGCAGTTTTACTTTTACCGGGTGCCACCCCCGGTAAATGGGCCTCTAATTTAATTGACATCAAACGATCTCAGGCTGTAACTAAGCGGTTTTAATGCCAAGCAATTAAGCTGCTCTTTGCAGCATGCAGCCAGTCAGTCTGCTCTTCTAATTCTTCGATGGATTTCAAGTGATTTTAACTAGGATGATTGTTTGATCACTGATCGGAAGAAAAAACTTCACCCTAAACGTACAGAAAATGATACATCATAGGCATGTTTAAAAAGAAGTTTACTTTTTCTTCCTTTTTTCTCTTCCTTTTTTCTCTCCCTTTTCTCCTGTTGCCTCTTTTACACCCCTTCGTCAGTTCGTCGTTTCACCGGCAGAGAAGGAAGGGGCACAGGTTCCTTAGTGTCCCTCTAATTCCTCCCCTAAATCCTCTCCTACTGAGGGCTTCAGACCCTCCTGGAGGTCGAAAAAACAGAACATTTTCTTGGAAGATTTTTGAAAAAATCAGGCAATGTTCTCAGGCAATGCAGATTTTCTCGGGCAAAAACAGCTCATCCTTTACTTAGTAAAAATATCCCGTACGACTATGTGGGTTCACTTTAATTTATGGATCTGGGATATCTCAGCCCCAACATTAAATCAAAATTCGTCCGTCACTGTCGAGGTTCGATACCAACCAGTTCATAGCTCCGTGCCCTCAGCAAGAAGATTGTTCTTATCGACGTAAGACTAGGACGGCTTTAAATCTCACAAGATTGTGTAGATGCCTTCAATGGCCTACTACCAGTAAATCTTTGTATTGGCCATGCAAATGCCTACATCATCTACAACGTTTCCTTCTTGATCTTTGAGTGTCCGATGGTTGGAAAGCCTTAGCGGATAACATACATGAGCTTTATTGGAGAGGTATCCGTGATGTAAGAGGATTTCTTGAGGCTTAATTTAGAAAAATGCTTAGGCTACATCTCAACGGAGTTTGCCTTAAGTGAGCAAGAAAGACCTATACCGCTCAAAACTTACAAATACAAGACAAGTCAGTGGTGAAAGTACAAGAGAATAGCAGGTGCCTTTAAAGCAATGGGGCCATTTTGAAATATCACCACGACATACTTTTAATTGATTCTATACAGGAATCTTGAAGTACGCTGTTACCAAGGAAACAGGAACCCCATACAAACTTTTTAATTTTGACCTACAATCTTCCATACAGGCGAATCAAAAGAACTATCTTTTAAATAGTACATAAAGGTTATGGTAAACAACAGTAGGTGTTATGCTTTAGATAGTCCCCCTCCCTTTCCCCTGCCCTTGTACCTGGAAAATTTAGGCACGTTCTTGAATGTAATAAAATATTCACTGTACCTGTACGCAAAAATAGAAGGTTCAGTTCTGCTGTGTGATTGTGACCCACATGACATACAAGATCCCTTCACTAAAATACCTGACTTGTTTGAAATCTTTGCTGAATTTCAATATACTCCAATTTTTGCAGCTATGGATTCCATTGCAGACCCTCATGATGTACCATGCAAGTGTCCCTCCACACGTTACTAGCTCTACCCTTCAAAACCAGAGTACTGTGGCTGGATACCAAACCTTAATGTAATGCAACACAGCACCCCCCCCCTTCAGCCCATAAATGCAAAACGTTCTGATGAGGTCGGATGCTAGAATGCTTGCTGGAGAATATATGAACTTTAAAAATGGGCCATTAAATAGCTGTCCATGGGCCACATCCGGCCGGCTAATCGGCCCTCTCTGACCCACACAGACCCACACAGAATAAATTTGGTCAAAAAAAAAAAGATAGACTGTTTGAAAGAAGCATTACGTAAATTCTCCTGACATCGTCGTCGTCATCGCTATCGTCATGGACCGCCATCATCATTGTCATCGTCATCGCCACCATCATTATCGTTTCACTAAAAAATCACTCTTGCATTGTAAAAAAATCTCTCAGTCTCTCAGTCGGCGCGCTTCGCGCGTACCCATTTTAGAGGGTCGTCTCATTATTTCATGAGTGTAATTCATTGTTTCAGAGCCCATGCAATTTATGCCGTGATCCATTTACCCTACTCACGATCGAGCCACCTGCATCATCACATTGACCGGTAGTTAGTTAGGCTTTTGCAATTTATAAAAAAAATGTCAAATTGTGATCTTTGTGGTCTGGTTGATGTATGCAATACCATTTGAAGATCATGTTAAATGCTTCGTCCAGTATAGCTACCACGAGCTTCAGAGATCTTCTTCGCCTGATCCTCCATCGGACTATGCATTTTTGCCCCAAGAGGGACCCTAAGGTGGGTTCAGTGATGGGAGCCAAGCGTTCAGGGAGCGCTTGGGCGGCCCTTGACGTCGTTGTCATTCCAGCTTGACAGCAACCTCATGGCAAAATCCTGGCCAGACTTTTGTCGGTAGCCCTCCAGACTACCGATTGAAGATGTGGCCCACTAACAAAAGTAGTTAAGAACCCAAGTTATAGCTTATATTGTAATCGTGAAAACGTCGAACCAGAGATTTCAGGAGTCTAAATTTGAGGTCCTCGAAAGGACAGTGTTTACATACTTGTACGATGAATGAATAGTACTGGGCCGGAACTGGTCATTGTGATAATTAGCCGTTTTCTTTTCTACACTGACAAAAAAAAAACTGTCCATTGGATGGGCCCATTAATTTTGTAAGGTTTTCAGTCTATGAGCATCCTCCTCATTGTTTGTTTTGCCACCATACGAAATCCTCTATATTAGCCCGTTCTTACGGTCAATTAAACGTTTAAACTTTCCATTATATCATCAATGGTGCATTGAAGAGATTCTCTTGCAATTTACCCTTCTTTGTCATACCAAAGTGCTTCCATAACACTGTGGTCTTTGACCTGTTTGGTGTTAAGTCTGCTGATCCCTTTGAAGAGTCTGTTTGACCAGTTGACTGCAAGAATCGTTATGTAACGGTGAGGCAATTTCCCAAACTTTACCGAATTTCTTATATCCAGTTTACTCAGCAAACATTAAAACGTCTATTTGTTTAAACGCTACAAACCGATCGCTGGGTTCGTTTAGGACGTTGTTATATTGTATTTTAAGATTAGTGTAAAGATGGTCAGTAAATACCACTGGTTTATGTAGAGGTCTAGTTAAGTGAGAGGTTGAAACGAATCCCAATGAACCCAATTGTCAAATAGGTCAGGGTATTTAAATTCATACAAGTGACTGCGTCTTGAGCGACAGTTGACAGTGAACAACTCAGCCAGTTTGTCCACGTTGTTGCCGTGTCAGGGTAAACTGGCCAAATATGTCCTTTTCCGCTGAGATTTACTTACACGATTCTTGCACTCTATCATCTCTAATGCAGACCCGTCGTCAAGGATAGGGGACTGGGGGATGCCCTTTAATATATTCTCCTCCTTGAAACCTTTTGAGAATGGGAAGTATTCGCTAAATACCTATTAACATATCTCGCCATCTGGAAAATATTTCACTCCCCTCTTCGTGGAAGTTATCCTCCGCCCTTCAGTACTCTGTCTAGTTACGGGCCTCCCACACTTCGGGTTTTACTTAAGACCCGTACCGTTCTGTGATCCGTGTCCGCCACGAAGCTGGGGGTGTGGCTGAAAATGTGTCTGTAAAAGGAACTGGATTCGAATGTTTTGGTGGGTCACAGTGGATGGAATTTTTCGGGCATAATCTGTAGAATCTCTGTAAGGGCAGTTTAATTAATCTCCAGCCAGAACAGTACACCAGATTCATTAAAAGTAGATTTCTGCCCTTTTCATCACATTTGACAAAAGTGCAAGGTAAATAACCATTTTAACCAGAAACTTCTACTCAAGAGAAAAAAGTAATAAGACACATTTTTAAGAAAAATCTAATAATCAGTACTATCCAAAATTACTTCCTGTATCCTACTAATACCATTAAACTTGTCTTAGTGACCTTTTTTGAATTTTAAATGTAGGGGAGGGATCAGAGATGCCACTTGCCTGCCCGGCGGTCGTGTATTACTCCTGCACATATACGGACTGCACTCGTAATACCTAGAGTAAAGCAGTATACATACCAGAGTATGTGGGTGAAAAAGAGGCGCACATATTCGCACCTGTGATACGAAGGTAATAAAGCAACCCCCAGACTTACCAAGGTGTGGAGAAGAGGGACACCAAGTCATGGCCTTTGTCCCCAGTTACCCCCTCCACTCATTTACAAAGGTGTACACTGAGCTTACATGAAGGATTCACAATGCGGACGAAAAGCTTTTGCCCGAAATTTATACTTCCACGCTCTTGCCCCCCCCCCACTTTTGCAATCCTTGCGCCACCACTGGTGTGAAATTGGGTTGCATATAGGCATATGAATTGGGATGTAACGACAACAGCCCCTTGAGCACAGTCCAACATCAATTTCAGAGCCAAAATGTCAGTTGGTAGGTGGACAGTGACAAATAACTTTCAAGGCAAACATCGCATCATGAATGTTAGCCAATTTGGGAAAAATTTCAAGGCAAACACCCCCCCCCCTTTAACGAATGCTTCATCTTCACATAAGGGGATCTGAATACAATAAAACCACTCATAACTCAACATTTTGGGGTCGGTTTGGATACTAGCACGCGTATTTTGCTCTGTTCGATCTCTGTTAAAAGACTATCCCAGTAAAAGCATGGTTCTGTTATTTTCCCCAGTTTAGTTAAATTGAACAGAACGTAAAGTCAATTGTTTAATATAGGTCTCCTCTTTTCATATATTTGCCACGCATTTTACATGCCAGCATCTTGCGAAATAATGTAAGCATGTCTTCTCCTAGGGAACCATTACACGCGATAGCAAAACCTTGGAAGTATCAAGAATGAAATTAAATTTCAGAGTTCTGTAACGTTTTCTACGTATATTGTTTGTACATATAGACCAGCAAATTTTAAAGGAAGCAGCTACGGTTACCTAAAAGGTGTAAAATACGGCATGTCTTCGGTGAAAGAGAAACAGACCCTAACACATATGGTAAAACACTTCATTACAAGGAAGGATTAACAGTTATGATAAATGACCTGTAAACTGGTAGATACGGCTTTTTGTTTGAGGGAACAAGGAGCCGCCATTTGCAACTAAAATGATACGTAATTTATTCTTTTACGAAGGCGGATCCAAGGGCCCTGCCCCATTTGGATTTCTGTCCTGTTAGTATGTGGCCGAATTTACCATTAGGTCCCCCTTGAGAAATTCTGGGTTGTCCCCTGTGTATACCTTTTGATGCCAAAGAACCACAATGATTTGCGTAGTTTCTATATACGGTATAGTCCTTTGCAACGCTTCGTCTTTTTATTCCACCAGAAGCATGTAGTTGCTCTCCAAACTAGCTTACCATTTTTCAGTTATAAAGTTGAGAAATGATGGATAAGGCACACATTAGTTTCTACAGATTTCAAAACTGGTCAAAACAGACAGGTAAATACATCAGTTGCAATTTGGTCCTATTTAGCTTTGTAACGTAAACATGGACTTGCTTCAAGTCGTCACCTGATAACCTTTGACAGCATATATCTTGATTACCAAAGAAAATTGCTATTTGCAGTATGCAGGATCTTTCTTATCTTAATAGCCTTTACATAATATCCTTAAAATATCAATACGGTATAGGGTTTTTCTGTCAGTTTAAAGAAAATATTGTATTTATATTGCGTCAACATTGCATAGACAAAAAACAGTTTTCACCATCATCCAGTGTTAGGCCTATCGATAAATTCTGAAAATAGCTTTTCTCCGGCAAAATATGACACATTGTAAGAGTAAAGAATGCTGTATCATTTGGGTAATTTAGGGTTTGGGGGAAAAAAACTCATGAGCTATAAAAAGCAGTGAATTCATTTCTACGAGGAGCTTTTTCCTTGAAATCTACCTCACTTTCAACTGCCTATTATTCTTCACTTATATATCTTGGTTTAAAAATAAGAAAATTTTCTGCACCGTAAAAGCAACATTATAAGAATCACATACCCAAATGTTTGAAATCGAAAGCATGACATGCCATGATTCATGCTGTGGTAAGAAGTTATGTTTGGTTTAGAAGACTTATTGTTAATGAAATGTATTATATGTTAAGAAAGGTAAATAAATTGTCTCATTGCGTACGTATGTTCAGAACCACAGGATGTTTACTTGTATCTTAGTTAGGCCTTAGTGTATAGATTATACTTCTGAGTCAAATAGTATTTCTCTTCCTTACTTTGTCACTTATTAAAATATCTCCAATTATAAAATAAAAAAAAAACAAAACAAAAAACAACAACAACAACAAAAAAAAAAAAAAAAAAACAATTCTTGTTCCTGTGAACAAGTCTCCGATGATTTCACCTAACTGAGAGGGACACGCATGCCGTACTCACGGTGTAGAGTCGTGGAGGTGACGAGTTGGTCTCGTTAATCCAGGTGTGCATTCAGGAGACGTATAGCTCCTTCGGGGAGCAGAACCCCTTCGGGGGAGCATTTGGTTTAGGCCTTCTAGCATCCAGCTGAAGAGAATTTTGGGGAGAAAATAAAAATGGGGTGATAAGAAGAGCTAGCAATGTCTCCACACACTACGAACAATCTCGACTTCCAATTTAAAGTTTAATTACTAAACAAATGATAATCAAGCTCCTATGAGGCTCAGGTAGAGGTGATCTCGGTGGGGGGATGGATAGCTTTGAGTCAGCGAACAACTATCATTTTATATGCAAGAAAGCGTGTTGTTAGGCTAGGCAGCAGCTAGCTGCACTGATCTGGGCAGGGGCAGTTAGGGGATTCATGTTTAAAGAGACACTTGAATGGGTCCATAATAAGGTTTTGTAATAGAAATCTCCTTTTCTATCTCTTTTATTGATTGCTAGTTTCATTGATTGATGTTTGACATTAAAACCTTGTCTGTGAAAAAAGGTAGCAGAACAATCACAGCATGGGGAACATTGCCTTGGAATGCCGTCGTGAATGACGGCTCGACCGAACTTGTGCAACTTTTGCATTTACCGCAGTTTTGGTTCCGAGGTACCGTGTTTGAAAAATCGTGCACGAGCATAATATCGAGACTTTAAGATATTCTTGAAAACAACTTTTCAAAAATGTTGTAGACCTTTCAATATCAGCGCTATCTGTTATGCCAACTTCCTTTATGATCTTGTTTTAATCGTTAATTGCATTCTCTCGCTACTTTTTATCCTCCAAATGCAAAGAAAGAAAAGTTTTTGATGGAGTCCAAGTTTTCACTTTTCTTCTTGGGGTACTACCTCGGAGGTAGTACTTTCATGGTGGGCCCGACCATAACAATTACTTTCTCAGATATTGGCAAGAGAATCCCATGTCTAATTTAATTTCTTCTGAAGTTTCTATTTATTTTACTTATTAACTTCCTAAGATAAACCGCAATAGACGGATTTAACAATCTCAATTGCTTTGAACCTGCTGTGGGAATTTCCCAATCAAGTAGGAAATGGAAACTACCCCGAAGATTCTACAGCGATCCCAAGGAACATAGGCCTAGCGTAAGTAATGACGGAAGCCCATGCCGGATTTAGAGCGAGGGCGGCAACTTACATGAACCCCGAGCTGGCGTCCCTTTTTATCCTACTGGCGGGTCCTAGGCATAATAGTAAAAGACTAAAAGTAGTAACAAATAGACCTTGGGCATTGACGTCACGCGACGTCAGTTTGGAGGAAAATAATGAAGCACACGTGCACTCACGGCGTAGATTTCGCACGCGCGTGTAGTAGACTTCCGCGCATATACGATTTGTTGACAAATCAGCTGTCTGCATTTGTTGATGTAACTTGCAGTGATGCGAGTTTTTCTACCAAACGAGGGAGCACTTTCTGCTCTGTGACATCACATGTATAAGGTCTATACCTGTCATTTCCTGCAATGCAGGGCATTTGGGATATTAAATTTTCGCATCTCAGCCCCATCCATGGCGGGCTAAGGCCCCATCTAGCTGTTCCTGTCTGGCACTCCTATTTAGAAGCAGCCCCCACTGCAAATCTTCAAAAGTTCTCGGATCCGCCATTGATGTAGGAGTAAATTGAAACCACCATTTTTCAGTTCAAGTAATTTAAGTGCCATAATTTGGACATTGTATCGTGTAGTCACAACTGATCTAATTAAGAGCATCCTTTTGATATGAAGTCCCACTAGCGATACCAGATCTGATTCCCCTTCTTAAGTCAGCATTTTTATTGATTTTATCCAAAAGATGATTTTCAAAAATCCTGTTTTGACGCACACAACGAGCTACGTCAGAAGCATCAATCACAGGTCTTAGAATGGAACCCGGATTTGGCTTCGTCTGCAAGTGATTGGGCAAAACGACTGGCGGACAAAGGCTACATGCAGCATAGCGATACTAGTAAGTATGCTCTTTCTCATTTTGAACATTTTCAGGGCCTCCGACCAGGGTGTCAATTTCATTTTTATAAAAAGGCTTTTTTTTCAAATGTTTGGAAGAAAAATGAACATCTATAGTAATTTCTCTTCTAGTTATCTCCTTTGAAATCAACCCAGTCATTATCATCCTGATAGCCTGTCCATTAATGTTGTAATAATATGTGTTGATAATATTACTTAAACAAATAAACAAAAGAAACGAAACAGAGAAATAAGTCTCTTCTTTTATTTCACCAGGGTTAGGAGAAAATATAGTGATCACAGATGAAGATGATGGTAATATCACGGGCTCAGGAGTTGTAGACAAATGGGCCAGAGAAGAAGCTCTTTACGATTACACGAACCCCAAATGGCAGAAAGGTAAGGGATCTGATCGGAAGAAATAAATATATAGGAGGGCAAGAGCAAACAGACAGTTGGGACGAAGGTCACATGTACATTCACAAAACAAATAAAAACGAATGTGTAGGCCAGATGCACTACTTACGAAAATATATGCACCATATTTTTTACTGTGCATGCGCAGTTTTGGGTAAAGGTTTTATTTTATAGACTTGTTCGCTGTTACTAGAAGGCGACTTAAACTAGTGCACGATTAACCACGACAGGGGCCTCAAGGCACCAATATCTTTTGGAGCCACACTTTATCGATTCTTGCGGACTAACAACCGAATATTTTTGTGAATTGTCCGGAAACTCTAGGCATTGTACTGTGTGCCTATTAATTAATAGGACACTGACGTCAAAGAAGAAATCCTAACCTTTACCTCGTAGTGTAATACCAGGGAGGTGTTAGGAAGGAGGCACAAAAACCAAATCTGTCAGACAATCAGTGCTTGAAAATGATTTAACCCCTCTCATGTATCAAACTTTGATTGACAGGTCTCTTTGCTCCTATTGTTTAACCCTGTTGATTTCCCCCTTCTTAATGATGCTCTTCCCCTTTCACATCGAAGTAATCCTCCGGAAACAATTGGGTTTTGTAAAGCATGCTTTGATGTGAGGTTTGTTACCGACGGGGGCCAAGCTTCAATCAAGATTTTAGGGAAACGACTGTCAATGAAAGTCTAAATAATGTACTTCCTTTGTGCCCCTACAACTTTGATGCGTCGTCTGCTTTAAGCATTGTTCAAGCCTACATCATTTTTTCCAGTTTTGGCAAAATTTCCTGATCATTTAGAAACATACTTGACATGTAAGTTGTGTGAACAGTCTTCAATGAAATTAACAGAAATGACATTTACTGCGACCAATAAATACAATAGTGTAAATTTCATATGTTGTGTGTGACGACTGGCAACGAAAAGGTAACAGTTCAATGTAAGTAGTAGACCTACTCATTACCATTCAAACAATAGGTCACTATATCTGTGTTGATCCTGGTCATTGTAATAGACATTTTGAAGAGAAAAGCAAGATTACTATCGGAAAAAAACATTCCTTCAAAGTGTCTTAGAGTCTTGTATTGGGTCTCCTTCCCAACACCTCCCTAACACCTCCCTGGTAATACCAATGTCAATACACAGTGACTGAGAAGAATTGGAAAAAAGCAAATCCACTAAGTTTTAAGCTAAGTTATGCAACAGCGATTTATTATTTCTATAATTTTTTTACGGTTAGCGGGGACGGATCCAGGGTTTCACAAAAAAAGGGGAGGCTAACTTTGGAAGGGCGAAGTTGGAACCTACAAGAGACAACTATGCGAAGCCTCAATGGGAAAGGGGCTGGGGAAAAGTTTGAAATTAGACACGTATTTCCTGGCATCTGGCAATGGAGATTGCATACATAAACTTGTAGTACAGCTTTGGGATGGTTTTCAAACAAGCAAAAGAAAACATAGGGGCGAAAAGGAGGGGGCTGAAGCCGGAACCCCCTTGATCCGCGCCTGGTTATTTATTTCTCCAAATTGCACTGATTGGTCTCTGTTGACATTACTCAAACATCTATACGCAGAATGAAATCTGTGGTCTTTTCTGCTTACCTAAGTTGTTTCACCGAGAGAGTCTGAAATGAAAAGGATTCAAGTTTATTGACCATATAATGATTTTTATTGTTAAAATTTGCGTCTCTGAACACGATAAAATGTTTATGGAGTTGTTACTTATTTCCTTTTTATTCAAATAGACCTTATGCATAGACGCAATCACCTATTTGACAACCGCCATGTTAGAGGGCATGCTACACTAACGAGTGTACAAAAGTCTGCACATTTGCGACATCTGAGCATGCGCACTCCAGTTTTCATGAACCCATGACATAATGTGAATAAGGTCCATTCTATCGCTGAAAGAGTTCAACGGAACCATAATTTATAATAAACGGAGATTCCATTATTTAAGTTTATCATTAATGTTATGGATAGCTCCATGACTTGAGAACCCCCAATAAGAACTAAACAGTCGAGTGATGAGGGTATAGTCCTTATGCATTAACGTCACGCGAAGTCAGTTTGGAGGGTAAGCGATTAAGCACAATGCACCGCGACGTAGACGTCGTACGCGCGCGTAGTTGACTTACGCGCATATCCGACCGGTACAGAAATCAACTGTCTGCATTTGTTGGTGTAAGTTGCAATGAAACGCGACTACCTCCACCGGAGGTTGTGTGACGTCATAAGCGTAAGGTCTATAGCCTAGGACCTATATTGACCTCTTTCCACACATGAAGACCCTGCTAAGTACAGATTCTCATATTTTTCTTTGGCCAGGGACTTCTCACTTTACACAGATGATATGGAAATCAACAACTGAAGTAGGTATTGCCAGAGTTCCATTGGAATCAGGAAAAGGTTACGTCATCGTGGCACATTATAAACCGGCGGGAAACACAAACAGAGCCGGCGATTACGCGAAAAATGTTTTAGCTGATGAAGCTGAACCACAAGAAAATGGCGACATGGTGTGAAGCCGAAGACTGTCGAGCAGTCCACACCTGCACAAACTTTGTACCTGTAAAATGGCGTTATTTCAGTGGCGATTGTCATATTGCCGATCTCAAACTTATTTTTCTGATCATTTTCATGTCACATGGAATATGAGAAATGTATGATATCTTTCGATCAATTGTGCTGTAAAATGACTGGTTGATAGTTGTTCAACTAGACTATACTGTTTTACATATTCTTAACTAGTGCACCTATATTCATGTTGGCATATCAAAGGTCTCCACATGTATCTTGTACCGGTATCTTTTAAGTGGGCGGTATCAGTAAGATTTTGATAATGCAGCTTGTCATAAAATTCGAAAGTAACGTTCGGCGAAATCCACGACCGAATTGACTTACTTTGTACATTATATTGACAGGAATGTCAGTTTACCTTTTGATATGGTACAACATTATTTAGTAAGAAAATTTGCACGAGGTGGAGGCGGAGAAGGAGAATGAGGAACGCAACAGTGGGGCCATTCCCTACCTTTTGATTAACACTCATCATCACCCCACTTTGAGTGTGAAAGTGTTTCAGGAAATAAGGCAGTTGTCGGATATTAAATTATATTGCACTGAGGGTCAGCTGGAAAATAAGCGCCCTCACTTTTCAAATTGCCCTTCCACCGAGTCTGTATCTGTATTCTGTTATCCTTTAGATTTATAGGGAAATTATATTATGTAATGCTATCTACTTAGTGGTGTGTAAGGGATTGCAGTTTTTCTTTTTTTTGGAGCGGGGTAAAGTTTTCATTTCTCCCACGGAGCAACCCCCCTTGCACATGCTAATGTAATTCCTGCTCAGCAAAGCCTTCGCTTTGTTGTGATGGCTATTGTTGAGACGGAAGACAATCGTTCCGGTCAGAATTAGAATGAAAAGGGCATACTCCAATGAGATTTTCTACTTGCATGTTGCATAAAGAGGCGTAGGCATTCAATATTTTGGGAGGGGATGGGGTAGGGCATTGACATAGGGAGTGTCATTCATCACACAGGCATGTTCTATCCAGTTATATAGTCTCGAAAAACATTCCTTTACGAGAAGAATGACGTTATTGCTATAGGCACCTTGTCCCTACTATGTAACTTATTGCTATTAATTTTACAATTTAGCAAAGTGCCATTTGTTTGACAAGAAAACTTAAAATATAAATTTTTTAAATTATTAGCGTCGTATCCAAACATGTACACAGATGGTACAATGAAACTCTTCTATTAGTGCAACTTCAGCAGTAACTTTACTGAAATAAAACAAACTTAAAACTAAATTTTAATTTCGTTCCAGCTATTAGTTTACACGTTGTGCTTGTTATAGAACCTTTTTTTAAATGATACATTCTACTTAATAAACGCTTTTGTCTGTCTGCCTGTAGAGAATAAAAATAATGTTCAAAAGGAAACGAATTTTTAATGGAGAATGGGATAGCCTTTAATTCATCATTAAGTATTACCCCAGGCAACCCGACCATCCCACTTTGATCCATACCCATTCTGCCTTTTGCCAGCTTGTAATTTTATTTGAATGTGCGACTGTTTGAAAGGCTATAATGTTTGGTTGGGCATTTCCATTAATCGGTGATTAATAGCCAAGTTTGCTGATTCGATTCGCTAACTTGGACTCGAATCAGACTGCGAGTCACACTTGTACTTGACGGACTTAACCTTGCGTTGAGAAACACGACTTGTTACTTTCCAGACAAACACTTATTTGCCACTTGCCTTGATTTAAATAAAACTGACTTGGGACTTGACTTGAAAAAAATGACTTGGTTCAGGAAGCTCGTAACAGTTGCCCGATTGGTTACAACTCCTGATTGAAACCACACATTTGAAAATAATGTCGGTGGGGAAATATCGAGATTTGGGAGCAAGGGGTGGGGGCATCGCAGTCCCTTCGCATGGAAAACGTATTGGTAACAACATGTATGGCATGTACAGAGAGGTAATTTCTTATACTAAGTAAAAACCCCAAGAAACTATTCGCAATGATCAGAATTGTGAAAAGCATTTTTACTTGAATTTACGCTTTCACACATTTGCTACAATCGATCTCACGAAAAATTATTTATGCAGATGCAGGTTGAGCAAAGAGACGGCATTTTTCGTCTTTTACAACAACTTTCCAGATGTTAATCAGCCGTATAGATCTTATGCATTGACGTCACGTGACGGCATTTTAGAGGGCAAACAACGAAGCAAACTGTTAGTACAGCGTAGACTCCCCCCCCCCCCCCCGCGTGTAGTAGACGTACGCGCGTATCCGATTGGTATACAAATCAACTGTCTGCATTTGCGTTGGTGTTAGTTGAACTGATACGCAATTACCTCTTTCCGAGGTCGCACTTTCTGTTCTGTGACGCCATATGCATAAGGTCTATATTCAGATCCAATCATATTCTTTCTAATATTTTGTTTTATGGTATGCAGATTAGTTTGTTTTGCTGCAGAGTTGGGAGCTGGAGTCGTTGTTTTCCATACCCCTCTCTACCAGCCCTTTGTTTACTTCAGCTGGTAGCATGATTAATGGAATTCGAGCACCTAATGTCAAAAACTGAAATATTACTGTAAATGATAAGTAAATCCCCAGCGATAGATATTCTGATTTTAGCAAGCGTTTGCAAGAATTTAATGAAAATTTCATTCACTGAAATTAGAACTGTATACTGAATCTGTGTTTTTATATTAACTCGATTTGTGCCGCTGACAAGATTGTAAAACTGCCAAACTTCGCGCACTCAGAAAGTTAGCATGATGCCTGCACACAGCACTATGTACGTATGCAACTCAATACCGAATGACTAAAACCCCATCTCATGAAAAGTTAATTTGGAGGGCAAAGCCGACAATACAAAAAAAAAAAAAAAAAAAGGTTGGAGGCTACGTAAATGAATATTAACTGCTACAAGAAAATTTGTGTAAAGTAAGGCTATTCAGGCATGAAAATTTAAGCCTCTCATCAATTTTCGAGTCTTCCTTGTAGTCAAAAATAGGTTATGTACTGCCTTAGTTCAGATAACCGCTTTGAGGAGGGCACTGCCACGGTTGTTTCGAACATTTTATGCAGCTAGGGTGAGCGAAATTTGGCTTTAAGCAAGGTTCGGTGAATACATAAATTTTCCAACGAAATGAAACACTCCGTAATTATACGTGGCCTTGATGTTTTTTATATTTAGGGGGAATCCCCATTACTAGGGAAGTACCCACGATACGTTATTAACTTCACTGAAAACAGAAATAGCTGTGTACTCAGCACTATTTTTCATGCAATTAGTAATTAATATATTGAAGTAATGTACTGAATTCTACAGCAATTCGTGGGCAGTTAATTGATTTGTAAACTTGCTATCATGTTACCAACAAAAGACTGTGGCTACTTTTACATTACAATACATTTACTTATATAAGATACTGAGTTTTAATTTCGTTCATTGGTCAAATTAATGTTGTTTCTTGAAGTAACTAAATCTATTTCGAAATCATCTGGAATTTGGACATGATTCTGGCAAAACAGGAGTTATCAACGGTAAGTATAAGCACTTAGCAATACGTGAGATATTGTTTCGCACGCATGCGCAGATTCATACTTGTTCTGCGAATCCATATCGACAGGGAAGGTGCGATTAACAAGCAGAGGTGATTGTTAAGCTAGAAATCTAAGCTTCGTTGTCATGGAAACATAACGTGTAATTCAAAACGTATGTTAACTGAGATAAAAAATCGTCAAAGTTCTGGAAAAATCTAAAATGTTCTGGAAATAAAAATAATATTTTCGAGCAGGTGGGGATGAGCACCTGACTAATCCCTTTCTGGTTTGTCTTCGGCTGCGACTTTGGTGACACAGGCTGCGTTCAAAGCATGTACGACAAAACTGCAGATAGCCAACATTTATAGGCAAATAGGACTAGTAAAGAGAAGTGTACTTCATTTCAAACATTTGTAAACGATTTTACTTTAAAAATAACCTTTTTATTGATTCATGATGAGGGTGTTGTCTTACAATGCCTTATAAAGTTACATGAGAGAACAATTTTGGTAATAAAAATTGCACAAAAGGGGGAGGGGGTGGGGGCATTTGTATCTTTCCTTTTAAGGTAACTCCAGTGGTAGATCTTCCACTGTAGACAAGAACTTGAAACTGTTCCCAAGACGAGTTACGATTCAGAAGGGACATGTGACTTAATGAGAAATCCTTAGACAGCTCTGCGACAGTGTAACCAAAAACTGTCCTTAACATCTTCAGCAAAACTACGAAACCTAATTGCCAAAACATTCTATGTGCAAAATGCAACACTCGTCTTGTTACTTGAATATATGAATGTTTAACTCCATCTTGACAATCTTATCATTTGTACTGAAAATTTACCTATCCATCAACATTTAAACAAAAATCCCTGCCTTAACAACTACCCTGCTCCAAAAATCTTGATTTCTTTTTGCATTAGTTTTCGTCTGAATGTACATACAACGTTGTTTTAAAGCTTTATATGTTTTGTATGTCCTCAGCAGTTCTGTATTACTTCAGGATCTCCCGTTCATATTCGGTGTTCAACTCTCGACGTCATCCATTCTTCTTTATTACGTCACAGTTTCCTTTTCTATGACTTTATACATTCATCGTCATTTGCCGAATTCTGCAGAGTCTTGTCTATTTCGTCTATCGTTACATCCAATTCTGTTAAATCGATGACTGTCTCGTTCGTCAGGTCGATGACGTCATCCGAGCCATCTTTAAGAGCTAACAAAACCATACAATAGAAAATTCAAAGAACAAAGGAAGTCACGTCAATTGTTAATCTACATATCCGGATGTGTTGAGTAAAACATACATTTCCCATGTGATTAATTTTTTAATCACGAATTTTCATTAGTGTAAGGAAAGGGAGTGGTGGAGGGCTGGTCATATTGACCAGAAAGTTAAACGCATATTTCCCCGAAAATAGAACATATTTTGCCAAACATGACAATTATTCTGTCCTTTGCAGTGGATGGGGGCAGGGGCGTAGCTAGGATAAAATTTTAGGGGGGCCTAGGTATCAAATGGGGGTCACGGCATTGATCACCGTCCTTAAATCGTACACATGTTATTAGGACACAAATTTTGCGGGCCTTGCGAACATCTGGGGGCCAGACCCCCAGGCCCCCCGTGGCTACGCGTCTGGGTGGGGGTTGTATAACCTTGGTCCCAGTACCTCCATAAGCTTACGGGACTTCTTCCTATGGGTGAGGACTGCAGCACTTTTGCCTATATTTTAATGAAAATTCGTCCCCAAAATAGCAAATTTTTTACCTCGACTGATTTGGGAACTATGCGATGAGAAAATGAAAAGAAATAAAAGTCTTATCCCCTTCCTAACCCCAAGCCCTTCATAATAGTTTGTATCTCATACTTACTTCTCTCTTTATTGCCATCATTTGGGTAATTTGAAGACGCCCGTGTACAGTCAGAAGCTAACTATTTCTTCTTTCTCAGTCATTGGAGAGATGTCAACTTCAATGCAGACTGAAAGGTAATGACTTTTCCCTAGCCTAGTGATTTTATCTCTTCTTCAAGCCCCAGCCCCCGTCATATAGGTGGGTCCCAAACTTGTTTTTCTCTGTGTTACTCTCATCTAGGTCCTATGAATACCCCCCCCCCCCTCCAATGACATTTAGCAGTTCAGAAAATTATCTTTATATCAGCTTCTCGGAGGATTTCAGTGTTAAGACAAAATGAAGCCCACCACAATCTCACCGAGATCTTATCTTTTCCCAGGGCCACTCCTTCAAAAAAGAAAAGAAAAACAAAAGAAAACCTGTACCTTTGTCTGTGTGGCTTTCATCCGGGTCTTTTACAGATGCCCATGTGCAGTCAGCATAAATCTGAATATCCTCCGACGATGTTTGCTGCAAAACACTCCTTATGTATCTGAAAAGTGTGCAATAGGTCAAACTGAGAGACAAAAAATATCTTTTGCACTCTCATACAATACACATGAAGACATTAATACACTTCGTTTGAAACACACTACGAAAGCATCAGGTTGAACCTCTTTTGATGTTTTTAGATTATTTTCAAAGGTGCTGATACAGATCCTATACAGCACCTGCATCCAGGTAGTTCAAAGATGTAATGTGAATACAGCACCATGAGTACGGGTGCGGGTACCAGGTCATGAGAACAGGTGCCGGTCTCATGTCATGAGTACGGGTACGGGTACCTGGTTATGAGTACGGGTGCCGATCTCATGTCATGAGTACGGGTACGGGTACCAGGTCATGAGTACAGGTGCCGGTCTCATGTCATGAGTACGGGTACGGGTACCTGGTTATGAGTACGGGTGCCGGTCTCATGTCATGAGTACGGGTACGGGTACCTGGTTATGAGTACAGGTGCCGATCTCATGTCATGGGTCGTACGGGTACGAGTATCAGGACATGAGTGCGAGTTCATGCACGGGAACCAGGTCATGCCTCCGAGTGACAGCTCCCTGGAATGATCGAGGGGTTAAGAAAGGGGCTCGGTGTGATGATAAATAATCGGGGTGTTTCTAATGTGCATATGATTTCATGAGTACAAGTAAAGTGTCTCTGGCCAGGCTTGGAGTTGTCTGGGAGGGAGGAAGGATTGTCCAGGGAAGGTGTTTAGGGGGAATCGTCGGGGGGAAAATTGTCCGGGGGTCCGGTCACGATTGTATTTAACTTTACACTACCTAACTCATAGTATTGAAATTTACACACCCCCTCTCTTCCTTTTCTTCGTTTTTATGTAATTATTTGACCCACCCATTTTGACGCTAAGCAGGTTAAAGGCCCGATACTGAATGGTGAGCTAGTGTAATGATCAAACAAAGTAATTACGGGAAATTGCAACTTCCTGACACAAGTTTTATACCAATATTACAATTTACATGTGAAGTATTACAATACAGCCTGCAGGGTTTGTCCTCTTTTAGTAATTTAATTACAATGTAATGTATCGCTAGGTTTGCAAATAGAAAGAGGGAGAACTGGGCATACAAAGTAATGCGTCGCATTCCCGTAGCCAGAAGTTTTGATCTAGTTGGCCAAATGAATTGGATACATTTTTCATTATTTTTGTACTTTCACTTTGTCTTTGTCATTTGATTGGGGATGGCTTTGGCCACCCTGGTCACTCCCTGGATACGTCAAGTTAAGTCGATACAGTCTCTAGGCCATGGGTTTGTTTCAACTGCCTCACAGACAACGAAATGTAGTAAACAATGTAAAGAATGGCCAAAAATTCCTCGCCAGTACATCGTTAAATAATGAAAGAACTCCCTTATTGACCGTATCTCTTCCACCAGTTCAGCCGTTATCATGTTGTTAGGGACCGTAGTGGAATCTTGTACAATAACCGTCACTTTTTAACTTTACAAATCCAATAAGGTGTCGGAAAAAGAAAGACGAAATATCGAATTTCGAAATAAAACAATCTAAACAGTGAAAAATCTAAACTAAGAAGTCGAAACAGCGAAATGAACAAGTGAAAATATCAAAATTTTGAGGCGACCCTTTTAGAGCCATGGTGCTACCCTACTAGATATTCAAATCTTTTCTTACAAGATGAAAATTACAACGTACCCGTCAATGTATACATCGTGCGACTTTATACCACAAATCGGACAAGCCCATTTGCGCCCCAAGGGTCTGTGTATATAGAAGAAAACACATTTAATGTTGTAACGCAGTTTCTAGGCCCATAGGCAAAGGGAGGATCAAACGCCCCCTGTGTAAAAATGTGGGGCCTTGGCCTAAGCATGTTTCCCCCTCACTTAACCAGAAAGAAAACCACTTCACACGTGCTCTCTCTTCTCTCTGTAAAATTTAGAATTTTTTCAATAAAATATGAAACGTTTACAATACACGTGCTTCAAGAAAGGCACAAAATAAAACATCAAATTGGATATAAAGACCCTCATATAATATTGTTTTTTCAAAAAAAAAAAAAAAAAAAGACCGGGTGTTCCGTCTCCTTCGACCCTCTCTTACGACGGCAGGCTAACATGTTCAGTATTCCCCAGCCGTCTACGAACTGCTTCCTAAGCTTATGTTTGTACTAAGCACAAATAAAAACACATTCCAGTAAAATGTCTATATGTCTAAGTGTCTATGAACATATGAAGCAATTAATTGGCAAGGTTAAATAACTAACGACTGGATCTCATGTTATTGCCAAGCTATCTTACAAAATGCATGTAAAAAATTCAGTAAAAAAATTCAGTCTACCTCGCAGTAGTATGTGCCTACGGTAGGACGAGTTTACGAATTACTGAATTTAACGATTCATTGTCTATGCCTTGTTTTATTGGATAATTAGCTTTTACATGTGTTTAAGTGGCGACTTATGGGTGATTAATCGTATGGCTCGTCTGGATAACGTCAACGAATACATTTACACTTACAGTACTAGGTTAGATGTCTAATAGTCTTGTAACTATGGTACATATCGATAAACCGTTCTCTGAATGCCTATTATACCGCATATATCGATACTTTATAAAACAAAATATGTAAAGAATCTAACTACTTGAAAAGACGGTTCAATGACACCTGTTTATTATTATAAATAATTCATTCATTCGTTCGTTCGTTCGTTCGTTCGTTCGTTCGTTCGTTCGTTCATTCATTCTACTGCTTAGCGAAGTGCACATGCATATGGTATGATATCGTTGTTTCAGAGAATACCGGTATTTCTGTACATCGGAATTACGTGAAAGCCCCCACTCTTCCTATCACTTTGTCCAAACTACTAATTTTATTGGAATAGATCGATGTATATATCGATATTTCAGTACATCGGTATTTAGCATCCCACTTCATTTTTTGCAAGCAAACTGAGGTTGGTGCTGCATGAAATGCTGGTTTTCACAAGTTTTGGAGGGGTGAATATTATCCTAAAATCTCTTGTATAGGCCTAAATCTGTGCATAACTTTTGTCCAAGAACTTGCAATGCAGTGTTAATATTTATCCAATTTCATCAGTAGTTTCCTCGAGCACGCTTTGTTCCAGCCAGGGCATATTGTCGGGCTGCTTCTAAGAAAATTTATGAGGATCATCTCCCACTGTAGGCGAAAACGTGAACAACTCCCAAGGACCCCCGAAGGGAGAAGAAAGTGATGAACTTTCAGACAGCCCTGAGGTAGTGCAAACTAGATCTGTCATTATCATCTTTAACTAGTAAAGGCCGCTTCATACTAGTAGAGTATAGCGGTGTAAAGTTATGGAAGTTGTACAGAGTTCAACTCCGAGCAATGTTCGTGATTAGCGAGGCAGAGCAAGAGGTGACTATGTATGGTTCTTATATAGTTTTATAGGGCGTAAAAGTTTGGAATTATGAGCCGGTCTAAATCTTAATTGACTGCGATATCGATTCTGCGTAAGAAATGTCGAGCTAGAATGCTAACTTTAAGTTACTAAGACTACATACAAAGGGAAACTCCCTTTATAGATTATCATTGCATCCAGACGGCAAGGATACTCCACATTTGTGTCAGTCTGAAATCCCTTTCTCGTACCTACATTTCAAATATTTTAATACAATCTGGATTAGGAATTTCATTGCTATGATATTTAGTTTGAGAGACGATAATGTCACATACTTATGAAATATACACTTTAGAATGATTTCGTCTTAAGGACGACGCATTACCTAGGCTTTTGGAACAAGGCCGAGGCATCAAAACACTGGATGTGTTGACACTGAAGTGTTCGGCAAGGAACGTCAATTCGTTTGTGGGTGTACACACATATGAGAGGTACCTGAATGAAATCTACGTACAAGCCATCGTTCATATCTTTAAAAATCTTTGAAACTGAAAGAGAGGATTGTCAACAGTCAAAATGAAGTCTTTTCTTACCATTTATATATGTGATGACAAAATAAGACGTGGTAGGATAAGATAGGATAGGCCCTAGGATATGATGTGATGTGGTGTTATGTGAAGTGATATGATATGACCAACTTATTGGTTGATAAAATAGTTCAGTCAAAAAAGTGATAAGCGATAACGTCTTTTACATCTTTATGTTGTAATGCCTTAGTACCTCGCAATGCCACCACTGTTTACGGTAAACTATATTTAATTGTAAAGGTGCATTCACGCCCGATATGAGCAGAAACGGTTTGAATTTTTTACACGTTTGACTTTTGAGAAAGTTAAATTCGTCATTAGTAAATCAAAATCAAGTATGATAACATTTTTATTTTCAATATCTGTAAAGCTACTTGCAAATTAGTGGTGGCTAGAAGCTATCTTACCCCCTTTAGTCAAATTATACGGGGCAGGGGTTGGCCCTTCTGGTCCCCCGCTTCCCAAGCCTATGAATATTATTGAATAGGGATATCGTTACAATTAGTACAGCGGGAAAGGAGACAAGGATACACACACGTTTAATGTAAGAAAACTTAGTCCGCAGGTAGAACTTTTACAACTGGGCCAGCTGAAATAATAAATGAGGCGTCTTTGGCTCTACTCACCAATGTCTTTTGTCTTGTAGGGAAAAACCGGAATTTCGTGGCCCTGCAAAGGAACAGTGGTGCTGGGTTAAAGGATCAATTCCAGAATGACTCCATTTCTCCCACCAAAAGTTTACCGGTGGTCCCTCGTACAACCTCAATAATTGTCTTATTAGTACAAATCCCTGTGCATGAGAACTTCACTGCTCAAAGACAACTCTCTACAGTGTACCTCCAGTTAATATGAAAACCAAATGTGATTTCTTTCTGTGCAGACAGCAGGCTCTTAGCCACAAAAGGTACTGAAAGGGTGTGACAAAATGGGGGAGGGGTGAACACATTTTTAGAGGGGCGAGATATGCACTAAGTTAATGGAATTTTTTAATTTTCAAGGGGGTGAAATTTTCTGACCACCCCTGGCTACAGGTATAGCAGACACTCTGTGGAGGACTTATGGGGAAGAATGGGCAGGGGTGGAAGGGGGTATCTGCAGAGGGATCTGTGCCCCCATAAGATTTGAACCCGGACAGTGAGAATAGGAAACCGAACACGTTCGACATACACGTTAATTACTACCTTTTTTAATTCTAATATGGTCACAACATCCTTCACACAAGTCCATCATTAGGTAATTAAAATTAGAATTACTTATGAATTTATGCTTGCGAAAAGATATATGCTGTTCTCTATAATTTTGGAATGCCACAAACATTCAACACTTCCTTTTCGTTGGCCTCGAAGAGACAAAATTCAAGTAGAGCCCACTGTCTATTCTTGAGATGTCGTGTTTGCGAGTAGTTACAAGGTTTTCGTAATTTCACGTCTAGTGACCGCAGATGATCTTGGAACTCCAACAAAACCAATAGTTATTTTCTCTTAATGTGACAAATCTATATACCAAGTCTGAAAATTATCCATCATTCCTATACTGAGGCATCGTCTTGAAATATCGTGTTTACAGTTTTTCGATTTTTGACCCTTGGTGACCTCGAATGACCTCTGATTTCCATGAAAAACAATAGGAACTTTCCTCGCAATATTACGAATCTACATTCGTAGTACTTCCTATCTGGAAATAACGTGTTTTAATGTTGTTTACAAGTTTTTCGTAGTTTCAACTCTGGTGATCTCAGATGACCTTTGATCTCCACCAAAAACCATACGGGTCTTTCACGTAATACGAAAACTTTAAACATTAAGCATTAGAAGTGTTGATCATTAATACCTTGAAATATCGTGTTCACATGATTTTCCGTTTTTAACCCATGGTTTCCTCAAATGACCTCTGACCTTCTCAAACAATAGGTGTTTTCTCTCAATATGACAAATCTAAATGCCAAGTGAGAAATGCCGGGTAACGTATTTACGAGCAATTTTCTCGGTTTTCTTAGTTTCACCTTCGGTGACCTCAGATAACCTTTGCCTTTGTTAAATCTATATTAGAAGTATGAAAAGTATCCGTCATTACTATCTTGAGATATCGTGTTTACAAGCTAAGTGTCACAACTTACACGCATGATACATAAATACACACATACACACACCCATGCATCCACCCACCAGCGTGATTACTTTCGCCTTCGGCAAGAAATAAACATCGATCACGTAAGTGTGGTAAAGATCTTTTCACTGTCATTTCCGTTTAAGAAGTGAACTTACCGATACCGTAACCTTCTTCTGGTAATATGACGACCCTGGGGAAAGGAGAAAAGAAGGTGATGGTATGTAAGTACATACAAACGAGATAGGATGTTTACATAAATCAGTTATGGCGTGAAAGCGAAATACCTGTACTTAGAGTTTCATGCTAGTGCGATCATCTATATATATATATATATATATATATATATATATGGTAAACAAGCAGAACACAAAGCATAGTTGACACAGCAGGAATACATTAAAAAGAAATTTATTGTTGAAATTTTCGGTCCTACCTAGGACCTTCATCGGCAACTACTAGACTGACAAACAGATAAAAATACAGACGCTGTCGAGAAGTGCAGAAGCAGTATTAAAAGATTTAAAACTTAAAAGAATTCAAAAATGGGCTGCAACCAGTGTAGCATTAAAAGAGCACAAAAGGCGTAAATAACTACTAGGATATAAAAGAAAGCAGAAATGAATGGTAAAAACCAGAATGTACAGTAAGATGTGCTGTGAGACAACTGTCCAGAAATATATATATATATATATATATATATATAATATATATATATATATATATATATATATATATATATATATATATATATATATATATATACGGAAGTGTAGATGTGACGCTGCGACTTCTATATATAGAAACTGAAGAAAGGTGGGAAGCGGACACAGTCGGCTTAAAAATTATGCGACTGTGTCCGCTTCCCACCTTTCTTCAGTTTCTATATATATATATATATATATATATATATATAGAATTAGAGAAATATATATATATATATATATATATATATATCTATATATATATATATATATATATATATATATATATATATATATATATATAATACTGACGAAGAATTAGATACGCTACGAAAGTTCATACTGCAGAAGAGACTGAACAACGAAAAAAGGAACAGTTCCTGTGATCTACCCAGTTATCCTAGCAGTCTTTAAAAAGTAAACATTTCGGCTACATCTTCTTTCCGTGGTCCAAAGTATCACTGGTCCCATATAGCAAATGATGAAATGATGCAAGAAAGAACTGAGCATAACAACCCAAATAAAGCCTTGATACAAAAAAAAAGGCCCACAGGCCCAGGTAAAAACAGAAAAATGTAAAAAAAAACAGATTATTTAAAAGGGAGAGGAGAAAACCATGCATACCTAAAAAAAAAGAGGAATTATCCAGAGTCTTCCATAAATTCATTTGAGATCTACGGCCTTCCGTTTCTGTTTGGATAAGTTTGTAAGCGGTTGAAACCTGAGTTAGTTTAAAATTCTTGCAGATCTGGAAGTATTTCCTTCTTACTTTTTGTCTTTGTCAGCGGGTGTCAAACACTTAAATCAGTTTCACATATACGTACTGTTTCGCACAGTCTGCAGGTCTATACAGTTAACTAGAAAACCAAGCAGGCCCGCAGCCAGACATGGACCCAGTATTCACAGAGGCTCAAAATTTGTATGCCGTCGAGGATGATACAAATTCACCTGCAGTGCTAAAACCCGTAAGTTATGTCCGTCGTTTAAAAAGGATGATTTTACTAACCAGATCTAAAATCATGTACTAAACTATTTGATCAACTTTCTGGTAAGGGAATTTCAGGGCATATCCCCCTTCTCCTTTATGAACGTTGAGAAGAAGCAATGAGCTCTTTTGTTTAGCGCTTAATTTCAGTTTTCTTCTATGACGACATTGAAAAGGGGTTCCGGGATTTTGTCCTCGGATAATGTTATTTTTGCATAAAGTCGCACTTGAGGACATTGAGATTCATTGTTACCGGGTCCAAAAGGGAGGGGGTGGGGTCACGCTCCGTAATCGCATTTAATCATATATCATTTTTTCAAATAACCATAAACAGCCCTGCCTTCGACACTCGCACAAGTTCTCTTTAGGCGTATGTTGCAAAGTTCTCAATAATAACAAGCAGGGAAAACTAACAAAAGACTCTTTCAAGTGTTTTTATAATTTTCAACATGTTTGGTTTGGAGGGGCTGAGAAGTGTGGGAGGGAGAGGACGGGGGTCTTACAATGCAGAGTCGGAAATAACAGGCCACGGGAAACCACCACCAGCAGGTCACCCGTGGTGCATGTCCCCCACCATGCTGTTTACAAAAATCTTGTTGCACTGAGGTAAAAGCAATTCCCTTACGTATTGAACATATTTCTGATAAGCGTATAGAAAATAGCTACACTAAAGGTTGTGTGTTAACCACAACTATACAGTAAAACTGAAGGAACCGTTACCAAACTCCTCCATGGCGAAAGTTGGACGATTTTGCGAAATAGAGGATCTTCATCTCGTTTTACCTTATTGTATAAAAATTAATCAGGGAGGTGCCAGGACCTCCCTAAAATAATCGCAACATCACTGATATACCTAGGGACCATTACCTAAAGCCAGTGACGCGACAGGGCCTCCGGTGCAGGAGCACCCAAAACTTTTATCATCCTTCGTGCCGTATCAATATATACAAGTACTCCTTCTTCCCAAGAGTTATAAAGGAATTGAATAAATTATCTAACGGGACTGTCACTGTCAGCAATTTTAACACTTTTAAGACATATTTTCATTTTAATTGACATCCGCCGCACACCCCTGGCTTATATGCTCATTTTATGAGCCCTGCCTGTAACTGAGAAGAAGAAGAATAAAGAGAAGAACTTTCATTCATTTTCTGACCACTTTCCAGCGCTCCCGCGTTTCCCTTCTTATCGGATACTGGCAGGGCTCTTAAAAGAGCATATAAGCAAGAGGGAGTATATAAGCCTTTCTCTACACCAGGGGTCGGCAAACTGGGGGTCGCGACCCTTCTGAGGGTCGCGAAAATATTTCGGAGGGTCGCGAAAAGGATTCCGGAGTGAAAAATGATTGCCAAATTTCTCATTAAAAATAAGCAATGGGAGTGATTCTAATCTAAGAACCAGTGATCTGTTTATTAACACTGCATAAACCAAGTCAAATCAAACTCCTCTATACCGACCCGTCAGTCTGAGGGCCACCAAGATTCCGGAGTAGAAAGTTGGGGCACCAAGCAAAAAAGTTTGGAGAGCCCTGCTCTACACTATGCGTTTATGACATCCAACATCGCTTTACCACTGTGACGTACCATAACACACCATGAAGAAAATTGATCCAAGTGGGAATACATACTGCAGTTTCATTTACACTGTTTCGGTACACAAAAATCTTTGCTTCCTGTTTGCAACTCTGCGAAATAACACATACGTGAAGGTCAGGCACAGGCGTAGGAGACATGTCCTAAGGGGGCTGCAGTCCCTGCAGTTTGGGCAAAACCCATTTCTCCGGCAGATTCTTGAACAAAAATGGGGCAATTTTCTTGGGTAGAAGCGACTCTACCCCTTCAAATCAATACCTCGTACGCCTATGTACTCTGTTTATTATGCTAACTGCATATTATACAATAGTACCCTATACTTGATACGCGTCCCCATCTTAGCAGCCTAAAATTCATTTCTGAAATACTTTTTTCTTCATATTTTATCATTCGTGACGTCACTAATATATTCTTACCTCTACTTTCTGTCTTGTCACCCATTTTGGAAAGAAATAATTCCGATTTTTGTGTGCTATGACCCAATGAATCCGTCAACTTCTCTGTTTAACACTTCGCGTTGATGGAGAGGTGGGCTTTCTTTGCTGCTTTCAACCATGCGACTATTTAAATTGCCATGGTAACTAAGAACATCTACTTCAGCTAAATTTTTAAAAGTCGTAATCTTCTCCCAAGCTTTTTTTAGTGGGTGGGAGTATGCTCAAGAGAGAGACTAATGTAAACGGATTAGAGCATGCCGGGCAAAAAATTACTATGTAAAAACAGGCTAGATCGGATTTAGATCAGACTCTGATCCGACGAGGAAGAAAGGTGTGACTCACCTGTATACAGCTTCCTTCAATCGATTAGACTAAGCTTTTTTTGCACATACCAACACCAACCTTTGAAAAGCTCCTCACAGGTTCAAGGCAAGAACTTGAAGCTGTTAGGTAATTTTTCCAAAGTGTTATTAGAGGTGTTATTAGGTCCTAACAACCGAAGCCAATGGACGAAAACCAAACAAAAGTACCACCAAAAAAGGTTCTGCTCCTGAAGGAGCTACGTATCCTAAAGGGATACCAAACATCCCTAGGAAAACCACTCATTCTTAACACCTCCCTGGACGGACAAAGCATGAAAGGATGAGTGGTTTTCCTAGGGATGTTTGGTATCCCTTTAGGATACCAGGGAGGTCTTAACACCTCCCTGGTCCGTCGTGCAATCATTGTTTGAATCATCACAGGGTTCATGCTTGGTAAAAGCAAGCTTAAGCTTGCTTATATTAGATGAGGCCATCATAAGGGTGAAGAGAAGGGGGTTCGTTTAAACCAGACATATTGTTTACCGTCTGGCGTCTTTTCTTCTACTGACAGATAGCCAATCACGACCAATCATACTCTTGGATTTTAATCATGTGACGCACTTTTCGAAAATGATTTCTGAATCACTTTTCCCAGCTATGGCCTCAGATTATGAAAGATCGTCCTGATTTCGCCTTACGTGCATAAAATTACGATATTTCCTTAACCCTGACCTTGATTTTACATAAACTTACATTCTTCGAAAAACATTTCTTGCTTATCAGCTTTTCGAAAAAATATAAATAAAGTTAAGTAAGATAAAATAAAAAATAACAAAAACAGAATGATGTAAAAATAAACAAAAATAAAAAAATAAATAAATAGCTTAGAACAGAGATACCGATATTAGTTCGTTGTGTATGTTAAGCTGGTAATTGATGCCACTTAATGTATGTGAATACTGCCCTCTCCATCCGAGGATAAATTTTCGAAAAATTTCAGAAGTATCTCACAGTTTGAATTGAGACTGGGTAAGAAATTGTGAACCTACAAGAGCAGTCAAGGTGTGCATGTGTAATTTCTTACAAGGTTTCCTTTTGCCCCACACGTGACGCAGCAAAATGCGGGAGCAAAATTATATTTTAGGTAGGCCCGTAGCTAGAAAAACTACTAAAGAGGGTCGAGAGAGTTTCCGAGGGGCAAAATATTTTTCAAGGGGGGGGAAGATTTTTAGAGAGCGCCTACTTTTGACCCCCTTGACTACAGGCGTGACTGTTGGAGTTCATAAATCATCAGGTGCTTCCAGGGAATTATTCTACTGACAGCTGAGCTCCCTGCTGATTCCATTTTTCGAAAATACCCTCCCCACCTCCCCAACGGCAGACTCCACATTTCACGAAGAGCGAAGAACAAGGGAAAGCCATTATAACAAACTTTTCTAATAAATATCATTTGATTGAGTTTCACCTAACATCTATTGATTGATTTGTCAAATCTTGTGGACTCTGGACTAGCTTTTCAGTGAACCATGACGTCACTTCTGGTTGGAAGGAGGGGATAAACAGTGACGTACTGAGGCTATCATGAAATGCAGTCTTACCTTTATAAAGTTTTAGGATTACTCATGTTTCCATCAGTAGATAACGATACATAGGGGCAATGTGTGAGGAGGGGGGGGGGTAGGTGCAGGTGAGTCAGGGTGAGATGGGCGTACTTTCAAGTCCTAGGTCACTGATAAACTGATGAAGTTCATTTCTCTTATCTAATGACACAGACTATATACTGACACGTCTCTATATGTCATTTTGAAAGTGGGTTGAATTTTTACGGCTGTATTTCCAAGCCTGATTATTTAAACCGAGGAGTAATTCCGGGTATGAATGTTAGAATACAGTGTCGATTTCAGTTTCATACGTCATTCGGATGTCCGAACGACCGGCTCTTAGCAAAAGTGAAATGTAATCTCCACTGAAATGTATGTGATACCTTCAATTTTACTGATGACGAGATTAAAATATCAGGTTCCATGCAGAACATACCCGTATCAAAGGATAAATCCATGTCGTGAAAAACGAACCAACTTCCATTTCTCATTCCCGAACCGTTTGGCGAATGAGGGCGCCAACACCTTGAAACTGTTCTGTTTGCATTTAGACGACCGACAATGCTGTAGTAACCACAGTAAGCTCATAACGTCATGAAAAAGTATTTTCTATTCTAGTTGTATATTACTGGACCAAACATCATGAAACTGTAATGCTAGCACACACATTTGGGGAACGCAGGAGGGTGGAGTTCTGTATGAACAAGGGGGTAGTGGACAAATTTTTCTGGGAGAGGGGGAGGGGGCTGAGCCGTTTTTGCAAAGGAAAACTTTTACTGTCGGAGAAAACTGCCCGATAATTCCCCAGATCTGCTCTATAAATAGGTGTTACTCGCACTCTGGGGTGGAGGAGGGGTGAGGATTGTGGGTAGGGGTGCAACTCCACTGAATCCCGAATCGTACGCCAGTGTGCATGTAGACCAAGACCAGGTTGTAGCAGATTGTATGCTGTCACACAGTTACAACATTATTGTTGTTTCTTCGGGACAATGGAAGGTATCACTTGTGAAAGGCAGGTCATATGCCTTTCGTCTCTTTACAAGGTACCAACTATTGCAAAGAGATGGAAGGGCTTTGGGAAATATTTTCGATGCAAGTTCTTTATGCATTTAGGTGACGTCCAAGATAATCAAACACCTTTCGGGGAGAATCAGTTATGATGATTTAAAAAAGGATGGTATCTTCTTAAAAGGCAGATAAAAAGGTTAAATCAGAGACTGTTAGATAAAGATGAAGATGCCCATAGTTGCAGAATAAGCCCGTCAGTAAAGTGCCTCACATCGGCGGCTGTCACGGAAAAGGGAAGGAAATGTGGTTATGGATAATTAATATCCTGAAGGGGTTTTCATTATTGAGTAAATTTTTTTTACTGGTATGTCTAGTCTTTACTAAAATTGCACCACTTCCGGTGGAAAAATATCTTGAACAGACGGCCTTCCCCTTCTAACACTCAACCCGGTATCATGAGAGGTAAACAGAAAGGAAGTTTTATGCAAATATTTCTTCGACGGAGGTTTTTGAAGTTTATTTCATCAATAGATTAGTGAGAATACAGCTGGAACTTTCAAATCGAGTAGCCTTTGATTGGAACCAGGAACATAATATTTTTATTATTCAAATTAGAAAATTTAGGGCAAAGCTCATAGTTTGTATTCGTCAATCTCAAAAGACTAAATGCAGTTGAACCTTAATAGAACTGGGTCGGTAGCTAGTTGATCAGATATGGAAGGTCAGGAATGCAGGCTTTGAAAGCCCGGCGGAAGTGTGTAAGCCCTGCACCTATACGTGCATGTGTTTGAAAAGGGGCATGTATTCGACATTTCCTGCGAAGTTTAGGGTATGCGTGGAGGAACACTTGTATGAATACACAGCGTTTGCAACTGAAAACGGCTATGATATAATATATTTTTCATCAGGGAGGAGTCATTAACAAAATATGGGAAGGGGGCATTGCCCGAGGTACTGCCAAATGGCCACGTGACCGGATGTGACTAGTGTCTGTACTGCTAAATGTTTACCTTAATCACCAACAGTGACGTAGCCAGGATTTTTTGAGCAGGGGGCACTGGTAAGTCACGGACCTTTCCTGGGAGGGCACAGTTCCTGAATTCTCTCCCCCTCTATAGGGCTAATATATGTAAAACTGTACATTCCAAAATTTTCCGTAGTGGGGCACCTGAGGTGGCAAGGCTTTGTCGTGGGGGGGGGGTACGTGCCCCCTCATGCCTCCGTAGCTACACCTCTGATCACCAAATAAAAGAATGCCAACTTGACTTGTTCATAATTTTCGAAATATCTGGTATTAAAGTATTAAATTAGTGGCCGATTTGGCCTTCCAATGATGGCAAAAGACATTTTTCTAGCTTTTCATCAGAACTTCAGATGTATGGGTGTGGTGATAATTGATTGACATTTAAGACCACACGTCATTTCTGAGCTTAACTTCGGAACGAATTTAGAACTATTCCCACTGGACACTATGTTACAGTCCTAAGTTTTACTGAGTTTTAATTCTTTACCTCATGGATTCCTAGAATTAAAAGTTTAAGATTTGAATTAATTTTCTTTAAATATTGGGGCTGCAAAAAGAAGAAGGCCATTCGTGGCACCAAGTAAGATATCTTTATTGCGGCTATTTTGTACGCTGTGGCCCATCTATGTGATCATTATCTACTACCTGACTACGTGAACTGAAAACGCCCACATTCATTGAAAAGAGACCAGTCCCTCGCTTGCCGTTTACGACATGGTATCGGTGGCATAAGGCCTAATTTTACGAGATCAAACTTAGATAGATAGATAGATAGATAGACAGACAGACAGACAGACAGACAGACAGACAGACAGACAGACAGACAGATAGACAGATAGATAGATAGATAGATATACTTTATTGATCCAACAAGGGAAATTACATGCTTGTAGATAAAACAATAAGAATGATAAGACAATAAGAGCACTGAGACGCATGTAAAACACACATATAAACAATAAAAACTAAACAAAGAGTAAGACTATGAATAAAAAACTAAGAAAAAAAAATACAACTACAAATGCTTACAGAAAGAGATATAGGCCTATGGCGATCGAGTGAGAGGCAAGCAAGGCAGGTAATTAACGTGTGAAATTCAAGTTAAAAATTCTTATAGCTTGACACAAAAATGAGGAGGGATAACGGTTTGTATGTGTTCTTGGAGGCCTCATTCTACCACTACGTGGAATAATCGAATCATTTAACTTACTAAACATGGGGTGGCTATTATCTTTCAACACTGATATTAACTTTTCGTGTACCCGATTTTCGTACACTGTGTCCACTGTAGGGAGAGACTTATACTAATTATTACCATAATCATATGTTATACTTCCCATGCAAAATTTCGCCTCCATCCGGCTCACTTTGTGGTTTATAGACGTAACAATTACCCTGATGGTTACTTTGCAGTTTGAGAAACAGGGGATTTCCCTCCAACTTCTTTAGCAAATTTAAATTAAGAAAGGTAAATACTATATGTAAATACATAGAAATTTGATAACTCTTCGGTATGTATTCTACCCAAATCAGAATTGACCTGTAGACTTGACTCGGAGGAGCTACAAGGAAGCTTACATGCTTAGAGGTTTTAGACTTATTACGGGAACATACCGTAAATGATGAAGCCCTAGTACGTATTCAATTATACTTCGTATTACAATTCGCGAACAATGGAGTTCAGCCAGTACATAAATTCTTTTATGACCCATTTATCCCAACTGCACATTTTCGTCACATACTGCTCATAATTTAGGGTCATAGCCTGGGCAAAATCCCTAGGGGGTGAGGAGCAGTTTATGACAGCCGGCGTCCAGTGGCGTGCCTAGGATAGGTGGCAACCAGGCGGATCCTTTCTTTGTCATCCAGTGCCGTCATTGTGCCAGTGCCGGGGATCTAATAGGAGAGCCGTCTAAATGGAGGACGTAACATTTAGGTAAGGTCGCTTCGTTGCAATTTGGAATGACAGTCTTTGACAAAGCTGCAAACTGACTAAATGTTTAGAAATTTCATTACACAGTGTCTTTTTTCTTTGTGTGTGTGTGTGTGTGGGGAGGGGGTATGTATAAGAACCGAGGTGATACACCTACTCTTTGAAAATTTTGTGTGCATGTAAGGTGGCTAAGGTGCAAAATGGTGCTATTTTTCGGAAAGCTTTGAACTGGTCACATGTTTACAAATTCTCACTTTTAGTGTCTATTTTCTTTTAGGCTGGGTGTAAGTCCCATAAAATGTAAGGGAAAGGTTTTGCCCAAAGCATATCCCCTTTGAAAAAGTTTTGCCTTAGTACGGTTGCTTGGATACAAAATGGTGCTATCTTTGACAAAGCTTTGATTTGATTATATCTTTTAGAATATCCTTATTATTAATCGGGGCTTGTTGCCTGTGGCATGATTCGGTGCAATGCCACAGCCAAAGACTTGGTGGGGACCTTTCCCATCTTAGTGCGCTTTTCAGAAGGTCACCTTCGGTTGGTGCTTAGCGTATAGGTCTATTTTGTGTGAAAGTGCATGCCTCTCAGATTGGCAGAAATGACACTTTGTGGACCTCCCAAGTTGCATCTAAACAGTTTCGAAGCTTTATGTTTTAGAAATTAACAACAACGAAAAGTTAAACTTGAAAAACGTTTTCAGTAAAATCACCCGCAGTAAAAAAAGAGGACACAAAGTATTGTACAAGCTCATTGATTTAAGCAAGCAATCATAGGATATTTATGCAAGCATGCTGTTACGCCCCGGGAGCAACAAGGTAAGATCAATATGGACTTCAGCTATGTTGTGGTATCATGCATGAGGATGGAGATTCACTCGTCAGTGCAGAGTTGCCCGCATACTGGCATATGTCGCGGGGGTCTGGAGATCCCCGGGAAAATTTTGAGGAAAAGAAACCTATTTTATGGGACTTCTCAGGTTCTAACTGTCTTAAAAACATAATCAGGACAATGGAATATTCATCATTTTCACTTTTTTTCAAGTAGGCTATATTTCATGTAGGGGTTTGGAAATTTCCACGGGGGGGGGGATTACTGCCCCTTGCTCCAGCAGGCTACGGCCCTGTAATTTTATTACAATACATTAACATAGTTAGTAAATCATTGCACTGGTTTTGCTTAATTATTGTAAGTTACAACATGGAGCCTGAAAACCTAGCAACAGAAATATCACTCTTCATCAATCGTTGTCTGACGTAAATTTAATCACATGTAGGGTGCAGGTATAGCCAACTCTCCACACCAGTACTAACCATAAAAATTAAAGTAAGTTTAATTTCTATGGTGTTAACACATTTTGATAGTCATTGCATTAGATGACTAAGTCCACCACCCTTTGTAATTATATGGAAAGGTCTGCTGACCAAGGGCTTAGCCAGTATTTTGTCAAGGGGGTGGAGATCTCAGATTAAAGTGACAAAACGGGGTGGGTCCTGGAGCCCGCCTTAAGGTTCCTGGTGGGGTCCATGGGCAACTCCCCGGTGGGGATCCACAAAAGTCAAAATTGCACACTGTTAATAAAAGTCTTACACCTGTGGTTCCCAAAGTTTTCAGCTCACCGTTCCCTTTCACCAAATGGGATTTGGCAAACGCACTCCCCACTTCCCTCCTATAGCATAGTATTGTTATGCATGAGAGGACAATAATAAAACACATATTGAAATAAAGGGTAGACCTACATATACATCGTTTTTATGTGTGGGTCCAACACAGTGAAGCAAAACAGCGGTGGGGACCATGAAAACTGACTCCCCTTTGAGATGGTGAATCTTTAATCCACGATTTCCGAAAGCGCGAAGGCTTGATCGCGGTCAGGGGCGGAGATTTTTTTGGAATTGAACAGATGCCAGGGACCACACCGAGGTGTGGAACGTTCCACCAACCCCTAATGTCCCAGGGACAACGTCCCAGTGAAAGACCGGAGTGAGTGAAGTCTCCGGCAGCTCTGGGGTATTTACGATATTGTCGACACAAGAATGAGACACTCTCAGTCAAATTTTGACTATCTTCCGATTATCTAATAACTTTAAATGCGCACTGAAGAGATTACAAAAACCACCCTCAGACTAGTTTGTATTTCAATAGTGACTAACGGAATTTCCCTTTGATGCTGCTGGGGGCTTGTCCTGTGTGTGGGAGGAAGAAGGATGGTAGAGGTCGCATGGGGCTCTGAAAGACATGCCACTCAAGCTGTCCTACAGGTAGTAATAATGAGAAAGCCGAAATTGGCCCATTGACAAATTGCAGTTTTTAAAACATTATAACGTGTAACTTCATAGTACTTTTACATAAGATATCTATTACGTTACAGCAAGGAAAAAGGGTACTCGTTTGAATCCTATCCAAGATTTTCCTCTGAAGATTTTGAATTCAAAGGTTATGTGAGATCATCAGAGGTCAAATTGTGAAAACACAGTAAACCATGATACCTCAAGAAGGATAAATCTGAGGGATAAACCTCAGTGCAACAAAGCATTTCTTTTTGGCAAGGAATCATTAAGCCCTTGGGCTTTCTGGTTTATAATAGCCTTACTCCGACTGACTAACTTTCGGAAGGGATTGATGACGGTGTACGGAGGGGGGTCGGGAGCTGGTGAGGGTTTCTCTGGGCTTTGGAACAATAATATCACCCAAGCCGTCCTACACGAAGTACTAATTCAAAGACTTATATTTAAGATGGGTGTGCTCTGAGAGCGCCGAAAAATCGAATTTTTTAAAGACATTCCCAGCAAGCAAGCCCTATTGGGTTCCAACTGGGTTTTACTTGGCTTAATTGGGCTGAGGTTGGTGTTTACCTCGGGTCCCAACTGAAGCCCAATTGGGCTCATGAGAGAGATGCCGTTAACTCATTTGGGCCAAGCTGGGACCCAGTTGGGATTAATTGGGCTAAGTTAGCCCAATTGGGACCAGATGAAATCTGTGTGACAAAACAGATTGGGCCCTAATCGGTAGCCCAATTTAGCCCCAATTATGACCCAATATGGCGTGCTGTTGGGTTGTTTTTGTAATGTTTCATCTTATTAACAAAAGTTGTCCATCTACACACCAGAGATATTATACAAATCCACGTAACCAATGGTCACTTCCGTATACAGAGGTTTTAATTCCAGACCCAGTCTATTTCAAAATGAAGCAAGTCCTACGTATGGTTTCTATACTATTTTACAGATACAGTTCATTACTTATAAGTCATTGTTAGAAGCCAATTTCCTAGTCTGGCTCTCCTGGTAACTGCCTCTTAGTTTGCCGGTTCAAACATTACACTGTGCTCCATTAAATTTTCATTTTTGTGGACTGGGTTGGAATCTGCTCTGAGCCTGATTCCAAATGTAGCCCATTCCTGGTCAATTTCAATTCGCAACCTCCCATTCGAGTAAATCCTGGTCCACCAACAACGGACTCAAGTCAGAAGGTGAGTGCGGTTCCGGACTAGGGCGTTGCAGCCGTGATATTCACTGCAGACTTTTAAAACATGGCACTGACACGACCCCACAGAACACGGAACTAACTACAAAATGAACCTCTAAGGTTCGGACTTCTGCATCTAGGTCCTAGCAGAGATGGGAAACTAATAACAACCAAACACAACGGTTTTAAAGTTACAGGTTAAAATCATATGATGAAAGACCCACTGGAATTATTTCAGTACCCTTCTATTTTGTTTCAGGATAAAATCATAACAATTTGATCATTTCCTGAGGGTTACGTTGCTCATATCCTGAACGCAAAAAAAAAAAAGAGTCGGTATTCCTTTTGCTGTGATACTGAAGTTGTTCCTAGTAGACAAATGCGATAAACAGCACAACATCTACGACATACGTATAAGGCAACTGCTCTTAGGCCTTTAAGATACGTTTAAAAGACAAAGAATAAAACAATGAAGAATTAGCTTTTAAGTCCCTCCTTGCACGTATCAGATTTTTAAATGTTTGTTCAAATTTGCAATTTATTTAATGTTGCGAGTATGACGATGAAATGTAGAAAAACGTCACTCTTTTGGGCTCGATAGAAACTAAGCATTTTTACACTTTTTCATATTGTAAACATTCAATATGTAGACATGAATTTTTATTGTCACTAGACCTTTAAATGTGTTATGTCCACTTGATTTATAAGCTAGCAACTATTATTGTGAAGGGGGATATACTAAACGTAGTGTACATCGTCAAACACAGAATAAAAGGGACAAAGCAGTCACCCCAAGTTTATCCTAAAAATCTGTTAAATCTTACAGAATTCCGCTTATTTCACTCATTCATTAGGTCTTTTATGACAAAAACATTGAATATTCAATACTGAAGGTAAACCAAAAAGTTATTCTGCATGAATTTTAGCAAATAAGTAACAAAAATATTGTCATATAATGGCAAGGAGCCATTCCTGAATTAGGATGAAGGGTACACTAATTCAAAGTGGGGGGGGGGGGGACTCCATTTTCCCTTTAAGGAAAGCCAACGAGTTAAGTTGATAGGCCTATCCAAGTAGTCACACATTAGGTACATATCCCGGATATGCTGTGAGCCTAACAAGAGAAAGTACATTTAACAAAAAAACATTGCTGTAATTTATATCACAGAGACGGCTGTCAGAGGTTTTATTATCCCATTGTGTAAAATTGACATCTTTATGTATCGAAGTAAGCATGTTTTGTATATGTTAAAAGAACAAAGCCAGCACATAAAAGGAGTTTATTTTATTAAAGTTTACAATACAGCCTGCTGCAATTGTTTGTGAAAACAGAACAACATTAGAGTACATCGTTTGCAGCGGGTTTCTACAGCCTAAGCAGTTTTCGAATTCAGGCATTTAATAGTCCTTAACTATAATTCTGCTGCATACAAATTGAAAGGTTTTGCCTCTTAGGGTGAGTTTCTTTCGTTTTTGATTCCTTGCCGAAGGGGGGAAAGAATGTATGCAATCACACTTGTGTATGTGTGCGTGGGTGTGTGTATGTATGTATATGTGTTTGTGACGCTTGGTTTTGTAAACACGATATCTCAAGACAACAATAATGGATACTTCTCACACTTGGCATACGGATTAATTATATTAAGAAAAAGATCCCTATTGCTTTTAGTGCAGTTCAAAGGTCAAATGAGGTCACCAGAGGTCATAAACCTTAAACTTGGTTAACACGATATCTCTAGGTAGGAAGCATGGATACTTTCCACACTTGGCATATGGCTGCGTTATAGTCAGAACATGAACCCTATTTTTATAGTAGAGGTCAAAGGTTATCTGAGGTTACAGGAGGTGAAAACACAGAATTCGTTGATAAGATACTTTTTATACCTGGTATATAGATTTTCCATAATGGGAAGAAGAACTCTATTCTTTCAGTGGATGTCAGAGGTCATTCGAGGTCACCAGAGGTCCAAAACCGAAATCCTTAAAAACCAAGACAAAAAAGACAGGGATGGTGGATACTTTTTAAAGTTGGTAAACAGATTTATAATTTTAAGAGATTAGAGAGAACCTAAGGATTTGATTGGAAGTCAACGGTCATCTGAGGTCACCAGGGGTGAAACTATGAAAACCTCGTAAACCACATAAACAGTGGGCGATATCTCCGAATTGTGTCGTTTCGTGACCATTGTAAAGTTCAAGGCCGAATTTTATACCATTCCAAAGATAAAATTATAGAGAACAACATATGTTTTTCAAATCATTACTTTTACAGAAATTGGTAATTCTAATTTTATTACCTAATAATGAACACGTGTGAAGTATGCTGTGGCAATAACATAATTAGAAATACCACGCAGAACGACTTTGTCGATGCCTGTAGTGGAAAGTGGGTTTCTCACACAAACGGCCAGAGTTCGAATCCCATCTAGGATACTTACTTTTTTCATTCTTTCTTTGTTATTCGAGTTTTGGTGCAGTTCAAAGGTCATGTGAAGTCACCAGATGTCAAATTGTGAAAACACCGTAATACATGATATCTCAACAGGGATAATTTGAGGGATAAACCTCAATGCAACAAAGCATTTCTTTTCGGCAAGGAATCACTAAGCCTTTGGGCTTTCTGGTTATTATGTGTAAGCAATTTCTACAGGGAATGGTAAATTGTTAGCGTATTGTCCTAAGAATAATAAAAAGAACACTTAATTTTCCCATACATTTACAGAGAGCATTGAAACATGGATTAGAAGTGTATGCAATCTTCTTTTTTCGATTTCTTGTCCGCTTCTTTGGAGGTTGTGCCATTGCGTAGTCACTTTAAACTTATTTTGAAAAGTTAAGCTATTCTTATGCCTCATTCACAGCTAGTTTGCCTTTAATGTTAACTTGTAAACAAACTATACAGAGACAGGCGATGTAAAACCCAATGTGTTGGAAAAACAAACTTGCGCTCTGCAATACCCATTTTAACTTCAAGCAACTGAAATTCTCAAATGAGCATTTTGTTATTAAGGAAAGTCAACCGACTAAACATAAAAATGTCTTTGTAGGAATATATATACCTCTAATTTTGAAGTTATCCTAACTTTTGCGGTTTACAGTCCAATTAACGCCAACACACTTTAACGACAAAGAAATTGGGGGGGGGGGGACTTAACTATTTATGGGAACGTTTTGTAACAATTAATATGGGGGTAGTTGTAACTTCTTTTCTTGATTTATCGCGTGTTTGTAAACGTATACCAGAATGAAGTATATACAGGGTACTACACTGAAAAGCACAAAATGTTTATTGTAGCTACAGTAACCATTGTGAAAAGGGAAAGAAAGAAGGAAATTTGTAGCTCCTTAGAAATGAAGTTTTATAACCCAAGTTGATGCATGCCCACAGAAACTTCACACGAGATCAATGTAGGAATGTGTGTAGATGTACTGGTATAAATTTTCACTCTAAAAAATTTGAACAGATTCCTATCAAATTGGCAATGAACAGAAATTTGCTCAAATATTTGACTAGATTTGGTTCATTTTGAACCAAAAGTGGTTAGTTTTGAACCAAAGGTAGTGAAATATTTGATCCTTTTAAGGTTCAGTCCCATTTGATCCGATTTTTAGTTCATTTTGAATCGGACGTTTTTAGAGTGTATACACCGATAGAACAAATCACTACGTAGAAAATGACTTTGTGCATGGTTACTGAGTTTGCCCTTCAACTTGCAAGAACCTTTCGTGGTTTCCTCATTAGTATACCCGCAACATTAAATGAACGTATGTAGGCCCTTATATTACTTTTGGCATTTAACCAGGCCTTGAACATAGAACGCCTAGTAATACTGTGCAAAATGCCTTTTTAACTGCCATATGGACGTATTTTGATTCTAATAATGAAAGTAGTAATTGATTTCTACGAACACCAATGCATTCTTATACAATAAAATTGTAGTTATTATTACTAAACTCTAAAACAAAACTAAAACTCTCTTTTTCAGTATAGGCTTAGGAATGATATTTATAGAAACACCGTTATTTCGAATAATGATTGTAAAGCAAAATAAGCTTTTTTCACCCACATTCCTAACCTTACTCTGAAATATAAGATTACGAAATAAATTAACAAAACTTTAGATGCCTATTTAGCCAAAGCTTTCATTGCTTTGCTTTGTTTTAAAGCACGCATTTGCCTTTCAGTCAGTCAGCGCTCTAATACTGTATAGTATATACTATACGTATGTGATGATGTAAGTGTTGTCATCATTAAACTAGTTATCAACACTAGAACAGATGCTGAATATCACCATTAAACAGTTACGAAATGATTTCCTAGCTCCAAATTGTATTACTGAGATATCCGACATGAACATTTTTTCCTTCAACTTCAGTTGGTAATAACATTAACGCTTTTATGTAGCATTTGGAAAATTTCAAGTGATTTAGATACTAGTAGGCCTACAAAGGACCAAGGGTAACAAACTTGAGTCAGTCTTCGCATTTACAAATCAGATATAAGTAAGAACATTTTCTCTTTTATTATTTCTTTGTGAGTGAATGTTCCCCCCAATTCAAGACACATTACATTAAACTAGCCACCGAAGTACCTCTTAGTAAAAAAAAAAAAAAAAAAAAAAAAAAAAAAAAAAAAACACCAAAATGATCAACAAAACACAAAATCACTGGAGACTAACAAAGTAGAGTTAATATCCTTCCACACAGGGAGATGATTGTAAGTTATTTAACCCCTTAACTGCGGGAATTAAACTGTCCCACGTACGCAGTTGACTGGTTAAATTCGCTACGGCAGATCTCGCTCTTTTTCTCTCAGTGAAACAGCCACGTTAATATAGTAGCTGCATTGCTCAAAGACAACGACCAGTTCAGCACACGGACCATTTTATAAATCAACACAATACGTGGCGTGATACCAGCCCACCTAGATTGGTTCGGTTGAGCAAGTATGAAATTTTACCTAGAATGTTACATGTTGGGTAATATGTTTGTAAGTAATTTTCAGAATCAAGTTTAGACCTCCCAAATTTTAGTGGTTGTCTTTGAACTCGTCTAAGAACCAAATCTGATATTCAATCTATGCTACCTTCCTAGACTTGACTACAACCTCTAAAGCCATAGGCGTAGGAAGCTTTTCGAGACTGGGGGGCTGAACCTTGTTTCGAATAGCCGTCCTGGGGGAGGGGTCTAATTTGGAAAATTTTGGGGTATTTGAGGGTGCTCAGATGCAATTTGGTGCAACATTTTGCACAAACTTTAAGGAAAATTACTGCAAATTTTTGACATCTCTTACAGAAGAGACAAATAAGGGGTTTTTGCCCTTGGATCTTGGGGGGAGCATACTTCAGTCCCCCACATTTTTGACTGGGGGGTGCTAAAGCCCCCAGCCCCCTTCCTACGCCTATGTCTAAGGCACTACGTTATTCAATGACGATAAAACAGGCAATAATTAAACATATATTAGCAGATAAGTATCTCTTGCCCAACAGGTTGAAACGTCTTTTGCATCATACGTACGGGACTGCCTCCACTGATACGGGGAGGGTGGCTGCAGAACTTTTGATTGTTTGCCGGAAATAGCATATAATTTACCCCCAGCACCCCTCTTCGTGGGCCTATGTTTTGCATATCCAGTAACTGGAAAATACATTTAAAATATAAAATAAATTAAATAATACTTTTGTTTTATACAGCTTTATGAATACACATGCATTTTTGTGGATACGAAATGGTCTTTTTCCCAACTACTGGGGTTAGATAACAATCATCCAGTGGGTGAATCCTACATGGAGTCAACATTTGGGGGCGGGGACATGTTCCCACATCTGAAAGTGGGGATAACATAACGTAGGTTCTCCACTTTTCCGGAATCTTAATAAAAGTATGATAGGCATGTGCTATATGTAGCTTACAACGGCTTACACGATGACATCAAACGCAAAAATTGTGGAAAGCACTTATTTTCATTCATAAACATCTGACTTTTTAAGGCGATTGAACCGTCACCATATACTCCTAGTAAGGAGCGGATCACAACACAGCATCTAGGATAAAATTCCCTCCACGCCCTTTAGAGTTCGCGTCTCACATTTAGTTCTGCTGAAGGTGATATCGACTCCCACACCACCACTTTTAAGAAGCTTTTGACCCTCATGAAATCATTATTATGACTGCTAGTATAGGCTACGCATAACAATTCTTCATAACGCAAGGGGCGTTTTCATCCGTTCTCACTCTTGAAAACTGTTATCAGTGTAAATTGGTACAACCAGTGAGTTTGTCATGCCATTTCTCAAGAAGATCGGTCAATGCTATATAAGCACTGATGGAATGAAAAGAAGGGAAATGGGATGCAACTCTTCGTCCAACTTCAGTGTGCTGCCCAATTGCTTAGAATAATAACTTGGTTAAAGTGATTGAACAGACAGTTTGGCAAGAAAATCAAATTGGGGTATTTAACCTTTGTCCAGTCTCAGTTCTTCTTTCAATACTACACTTGGGATGGTTAAAGTTGTCCGATCTAGTGTTTGCCAAACTATTTATCAAAAGTGTCAGGCCTTACTTCCTCAATCAAAGCATTTTATTTCAAATGGTCAAAACTGAAAAATGAAACCTACTCGTCACATAGGTGTTAGAAGATTTTTTGGGTATGAACTTTGCTCTAATATTGTGTAAATTCATGTATTCTGGGATTTGATTTATTGGCTTCCAAATTTAACATTAACATTCTTAAACAAGAAATCTTACAACGACATGGTTGACGAAGGCTGACGGTAAGAAGAATGACACAAGTTTCAAAGGAACGTAGCTCTGTACCTCGTGTGATTCATGTATGACAATAAATTCTCACACCTTTACTATTTGCAAAAGAACATGATTACGTGCACATATTCACATAGATAACTTGCTGCTGCTGAACTCTGACCACAATTGTCATGACTCAAAAACTTGCAATATTTAATCCTCCCAAAAATTTACACCCCTCTGACCGGGAACAAATGTGTTAAAAACACACCAGCTTTCAATTTATGCAGATGAGTCTCATGTACCTCATGCACACTAAATTCCACCCAACCCTCGAACTTTCATGTGAGATGCAATGGTGCCGAATGAAGTCTCAATTTGTGTACGGTTTGATGCTAAAGTGGTAGAATATTTTAGATAAGCTATCGTAACCTAACCACCTGACCACACTGAGTCAAGTTTTTGAAGTAGGACAACAACCTGACGACATAATCCATTTTGACAAGAGACATTCTTGTCGGAGGATGACAATATGGCTAGAAAAAGTATCTCGAAGTCACCTGTGAGGGGTGCTAAAAGATTCTGGAAAGAAATAAAATCGTATCAGTGACAATAATATCAAAACAGTTCACACGTACAGAAACCTAAAAATTCGAATGAACAAAAACTAAAGCCAAAATAAAAACTTGATTACGCGAAAAGTTAAAAATTGAAATGAAAATAAAAATAGAACAGAAATGAAGTACAAAGATTAACCAATTGATACCTTGTTTGCTTGCCTTGGAATTTTTTTTTTTAAAAAAAGTAGCAAATTAGAATGTCACTGATTGGTTTCGGAAAGTGGGCAAGGGGAGCAAAAAAGTATAATGCATGATTAGATATCAGACATTACATAATAGACTAGTGAATAAAAAGTGAAAGAAACATACAGAACAGATTAGTCAGTACAGATTTTGTAACATTCACACTAAACAGAAAACAAGAGTAAACACAACAAAAAGTAATCAATAGTTCTCAATTTCTTTCGAATATCTACATCGTAAGCTGATAGGTTGAGTATTATCCCAGTACATATGTATAATTCAAGGACAACCCTATTGACATGGTGGCAATATGAAGCAACAAAATATTTCCTGGCAATACTTAAAAGACAAGGGTCTTTAGAACTTCCAAGTATAGAAATTAAAATCGCCAGCCAAATGCCCATAACTGACTGTCACTTAGCAGGTTAATTCCAACGTTGTCATCACTATTCGGAAAAAGGCGAAATCGTGTCTTTTTGCTATTTATCACCTTGTATGTAATTGACTCTTGATCTTCGTGACTTTACAATTATACTAAAGGAAACGATTTTCTTAATAATGAGAATGCAGTCTCGTGTAATATCTCTTACTTGTCTCCCCTATTACATTAATGCAGATGAAATTCTTGACAATCAATCCAACGCTTGAGAGTTCACATGAGGTATTGGTCTCCTTAAAACTACTAAAAATCTCTCTCCCCTTCTCTGTTACACCAATTGCGTTGCCATTGTCCAGATCATGACATGTGGTACAACTTGTTGGAAAGAGATAATTAATTGGCTCGGCTATGGAGATAGCCACGGGCGTTAGAAAGTGACATGTAATCCTACCCCACGAAAGTCCAATTTTTGGGGTCGGATATTTACCATTTTAATGGGTTCAATACTGCATGATGCTGTTTTCTACTAGAAATAAAAATCTAAGATATTATGATATCCATAGCAAGGCAAGAAGAGGCTAAGAAATGAGAGCTCCAACTTTTTCTGGAATTTGAAATAAAAAGCCAATACAATAGTACTGTTTTGGGGTTTCAGAGTGACAGTGACCTTGCTATTAGTATAACCTGTTCTGTTTGACATTCGGAAGTTTCACGGTTCCTCTTACATCTTTTCTTCAAGTCAAACCGACAACTTTTCCACAGAATTTCTAGATTTTTACTAAATGACATCAACATGTTGAACTCTGTGGCGACGCACTCTCCTCCGAAGAATGTTTATCTTCTACGTAAAGTGGGAAATATTTTGCACTGGTACCGAATTGTTTTCGAGCAATATTATTTCTGTAAACATTTGTAGCTTGTTATGTGAACATAAGTTGTTCATTCTTGAAATACGGCTTACATCCGTTCCGTTACTTTTTATCGTAAAACAGAGAAAAAAGAGGTAACATTATACCATTTTATTCAAAAACCGGGTAAAGACCAGTGTTGTAACGAGTCACTTAATTTTGCAGTCTAGTCAAGTCATTTACTACTTTCAATGTGACTCGAGTTGAGTCAGAGACTCGAGTAACTGTATTATTTCTATGAGGAAAATTCTGACACAATTGCTCGAGTCATTTCCCTTCTAAAAATTAGCGACTCGAGTCATGACTCGTTACAACACTGGTAAAGACCATGATCATTTGAGCAACTATAAACCAATAGCCGTCTGAATATTGACTATCGAATACGTGCTACATGATTTGTTAAACTCGAGTCCCTGCAAAAAAGTTAATGTAGATATTGCTGGGTAAAACCAAACAGTTTTACTCGAGAATTTTACTGACAATTATGTGTTAGATGTGATAACTTGCACAAATAAGCCTAATCTTGGAAGTTTTCATTTCTTTGTTGAATTCCAGAAGGCCATTGGACCGTGTTGTTTGGAGCCTTAGTGACTCTTTAATGTACTCGATTCTTTAATTTGCAGGCCTTCCTTGTACATTGGTTTTTACAGTTGTGTTCCATTCACTGATCCTTCAACGGGCTCCTTTCTGTTGAAAAAAGGATAAGACAAGGGTGTCCCTTCATTGGTTACATCGTGTCGCACTTGTTGCTGATGATTTTGGTAGCAAAATTATTTGTAACATTAGTAATAATAGTCTCAATATCTAAGGAAAGGCATAAAACTTACAGTATGCTGACGAAAATACATTCTTTCTAAACGGTATGACTGCATTTCGTTTACTCTTTAATCACTACGATCTGATATTACTTCCGTATGTGGTTTGAAAGTCAATAACATTCAGTTTCTTTTACTGGGCTCTTTTGTACACAATCACCCGCCTCCCGTGGAAATCACGTGCTTATCTTTTGAGGTCAAAAGAGGTCAAACTGTGAAAATCTGGTATGTAACTATGAGGGATCTAATACGCATCACGTGGACGACCCATATTGTTTACAATAGCCCCATTGTTTTGGTGGAGGTCAAAGGACATGTGAGGTCACCAGAGGTCAAATTGTGGAAACATCCTAAAACATGATAGCCTACAAGTCAATTTTTCTGGTCATTCCATATCACTTCCATTAATTCCCAGATGATAAAGTTCTTTGGGCAGTGATTGAGTTTTCAAAGACTTCGCAATAACATATAATCGTATTAAATTCTTTACTATGCATTAATAAATGTTTGAGAATGCTTCCCTCTTATTGGTTAGTTGCCCATATTTCGTCAAGCGCAACTGAGAAGCTCCAGCAACGAGGGACTTTGAGCCTGCTTAAGGACTTCAGAAAAAAGTAGAATTCCAGATGATCTGTGGTGCAATCTGGGCTGTTTTTCACGAATTCAATCCATACAATGGCTTTTCTCATTATGTTTTGAGTTTGATTTCAGTGAATCGGCTACATTACATAATGTGGAATCAAACATGCGCTTCAATTTTCGGTGGGGTCCTGGAAAAAAGTGTGCGTATAGGGGATAAAAGATATTATATCTCCACTTTAAAAAAGTAAGGGACGTGTCCCCAGTCCCCAAACTGTTGACCACCCATTTATAAGGAGTATGGAAAAGGAAAAATTACCATTAACGGTCATACCAGAAACCTGAAGATATTTGTGACAATGCCTGATGTCACTGAAGTGAATCCCTTGATGAGACCCTTCACATTCTTTACGTGTTTCAAAGGTCCTCTGGTTTAACTATTAATACTGCTAAGTCGATGTTGTTCCCTCTTGGTACTTTTATCCAGCGATCCCCCTGAGTTTGTTAACTTCTACACCCTTAAATTCTCATCTGGTCCAGTTAAAATGTTAGGTATTACTTTTAATCATAATGGCAATGATCTCTTCAGGCTGAATTTCATCTCGAAGTTATCTAGACTTAAAAGTTGCCTCCGGGTTTGGTCCATGAGAGACTTAACCACCGATCGGTCGTACTCTTTTGGTTAAAACGTATGCATTATCTCAGCTAGTTTATCTTTTTATAGTACCGACCCACCCACTTCTTTCATCAAGGACGTAAAAAAAGCTATTTACGATTTCATTTGGGCGGGGGATCAAGATAAAGTTAAAAGGAATTGCATAATCAACAATTTTAGTAAAGAGGGCTAAATGTAGTTCATGTTCCAAGTTTTATTAAATGCTTAAAATGTACGTGGGTTAAGCGGTATTGTGATAATAATGAGGGAGGATGGAAACTGTTCTTTAATGAAAGTTTGTTTGCTGTGGGAAGAAAGCTTATTTTTCATTGTAACTGTAAATCTGATGATCTCCCCGTTAGACCTAATCAATTTGTTTACAATACTGTGAAAGCGTGGTTGGATGCAACTTATCATTTACCTGTTACAAATTTTGGAAATCAATTTGTTTGGAACAGTCACTATATCCTCATTAATAATACTATGATATACAATGATTTTATGTACAGTAATGGTGTAAAGTTTGTATCCGATTTTTTCAATAATGATAGTACTCCGGCTAAGTTATCAGTCTTTTAGGGAGAAGTTTCAACTAAATAATTTCCCGTTCACAACTTATTGGGGCCTTATCCGCAGTATCCCTTTGCA